>CM039316.1:141436083-142036083 GCA_022316695.1 Camellia oleifera | reverse complement strand
TACCATGACCAATTGAATTGTTTTTCCCCTTAAATTCTTTTCTTGTCTGTCCTGAATTGCTACTGGTCCTTTCTCGAAAGTAGCATCCTCGTCAAGTTTAATTTCTTCCCAAATTATAACATGAGTCAGGTGTACCAAACACTTCCGTAGCATAGATAAGTAAAAGACATTGTGTAACTCGGACAGCTGTGGGGGTAAGGCTAATCTATAAGCAACTTCTCCAACTCTCTGTAGTGCTTTGAAAGGTCCAATGTATCGGGGTCCTAACTTTCCTTTTCTTTCCAAAGCATATTCTTCCCCAATGTGGTTTCACTTTTAATAAAACATGATCACCCATTGCAAATATTAAAGTCCTTCTTCGTCTATCTGCTTAACTTTTCTGATGATTTTAAGCTGCCTTCAGTCTTTGATGAATAAGCTTTACATTTTTTGTTGTCTTGTAGACAACATCAGGGCCCACAAGACTACTTTCTCCCACCCCAGTGCAGTAAATAGGGGATCTGCAGGGCCGACCATACAGTGCTTTGAATGGCACCATACCAATACTAGCTTGAAACTGTTATTGTATGCAAATTCCACTACTGGTATATGTTGTTCCCAACTTTCTATGAAAGCCATCATGCAAGCCCTTAGTATATCCTCTAGAGCGTTTCGATTAACCATTTTTCTGTGGATGGAAAGCAGTGCTAATGCATAACTCAATATCCAATGCTTTTTGTAGACTTCCTCAAAATTGAGAGGTGAAACGCGGGTCGCGATCCGACACTATAGACACCGGAACCCTGTGTAATCGAACTATTTCTTGAATGTAGAGACAACTCAATGTCTCTAGTGTATTAGTGATCTTATCTGTCAAGAAATAAGCAGTCTTCGTTAATCGATCCACAATAACATATACAGTGTCATGTCCTTTAGAAGACCTAGGTAGCCCCGTCACGAAGTGCAATGTCCCATTTCCATTTTGCTATAGGTAGAGGTTAAAGCATCCCTCCCGGCCTCTGGTGTTCTGCCTTTACTTGCTAACATATAAGATATCTAGCTACGAATTTAGCCACATCATTTTCATCCCACTCCACCAATATTGCCTTTTTAGATCTTGGTACCTTTTAGTTCCACTTGGATGTACTGTAAAAACCGAGTGATGACACTCTTTAAGAACCTTCTCTTTGAGCACCACATTATTTGGCGCAAAGAGTCTATCATGGTACCTTAGACTTCCATCTGGATAGAACTTCCATTCTGGCATAAGCTCCCTAAACTCCAATTGTGATTTGACAAAAGCTACCTCTTGATCATGTCTTTGAACTTGAACTTAAGACTTTTGTGATCCTTAAAAATCTTGAACTGCTCACCATACAAGTAATGTTGCCACTGCTTAAGTGCAAAAACTACGATGGTTAATCCAGGATCATCTATCAGATAGTTTCGCTCGTACAACTTTAGCTGTCTAGAACCATAGGCAACCACCTTTCCATTTTGCACCAATACACCATCTAATCTTTCTTTGGATGCATAGCAATATGCTATGTATCCAATGTCTCATTCAAGAATGATCAATATTGGTGCAATAGTTAATCTCGTCTTCAACTCTTGAAAGGATGTCTTGCAAGCTTCGTCGTATTTGTACTTTACTCCTTTCTTTGTGAAACGAGTCATTGGTTTGGCTAGTCTAGAGAAATTTTTGATGAACCTTCTATACTAGCCAGCCAATCCTAAGAAACTACAGATTTTGAACACCGTCTTTGGCTATTTCCAATCCATCACTGTTTCTACTTTAGATGGGTCCACCGTAATCACATTTTTCGATACCACATATCCTAAGAATTTTACTTCCTTCAACCAGAACTCGCACTTGCTCGTCTTGGCATACAATTAATTGTCTCGTAGGACTTGGAGAACAATCCTCAAATGTTGCTCATGTTCTTCCTCCGACCTTGAATACACCAAAATATTGTCAATGAACACTATCACACACTAGTCCAAATACGATGTAAAGATCTTATTCATCACTCTGATAAACATAGCTGGTGCGTTGGTCAACCCAAAAGGCATTACTATAAACTCATAATGTCCATATCTGGCTTGAAATGTCGTTTTCACTATATCCTCCTCTTTGGCTCTCAATTGGTGGTAGCCATACCTAAGGTTGATCTTAGAATAACGCTTCAATCCTCTAAGTTGATTAAAAAGATCGTCGATCCTGGGAAGCAGATATCAGTTCTTGATTGTGACTCGGTTGAGTTAGCAGTAATTGATACACAATCTCAACGTTCCATCATTCTTTTTGAAAAATAATACGGGAGCTCCCCATGGTGAAGTACTTGGTCATATGAATCCTTTTTCCAGTAACTCTTGCAATTGTGTCTTCAATTCTCAGAGTTTGGCGGGTGCCATACGATGTGGAGCAATTAATATCGGTACAGTCTCGACCTGTAATTCAATGGTGAAGTTTACATCCCGGCTTGGCGATAGTCCAAGTAATTCTTTTGAAAAAACATCCATGTACTCACACATTACCCACGAAATTTCTAATTCCTTTTGGTTTTCTTTATTTAGGATCAAACTTGTTATCCACCTTGCCATTTGATTTTGCCTTCAAATTCTATGATCCATTGTAGTTAGGGAATCCCACCTATCCCCTTTAAATAGAAAACACAATCCGTCCATTAGGGAATCCCGCCTTTCCCCCTTAAATAGAAAACACGATTCGTCCAATGTGTAAGCTGTTTCTTTTTTTTGTAGTAGTAGTCGATTATGGCTCAATGGGCGGACAACCAATCCATTCCCAGAATAATGTCAAAGTCAGACATTTCCATAACCCAAAAATCACAAGTCAAGTGAAGTCTTAAGATGTTTATACTTGCACACATCTCCCCATTGGTGACACTATACTTAAAGTATTTCCTAAAGGTTCACATTCAAGTCCTAATGATTTAACGCAAGTTGATGCTATAAAAGAATGTGATGCCCCAGAATCAAATAAGACATGAATCCAAGAATTATAAAGTATGAGATTACACATTACCATAGATGGATCCTTATCTTCTTCATTTTGTAGCGTAAATACTTGACCAGTTGCCTTCTGGTTATTGTTGGGTCCTGGCTTCTAGTTAATTCCTTGATACTGCTACCCAGCTGATCCTATCTTGTTTACCTATGGTTTCTGCTCACCAACTGCTTTGGAATTTGCACTAGAATCTCCCTCTTGATAACCTCATTGGTTGAGTCTTGGGCAATCAACTATTTGTTGTCTTAACTGCTGATAGTAAAAGCGTTGAATCTGGCCAACTGGCCTGAAACCTTCCTCTCTAATATTGGGGTCGTTGTTGTTGTTGTGATGGCCTAGAGTAGGGTTTCTGAGCAATATTTCCCTTGGGATTTTGGTTTGGTCCTATTGAGGATTGATTTGCCTTTTCTTATACCAAATCCTTTGGACATCTGTCACATATCTCTCCGACTCCAACGTAGTGTCCACCACATCAGCAAATGTGGTATGCTGTAAGGGTAACACTTCCCCCCTGATTGTAATGTCTAATCTCCACACAAACTTTCTTACATTTTCTTCTTTATCTGCTACATACTGAGGTGTGTAACGAGCTAACTCTTCGAATTTGGCTGCACATTGGGAAACCGTCATGCTACTTTGTTCCAGTAATTGAAACTCTAGTATTTTCTCTTGTCTAATCGAGTGTGGTAAAAATTTCCTTAGAAATAATCTCTTGAACTGCTCCCAAGTTAATGACATAATGTTCTGAGATTCCTTGATCATCGACCACCAGTGATCAACTTCATCTTCTAACTGGTAACTTGCCAAAGCAATACGATTAGTATCGTCTTCAATTCCCATTCTATCAAACATCTTCTTGATTTTCCATAGCCAATTCCCCGCTATCTTTAGGTTTGGCTCACCAATAAAGATTGGAGGTCTCTACTTGTGGAATTTCAAAAATAAATTGGTTCGTTCATTCTGGCGTGCTTTTCGTAATCTCCCCAGTTCCTCCAATATCTGGGCATTGACCTTTTTGGAAAGATTCGTGGTAGGTGTAGGATCATCATTATCAAGATGGTGATCGCGGATGCCCAGTGTCTCGTTGATGTTGTGACTAGTGTTATGACCGTTTCCCGAGTAGTTATTTTCTCATGTATCTCCCACTTGCCAAGCGCGGGAGTCGATTAGATTAGTTACTCTAGGGTGCGAGAAAATGAGTTAGGAAATCATCTCATGGTGAAGAAGAAAGAAGAGTTCTATTATTGTTGGTAGATTGTAGTCCATGCCCATCGGTGTTATTAATCAACAACTAGGTAACTTCCCAAGAGATTTGAGGGGTCATAGCGGTCCCACTTAAGAACCAATCTCTTTTAGACATTGTAGTTGTCGTTCAAAGAACATTCCTAGACATTGTTGAGCTGAGAGTTACTAACTGGAGTGTCCACAAATCTTCACCTTCATAATAGACTCCTCCTATATTAATTCAGTGCATAAAACTTAAACAAATAGTTCTAAGATCATCTAGAGTGGCAGGCTAGAGTATGTGGGTTAAGGGTTGAACCTAGGCTTTGATACCAACTTGTAACGCCCCACTTTTTGGGCCGTTAATAAATTAAATAAACCTAAAAAATATACAATTTCCCTCCTAAAAAAATTACACAAATGTCTCCCAAATATAATTTATACAATCTCCAAATATAATAATAGTGGTGGGTCCCAAAATCTCCAACTCAAATAATCTCTTTAGTATTTCTGCTCCAAATGCTACTAAATTGCTCCACACCTGAAAAGTAAATTAATTCAGGAAGTATACAATACGACAAGAATAGCAAAGTTCAGATAGAGAATAAATCGACATGGATCCAACAATTTACAACATTGCACAACAATTCAATATTACTAAAGGAATTTACCAAATTACAGAAACAAATCCACTTAAAATATGATAATTTATCTAGGACCAAATATCTGTTCCTACTCAGTACATGACCAGTGAACAGATTCACTCATTCACCCACTTCACCAAAGCAACATGCTTATCCAGGCATATTGGTGTAAACTAATTAACAAGGTCCACTTGATCCATGTACGGAGCATTTCTATGTTATTTAGTTAGACAAATCATCATTTTTAATAGAAAAAAATTTTCACAAAATTTTACCAAATGACCAGAATAATCAACAAATGAACAACAAATAATTTCACAGAATTTGTCAATAATCACAATAATCAAGAGGATTACAAGTTAGTAATAATTTAAATAGAAATCTTTGCAAAGAGATTTAAAATAAGCATATTGTATACTACTCGAATTTCCTCAAAGTAAGTTCTTTGTCACCATCACTTTAATCATCCGAAATTGCTCCATAAATCTGCTAAGGTAAACTAATCAAAATTCTAAGATAATAGGTATGTAAGGTTTGATAAAATCTACAACTCTCTTCTTTTATAAAATTACTAACTCTCACTCTAAACTAGACTCAAAATTTCTATCTTACACAATGAGAGTGGTAGATAGACGAATGCAGAGAATGAATGAAGGAGAAGAAAGAATGGTGAGGAACTCACTCGGCACAGTTTAAAGAGGAAATGAAGGAAAAAGAGAAGGATTAAAAAAAATAGGAAAGAAAGGAAAATATGAAATGATGGAAAAGTGCATGATTACAGTGGGTTGGTTTTAAAAAGAAAATTATAAAGATGGAAAATAAAAAAAAATGAAAAAAAAGAGGAGATGGTTGGTAGCCCATGCGGGTTGTCGGCTACATTATTTATTTATTTATTTATTTTCTTAGTTTGTCAATACCACCGAAAGAAGATGTGAAAGGATGGAAAATGGGAGCAAATTTATTTTCAAAAAGAGATGAATAATAATAAGGTAGATATAAAAGAGATAAAGTAAATCTAAAGAAATAAATAAATTAGATTATGCAAATCTAGAGAAAGAAATAAATTAGATTCTCATCTAAAAATGCCACCACTAAACTATTATTATAAATCACTAATACCATTCAATAAAATATTAGTACCTCAAAAACACGGGGTTTCGCAATGTTCGAAAAGTATTTTGAATCGTTTAATAATGTTATTTTCAAATCTTATTTTGTTATCTATGAATGAAGATCCTTTTTGAACTTGTCATTGTGGCATTCTTTAGTGAGACCCTCGCCTAGGGAAAACAATACCATGGCCAATTGGAGTAATTGAAACACGAAGATCTCTAATGTTAGATCCTAGTGGTCCACATTGAATTATCCATTGTGGTTTTATTGTTTGACCCATATGGTCCCATTGTATCGACCTATGTGGTTCTATTGGCTTCGACACATTGATATATGGTTACTCTATTGGATGTTACCACATATGATGATTTAAATGGTTATTATTAATGCAAAGCATTGATATGATTGTTATTCGAATTGTTTTGATTATCAAAATTATATGTTTTAAAAAATGTTGGACTTTATTCATTTGAATCCTTTATATTGATATTACTCACTGGGCTCCAACTCATCCCTCTCCTTTATATATATGTAGGTGAGCACATGGATCATTAGGTTTTGAAGTGCTTTACGAGTCCACCCTATGAGAAGCCGAATGTGAGGTGCCTACGTGACGAGGTGTTGCTTGGTCTTTTGAGGAGCCAAGCTTTTGTCAACCTTTTGATGCAGTCTTTTGTTTGTTTTTGATGTTTGTGTAATATGTATATTATGGAACAAGTTATGTACAAAGTTGAACTAGATGTTTGATTGTAATTATTATATTATGGTATACTGAATGACTTGGTATATTTATAAAGTTATCATATAAGCACTACTCAATACACCTAGTTATATTTTGTTATTGCTTCTGCTAAGCCCTTATTATATATTATGATATGATTTTGTTATTGAGGCCGAAGGTGATTTGGGATTACTAGCTAGTCATGACCTAAACCTCCAATTTTTGAGAGACAAATCCCCAACCATCTTTTGAGGCCATAGAAAGTACAGCTCATTCTGGATCTTCTTCAAGATCCAGTATATTGGTTCTGTGAAGGTGGTGACAATCGCTATGCATGCTTCCTTTTTGAGCTTGGGTTGTTCGGTGATCACATTTCACTCCTTCCTCTTCTGGTAAGAGGATTTCCTTTCTTCCTTTCTCTGGGTTCTAGGCTGAGGCTATGCCAGGCATTGCTTTTTGGCTCTTGTCAAATCGTCACTGATCTTACAATGTTACTCCACATAGCTCAATAGATTGAACACGTCAATAGGGGGTTTCTTAGTTAAGGACTATCGGAGCTTATTGGTTAGGTGCATGCCTAGTTTGAAGGCTACAACTGCCTATTGTTTATTACAATTGTTGATTTCATTGTAGGCCGCACAATATCTACTGGCGTACTCTCTTAAGCTTTCAATTTCCCTATTCTTCACTGCAAGGAGCACGTCCACCTCTTTTGGTGCTCGGCTGTTGGTGATAAAGCGTGTGATGAATGTCTGTTGTAGCTGTCTCCACTCGTTGATGGATTGGGCCTCCAACTTGTAGTACTATATGAGGGCCATCTCTTCTATACTCAAGAACATTTTGCACATGATTGGCCCATTATTGCTTCACAAGATCATGGCTTACATATAATGTTGTATGTGGCTAGTTGGGTATCCTTTACTGTCATACAGGTTGAACTTTGGAGGAGCGAATCTCTTCGGTGGGTCAGTACTATCGAAGGCTTTGGAGAAGTGAGATGCCATTTCTCTTGAAAACAGCTTTCTCCAAACTAGTTTTGGGCTTCCACTAGTACGTTGATCGAACCAGCTCCTTAGGTTACTTTTCGGGAGATCGGGTGAACTGTTCTAATTGATCTGATGCCTCTTCCACGTTCAGCTAAGGTGGCTGCTGGCTGATTGGTTTTTGTTCCTTTGGGGGACATTCTTTTTTTGTTTGGACGCATCCTTTCTTTGGGTTTGCTGTAGTTCTTCTTTCAAGGTCTCGATTTGGGGAGTAAACAGATCTACTAACTAGTTTTTTCGATCATTTTCCCTTAGGGGTTGTGCATGCTAAGTCTTCTGGTGGTACTTCAAAATCCTAGCCAAAGTTTTGGCCAAGCATATTCTCGATCAAAGTGTATTGATGATCACTTGGTATCCCTTCTAAAAAAGGATGGGCACACAACTTTTCGTCATTCCTATAGACGGCGCTAATTGAAGAAGGTGAGATTATCTCCACAGGGAATATGGGATGATGCGCCCAATCATATGCACTCTGTACGGAGAAACCAAATGTCAGTTGTCATTCCTGACCAGGTTAGACCAGGAGAACCCTTCAACGATCAAGTCAGTACACTGATTGGCCTAGCACATAAGTATTTTAAAAATGAAATATTAAAGTAAAAGCAGATCAAGATTTAGTAGAATTGGATTGAATTGGATCCACTCTCTTGGTTTTTTATGCCTTGTTTACTGATTTATAGCTGCTCTGGTTCAAATCTCACCGATTAGATCGTGTTCTAATTGAAGGGTTTTGCTCACACCTGGTTTTGATAGGGCAACTTGCCAAGTTGCCCTTGTTCTCAATCTTTGGATCTTTGTCGCATGGACGTCGTGGATGATGTCAAACATTAGTGGCTAGCTTGCTGAGTGCCGTAGGATCAATTTGATTGGACGACCCTTCCTACTACTAGGTCTAACCTATGCCTTAGTCTTGTCTATTTTTATGTTTGTTACTATTGGATGATACCCAATTCAACATCTTTCCTTTATTTTACAGATCTACCTTCTAGAAGGCTATTTGTTTCCAACTATCTTCTATGGCCTTCAAGGGACGGGCTTGGACTTACTCCTTTTTGTTTTGGGCTAGCGTGATTGGATTTCGCCTGGGCTCATATTTTTTCCCTCTGCACCTTTATTTTCAAAATTTGTGCAATTTGGTCAATCAAAAAAGAACATAATTCACTCACTATTCTCATTAAAAACAACTTAAAAGTACAATTTTGCAAATTGACTAATTAAAAATTCATTCAATTGAATCTGTGAGTTATACAACTAAAAATCCCCCAATACTTAAAAATCTGGTGCTAGATGCTGGTGAATGATGCTAACTAGATAATAGAATCTACGATGAGTTAGGGTCGAACTTTAGGGTGAAGTTACATATCCTAGGGATGGGAATTAGGCCAATCGTAGTTTAGGTTGAGGTTCACTCGGGTGTTAACTCTCTCCTTTTGTGTTATAAGTTTTGTCAGGCTGCCTTTTCAGGTTTTCAACCTTGCAAGCTTCCATTTTTATTTTTTCTTTTTGTATGCTCTAATTTCTGCTTAGGTTGTCCTTTTAGGTTTTTGGGCTAATGAGTTCTCTTAAGGGGTTATTTTATTTTATTTTATTTATTTATTTATTGTCTAAGTTATCAGATTGTGTAAATTCAGACTCATCCAGATCCATTAACACAACTGCTCTTCCTGTCATGATTTTCTTGATAATAGATAGCCCCAGCCAATTTGGCTTGAACTTTCCCCTTTGGTCCAATAGTGGAGCTTGATTTTTCTTAAGCATTAGATCCCCACCTTTCATATTTTTGGTCCTTGCTTCCTTTGGATTTATTGATCACGCCATTCCTACTTCACCTTTCTGTGAATCATGTAGTAGTGACCTTTTGACAAATTGTCCCAGTGTGCCTTGTCGTAGTAAGATATGCGTCTTTGGCCCCAATGCCTTGACCTTTTTGTTTTTTTTATTACTTTTGATTTGACTTTAAGTACTCTATCAAGGTTGATGTCTCTTCATTGCTGTAATTTGGGTTTAGCTATGTGGTCTAGTGGGATTTTATGTTATACAATCTCAGAATCGATTCCAATCGTGTCTTCATAAGACCACGCAAAAACATTTTTAAATTCTTTTAAAAGAGCAACTAAGCACTCACGTTCCTTTAAAGATAGCGTGAATCCAATCTGGACCATGCGAGGATTTTCCTCATTGCCTTGGCCTATTGAGTTTTTTCCATTCATTACAGATTATAGCTCATCTTCTTTTCTTTTTTTTCCTATTCAGTTGGGCCTTTTATGCTCAAAATCATTTTGATTTTTTGTTTCAAAATTAGTGAAATCTAAATAGATCAACTATTGGCACTTGGAAGTACTCTTAATTTCCAGTCATATCATTAACTATAACGGGGTGCTTACATCTAACGTGACTCTAAAATAAAAATAGAGAAAACTTAGACTTAACTTTTGCCTTCGAATTTATAAGCTCCAGGCCACTCTAATTTGACGACGCATCAGAATTTGACAGGCTAGATTCTGACTCACTTGACTTATTAGTACCAGACTCACTACCAAATTCATTGACAAGATTTTTTTTTCAATGGACCAGTTTTGTTATTGGCTTTTCGTTGCATCCACTATCTACTTGGCGACATCCTTTTCAAATGCTTCCTTTTTCCAACATCATCACAGAATTAAAGTGTCCGAAGCCAATTTGGGTTAGTCTCAATACTTAAGTCTGCCTCAAAGTCAGCCCATGTCAATCAGCCTTGCCCATTCTTCTGTTTACTCTTTCCTTTCGAACAGAGACCCTATGAACCAATCTTTATCTATTTCTTATTGATTTATTTTCCTTTTCCAGTTTTTATAACACCGCATTGTCGTGAATATGAGAATGTAATGGACCTACGCCTCCTTAGTTTCATACCATTGTTACATTATGACTTCATCACATATGTCTAATTTCTGTAGCCTTCTGATCCATGCATGTTTGATATTTGCATTGATCCATTGTGTCTCATACTCCTCCAATTTTGGGTACATCTTTGTTTCAACTCTAACATCTTCTTTGTTTTGTTTCGCATTTTCATTTCTTCCAACTTGCTCCTCTTTATTCTTTTTGCTTTCAAGTTCACTTCCCCATCCTTGGTTCTCTACATATCAAGAGCCATCAAAATCAAAGGGATGACTTGGGATCAAAGTCATCGAGAGGTGGAGAACTCTCTTTGATGATGTCCACCCCAAGAAGTCGATGTCCATGGATTCAGGGAGTATCACTTTTGGCTTTAGCTCACTAGCATGTATGATGTATTCGCTAGTGTCATATACACTTCCATAGGTTGGTCTTGCTAATTTATTCCTAAGATGGTTGGCATCTTCAACTACTTTCCCATCTCCAAACACGTCATAAAGCCATTTTTCCTCTGACCACCTATTTTCTCATCTGACAACACTAACTACCTTAAATTGGTAACATTGGTAACCAGTACATTCATTTAGGCGATGAATGCCAATATGGGATCGGGGTCATTCATTTGTGGCTCTTTTTGGATGAAAACAAGCTCTATTTCTTCTGGAATGGGTACCACTAGTTTGGATAGGTCAGCTGATATAATGTATTGACTTGGGTTGAAGGTTGACAAAGTGGTCCATATGGTATTGACATTGGGAGAAGGTACGGTGTTATTGTGTTCTGGAAAAAGGTTGGTGGTGACTTTTGGCTTCTGCCGAGGTGTTATAACTTTATTGTCAATGAGATCTTAGATCTCATGACAAAGGTGAGCACATTGGTCAGTTTTGTACTGACTTATTGGTGGAAGGCACAGAATAAGGCGGGGTCATGACTGTCTGATGAAAGGTCTAACAAACATTTTGGGCCAAGCGATTTTACATACCCTTTGTCTGTTAGGATTTGCATAGCTTTAGACAAGGACATGTGGAGTGGATAAAATGTTCTTTGGGTGGGGTTTTTGCATGGCTTTCAACAAGATCGCGCAAAGAGCATTTGTATGACCTTGGTTCTCCATTTTGTGACTAGATCACTGAAGCTCTTTTTTGGTTCTTGCAGTGATTTTGGTGGTGGTGGTGGTAGTGCGACTGCTTGGGCTTGTAGCCGATTCAAGGTTTGGGATTGGGCATCCCCAGTCACAAAGAGGGTGTCCAAAGAGTTTTGGAGTGCATGGATCAAATCAATCTTTCTTAGGCTTGGGCCATAGAGATTTCCTAAAGTGTTCTATACTGGAAGGAGCTGATGAATACGGACCACTCTGTTCTGTATCAACTAACTCTAGGTTAGGCTAAGCTATTCAAATAAACTTGGGCTTTTGCTTGCAGATCTTCTTTTCTGGAGACTTGAGTAAGACTAATGGAGGATTTCCGTTAACTATGTCTTGAGTACGAGACAGCTGACTGAGTCTAGCCCACTTAACTTGGGAAACTTCTTTTCTAGGAGCAATGGTTACAAACAAACCCAAGATTAGGCAAATGGACCTAGTAAAATTCTGTTCAAAACTCATCGTGGAATTTTAAAATCATGATCATCACCAATTAGGTGATAGTTTCCCAACCAATGAGTTTTGAGAAATTTTCAGAATTTCTATTAAAGTGATCAATCAAAAAATTGCCTTTTCATTCATTATTATTTACTCAAGGAGATCCCCATTTTATTCAAAATTGCATGATCAAATTACGCATTCCATTTTATTTTCAAATCTTTTCAAAATATATATATATATATTTTCAAAATATTTTGAGGAGTTCAATTTTTATTCCAAGGGGCCAATCGAACAATCATCTATTAGCCAAATATCTTATAGGGGAATCATAATTTTATTCAAAATGGAAAACTTGGTCACCACTTCTTGTCTAACATTTTTCCAATAAAATTGAGATTCCTCCAAATTTAGTGGCCCAAAGAATTTAATTCAATCAAACACTTTACATAATTTTTAGAACTCGACTCAAATTTTTCTTTACAATCTTCTAAGGGACTTCAGATTTCATTCCAAGCAATCAATCAAACAATCATCTCATAGTCAAATACCTTTAAGAGGAATCAAAATTTTATTTTAAATGGAAGATTTGATCATCACTTTCTCATCTACCATTTTTCCGTAAAATCAAAATTCCCCCAAAGTCAATAACTTAAAGATTTTCATTCAATCAAATATTTTCCAAAATTTCCAAAATTATACTCAAATTTTCTTTTCTTAAAATTTTCTCTAAGGAGTTTCGGATTTTACTTCAAGCAATCAATCAAACAATTATCTCATAGTCAAATATCATTTAGGGAAATTGAAATTTTATTCAAAATGAAAGACTAGATCATAACTTCCTCATCTACTATCTTTCCATAAAATTAAAATTCCTCTAAAGTCAATAACTTAAAGATTTTCATTCAATCAAACATTTTCTATAATTTCCAAAACTCTACTTTAGATGGAATTTTTTTTTTTTTTGGAAATTTTTGAAAACTTTACCTTGATCATATATATTTCTTTTATTTTTAGAATAGGGACTCTGCTTAAATTCCATGTTTGGAAAGCCAATCATTCCTCAATTAATCATTGAGGTAGGAATTCAAATTCAAAACTCAAATCCTTTAAATTGGGAAAGCATCCCCTAATTCACCATTGATTGTCGAAATCATATTCAAGATCAAATCACTGCCTATTGGAGCCTCTAGATTGTGGAATCAAATCACTACCCATAATAGTCTCAAATCTCTCCAGAATCAAATCACTGCCCTAAATAACCTCAGATTTCCCATAATCAAATCACTGCCTTTCTGACAATTGATTTTCGAAATCCAATAACATCATTTCCATTCAAGACACTAAATCACATAAGCACAAAATTTGCATTCATGCCCATTTGGGTTGGGTTGCTTTGTCCTAGTTTGGAAATAAGATCTAATATTCACTAAATCACATAAAAAGGCTACAATGCAATCTTGAGAAGATAGTTTCCTGTTGTAATTTGACAGGTGCTAAAGCTTTTCATATGCAAAGGTAGGTTTAGTCAAGAGGGTGTATCAGCTATGCATATCAATCTACCTCTAATGCCACCTTGGAGCATAAGGGGATGATCAAATGGTACTAATAGCAAATTCTGATGCTTTCTTGTTGACATTAACATAGCTCGCGAGTGGCAAAGCCATTCAATACATTAAATAATGAAGCAGTTTTTTCCTGAGACCACAATGATGCAATGCAATTTTAATAATTAACACACTAATCTCATAAATAAATAAAAAAAATTCAAGTCAAGCTAACTTAAGTCCCCAGCAGAATCGTAAACTGTGGATGCCATGGCCTTTTGGGGGTATTAGGCACATTTCCACCCAAATATTGTGCCAATTTGCTTTAACCAACATAGAGTCGCCAATTAATTTTAATGGGGAATTAAGAAGCATTTAACAATGAAAACTAAGCTAAGAACTTGATCCATCATAACCAGAAATTACAGGTTCGAGAGCTAAAGCACAAAAGGGGAAGGTCATTTAATAAAAGCACCCACTTTTGTCTACTCCGAAGATTGGCCTCTACTAATTCTCTATTTTGTGATTTTAGTGGTTAACTATTCATACAAATCATTTTAAGCCTAAAAACTCTTAACTAACCTAAAATTATGTGATTCAATAAAATGAATATAATTTATTTTAGATTAGATGAATATAGCCATATTTTCTAGAAAAAGTGATAATTTTTCAAAGAAAAGAGATTTTGATTGGTCGTGGCCGTAAACATAAACTAAAATAAACAATATTCAGAAAAAAAACATTCAAAACATACAATTTTGCAAGAAAAGCATAGAAACTTGCATTATTAAAAAGACAATGCAAATAGCAAGCATGCGCTATGAAGATGCATGAAACTTACCTCGATGCTCACTTATGCGTCTTTCATGCAGTACATAAATTAAATATGGCCTGGTATGCAACTAATACATACAAAATGCAAACTAGGCCTGGTTTGAAGCTACTAAAATGATCCTTATGCATGAAAAGCAAATAAAAAATAAAAGAAAAAATATAAACTAACTATATGATGATTCAAATCGGCCATATATGTTTATTATATGATTAAATGAGACATAAGCATGCGTTATTTTTAACAAAATAAAGAAGACATACAAGATAAAGGGAAAAAGTGAATAAAATGAATACACTACATGAGTTTCATGATGATCATGACATAAGAACTCCCCTACATGCTCACATATTGAGAAAAGAGAGAGAAACTGGTCTTGAAATTGAAAAGAAAGAAAGGATTAACTATCGGTTTTCAAGAACCAAAGAGCATGCAAAGAAAAGTTCAAGAAAACCCTTGCATGCTTCCCTCAAGCAAAGGTTTCTGATATAGTTCAAGTCCTTCTAGCTTTAGATTATTTTTCAGTGTTTGAAGTTGTTGTGAGGGTGAGAATTTTGCTGCTAAGACAACAGATGGGTGTAAACATCCCATTTTGACCTAAGACTTGGGTGCTTTCTTTTGATTTCTCGATGATGAAAATCAGAATGTGTTTCTCATATACTTCTCAATACAAAAGATGGAATTTGTGCTTCATTCCCAACCCTAAGCCTGTTTTCCAATAATTCTGCTGAAAAACCTTATTTTCCTAAGAAAAATAAAGGAAAAAAATTAGTGAATAGTGCCTGATGAATAGTGTTGGCTGGCCAAATAGTGCCTTGTGAATAGTCTCGACCGGCCAAATAGTGCCTGTGAATAGTGTTAGCCGGCTAATTAATTGGTTGGCTGGCCAAGAAATTGGCCAGCCAGCCAGCCACGTTTTTGGCTGGCTGGCTAATTTGCCCAGGAGCAGGGCAGTTTCAGCAAAATTCTTGTTGAATGGGTGTGGGTTATACCATTTCAGATCTTTTCTTATCATATTCATGCATGAGGTACACACCCACCTCCTCTATTATCTCCTTTGGCCTCCATTGTTAAAAGGGGGATTTTGTTCTTCTCAAAAGGTGGCATCCATCTTCAACCACACTTGTCACCCCATCATCCTTGTCTTCCATCTTCTCCTGGACTTAGCAACCTTCCCTGATTGCATATAGAGATAGAGAGGATCAGAATGAATGGGAGAGAAGGGAGTTGAATGAAGAGAATTGAATTAAGAGTTAGTGAGAAAAAGAGAAGTTTATGTTTTGAGCCAAAACACCTCCATTTTTTCATATACTGATATACCATCTTTCAATATATTAGACCAACGCCATAAATTCAGTTATAGCCATATTCTTGAGCCTTGAGCAAAAGAGAGTGAGTGTTTCTTGAAAGAGAGAAAAATAAAGAGTTATAACTCTCCTGCTCCCCTCTCCCCCATACACACATTGTTAAACCACCCAAAAACACCATTCTAACTATAATTTTGAATTTTTGAACAAAGGATTGAGAACACACTTCCTAAGCTTGAGGGTGATCAAAAGGAAGTTTGAAAATCAAATCCTTCCATGGAAGGTAAATTTTTCATACTTTTCATTTTCTTTTACTTTCTTGCAATTTCTTTCTTCTATTGCTTTTCTTGCTTCAATTTCATATTATAAATCTATTGTAAGCTAACTAGAAGTGGTTAGTTGAGCCACTTGCATATTTTCTATTTGTTTTTCTGGTATTTAAAGCAAAATAGAGTTTCAGTCTGGTCTGATTGGCCAACCGGCCAATTTATTAGCTGGTCGGTCAGTTAATTGGCTCGCTAACCAACTTTTTGGCTGGCCAGCTCATCTTTTGGCTGGCGAGCCACTTTTTCCTTGAAAAAACCCAGCAACCTCCTAGTGTTGAGCAAAACAGTCTCTGAGGCCCCTCTGAAGCTTCTATTTTTGTTTAGTTGTTGTTTTAATTAGAGAGATTGTGCGGATTTAATTTTCGTTGTAATATGTTATTCATCTCCTCTCTTATTCAGGTTTATAATATTCAAAGTTCCAATAATTCCCCACCCCACTTCTTTTTATCCCGTTCTTTATTTTGCTTTCCTTATTCTATAAATATGCATGTTCTTTTGCCTGTCATCATATCCATGCCTTGCACTCATGTTTCATGCCTTAAGATTCGGCTAAATTTGCATATATGAGTTCAATTGATTATTATGTGATTTTATGCGCTACCTCATGTCTTGAAATGATTCATATGCCATATATCAGAAGCCAGATCTTTAGCTGCATTTCATGAGTAAATTGCATTAGGATCTTCTATATGCATTTTTATACAAACTTTGTTTGTGTACCTATTTGTGGGGCGTCAATAAATATGTTAGTTTTTGTGCTTTGGCATCCTGCCTATGTGTGATTTTCTTACTATGTGGGTGTTTGGGCAGTTCTTATTTTAGTAGGCTATTTTAGTTTTTGGCTATTTTAGTAGGCTAAAATTTTTATGTTTGGGAAGATAGTTGATTTTTTTGTAGTTGGATGTGATGTTTGTGAGAGAAAAATGAAATGATTATGGATTTGATGTGACACTTTGTCTTATTATCTATTTTAGCCTACTTTATCATTTTGTGGATTTTAGCCCGAAAAGCCAAAAAAAGCCTTTGTCAAACACCCCCATATGTTTATCATTCTACCATGTGGCTATGTGCTTATTTGATATAACTCTCTATATGCTAGTGGGTGAAGGTTATGTTATTTAATTTGGAATAAAGTTAATTGTCGTGATTGTACTATTCAAAATATTTTCAAGATAATGAAATCAAGTTGTTCCAAAATGGATGACACAGTCAATATTTGTTTGCTTCACATAGTAAATTTTATGATTTATTAAATAACAGGAATATGAACATATAATGTTAATAAAAATTATATCAGGGCTTAGTAGAGGTCGATCTTTTGATTTGGTGAGCGGGGGATGCTCAATTTATGACCTTACTCCTTGATACCTAAGGTTCTGAGCCAAGCATCTTTGGTTACGACGAACAATGGCCTTGGTATGAGTCATGAGTTTTCTAATTTCCCAAAATATTAGGTGGCAACTCTAAGATCTGGTGTTGTAGTCCATTTTTTGACAAAGAATTTGTAATAAAATGGATTTTCTATAAAATTTTCCAAATTTGGACTCTCATCTACGTTTCACATTGCACTAGTGAGATTAGATCGAAGAAATCAAGGGTCCGAACTGTTAACACACGCGGGTACTTGTAGACGCGCCCTTGGGCTTTGCTACTACAGTTCGGACTCAAATGTCACCGTTCTGAATCTAATCCCGCAAAGTGCAATGCGAGACTGATAAATCACCAAAGAGTCCAAATCCAGCAAATCATTTTGGAAAATTGATTTTTAAGAAAGAAGTGCCAAACATGAACTGCTTTGCCAGATACAGAGTCGCCACCTAAATATTTTGTTTTTGGGAAAATTTAGGAAACCCTGACTCGTTGTCTAAGGCCACGTGTCCGTCATCACCAAAGTTGCCTCGGCTCGGGAACTTGGGTACGATTGGGGAAGGTCATCTATGAGCACCCCCGCTCGCCCGATCAAAGATCGGCCTATACTAAACATGATATCTTGTTTTTGAAAACACATGCGTTCTTATTCCAATTAATTAGCTAGAATTACTATGTGATGCGCACAACACACAAGTATAGACTAGTTCGCCTAATTTGGAACAAAGCATTGCATATTCGTTTGTTTGGAAATGGTTTGAAGTTTGCTACTCACAAGTAGGCTAAAATGCGGATTTCAATGAATCGTTCCAATTCAAGTAATCCAACCTTTACCCATAGGCATTCAGGCAGTTATATCACATAAGCAATTAGCCTCATGGCAAGCATGCTGTCATGTTAACACTCACATACATGCAAGATGCTAAAGCGTAAACACTCACAGTGTACTCCGAGCCAAAACAAAGAACTAGTAAGAAATCATGCATGATCCTAGTTCATGTTAAAATGGCTAATGCATCGCATGCAAAGTGCAACTAGAATAGGCTCGGCTAATCTAAAAAATGGCTTATGAGATGCGACAATTCGGTATATGTATTCAACTTGAAATTGAAATACAATGTAGTTAGTATGACACGCCGAGCCCGGTGCATGCAATACAGATGAATGATGCAAACATGCATAGCATAAGGATGCTAATTGAAATATGCCCTAGAACTAACCACTGAAAGCAGGTAAGTAAAAGGGAGAAAGAAGTGGGGGTTGGAAGACATTCATCACACACACGCACGCTTATTACACAATTGCACCCTCTCGACGGAAGGACCGAAAGAATAATACAAATCATCTAATTAACTAACTAACAAGCTAATTAATCAATTACACAACCAAATCGAAATAAATAACTATTCTAAGTTATTAAAACACTGAAATGGCCTTAAGACGAGGGATGAATGCATGCTCAGACGGCTTCGCTCGGAAATCCATCGCCATGCTTCATGTTGCCTCTATTTGCACTACTCTGTACCTTTGAAAATTGTGTCAACTTCTGTGACACTTCTGAACCACCTTGTGGGCATGCTGAGAGGCCATCGGCCAAAATATAGAGCCATCGGCCAAGGGAAACTGGTCATCGACCAAAGCTAAGGCTCTCGGCCAAATGTTTGTAGTCGACCGGCACTGGATATGGTCGATCGGCCATCTCTTCCTGCTGAATGCTTCTTTTACTGCAACAGAGGATAGATAAAGCATGGCAATACATTTGCAAGACAATGTTTGCACAACTACACCCCTTATCATGTTTAAGACTCAAAGGTGTGTAGTTCTCGACCCTCGGACCACCAATCACGCATTTTAATGCATGATGGCCAAAGGAGCCAAGTGTGCAATTCAATATGGAATGAAATGCACAAAAACACATAAGGGGCCCCAACCTTTATCATGCTTGATCAAAAGGCAAGGGAATGCACACACAATGCAATGCAACCTAAGTATGCAAGCAAGCTAATGCAACATGAGCATGCAAGCAAGCAATATGCAACCTAATCATGCAAACATGCATGCATACAATGTAATAGGCATGCAACAACAATACTAATAACAAACATGCAACAACATGTAATCTAAACAGTACGCAAGATGGATGAGCAAGCAACAACATGTCAGTTAGCAAGCATGCAACAAGCATGTAAGCATAATGCAAAGTAATAACTTTGAACAACATGGTAAGATGCAACATGAACAAGCAAACATACAAGGCATATAAAGGTGGACAAGTATGCAACAACATACAAAATGAGACAACATGGGACAACATGGTAAAATGGACTTAAACTAAAGATGGATAGACCTCAGCCATGCCCCAAAATCAGTGGCCAAAGTGCTATGGAAATAAAGACAAAGGTACATACAAATATGCATGCCAATTGGCCTATCACCTAGGCATAAGAGGGCAACTTTCAAGAGTACTTAAAAGAGGACAAAGCATGCAAGTATGACAATACTACAAGCTCTGAAATGGTGCTAGGCATGATGCCAAATCACACAAACAAGCCAAACAAGGCATACAAGAAAACCTAAAACTTAAGGCTAGCCAAGGAGCTCAAACCATGGCTATGCAAAACATGATGCAAATGGCCAAAGTGAACCAAAATAGTCCTAGATCATGTCAAAATGAGCCTAAAACATGCGAGGACCAAAGCCAAAATAAGCTAGAATAAAGGGCGAAAAACATGAGGCATGCAAGGCTATAAAAGGGGTGTTACACTACACCTATCAAAACCAAACATGGCATGACTTAAACCAATAAAAACAGAGTTATGGCATGGTAAAACAAGACCAAAAACCTACTTAGATGGCATCCAAATGACCTAAACATGGAGGCATGCACAATGGCTCTTTCATGAGGCATAAAACATCAACTCTTTAAAGCATTAAAGGAGTGATAAGTGCAAGTATATGAGCATACTATATGGACTGAAATAGTATAAGAAATGATGCCAAATCATTGAAATGGTCCAAGTAAAGCATGCTAGTGACTTGGACACTTAAGGCTAACAAGCTAGAATGCCTTATGGCTATACGAAGCATGGCATATATGTTCAAAGAAACTCAAATCAGAGCTTAATGATGTTACAACAAGGCTAAAAGCTTCATGGAGTTGAGCCAAAATCATGCTAGAATGACATGTTACAACATGATGCATATTAAGGCAAATGAGGGGATTGCAAGACAACTATATGGAGCATGTAAGAGGCCATTAAACCAACTTTAGAAAGAGGTAAAACATGGAAAAATAACACCAAATACTTGCTGAAATGGAGCTAAAACAAGCTAAGCAAACATGTTACCAATATAAGCCATTTATACTAGCATACAAGACAACAAGGAGAGGGGATGACCCTCTCCTATTTAAGACTCCAAAACCACCTTCCCACCACTGAAAATCCTCTAGATTTTAGTGGTTGGAAGGTCATGCAAAGCCAAGAACAAAGGCCAAAAGGGATGGCCTAAAATAAGGCCAAACAAGGCCTAAGAGGGGGTAAACAACCCCAAACCAAAAAGTGACCTTAAACAAAGGTCTAAAGCAAGTAAAAATAGAAATTTTATCAGTTAAGAGCTAAGCTTAAAACAATAAGAAAGAAATGCTAGCTTAAGCAAGAATGGGGTATTAAAAGCAAGTTTGCTCACCCTTGTAGAACCTCTTCAAGAACAAAGCTCCAGCAACTTTTCCAAGCTTAAACCACTCCAAGAACTATGAAACTAACTCTCAAGTGACTCAACAACAAGAGGATGGTGTATTGCTAGGTGTTTGTGTGTAATAGTGAGACAAAATCACACTTGAAGGCACAAAATACACACACAAATCAAAAGAGAGGGAGATATAGAGATAGATAGATACAACTTCTCTAACCCTAAATTTCATAACTCTGAGAAGGGAGGAGGAGCTCTCTTCTTATAGAAATCCAAATTCGAAGCTTCCTAAACAAGCTAATCAAAGGGGCAAATCCCTTCATTATGGAGGGGGTGAATTGTGCATGCCAGCTGTGACAGCTGGCATAAAATATCTGCATAAAGCAGATGAACAGGGTTCGGCCAGAAAACATGGCCGATCGATCAACACAAGGGCTGACCGACCAAAAAGAGTGCCAATTGGACAACACTGTTGGCCGATGGAAAGAAAACAAGGCCGATGGACTCAACCCTTGGCCGATGGGTTGAGGGGATGGCCAACAAGCCACCCTCTTTCCTCAAAAGCAAAAACACAAGTGCTTGGTCCACAACCAAGCACAAAACAGAAAAGTTGAGAGATCTTAAGGCAAGGCGAGTGTTCAAAATCTCCGAGAACTCAAAACGAACACGAACATGGATGATCATCGAGTGTTCAAACAATGACGTCCAAGTCTTGAGGACGGTAAAAAATGGGGTGTCTCCAGTACCCCCAGCCATGTCACAGTTTCTGACCACTCCACTGGAGATATTAAGAAACCTTGACTCAAACTCCATGATATGATTTTTATTTTCAATTATATGTTCATTGCATATAGTATGCTTGTGAGACTAGATCGAAGAAATTGGTGTCATGTTGAGGTACCCTTTTTGACCAAGACTGACTTAGTGTATATAGCATAGTCTAGCAACTTCCAAATTAGGGCATGATGCTACCCTATCCTAGGATGTATGATGCCACTTGTGTGAATTATGAAACCCTAGATCATGTCAAAGCTAGGATAGGATAACCCTAACCCCCTCTCCCCCAATAGGGGTGTTTGTTCTCTTTCTTGCTATGTGTAATGTATGGGATCTGGTGTTCTTAAACCTGATTAGTAGGTCAGGTATATCATTTCAAGAGGTTGAGTTCAATGTGCATAATGGTCAGTTGAGCTAAAATGCTGTCAAAATTCTGATTGGGAATTTCATTTTGTTTTTGCTAACATCTAATATCCCCCAAGTTTTGTGGACTCGCACTGGTAGACTTAGTAGAACTGCATATTTGGTTCAAGGATAGCCGGTGTTAGTTACTCTACCGCTAGTTACAAGGAGGAGGGTTAAAACCTCACTGTTAGTACCTCGCCAGCCAGAATTTCTAGAATCTGTAATGGATCCATCTCCAGTAGTAATGGACCCACCACCAGTAATGATGGACCCACCTTCAATAGTGATGGACTAACCTCCAATAGTAACGAACCAACCTCCGACGGATATAGTAAACATGTTGTTATCCCTTCAACGAAGCATGGATGCTATTACCAACAAGGTTGCCACCAACAGTGAGGCTCTTGCCAAATTACAATACCCATCTGGGGCGTCCACATCTCATCCACCTCTAGTGGTTCATCTAGTTTTGGACCCAGCTCTACCAGTTGAGGAACTTCATGAACCTAATCCACAAAAAGATCTTAGGGTTCATGCACAACCAATAGGAGGACTTTTCCCCACGAATATTGATGAGGTTGACCCGACTATGCTAAGAATATCCAAATTGGAGAAAATGTTCAACAAATCACAAAGGATCAACTCCGATGGGTTTACGAGCATAATTGTGAGGTTGCTTGAGCGGTTCAAAATTGCACACATGGATAGATTTGATGGGGCTAGTGACCCAATGGTTCACCTCTGCTTTTTCTCAGACATCCCGAAGCCAATAGGCCTATTTCAGGGTCAAAAGCTTTCCTTTGTTTAGGAGAACTTTATGTAGTTGTAGACACCCCATTTTTGACCGACCTTAAGACTCAGACGTCACCGATTGAGCGCTCGGTGATGTTGCATACTGTGCTCGTTCAGAAGTCTCAGAGTCGCGGCCGCGCGCCCTGCCTCCGGACTTCCGAACTCTCTTCTGTGCCTTGTCTCGGTTTGCGAATCAGGCTCGGTTTTCTCAGTTTTCTTTCCCGCGGGAAGGGAGTGGTCCGTTAGACTATCTCCCAGTGGCCGTGTGCTACATTTTGTGGCCGCAGGCCATTTTGCCCATTTCGGAGCCCGGTTCCCGGTTTTCGGGACCGTCAGGCCGTGTGCCTTGGCTCGGGACCGCCCAACCATCTCCGAGTTCTCCAGTTTTTGGCATGCACCTCTGTTTCATCATTCCGAGGAACACTGGGGCCTCTGATGCCCACTTCGTGGCCGTATGTCACTTTCGGTGCCTATAGCCGGTTTTCGGGACCCCGAACTGCGTGATTTGAGCCCCGAGCATCCATTTTGCATCAGTTTTCTCTGATTTTTGGCAGGAACCTCTGTTTTGTCATTCCGAAGGACACTGGGGTCACAGATGCCCACTTCGCTGCTGAACACCACTTCCGGCACCTGCAGCCCATTTTTGGGATCCCGAATTGCCCGGTTTTGGCTCCAAGCGTTCATTTCTCATTAGTTTTTGTTCAAATTTGGCAGGTACCTCTGTTTCAACACCAGGAAGATCACGGGGGGAGGGAGGCCAGCAATTATCGCAGATAACCAGTTTCGCTCCTCCGGCGCCCGTTTTGCTCACTTCCGGGCCAATGTTGAACACCCTGGGCATATTTTCTTCCGACCAAAGCTACATATCTGTGATCAGGGGACATGGGAGGACCCTAAAAACTACTGGTCGGCCAGAAATTGTTGGTTTCATTTTTGAGCCTCTCCTCCAAGCTCTATGTTGTGGCTCCTGCTTCACTGTTGCCAATTTCCGACCTTGGAACCTTGTTCCACACATCTGGGAGGACCCTAAAAGTTGGTGGTCGGCCAGCAATTGTTGGTTTCATTTTTGAGCCTCTCCTTCAAGCTCTATGTTGTGACTTCTGCTTCAGAGTTGCCAGATTCTGACCTTGGGGCCTTGTTCTACACACATGGGAGGCCACCATTGCATGGTGGTCGGCCAGAGTTTTTGCACCTCAATTTTTGACCATGGCCGGCCGGCCAGGGTGAGTGGTTGGCCGACCAGGTGGGGTGGCCGGCCGGCCACCTCCCAGAAAATCACCTGGCCGGCCAGCTTTCTGCTTTCCAGCTCTTTCCAACTGTCCGGATATTTTTGCCAAAATATCACCCCTTCCGGGGGATATTTTGGGAGGGAAAGCTTGGGTGCTTTTCCCTCCCCTTTTACACCTTTTCTTGCCTACTTAAAGGGCTGGACAGCCCCTTCCCTAGGGTTACAAATTTTGTCTAAGAGAGCCCCTCTCCAAAAACTCCCATTTCCATAGTCAAAATTCAAAAAACCTTCAAGCTTCCTAGCTCAATCCTTCACCAACCCTAAGCTCCATCATCACCACCTCCATTCCAGCAGCAAGGGAGTGTTCTTTAGAGGTTTAGAAGCAACTTTCATCAAGGCAAGAAGAGGCAAAAGACTTGTCTTCAAGGGTAAGTTCCTAAATCCCTTTTTCTTGCATTTTCTTGAGTCATTTCTTTACCCTATTTCCCTTTTGTTTTGGGCTCCGACCCCTACTGGTTTTGTGCTCATTTTGAGCCCCTCTACAACATTGTAGAAGGGCTCAACTCTATTTGGTATCTCCTTGATACACTTGCTTCAATACCACTCTTTAGGCCATAAAATTGCATGCTTTATTTGGCTTTTGAGTGATCTGATTTTGAGCATACTATGAACTGTTGATGGGCCTATTTTGAGCCCCTCTTCAATATCTAAGAAGGGATCCACCTTGTTTGGTGATTCTATCATGCACTTGCTTTGTATTTCTGCTAATTTACCGTAAAATTGCATGATATATTTGGCCTATTTTTGATCTGAATTGGAGCATTGCATGAACTAATGGTGTGCTCATTTTGAGCCCCTCTTCAACATTGAAGAAGGGCTCAACCTGTTTTTCTTGCTCTACATGTCACTTGCCTTGAATTCATGTCCTATGCATATTTTGCATGCTTTGTTAGACTATTTTGGCTTCTGTTTTTGGCCTTCATCAGGCCTTGAAGGAGTCTTATTTTGGTCCATGCATCATTCTTTGTGAAGGGTCTTAAGCCATTTGGTAATTTTTTTTAGTACTTGCTTTGAAATTCTTCAAATTTACCGTAAAATTGCATGTTTGTTTAGGCCATTCTAGCTTCTGTTTCTGGCCTTCATCAGGCTTGTGAAGTGTCTTATTTTGGTCTATTCTTCAAGTTTTATTAAGGGTCTTAAGTTTTTTGGTCATTTCTTATGATACCTCTCTTTATAAATCTCTTTTGACCCTTATTTTGCATGCTATGTATTGTGTATCTACACACTGAATTTGGGGATCTCATCTTCTGTAAAAATGCATATTTTTAGTCCCTCTCTAATTTTGTAGAACTGATTTTTTGGGTTTGAGCATTGTAGATATCACTTGCTTTGTAAATCCTCTCTTTTTCCGTATTTTTTCAAGCTATTGTTGTCATATCTATGCTTACAATTTGGCCATGTTTTGTACTGGAAAGATGCCATTTTTGGGGCTGCCTTGCTACTGTTTTTGCTTTCATGTGCCAATTTTTCCTGTTTAGCATAGCCGTAGGGCATTTCGGGGGCTAAATATCACATTTCGGGAACATTCTGGGCATCGGGTGCATTTTTATCATCATTTTGAGGCTGTTTTCCCTTCATTTAGTTGCTGGAATTTAGTTTGCATGCTTGCATATCATTTCCATGCCATTTTGTGCCTTTTTGTCATTGCCTCGGTTTGCGTGCCCGCGGGCACGCACTTCGAGGCGCTCCGTTTTCATTCATCGGCCTCCTATGTGAGTGAGCTGAGGCTCTCCCATGTTGGTGTAAGCCCATCGCGGCATTCTGTATGCCATTTCATTCCATTTCATCATCGCCTCGGTTTACGTGCCCGTGGGCACACATTTCGAGGCACTTCAGTTTTATCCGATTTCTCATTTCATCATCGCCTCGATTTGCGTGCCCGTGTGCACGCACTTCGAGGCACTTCGGTTTTATCCGATTTCTCCATCGCATCATCGCCTCGGTTTACGTGCCCGTGGGCACGCACTTCGAGGCACTTCGGTTTTATCCAATTTCTCCATCGCATCATCGCCTCGGTTTACGTGCCCACGGGCACGCATTTCGAGGCACTTCGGTTTTATCCGACTTGCATTTCACATCATCGCCTCGGTTTGCGTGCCCGCGTGCGCGCTTTTCGAGGCATCTTATTTTCATCTCATTTTCATCCGAATTGTGCATACTAGGTTGTATCTTAGATTGCATTCATGCATTACCTCGGTTTGCGTGCCTGTGTGCACGCATTTCGAGGTTACTCATTTGCATAGCATTGTGCATGCTAGGATATATTTTAGTTGCATTCATGCATATCATGCATATCGCATCGTGTTCGGGATAGGAGTTAGCCCGGGCACGGGAAACGAGGCACGTTTCGTACTCCGAGTGACGGAACGGGTCTCAATTCCCAAGTCACCAACACTTCGGATTACCCATGATGGAGTTAGCTTTTATTGTAGCATTCATATACATTCATCCTATATTGAGTTGTGCAATCCGATTCCTCGACCATCATGCATCGAGATGCGTGATTGGTGGCACGAGGATCGAGGCATGCATATATTTGTGAAATACATTGCTATGCCCCTTTCCTGCTCTCTGTTGCAGCAAAATGAAGAATCAGCAACCTTTCGAAACTCGGCACGCATTTCAAGAAAAATGCAAACAGAGGCTAATCGGAGCACCGTCGTGGATTTCCGCGCAAAGGCATCCGGGCATGCATCATTTCATCATCCGGAGCAGTAGCAAGGCAGTCCCTGGCTTGCATGCCAGCGTTACTCTTTTTGTAATTATTTTTAATTAATTAGAAATCTGTAATATTCTTTTATTCGGGACTGTATATTTATTCGGACCCTCTGCGCGAGGGCACAACAGTAATAAGGGTGTGTGAGTGTGATGTATGTCTTCCAACCCCCATTTCTTTCTCCCTTTTATTTACCCGCTTACGATGGTTAGGTATAGGGCATATTTCAATTAGCATACAGTATGACAGCATGTTTGCATCATTCATCTGTTTTGCACGCACCGGGCTCAGCGCATCATACAAACTGCATTTGTATTTCAATTCTAAATTGAATACATGCTAACTGTAGCATCTCATATACCATGTTTAGAATAGCCGAGCCTGCTATAGTTGCATTTTGCATGTGTTGCATTAGGTAATTCTGTATACTTAGGATCATGCATGATTTCTAATCAGTTTTCTGTTTTGGCTTGGAGTACTTGGTGAGTTTTATGCTTTAGCATCCTTGCATGCGTGTAAGTGACTGCCATGAATAGCATGCTTACCATGAGGCTATATGCTTATGTGATATAACTGCTTTGAATGCCTGTGGATGGAGGTTGAGTTATTTGAATTGGGACAATTCATCAGATTGTTTGTTAAGCCCACTAGATAGTGGCAAAATCATGTTTTCTAAGCCCACCCGAGGGTGGCAAATCCGCATTTTAGCCTACTTGCGAGTAGCACCATCAAACCATTTTCAAACAAACAAACATGAAGTGTTTTGTTCCAATTCAGGCGATTCAGTCTTTACTTGTATGCTGTGCGCATCACATAGTAACCTAGGCTAATAACCGGAATAAGAACGCACAAAGTTTTCAAAAACAGATATCATGGTTAGTAGAGGCCGGTCTTTGACCGGACGAGAGGGGGTGCTCACGATGTGACCTTCCCTAATCGTACCCAAGTTCCCGAGCCAACTTTGGTGATGACGGACACGTGGCCTTCCGGCATCGAGTTAGGGTTTCCTAAATTTCCCATTTTAAAATATTTAGGTGGCGACTCTGTTATCTGGCAAAGCAGTCCATGTTTGGCACTTCTTTCAAAAAGATCTGTTTTTCTTCAAAACGATTTGCCGGATTTGGACTCTTTGGTTCAGATTTAGAACCGTAACAAAATCGAGTCCGAACTGTAGCGAGGTCCCCCGCGGGCGTTGTTACAGTAGTGTAGCTGCCATCTAGTATGCCAAGTTGGAGGACTCAGTAAAACAGAGCTGGGAGAAGTTAGCCGAGGTTTTCCTTACCTAATATTCTTACAACACCCAGACTGAGGTAACCATCCGGGAACTTGAGGCAACTCGACAAGAGCCCAACGAGAGCTTCATAACGTTTATCACCAAGTGGAGGGCAAAGGCAGCCATGATGACAAACCGACCCTTAGAAAAAGATCAAGTCCTTATGGTTATCAAAAATTTGCATGAATGATTACTGTAGAAAATGATAGTTCTCCAACTCTTCAACGTCAAGGACGACCTCCATGAGCTTGGGGTTCAAGTTGAGGATGCTATCAAACAAGGGATCATTACAAAAGGAAATGGGCTTGTGAGAAAGTTGTTCACTCGCAATTCCAATACTATTGTCGGTAGTAGCACAGCTGCCAATGCCATACCCTTAGAAATCAACACTGTCACCACTTTTACCAAAATGGCCAACCCTTTTACACAATCAACCTACAACTGACCATTTCAACTCAACTTCAAAACCGAAGGTTTCACCCCCTCTACATGTCGCCAACTCGTGCCATGGAAATCCTAGTGAAAAAAAGGCACCCAAATCTTCTTGATCCCCATCCCCTTCCTAATCCACTTCTACGTAGCCATGATCCCACCAATTATAGTGCTTTATACCAACAACATAGTCATGATACTGACCGTTGCTTCCAACTTCATCGTGGGATTCACGATCTTATTGTTAATAAGATCATAGCTCCACCCTAAAGAGCCAAGGTTACCTTAGACCCATTGCCATCCCATGACCAATTCCCACTGCCTTCCCACCTCAACCTCATCCATACACTACCACCCACCTTCAACCCTAACATATACATTACACCTTCCTATATACCCAAATCAAAGGTGCTTATTCCATATGGCACTAATTTATTCATGATATATGCACATCGATCCCAACCAAAACCCTAAATCCATGGTGGCAGATGATCTGGAGCCAAAGCTAGATATTAGCCGATATTCTCACGAGCATGCACTTCCCTGTTTATGGTTTTCTTGAGCCATGGATTGATCATGCAACAAAGAAGCACTAGGGAAGTTTTAGGTCTGACATTGGCTGACTCTGTGATAGATCTTGAAACTAGCACATGACCAATAAATTCAGGGGATATTGTGACCATTTTTGTGATCGGGAATGGACCACCTATTGATTTCATATATTTCATTCTAGACGTGGTGGATGGCGTGCACTGATATTAGCAATTTGGGAATGTTTTCATTTTACTTTTTGAATTGGGTGTTGAGTCTAAACGTGATTCCGTTAATACTGTGGAGCTAGAATCAAGATTGAGTCAGTCTTGTGAGTCAGAGTCTAGTGATTTCGGGGCTGATAACCTGGACATCATTGTCCTGTTTATGTCTATTGTCTTTTCACTTTCTTTTGAGTCTGTTTTGTTTTTACCATAGAGCCAGAAGTTCTGAATGAAAATGCAGTAATTTTTGCCTACTTCTCTATGCCTATAAAGCATTGTGTTGACCAAACATTTTAAAAACTTTTTCCAAAGCTATGATGAAAACAAAGAGGAAGAAATTCTTCAGGGATTTGCAAAATTTGATAGACTAGGAGGAAGAGAGGCATGCTAAAGCCCTTAATGAATGAGATCATTTTTGTTAATGTGGGTATTGAGAAGGATCCTGGCTCGATCCATATTGGTTCTACATTGTCTTCATCGAAGCATGAGTGACTAGTCACTTTATTAAAAGATTTCAAAAAATATTTTTTGTGTGGTCCTGCAAAGGTATGCCTAGAATTAATCTTGAGATTGTACAACATAGGATCACTCTTGACCTTAAGACTCGACCCCTTAGTTGTCAAACCTTGATTCAGAATGTTCAATGATCAACCAAAGTATGAAGCTTGCATAGTCGGATTGAGTGCAACCCTTGAACTAGGGCAAAAAGGTCGGATGTGATCAAAGAAGGCTTACATAGCCGGATTGGAAGCAACCCTCAAACTAGGGGCAAAAATGGTCAGATGTGATCAAAGATTCAAACCGGGTCATTTCTCAAGCCAATGGATACCGGAAAGAAAGTGAAATCCTGAAATTTGAGAGAAGGAGATTTATTGCTGAAAGACAATCGAGTTCCTATCCACGATACTAGGGACAAATTTAGACCCAATTGGAGGAGTCCCTACAGCATCAAATTTATCTGGTCAAGAGTAACGACCATTCTCATGGATTTAGGTGGCCTAGAGATCTCATAACTAATCAACATGGGAAGCTAAAAAGTACTATCCTTGAGAGGCTCGTTGGGCTGCAAACCCAGAAGGGTGACCCAGGAAAAAGTTAGAACAGAAAAACAAAAAATATATAGAAAATGAAAAAAGTGAAAAAAATGAAAGAAAATGAAAATTGAAAAACAAAATAAAAAATGAAAAATGAAAATAAAAAAAATGAAAAAAGCTTGCGAGGTCGAAAACTTAGAATGGTGGCTTTGGTAAAAGTTAGAGCACAAAAGGAGAGTGTTAATGCCCAAGTGAGCCATACCTCTCCGGAACTACGTAAGGCCTAATTCCTATATTTGGGACACGTAGACAGTTTCATCTTGAAGTTTGGCCCCAACTATTTTTAACTCACTCTTCTCGTCCATGTTTGATTGGTATATTTTTATTTGACTCGGCTGTCTTGTCCATATTCAATTAGCTCATCTCCATTCAATTCAGTTGTCCTATCACTTCTTTATGGCAGATTCAGCTGCAAGGAAAATCAAGTTCAGATTTGAGATTGTGCATCTCAAAGGGTTGATTCCATGCAAGTTGGGTAGTGGTCATTTGCGAAAACAAGTTTTGATGATTTTAATGAAGTCGATTAATTTTCAACAAAAAGTATTAATTTTTGCAAAACCGGAACCATTCTTTAGACCAAATGGAAAATTTTTAGTGCTCATAACCGAACTTACATGATTTCAAAACAAAGAGTAGAACAAGCATGTTTATCTAACTCTCGTGTTGATTAAACTGTTTTTACGATAAAATAAAAAAAAGATAAGTCAAAGCGATGAACTAGGGACACAGTTGAGTTAGGTTTTCTATCTTCCTGAAAGTCTCCATTGAAAATGCGTAAAAGTTATCTCCAGCAAGGTATCGCACCTACGATATTCTAAACTACGCCCGTATTTGTCGTGCTCGCGATATTCTAAACTGTGCCCGCGATTATCGCACTCGTGGTTTTTCTAATTGCGCTTGCATTGAAGTTTTGTGTCATTTCTATTTCGGCATGTGTCAATAGGTGTGTTTGTATTGTTTTTGCTTTTTTTTTTTTTTTCTTTCATTGAGTCGTGATTTCTGGCCACTTATGTCGCCAACCAGCCAAAATTTTAGCCAGTTCATTACTTCGTTTACCCGGGCAATTCATAAATTAGTTGACCTGGCAATTTTTTAGCTGGTTGGACAACTAATCAGTCGATCGGCCAATCAACTAGTCAGCCGACCAATTTATGAATCCAGAATGGAGAAGTATAGAATTTGTGTAGACTCAATGGCTTGTCTTTTAGAGTCTTATTGTCTCTTTCATTCAAGCAAGTGTAAATGGGTGTGTTTGGATTGGTTTCGCTTTGTTTTTCTTTCATTGAGTTGTTTTTTGATTTATGGTTAGTTTAGGGCTTAACATCCAATTCAAAGTTCATGAAGATTCAACCATTCTTAGATTCAAGTTTGAGAAAAATATTTTCAAGCTCAAGTGTTGTTCCATTCACACCATTTAAAAAAAAAAAAAGAAAATAAAAAGAAAAAGAAAAGAAAAGAAGTTTAAAAAAAAAAGAAAAAAAAAAAAGAAAAAAAAATTGAAAATACCAAAAAACAGAGGGAGGGACCATTCTCTCGGTTTCTCGACAACAAGCCGATGACGAAGATTACAAACCTACTTTATTTGCAGACAACTCCGTTATTTGACTTTACTGTCAATTGCCTTGCCACATCTTCACTCTCGAAAAGCCTTTAAAGACTCTGGCTCGACATTGGTAGGGCTTCCGAAAGAAATTACTCCCTGTCGATCGTCAAATGAGGAGCAGAAGGAACTCTGGATCGGACCATTGTCATTTCAGCTCTTTGTTCTATTTTTTCAATGTGTTAATCTCTTCTCATGCGTCCTTGTACATACACCGGAGCAGAGAGAGTTGGGTGTTTAACCAATGCACTTCACTCGTCCTACTCTACAGCCAATGAGACAAATTGGAGACCACGATCACAGTCTCCACACAAGACTTCAATGTGTAGTGGTTAGCATCAATATCAGATTGTGCTGCCATCAGATGATCGACTGACAACGTATGAAAGCTGAGACCTGGGTAGGAGCAGGGGCAGGGGCACTATGTTGAGGCTAAAAGCAGTAGATGTCAGCATTTTTAATCGGGGAAGTGTTGAGGTCAGGGAAAAGAATGAGTAGACGGCGAAAAGAGGCCATGTCGGGGGGAATATAATGCCAAGAAGAGAGATTTGCAGAGTAATGGTAGGGGAAGTTTGTAACTCTCTGCTCTGTCTCTCTTGTAGGCCTCGGTTTAAAAATAAAATGGAAGAGAAGAAGAAGCCAAGAGAAGAGGGACTGCCGAGGCAATCTTTGACAAACGAGGCCGTCCAACTGCTGTCGGTCAGGCTCGCCGTGATTATTGAAATCACGCACCAGACACGACATTCGATGAAGACGAACAGGGCACAGAGAGAGAGAGAGAGAGACAAAACAGGGAAAGAGTGTATATTTGTATATATTTTGTATATATATAACTTTGTATCTGTATCCGTACATCTATGTCTGTATACGTGTATGTATATATTATGTTCGTATATGTATATATAGCTCGTATGTGTGTATGTATCCGTATATGTATATATTTTGTATATATGTATATGTATGTAATACATATTTTGTATTTTTGTATCCATATATGTATATATGGTATTTATAGAAAATGTTCAAAACGGGAAAAAAAATTCAAAAAAAATAAAAAAATTCAAAAAAAAAATTTCAAAAGAAAACCATAAAAAGAAAGTTTCAGAAAATTAAAAAGAATTTACAAAAAAAAATAAAATAAAAATAAAACAAAAAGAAAATTTTCAAAAAAAGAAAGAAAAAAACCATTTTGTGTATCCATCATTTTAGTTTTGTATTCATCATTTTATTGTGGTGAATCTGTCATATCATGTTGCATATTATATGTCTCACATTGGCTCTTTGTGTTTTTTTACATTCACCATCACATTTGCAGTGTTTGTTACATTTATCATGCATGGTTACAATCCATTCACATCAACAGGTGATACAACATTTTTCATCAGTTACTGTTGGCCCCATTTTTAGGTTGTAGGTTCAAACCACTCAGTTTATGCTGGCCTCTTTTCGGGATGACTCTATTATCCCTTTCTCGGGTTGTTGACAGGTCAAACCACAATTGGTTAATATCTCCCTTTTCTTAGGTTATTAGTTGAGACTATCCATCATCTTATGTGAATGTGTTTAGGTTGTATTTCTTGTTATGCTTTATATTACCTGTTGCATTGCATTGTAGATTGTGAATTTTCAAAACAAAATGGCTTCGTGAAGCGTGTAAGTCTAGCTTTCAAAGTGTATTTCAATTGCATATCATTCGCATTTCGCCCCTGAACTATGCTAGTTTGATTCCTTGCAAAGAGATACATAGACAACCCTCGGGTTCAACCACCTACATTCGTATCTTGTTTGTTTGCCTAAGTCTTACGGCCTTGTCAAAAGGGTCATTTTCAGGCTTTGACATTCACTTACGTTAAGAAATGACTTCGAGTTCTGTAAAAGAGGGGCAATTGTAGACACCCCATTTTGACCCACCCTACAACTCAAGCGCTTTCTTTTGATTATCCGATGATAAAAATCAAAATGGGTTTCTCATATAATTCTCAGTAAGAAAGATAGAATTTGTGCTTCATTCCTAACCCTAAGCTTGATTTCCAATAATTATGCTGAAAATTGCTTTTCTTTAGCAAAAGAAAGGAAAACAATTAAGTGAATAATGCTTGATGAATAGTACTGTCTGGCCAAATAGTGCGTGCCGGCTAACCAAGTAGTGCTTGTGAATAGTGCCAGCCAGCCAATTAATTCGCCAGCTAGCCAATTTTTTGGCCAACTAGCCAATTAAATTGCTGGGCAGATAGTTTGTCTAGAAGTAGGGCAGTTTTGGCAGAATTCTTGTTGAATGCGTGTGGGTCATGCCATTTCAGATCTTTTCTTGTTATATTCATGCATGAGGTACACACCCACCCCCTCTATTATCCTTTTTTGCTCTCCATTATCAAAAGGGGAATTGTCTTCTTCTCAAAAGGTGGCATCCGTTTTCAAACACCCTTGTCACCCCCATCATCCATGTCTCCAACACTTAGCAACCTTCCCTGATTGCAGATAGGGATGGAAAGGATTAGAATGGATGGGAGAGAAGAGAGTTGAATGAAGAGAATTGAATTGTGAGTTAGAGAAAAAAAAAAATAGAAGAAGAGAGAGAGAAGTTTATGTTTTGAGCCAAAACACCTCCATTTTTTCACACACTAATATACCACCTTTCAATATATCAAACCATGCCCATAAATTTAGTTATAGCTATATTTTTGAGCCTTGATCAAAAGAGAGTGAGTGTTCCTTGAAAGAGAGAAAAACAGAGAGTTGTAACTCTCCCACGCCCCATACAGACACACTGTTAAACCACCCAAAAACACCATTCTAACTAGAATATTGAACTTTTGAACTAAGGATTGATAACACACTTCCTCAGCTTAAGGGTGATTAAAAGGAAGTTTGGAAATCAAATCGTTTCTTGGAAGGTAAAATTTGCATACTTCTCATTTTCTTTTACTTTCTTGCATTTTATTTCTTCAATTGTTTTTCTAGCTTCAATTTCATGTTGTAAACATGTTGTAAGCTAACTGGAAGTGGTTGCTGAGCCATTTGCATATTTTTTTGTTTGTGATTCTGGTGTTTGAAGCAAAACAGAGTTTCAACCTGGCCTAATTGGGCGGTTGACCAACTTTTTGGTCGGCCAGCTCATCTTTTGGTCGACCAGGCACTTTTTCCTAGATAGAAACCAGTAACCTCCTAGTGTCGAGTAGAACAGTCTCCAACAGTCTCCAAGGCCCCCCTGAAGCTTCTATTTTTGTTTGGTTGTTGTTTTAATTAGAGAGATTGTGAGGATTTAATTTTCGTTATAATATTTTATTCCTCTCCTCCCTTATTCGGATTAGTAATATTCAAAGTTGTAATAATTCTCCGCCCCACTTCTTTCTATCTCGTTCTTTATTTTGCTTTCCTTATTCTGTAAATATGCATGTTCTTTTGGTTGTCATCATATCCATGTTTCATGCCTTAAGATTCGGTTAAATTTGCATCTATGAGTATAATTGATTGTTATGTGATTTTGTGTGCTATCTCGTGTCTTGAGATGATTAACATGTTATATATCAAAAGATGGATCTTTAGTTGCATTTCATGAGTGAATTGCATTAGGATCTTCTATATAGGATCATGCATTTGTTTACTAACTTTATTTTTGTACCTATTTGCGGGACGTCTATAAATATGTAAGTTTTGTGCTTTAGCATCCCACCTGTGTGTGATTTTCTTAATATGTTTATTATCCTACCATGTGGCTATGTGCTTATTTGATATAATTCTATGCATGCTAGTGGGTGAAGGTTGTGTTATTTAATTTGGAATAAAATTGATTTTCATGATTGCATTATTCAAAACATGTTCAAGATAATGAAATCAAGCTGTCCCAAAGTGGACGACACAGCCTATATTTGTTTGATTCATATAGTAAATTTTTAGATTTATTGAATAACCGGAATATGAACATATAAAGTTAATAAAAATCATATCATCCTTAGTAGAGGTCGATCTTTTGATCATGTGAGCAGGGGTTGCATAATTAATGACCTTTCCCCCTCATACCTAAGGCTCTGAGCCAAGCATCCTTGGTTACAACGAACAGTGGCCTTCGTATGAGTCATGAGTTTTCTAATTTTCTCAAAATATTAGGTGGCGACTTTAAGATCTAGTGATGTAGTCCATTTTCTGACAAATACTTTGTAATGAAATGAATTTTCTATAAAAGTTGTCAACTCTAGACTCTCATCTATGTTTCACTTTGCACTCGTGAGACTAGATCGAAGAAATCGAGGATCCAAACTATTAAGGTGCATGGGTAACCCCTGGGCATGTCACAACGGGAGAAGGGTGGTTTTTGGCTCTCAACAACTCATCAATGTAACGCCCTCACAATAATTATAGTAATCTAACTCCAAACACCAATACAAAGTGATATAGATATAATAAGAGGCTTTCATTAATCAGAGTTAATATACAAAAAGTGACACATATGATATACATTCATAAATCGTTCATCCAAAATCTACAGCATGTGTCACAAGACGTAATAAAGTGTGAAAGCTACACAAATATTCATATGCCCTAAAGGCTTACATCTTTCTAAGACCGTGTTTGGTTATAACAAAATGAGTCATAAGCTCAATACAAATAAAACCCTAGGCTCGAAAGTAAATACAAAATAAACAGAAATTTAGCCTTCAGCTCCACAGTCCGCTTAGGCCAAGTCCTTGGCAGGGGCATATTACCAGTACCTAAAAATGGTTTTTCCTAAATAGGGTGAGCCAAAGTCCAGTAGAAATAATCTAACACAATATATGAATCTTAACAAAGATATAAGTGTGATGTACATATACAATGCCTATGGTAAAATCATTCATGTTTCACAAGTTTATTATGTGCCAAATTTTATATCTCAATCCATTTTATCTCAATTCATTTCACCTCAATTCATGAGTCATGTCCATTGTTATCTAGACAAACCAACTGAGGTTATAACTCATTGGTTCTTTAACTAACACAACCTTACACAAACACTTCAATTTGCCATTTTATGAAAATTTCGTTTATGGGAATTGGCACCCATGTATACGCGCAGTTTTCGAGACTTTCACTCTAGACACACAGGCTAACTTAATTTAATAGAGTCCATCCCCTTTCTTCTCCCAAACATGGAGCACATCCTCTTTCTCATTCCAAACATCATACATGTACAATGTATTAAAACACGATCATATTTAATGACAACTAATAGGAGATTAGTTTCAATCCACCTAATCCTTATGCAATTTCTACAACAATGATAGCTATCCTCCACCGATAGCCAAAAACAGATATTTCTAAAAAGATATACAATCTCAAAGATAGATAAATTATCCAAATTTCTAAAAGTGAGAGATAACATGTATTTAACTCTACCATTTATATAAACATCCATCCAATTTCACATTCCCAATACCAATTTCATTATTTATACAAAATAATCATTTGAAAATTTTAAGGCAAAACTTTATTTTCTTCTAATTCCAATCCATGTGTGAAAATCAACAAATTTAACACAACACATCCTCATATCTACACCTATAACCATTTTCAATTCCTTCATTTGAAAACCCCTCTTTTGATTTTAAACCAAAACCCTAGGTTTGTCTAAAGTCCTCCAATCCTAACATTTCTTACACAAATTAACCAATAACTAAGTTAAAAATCATAGGAGAGTGTAGAAAGTCCCTACCTTGAGCTTAGAAGACCAAAGCAACAATGGAGGAACTTCAAAGATGCCGAAACCAAATCTTGTTTGGACCAAAATGGAGCTCTTGAGACACTCTACCTTTTTAACAAAGGCACACGGATAGAGAAACCAACAGATCTAGGTGAAAATATAGAGAGAAGGTAGGTTTTAAAGAGAGAAGCTCTAGATCTAGGGCTTTTGAAAAATAGAGAGAGAGAGAGAGAGATGTGAAAAAGCGATGTAAAATGTCACTTTTACGGACTGAAATACACACAGTTCACTCAAGCGCAAGAAGTGATGTTTAAGCGTTAGACACAATAAGTTGTTCCGCTCGAGCACAGAACACACACTCCCAATAGTTTTGTAGACAACAGACCAATACTCGAGTGCAAGAAAGGCCGCCCGATTGGAGAAAGAATCGCTCGAGCATAGAATACACTCTCCCAATAGTTTTGCAGACCTACAAAAGTACTGAGAGTTCTCAAATCCCGCTCAAGTGCAAGAAGTGTTGCTTGAGTAGAGGAGGAAAATTCTAGGCAACAAGAGTTTGAAAACCAAGCAACCAATCTATTCCAAACACAACCACAACAATCCAATAGCCAAATTTAAGAAAGTACAAGGGAAGTAAGACATGAACGACAATACGAAACCATGAAACCCGAGTTCGGAATACAAGATGGGCCGGGTTTAGACTAGAATTGCTATAATCTCCCCCCTTAAGGAATTTCGTCCCCGAAATTTCAAATCAAGTTTGAAAATTATGTTTAAACAAAACACAATAGCATTAATTACTCAATTCCAATACTATGACCCATCCACCGGTCATCCATTCTCATTAACAAGCTGAACAATTTCTTAGTATTAAATATGCCATTTACATTTTCCAAAACATATGCAATGTTCACATTAAACTCGTGTTCCCAAAACATATACAACATATACAATGTTTTCATATTCTCAAAACATATACAATACTTTCATATTTCATTAACATAATCAAAATTCCAATACATGTTCAAACATCAACAAATAAGTCTTGATACTTCTCATGGACTTCCAACTCACGTTCCCAAGTTGCTTCCTCAACCCCGTGATGTTTCCACAATGCCTTAACCAAGGGAATTGTCTTGCCTCACAAGATTTGGTCCCGAGTATCCAAGGCACTCACCAGTCTCTCCTCATACGAGGCATCCTTATCTACCTTTAAGTCTGTCCAATCCAACAGGTGCGATGGATCCGACTCATACTTCCGAAGCATATTAATAGGAAACACATCATGAACCCAGAAAAGCTCTGGCAGCAAGGCCAAATGATAAGCTATCTCCCCAATCTTTCCAAGCCTTATCAAACCTCTCCTAGGTGATATCTTCAAAAAGACATGAACTCCTACCTCAAAAGACAAAGGTCTTCTCCTACGGTCAGCATAACTTTTCTGGTGACTCTGAGGATGATACGCAGTACTAAAGGTCAATCTCGTACCCAAAACACTCTGTAGACTCTGCCACAACCAAGCTGTGAAACACGGATCTTTATCCGATACAATCGTCACAGGGACCCCGTGCAACCTCACTATGTCCCTAATATAGAGGTCGGTAAGATAATCTACCGAGTCACTCACGTGCATAAGTATGAAGTGCATCGACTTGGTTAACCGGTCAACTACCACCCAAATTGCATCACTACCACTTTGAGTCCTCGAAAAGGCCCATAACAAAATCCATCTTGACATGCTTTCACTTCCACTCGGCTATAGGCAAGAGTTACAACAAACCCGCTAGCCTCTAATGCTCAGCCTTCATTTGTTGACAAGTAAGGCACATTGCCACAAACACGGCCACATCCTTCTTCATTCCCCTCCACCAAAATTGGCGATTAAGTTCATGATACATCTTTATGCCTCTCGAATGCACTGTCAGGCGTGAATGGTGAAACTCTCGAAGTACTTCCTCTCAGCAAGACTCTGGCTCAAAAAGGCAGTCACGATATCTAACACTCGAGTCGGAGTACACGTTCAAGCCTCGTTCTACCTTCTCACTGGAGATCTTCTCCCGAAGGGATTTTACTTCCAGGTCACCCCTTTGTGCTTCTATCACTTGGTTCACAAGTGTGGGTTGTGCAACTACTAAAAACAAGGCTGCAGACTCAACGGACTCGCCAAGATGCAAGTCAAACTCCCTAATAACACCCAACATCTCCCATTCCCGGATGGCAATATAAGCTACACTATTAATTGATTTCCTACTCAAGGCATCGATTACAACATTGGCCTTCCCCGGATGATAATGTAACTCGAAATCATAATCTTATATGAACTCCATCCACCTTCTCTGCCTCAGATTCAAGTCTTTCTGTGTCAACAAATATTTCAGACTCTTGTGAAACACTTCAAACTTCTTACCATACAACTAGTGCCTCCAAATCTTTAAGGCAAAGATCACCACCTCTAACTCTAGGTCATGAGTAGGGTGGTTTCTCTTATGTGTTTTCAATTGCTGTGAGCCATAGGCTACTATATTCCCCTCTTGCATCAAAACACAACCCAAACCTTCCTATGAGCCATTACAATACATTGAATAGCCCAAACCTCTCTCTGGAATAATCAAAATTGGAGTAGTGGTAAGTTTAACCTTAAGCTCTTGAAAAGACTCCTCACAAGTCTCACCCCACAAAAACTTGATCCATTTCCTCGCCAGTCTAGTCAATGGTGAGGCTAGCTTAGAGAAATCCTTCACAAATCTATAGTTATACCTGGCCAACCCCAAGAAACTACGGATCTCGAAAGCATTCTTAGGTGGTTTCCAATCTTGCACTGTCCTCTATCTTGGATAAATCTACAGTCACCTCTTCCTCGGCTACTGCATGGCCTAAAAACTTAACTTCCCTCAGCCAAAATTCACATTTCCCAAACTTAGCATACAACTTGTGGGCTCTAAGCAACTTAAGCACCACTCTCAAGTGTTTCTTGTGCTCCTTCTCAGAGGGTGAGTAAATCAGGATGTTGTCCACAAAGACAACCACAAAATGGCTTAGGAACTCACGAAAGATTCGGTTCATCAAATACATGAATACAGCTGGTGCATTGGTTAACCCAAAGGGCATCACTAGAAACTCGTAATGGCCATATCGCGTATGGAATGTCGTCTTCTGGATATCCTCCTCCCTTACTCTTAACTAGTGATAACTCGATCTCAAGTCTATCTTAGAGAAGCAAAAAGACCCCTTTAACTGATCAAAAAAATCGTCTATACGAGGCATTGGATACTTGTTCTTAATAGTTACCCGATTCAACTTTCGGGTAATCTATGCAAAGTCGCAACGTACCATCTTTCTTTTTGGCAAATAGAGCCGGTGCTCCCCAAGTTGAAGTACTAGGGCGGATGAAACCCTTATCTAACAATTCTTGAAGTTGAATCTTCAACTCACTCAACGCAACAGGTGCAAATCATACGGTGCCATAGAAATCGATGTTGTGCCAGGCACTAAATCAATAAAGAACTCGATCTCTCGATGAGGTGGTAAACTAGTAAGTGTAGACACCCCATTTTTGACCGTCCTCAAGACTTGGACGTCGTCGTTGGAACACTTGGTGATTATCCACGTTTGTGTTCGTTTGGAGCTCCCGGAGTTCTCGGCTGCGCGCGCCTTGCCTCAGGACCTCCGAACTCGACCGTTTGTGTTTGGTTTTGCACCAAACACTTGTGTTTTGCCTTGGAAGGGCAGGGAATGCTTTGTGAGGCATCCCCACACACCACCGGCTGGGGCTGGAAGCCACCGGCTGGCTAGAGTTGTCATCGGCACTTTATTGTGCCGGTCGGCACTCTTTTGTGCCGGTCGGCACTAAATTTTGTCAAAATGACATTTTATGCCGGCCGGACACTGTGCACTTGCTTTCTGAGATATTTTCAGACAGCTGTGTGCAATTGTCTTCCCCTCCATACATGTGTATGGAGGGATGAGCTTGCTTAGTGGCTAAGCTTGTAAGCTTTTGGCCTATAAGAGGGAAAGCTCTTCCCTTTGCTCAAGGGTTGGCTTCTTGAGAGACTTAACCATTGTTAGAGAGAGCCAAGGTCTGGTTTTAGGTTAGAATAGTTGTATCTATCCTATCTCTCTCTTTCTTTGCTTGTTTAGTACACTAGGTGCTTTAGTTCACACTATTGCACTAAAACACCTAGTGTCCGACCTTCTCCTTGCAACTGAGGTTCTAAGGGCTGGTTCTTGGAGTTCTTGACTGATTTTGAGCTCAAGGAAGCATCAACCACAACCTTTGTGAAGGGGATCATCAAGGGTAAGAAACTAACTTTATTTACCCCATTTTTGCATTCCATTTTTACCTAGTTTAAAACAGTTTTTGTGCTTAGTGATTAACACATAAAATCTCTATTTTTAAGTCCTCTTTATTGTTCATTAAGAGTGTTGTAAGGTTTGGGGAAGTTTGCCCCCCCCCCCTTTAGGCTTTGAAAAGGCCCCATTTTGTGCTATTTTGGAGAGATCCGAGATTTTGGTGATAGGATCTCTTCACCACTGAAATCTTGAGGGATTTCAGTGGTGAAGAGCATGCCTTGAAGTCTCAAGAAGGAGAGGGCCACCCCCTCTCCTTGATGCCCTTGAAAAGGACAAATTTTGCTTCCTTAAGGAGCTTCATGTTTGAGTGTGTGTTGAGCATGTTTGGCTTGTTTTCCATGCTTATATTACTATGATATAACATGTTTTCAAATTGGTTTTGGTCTCCTATGCATGCTTAACATAGTTGCCTTGTAATGCCTCTTATTGCCTTAACATGTCTAGGAAGTGTGTCCCTTTTTCTAGCATGTTTTAGACTTGAGTTTGTGAAGCTTGTATGCTTATTTTGCCATGGTTTAGCTCTGTCCATGGTCGTTTGAGTCAATCTTGACATGCTTTGTATAGCCCCTTTGTATTGTAGCTTGTATGCTTCAAGTATGTGCATGTGTAGGATGCATTGCCTCCATGTTTTCAAGGGTTTGGAACCCTCTTACATGCTATTTCAGACCTTATAATGTGCTTGTATCCTTGCCTTAGTGGTCTTGTTAATGCTTTAGGAGCATGTGTTGTATGCCCCTTGTTTTGACTTCAATGCACGCCTTTGATTTAATGACTCTTAGATGCCATCTAAGTAGCCATTTGGCTTTGTTTTGACATGCTAGAAATCTGTTTTGGGTCGATCAATGCATGCCATAATTGCTTTGTCTTGGTTTGGTTCAAACCCCCATTGACTAGCCTTAAGCCTAGGCCATTTGCATGCTTTGTTTGGCACGCTTCATTGCATGATTTGGCATCATGTTTAACTTAAATTTCAGAGCTTTAAGTGCATACTAGTTGCCCATGTTTGGCCTCTTTAAGTGTGCATGAGAGTTGCTTTTGTATGCCTAAGTCTTGAGCCTTAACACTTGCATGTGTGTGTGTGCATTTGGTCTCATTTTCTAGGCACTTTGGCCACTGATTTTAGGCCCATTTTGAGTTGCCTAATTCATGTATAAGTCCATCCCTCTTGTGGTTTGCATGCTTGCATTATATGCTTGTTTGTATACTTGCATAGACACATGACATTGTACATCTTGCATGCCTAGATGACATGCTTAGGTTTGCACCACATTGACATGCATGCCAAGCCTCTTGAAGTGAGTTTGATAGAGGTTTGGCACCCTTTTGTGCCTATATGTTTTGAATGCATTTGAAAGTGAAGTTGCACTCTTAGTTCTTAGGGCCATCATGCATGGAAATGCGCAATTGGTGGTCCGGGAATCGAGGCACATGCCCTCTTGAGTCCACAGCATGATGTGGGATGTGTTTGGTGCATATATGCTTTGAATTACATTGCCATGCATAGTTTGTCCTCTGCTGCTGTGAGTTGCAGGATCTGCAGAACATTTTGTGCCGACCGGCACTTTTTAGTGCCGACCGGCAGTTCATTCCCAGCCGATGGAACAATTCAGTGCCGATGGCCAAATCCTTCAGCCGGTGGAAATTCTGTGCAGCCGGTGATGATCTCCAGTACCAAAGAAAGTGTTTCTAGGACTTTGGTAATTTTCAGAGTTGGATAGCAGAAGAAACAGAGGCATACTTGCATGGTAGTGCGATTTCGAGCGAGTCCCGGGCGCGCGCTGCAGTCAGCCCTCATCCCGAGGCATTCAATGCTTAATTAGATTAATTATTTAATTTAATTAATTTAGTTGATTTGTAATATTTAATTAGCTAGTTTAGTTAATTATTTATTCGGTCTGTATTATTATTTGGTCCCTCCGAGCAAGGGCGCAATTGTAATAAGTGTGTGTGAGTGGGTGTATGTCTTCCAATCCCCATTTCTTTCTCCCTTTTATTTACCCGCTTATGTTGGTAGATTAGGGCACATTTAAATTAGCATACCTTATGCAATGCATGTGTGCATTCATGCATTTGTTTACATGCACCGGGCTCGGTACATCATACAAACTGCATCGCAATTTTCAATTCCAAATTGAATACGTGCTACTCGCGCATTTCGCATGCCATGTCTAGGGTTAGCCGAGCCTACTCTAGATTGCATCTATACCTGTGTTGCATTAGCCACTTAACATGAACTAGGTCATGCATGTTTGCTAACCGGGTTTTTGTTTTTGGCACGGAGTACGATGTAAGTATTTTATGCTTTAGCATACCACATGCGTGTGAATGTTAACATGATAGTATGCCTGCTATGCGGCTAGATGCTTATGTGATATTACTGTTTGAATGCCTGTGGGTGGAGGTTGGATTACCTGAGTTGGAACGACTCATTGAAATCCGTATTTTAGCCTACTTGCGAGTAGCAAAATCTGACACGTTTTTCGAGGTAAAACGGATATGCAATGTTTATTTCCAAATTAGGCAATCTAGTCTATACTTGTTTGCTGCGCGCATAACATAGTAATTCTAGGCTAATAACTGGGATAAGAGCATGTAATGTTTTCAAAAACGGATATCACGGTTAGTAGAGGCCGGTCTTCGGACCGGGCGAAAGGGGGTGCTCATAGCTGACCTTCCCCGATCGTACCCAAGCTCCCGAGCCAAGTCAACTTTGGTGATGACGGACATGTGGCCTTCGGCACCGAGTCAGGGTTTCCTAAATTTCCCAAAAATAAAATATTTAGGTGGCGACTCTGTAATCTGGCAAAGCAGTCCATGTTTGGCACTACTTTTCAAAAATCTGTTTTCTCAAAACGATTTGCCGGATTCGGACTCTTTGGTTCAGATTTAGAACCGCGACACAAAAGGGAGTTCGAACTGTAGCGCGAGGTCCCCCGCGGACGTGCTACAGTAAGATCCTCCGGAAAAACATTTGGGTATTCACAAACTACCCTTGGTAACTCGACTCAGACTTCATCACACTCAATACTCAAGAAGTTGGCATGAAGGCAACTAAGCACACTCTGCCCGTGTGGATCATACACCAGTGATACGACTTTATCCACCTGGTCCGCCAAGAAATAAAAACAATCACTGCTTAAGGTACACACAGTAACCCTCTGACGGTAGCAACCTATAGGATGACAACTAGTCTATACCCAATATAACATCAAAACTAGACATATCAATCAACACGGATACAAAAAGAAGTCAGCAACCGCAATCTCTATGTCGCAACCCTGACACCCCTACTTCAAAACAACCCCACCATTGATAGGTGAATCTACACAGATAGGAGATGATAACTGAACCAACTCTAACCCCAAACCCAATGCAAATGCAGACAAAATAAATGAATGGGATGCACCCGTATCAATCAACACATTAGCAGCTGAATTGCAAAAGAAGAAGGTACCTCTCACTACTAAAAGCGCTAGTACTAGGTCTGGTACAGTAACAGCATACACAGGTCCTGTAGGTCTCTGCTCAACCGACTTACCCCTTGGAGCATAAGCCTAATGCACTGACTAAACCGAAGAGGCTCCTTGATTGGCCCTCGAGGTCTGTGCTGCTTGTGTAGGCTGGTGGTTTTATGTCTGCCTCGAACTAGACACACCAGGTGTGCCACGCAGCTGTGGAAAAACCGCCTTCATATACCCCACCTGCCCACATTAATAACAAGTGAGCGGCTGGCCTCTCCCCTGACTTTGGCCCTGAGAACGAGCCAAAGACAATGTAGACCACTACCATCGTCCTCTCTGCGGGCAAGCTAGAGACTTGTGGCCTAACTAACCACACTTGAAACAAGTGATATCTCCCTAACCACCTCTCCCAGAACCCGAACTTGGTACTGGAAAAATGGACCTCAACTGAGCTCCCTGGAACGATTGGGGGTTAGAACCCCTTTGCCTCTTACTGTCCCTTTAAATATCTTGACTCCTCATGGAGCCCCTCATCATCTCCTCCTCTATCTGTATCACGGTCTTTAGATGACCCGCTGCCTCCACAAGGCGTCCATAATCCCTAATCATCAACTTGGCCACTTTAAACACAAGCCTAGTCCTCAACCTCTTCTCAAACTCCAAACAACGACGCTCCTCTGTTGCCACTAACTTTGGTGCAAACCTAGAGAGGCTAGTAAATGTGGCCTCAAACTTGGGCACCGGAGTGTTCAATTGTACCAGCTTGGAAATCTGATCTCTCAACTTCTCCCTAACAGTGGGAGGCAAAAACTTGTCTTGGAAGGCACTGACAAAAGCCTCCCAAGTCATCCCAATGTGCCCACACACATACTTCCACCACTGACCCGCATCTTCCTTCAGCTGGAAGGATGCCAAGGTCACTTTCAACTGGTCGTTCTTGAAGCCAAGCATCTCGAATGTCTTCACTATCTATTATAGCAACTCATCTTCCTTTAGTGGCTCCTTGGGATTATCCACAAACTCATCTGGATTCGACCAAAAGAACTCTCGCTTCAAAAATGACGGCCCTGTCTTAGCTACCTGGGCCTGGACTTGATTCTTAGCTCTGAGAATATCCATAGACTCCCGCAACGCTCTGGACATTGCGCTGGCCAAGGTGCCCATGGCCTGTTGACTAACCAGTTCGGCCATATTGGCCTGACCAACCCTTTCTTCCTGCACCGGAATCTCATGCCTTGTAGGCCTACCACGCCTACTACCACAATGTCCACGTCTTGACATCCTAATGAAGGTAGCAAAAGAGATTAGCGCATTTACAAATGTGCCGAAGCTAACTCACTCGTGCCCTAATGTGGTGGACAACAGTAATTTATTTCGCATAAGTATGTAGTCACATAAACACATACGAATTTCATTCCTCGATAATGACCGTCCCGCGGCGTTGCCAAAGTTCTAAATAGAAACAGTAGCGATCAAGTGCTCTTCTAATAGGACTTCTAGAAACCCGTAGACTCTATCAATATCCTAGAAATTCAATCCCATACACAAATAACCACATAAGCATGTTATCATATAGGCACACCGTACATACTAAAGTCTCTATCGAGCGGGTCAAACCCATTGTAGTAATAACCATTTTCCACATACCCAAAATATTCAAACCTAGTACTCTCTGATACCAAGTTGTAACGCTTCCATAATAATTACAATAATTTACAATAAGAAGCTTTCATTAATCAAAGTTAATATACAAAAGGTGACACATGCGATATACATTCATAAATCATTCATCCAGAATCTATTGCATGTGTTACAAGACGTAACAAAAAGTGACAGCTACACATATATTCATATGCCCTAAAGGCTTACATCATTCCAAAATCGTGCTTGGTTATAACAAAATGAGTTATAAGCTCAATACAAATAAAGCCCTAGGCTCGAAAGTAAATACATAATAAATAGAAATTGAGCCTTCAGCTCCACAGTCCTCCCTAGCTAAGTCCTTGGCAAAGGCATATCACCAGCACTTGAAAATTGTTTTTCCCAAGTAGAGTGAGCCAAAGCCCAGTAGAAACAATATAAGACAATATATGAATCTTAACAAAGATATAGGTGTGATGTACATATACAATGCCTATGATAAAATCATTCATTTTTTACAAGTTCATAATGTGCCAAATTTTATATCTCAATCCATTTTATCTTAATTCATTTCACCTCAATTCATGAGTCATGTCCATTATTATCCAGACAAACCAACTGAGGCTACAACTCAGCAGTTCTCTAACTAACACAACCATTACACAAACACTTCAATTTGTCATTTTATGAAAATTTCATCCGTGGGAATCAGCACCCATGTATACGTGTGGTTTTTAGGACTTTCACCTTAGACACACAGGCCAACTTAATTCAATGGAGTCCATCCACTTTCTTCTCCCAAACATGGAGTACATCCTCTTTCTCCTTCCAAGCATCATACATGTACAATGTATTAAAACACAGTCATATTCAATGACAACCAATAGTAGATTAGTTTCAATCCACCTAATCCTCATGCAACTTCCATAACAATCATTGCTATCCTCCATTGATAGCCCAAAACAGATATTTCTAAACAGATATGCAATCTCAAAGACAAATAAATTATCCAAATTTCCATAAGTGAGAGATAACACGTATCCAACTCACCCATTTATATAAGAGTCTATCCAATTTCACATTCCCAATACCAATTTCATTATTTATACAAAATAATCATTTGAAACACTTTAGGGCAAAACTCTATTTTCTTCCAATTCCAATCCATGTGTCAAAACCAACAAATTTAACACAACATATCCTTATATCTACACCCATAACCATTTTCAATACCTTCATTTGAAAACCCCTCTTTTGATTTTAAACCAAACCCGAGGTTTATCTAAAATCCTCAAAATCCCAACATTTCTTACACAATCAACCAATAACTAAGTTAAAAATCATAGGAGAGTGTGGAAAGTCCCTACCTTTAGCTTAGAATACCAAAGCAACAATGGAGGAACTTCAAAGATGCTGAAACCAAATCTCGTTTGGACCAAAATAGAGCTTTTTAGACTCTCTACCTTTTTAACAAAGGCACATGGGTAGAGAAACCAACGGATCTAGGTGAAAATGTAAAGAGAATGTAGGTATGAGATAAAGGGGCTCTAGATCTAGATTTTTGAAAAGTAGAGAGAGAGATGTGAAAAAGTGATGTAAAATGTCACTTTTACGGACTGAAATACACACAGTCCGCTCGAGTGCAAGAAGTGACGCTTGAGCGTTAGACACAATAAGTTGTTCCGCTCGAGCGCAAGAAACGACACTCGACCATAGAATGCACACTCCCAGTAGTTTTGTAGACAACTGACCAACGCTCGAGTGCAAGAAAGGCCACTCGAGCGAAGCCGACTTGAGCACAGAAAGAACCGCTCAAGCGTAGAATACACTCTCCCAGTTGTTTTGCAGACCTGCAAAAGTACTAAGAGTTGTCAAATCCCACTTGAGCACAAAAAGTACCGCTCAAGCGGAGGAGGAAAATTTTGGGTAACAAGAGTTTGAAAACCAAGCAACCAACCTATTCCAAACACAACGACAACAATCCAATAGCCAAATTTAAGAAAGTACAAGGGAAATAAGACTTGAACAACAATATGAAACCATGAAACCTGAGTCCGGAATACAAGATGGGTTGGGTCTAGACCAGAATCACTATAATCAAAGTGGCTCAAAAGTCTAACCTCTTGAAAGGAAAGGGGAGGGGTCCTTTCTATAGGTAGAGAGAAAGCTTCTGGGGCACTCTAGGGCTTCTTATCATTTTCCCTCACCACCTTCCTCTAGAAATGCTCCAGGATTGAGTCTCCAAAATAGGCTCTACCACGTTTAAATGTGCGTGTGCACCATGCAGATGCTTGCACACCACTCTTCTCGGTACGTGTGCCATCCATATATGCACAAGTGTGGGGTCCCATGTGCTTTGCTTGCTTGTGGCCTAAGTAAGCCCCCATTGCCTTTCGAACAATGTTTTTAATAAACTTGGCCCCTAATTTTTGGAAAATATCTTTGATCAAAGCCCAATTGGGCTTTCCTCTCTTCCTCGGGATTAAAAAGATGGTTTTTGGCTAAAACAAGTCTAGGGGTAAAATGATCATTTTTGCGAAAAAGTTAACTTTTGGCCAAAACAGGTTTAAACAACAACTCTAAATAGCCTCAAACATTAAAAAGAAAAAATAATTACCATTTCATCATCGGGAGGTATAGCTCGACTTTTCGTGCTTCTTTCGGAAGACAAATAGCCCTACAGTTCAGACTCCCATAGTTCTGAATCTGATTTCACAAGTGCAATGTGAAACAGTAAAAACACAAAAAGAGTCCAAATCTGGCAATTCTTTTGAAAAATTGATGTTTGAATCAAATGACAAAAATGGACTATTTTGCCAGATTTCAGAGTCGCCACCTAAATATTTTTGAAAAATTTACCCAAGACTCATGCCAAAGGCCATTAGTTCGTCATCACCAAAGTGTCTCGGCTCAGGAACTTAGGTACAAGAGGGGAAGATCATGAATTGAGCACCCTACTTGCCCGATCAAAGATCGGCCACTACTAATCATGATGTGATTTTTATTTACATTATATGCTCTTGTTCCTATTATTTAGCTATTTTTTTACTATGTGACATACACACAAATATAGACTAATTTGCAAGAATTAGAACATTTGATTTCTTGTTTTATTTGAAACTATTTTGTGAAATTGCCACTTGAAAAGGTAGGCTTAAAATGGACATTAATCAAACTATCCCAATTCAAGCAACTAGCCTTCATCCACAAGCATTTAAATAGTTATATCATTTAAGCAATTAGCTTTATGGAAGTATGCTTTGACATGGTAACACAAACATTCGATGCAAGATGCTAAAACACAAAATTACTCACCTAGTACTCCGAGCCAAAACAAAGCAAAGTAATTAGAAAAATATGCATGCTCCTAATTAATGCAATATGACTAAATGCAACACACACATTATGTATTTTATAGGCTCGTCTATGAGCATGGCGTATGATTCCATTCAAGACATACGATAAAGCACATATTCAAGTAATGAATTTGAACATTGATATTGGGTTAGTATGATGAGCCGAACCTTGGATGCATGCAAGACAATGGATGCAACGTATAAGAATGCTAATTTGAAAAACGATGCTCTATTCTAACCATCGTAAGAAAGCAAGTAAAAAGGAGAAATATGTGGGGTTGAAAGACATACAACTTATTACACATTTTCCCTCGTGCAAGAGGGTGCGAATCAAAATCCGAAAGTCCAAATTAAACTAATTATTACAAAACCGAATGAATAAATAAGCAAAGAATTAACTAGCTAACTACTCTATTACAATAACGATAATCATGAGAAGTAAACTAACTATTTAAGTTAATTAGCTATAACAATTACATATAAACAATAACAATAATTACGACACTAATAATTAGTAGGACTAATTGTTACAACAATAATAATTACAATACTAATAATCAGAGCATTAATCTACAATATTGAGGTAAGCAAGAATACACAAGGGGTTGCATGCATAGTGTCCAAGAACAGTTCTTTCTACCTAGGCCTGTAATGTTTCACCTTCAACCACTGCCCTCTATTTTCTATAAAACATATTGCTGACCAAACATTGATGGCCGTTTGTGCCTCAATGAGGCCTGGCCGTAAGTTAATTTCATACAAAATCCTGTTTTGTGCTCTGAAGTAAAAACAGTGCAGATAGAGTTATTTTAGACTCTATTTGTCCCTCTCACACTTCTCTGTCATGGGAAAGCCTCGAGAGAAGGTTGGAATTGTTTCCAAAACCATTAATGAGCAAGTTGATTGCTTGATGATTTCGGGTACAATTTGGACAAAGATCAGTAAATGCAATGAACAACAACCACCCCTCCCTTCTATGATGGAGTGAACCTAAAGAGGGAGGTAGAGACGCTTCCAGATTGATCAAAACATCATAAATTGATATAAGACAACCCTTGACACAGTGGACTCGGCATAACGTCCGGCTAAAACCCAAGTAATATAAATTATTTTCTTTATGTGGGTTGGTTCATTTTAAGCCAAATTCATTAGTCTTTGCCATTCTTTAATCCATTAAGTCCAAGGTGATTATTACGTCCAATAACAGATTACATCAACTAAGTGAGAAATCTGTCAAACAGGAGGTGATTCTCAACATGAAAAAGAGACTACGCCGTTGACAATGAACCTCCGTAGAGATTAAGCCATTAAGCATAAATCGCTAGTTCACCTTTTGAATAACCATCAACCGATTAAAACAGCTCTCAAATGAAATAAATGAATAGCAAGTTGATTATTAAAATGAGGTTCTTAAACATGGAAGTTAGTTAAAGAAAAGCTTAGAACAATATTCAACAAGCTATGTATGCAAACTTATGAGACAACAATCAAGCTAATCGAAGCATGAACTAACTAAACAACCTAGGGTAGCCCTAAAACAACCCTTAGTGGATGAAAAATAGTGGCTCAATGTGCATGAAAGGAGCCTACAAAGCTAATCAACAAAGGGAGAAAACAAGGCTATAAGTAAGAACAAGGAGGGGTGGCTAACCCCTCCACTTTTGAAACCTGAAAGAATTATTTTTAGCCTTTTTTAAACTCAGAAAAATAATTTAGAAAGAAAAGGAAAGGGTGCAAAAGCAAGGGTTGGAGCTATAGGTAAAGGTATACGAAAGAGTATGAACTCTCTCTACCCTTTTGGTAACTTTCCAAACCCAAAGTTAAACACTAGGAAGAGAATCAAAGCAACACAAAACTACAAGAACTAGATAGCAATAGATAGAACAAGAAGTAAAAGAGAGGATGATAAGCTTATACCTCTCAAATAAGTGAGCTTTTGTTTATGAATCAAACTAAGTCCCAACACACTCTCAAGCTTGAATTATGGTGTTCAGAGCTCAACCAAGGTTACTAGGCTCAGGTGTGAAGGTGTATATGATGTATCGATATAGGTTTAAGGTGATAGGTTTGCTCAAAGTGTTGCTTGCACAAGAAAAAGGAGAAGAATGAGCTCTTAAGAAGGTGTAGAGGCTTTTTAAAAATTCTTCGACCCCCAAAACAGAGATACAACTTCGTTTTTGTAGAATCTGAGCAAGAGGGGTCGTAAATATCTGCAAAAATGTACAGCTGGCGGGCTCCCGCCTAGAACGATGTTTCTCGTTATTGTGGCACGGCCGGCCTTCAATAGCCACAGCCGGCCATCACTGAGGCACGATCGAGCCTCAATGGGGTGCCCTGTTTTCTTACTTCAGACACAGCATAGGGTAGTACAATGTGTAAAAATGGATTTTTAGGGTATAATCAATGGGAATATGGAAGGTTTGGGATTGTTTCAAAGCTTAAACATAGCCCCTTTGGTGAGACCTTGAACCACGCACAACACTACTTTCATCATCGAGTGTACCGGGGCAAAGCGCTCGAGCCTTGCGGGCAGTCAAAAGTGGGATGTCTATAGTTGCCCCTTTTTGACAGAGCTCGAAGTCATAAAGTGACATGAGTGAATGTTAAAGCCCGGAGACGATCCATTTGACAAGGCCATAAGGCTTAGGCAAGAAATCAAGACATAAATGCAAAGATTGAACTCGAGAGCAAAATGCAACATGAAATGCAGCAAATAACTTATGATCATGCAATGAAACTTCAATGAAACAATGCAATGAAACACTTGAATGCCAATAAAGCAATCAAACAACGCTACAATCTAAATAAGAAAGCAACGCTTAAATGAAAACGTAAATCAAAGCAAAACAAATCCCGTCGTGTCTCAGACGAAAAGAAATGAATAAACAAACACGTCTCACGTAAAAAGAACAAAGAAAGCACAAACCAACCTATATCTTACATAGAAAGGATGTAACAAATGCAGACCTGACTATGCCTTGCATATAAAAGGTGAAGGGCGATGTAACCATCGAACGCACTTGAGGTCTTAACTAAGATCCTAACGCGCCTTACGTGATAAGAGGAGAAGTGGGGTGAACAAACAGGCACACCTATTGTTTTAAACCGAGGTAAACAATCCTCACGCGTCACATGCTAGAGGAGGAAAGGTGGTGTGAACAAACAGGCACACTTGCTGTTTTTAACTGAGGTAAACAATCCTAACGTGTCGCACGCGAGAGGAAAAAAGGTGGTGTGAACAAATAGGCACACTTGCTATTTTTAATTCGGGTAAACACACGCAGTCAGAGGAGAAGTGGTGCGAATAAACAGGCACACCTACTATTTTTAACCGAACGGAAACAATCCTAACGTGTCGCACGCGATAGGAGGACAGGTGGTGTGAACGAACAGGTGCACCTGCCGTTTTTAACAGAGTGGAAACAATCCTAATGCGTCACACACGATAAGAGGAGAGCTGGTGTGAATGAACAGGTGCACCTGTTGTTTTTAACCGAATGGAAACAATCCTAATGCGTCACACGCGATCAGAGGAGAGGTGGTGTGAACAAACAGGTGCACCTGCAATTTTTAACCGAATGGAAACAATCCTAACACGTCACACGCGATAGGAGGAAAGGTTGGATTGATAAAAGAACAAACAAATCACATAAGCGTGAATTAGAAGTAAACATGGATTCTACACAGAGATACGTAAAATCAAAACAGTCAAAGCGATGTAGTAAAGTGAAAGCCAATTTGCCAATGTGTTAAAACAATGGGCTTTAATCTGAACACAACACACTGCATTCCAGTTTCATGGTAGAAAGGATTATGATTTTACTGTGGCACAAATGATTTTATCTGGAACTCCTCTGAATGAACCGTACATACAATATCATTTGTTTACGACATAACTGAACAAATTATGATTCAGGCAAAACAATTTATAACCTAACAAAATAGTCTAAACAAATTAAAAATTTTGAAACAAAACAAATCAACTTATGAGTTTAAACTATGAGTTAAACAAATGAGTTTAAACAAATTAAACCCAGTAAATCAAATTATGCATCTACACAATAAAACAAAATAGAATAGAATGAACAAAATTCCTCTCTTTTGTTACTCGAAATACTTCTTTTTATATTTTACCTGCTCATTTTTTCCATCTCTTATTTTCCTTTGTTCCTTTGTGTTTTTTTTTTCATTGTTTTTCTTTTTTCTTTCTTTCCTCTATTTTTCTTCACTTTTTTTTTTGATTTTCTTTTGTTTTTCTTTTTAGATTAAAGCTCCATAATACAAGAAATAAAATAAAGTAAAAAAAAAAAAAATTTGAGTTTACACTGAGAGTCGGCCGGGCTTCGATAGTGGCAAGGGCAGAATCGGGAAAGCCGCGTGATATGTTTGTTTAAAACAAACTCAAACCTTGTTTTTGCACACAACCTTGGTCGAAATTCCTCTCCCCTTCTCTCTAACCTTCTTCTCTCTCTAGATTTCCCATTTTCTTGAATTACCCAACAACCCTTGCCATTTTTTCTTTGAAACCCTTTCCTTCCTCTACACTTTGAACTGAAGAAAATTGAATTTGGTGGAGTTTTGGGGTTTCCCTTTGGTTTCCCTCACATTTGCCCACTTTTCTCACACTTTCCTTCTATCCCCCTCTAATTTTCCAAAACTTTTTCACTTTCTCCTAGGGTTTCAATTTTAGGATTTTCACCTATCTTCACTCATCCACTCACCTTTTTTTTTTTTTTTTTTTTTTTTTTTTTTTTTTTCACTTTCTCCACTTTTCTCTATGGCTAGTGACGAGGTTTCCATCCTGGACCCTGCCATTGGTATTGGGGCCATCTTAGGCAGAGATATGAAGGCCAAAGACGCTCTTGCATTGCCTCCCCTCGTTGATAGGCCATTTGATACAGCCACCTACTGACCATACACACATGCTCTGCCTCTAGGCAATATTTTGAGATTTGAGGGCCTCGTCCCCAGGATAGACGAGGACATCTTGCTGCGATAGCCTGCGAAGCACTTGTCTGCCGATGCTTCTACGGTAAGCAACCTTCCTTTGTTTTGATAGATTGTTGAATCTCACAAGCAGACCACTAGTTAATGCTTCATACACTCCTCATTTACAGGTGATTGCCAGGAGGATTGGCAGCTACGAATCCATATACAGCCCCCGGCACTGGTATGAGAGCTTTTCTGTAGAGGTTCGCGCATTGGTCGATGCCGCCGATTTTGGGCCCTTCTGCTCAAGGCTCATACAGATGAGGGCTGAGTCACTGCTGTATGGGGCCCTGGTAGAGAGATGGTGGGACATCATAGACTCATTCCACTTCTCATCGATCGGGGAGCTGACTCTGACCCCATACGAACAGGGAAAATACCATGGGGTTGTATCTTCTAGGGGCGCTGGTGCACCTACCACAGGTGACAGAGTATGACTGGGGTGGCGCCGGCCTGGCCACCTTATACTGCTATACGAGCTCCGTATCCTGCTGCAAGGCAAATTCACTCGGTAACTACTGGAGAGTTTGGGAGGTACACCTCATATTTACTTTTTCTTTTCAACTTTACATTCTCTTCAATTCTACATTTTCTGCTCATCTTGGCTTTGCATTTCTAGTTTATTATGCTCATTTACTTCATCCATCTTTTTCTGCTTGCAGCTCTAGGTTTACACATATTTCACCTCTCTAGCTCTGGTCTCAGTGAGGCCGATCGAGTTGTCAGTACCCTGCTCCCGGTACTACAACTCCTGATTTAAGTGCCGCATCATGTAGAACTAGACTTCCCCTATTTTCGCCACTTCTTTGACACGATCACTGCGGATCAGGTAACAAAATATCAACCTTTAACTTTTACATACTGTAAGCATACTGCACTGTTTCCCACACTACACGATCATTCTCATATTGTTGCTTCTACTCTATACTGTCATTCTCATACTACACTGATTTCTGACATCTGACGTCTGCTTCCATCGGTTGACTGGCATCCTTGGGCGGGCATTTCCTAGGCATCGAGGATGACGTATGTCGCTACATGGCATTCCTCCACGATGCAGATTCTATTTGAGGGCCCCTTTGGCCGAGCTTACTACCTGGGGGAGAGGTTCATCTGCCAAACATGAGGCGTCGCTAACCCCGACATTCCACACCCTCCTCTTCCAGTCATGAGGGTAGTTGATGAGCTTCAGAACGGTCCTCAAATCGACTTCCTGAAGTTGGGAGAGGATGGTGACTGACATCATAAGCCCGGTGGCTTTACCACTTTCTTGTAGACTCGGGTGATGGCCCATCTTTCCCCGGGAGTGGCCCCGTGCTATTCCAGAAGTTCCTGTTGCTGTTGCTGTTGTTGCTGCTGCCACTGCCAAAGGAGTTCCGCTGCAGCTCCCATTCCTGGGTTTCTAGTGATTCCTACAGAGGCCGTATACAGGCAGCCAGATAGGGTGATTAAGCGGATCTCCCTTGAGCATATTGAGGAGAGAGATCGTCTATTAGTGCTTGCTCTCGCCATTGAGCAGGTACACATTTCTTTCTATTTTTGCCCATTGTATTATTTTATGTTTTCACTGTCCCCTGTTATTTCTGTTCACTATACCCTGTTATTTTTGGTCACTGTTCTTCACATGCTTTTCCTTTTACAAGTACCCAGGGCATATGCTGATGACCTTCTCTGGAAAATTGACCGACTACTTCTGATGGTGCGGAGGAAACAGACTGCTCTGGCCACTCATGGGATTGAGGTATGCTTTTGCCCTTAGTTTGCAATGATGACAACATTGCTCATAACTTTGTTGATTTCTTCTGATATTTGTATTCTCTCTCTTTTTCTTTTAAGCTTGAGCCAGCGCTAGTTGCACCTGCAGAACCTCCTCTAGCTAGTAGACGGAGACGACACCCAGTGAGGCGGCGCTCACTTTTTGAGGAGTCTTTTGACGGGTCTATGACTCCCGAGGACAAGGGAGAGGAGGTTGACTTGCAGTCTAGTAGCCCTAGTGATGACAGTGATGCACCTCCTCCACAGCTGAGGAGGAAGAGGGCGATGATGGGTTACTGATGAGGATAACGATTTTGTCTTTGGTTTTTGTTTTGCTTTGTAGTTAAAGACTAGATAGACCCTTTTTTTTTTGAAGGATTTTCTTTTGTTTTGTTACTTTGTAAAACAATGATTGGGGTCAGACCTGCTAGTTTATAAAAACAACTTTTTGAATCTCCTTGCACAATGTGATGAATGGGCGTATCTTCTGTATGGTAACTTCACATAAGACTTACAACCACGAATATCTGCTCTTGCATTCTTTCTTGAATCAGATAACAACCCATGATCGGACGAAATATAAAATACAACTCAATAGCAGAAAAACAAAATGACAACAACTTGAAAATACTAAAAAACACTTGGTACAAACAAAATAAGACTTAAAACACAGTTGTGGTACGTCAAGATGAAGGCCAGCTTTTCCTTCAACTGCACTGGTTTGAGCCACCAGTTAGAACCGACTGGGCTTAAATAGATACGGCTGGGCTTCACTGAGGCATGGCTGGGCCTAAATGTGAGGTCGGTCAGTACTGCCCAATTGTCACGCACTGCTCCTTCTCATCCTCTATAAATGGTGCTCCTATGCTGTTTTTCTGGCAGAATAACAAGTCTTTGGTATTTTGCTCTCAAAATAGAGACACTGTGCAACAATAGGCTCCGAGGATAGATTGCCACTCTAGATGGCTCGAAAAATGTGAATTTTCGTGGTTTTGGCGTAAATGCCCTTTTTCCTCTAAGCCGCATTTCTCTTTGTTTTCCATTCATCCATGCCGCTGTTCGATGTTGGAACCCGATCACGCATGTGTTTCAATTCAAATCACAAGAGGTGTGTTCGACACTCTAGGAATTTCAAGCTTTAATGGAGTCCCGACACGATGAAGAAATCATATCGCAGGCCCGTTTTGGCCATGCCCAAGCTTTGGGACGGATGTGTGGGCTAATATTACACGAGGCTCGTTCTTTGGCACATGATGGGGAGCTAGACATCCCCGGTTTAGTTCATCGATTTTCCGTTACTGGAGACAAGAGTGACCTTCTTTGGTGAGGCCGCCGGCAACATGCTCTTTGTTTATGCCTTCTTGCACAATTCCTCCTTGCACCTAGTTTCGGCAGAGCTAGTATCCGGTTGATTGAAATGGCCTAACGTCTGAAAGAGGGAAAGAGCTGCATAGGTTTGGTACTGGCTGAAACCTTAATGGGTTTAGATGCTTTCCGTCGAGGAGAGACCACTCAGTTGGTAAGGAGTCCGTTACTTCTCCAGGTATTATTTTCCACCTTTTAATTTATAATTCTCACATCACTCAACACTTACTCTATGTTTTTCTCTCATAACCTATTCCTTACTTTTCTCTCATCATACACCGCTCTATTCTTTAATCTCTCTTATTTTTCATCCCTCCCCAAGTATGGTTGATAGATAAACTGCAAGCAGTGAACCCTTGTCTTGAGTACACGGCCAGAGCTTACTTCTTTCACCAATGGCTGGTCGATTTCTCTTTAGAAGTACGGTAGTGTGACTGGATGTGTAGCCGGTCCGCAGCTGACATAACTTGGCATTGCCCCTGGCTTAATTTGGCTGAGATGAGCTATAGCATGTCTCGATAGTCTGGTGTAAAGTTAATTGGCCTCACACATTGCGTATTTTATTTTCCTCTCTGATTTCGACGCCAGTTCGGGCATGATCAGATACGTCCAAATGAGGGAGTGGAATTGTCATGCCCTACTTTTATATCAACGGATACCATTTCCAAATCCTTCATTATAACGCAATTTTAGAGATCATGCGTAGAAATTTAATACATTAACGAGTACTATTATTAAAGGTTCTCTCATTCGAATATGAAATGAATGCAACATGAGATAAAAATAAATAAATTGCCCGTAGGCTTACATCTTTTAAATTAAAAGAGAGGGTTTAACTCTTTTACATCACTGGCATTCCACCTACAAATAAAAGGCCCCGTGGCCAACACATAAAAATGATCCTCGATCTTGAAATCCTTATCGATGTTCACCTAAAAAAGGATTAGCAATGTGTGATGAACATAAAGTCCAGTAGGGATCCCAATATGATCATGAATGCTTTAAATCATATCATATACATATAGTGACAGTTTATACATAAATATACTTATATAGGAACTTTTCTCAAAATCATTCATTTCATTCAACAACATAAGCATTTTACTTTTCTTTCTTCATGTTACCTTTTTCAAAATTCATATGACAATAACAAGTTCTTGAAAACAATCTCACAAAGTCCGTTACGTTTTCTCACACTTTCCGGGCGTACACCTGATTTGCCTTTTTGAAACATGTTCACAAGTATCCGATGTCCTTCACATTATTCACAATCTCAATACAGTACTTACGTCCGTTTCCAACACATTCATGTCTTTATATATATACATTCAGTGCAAAGGGAAAACGACAAGCAACCAAGAACTATCTACTCAACAAATGAGGCAACTCGGCCTTCCAGAACCATAACCATCATAACTCATAATATACATAGATATACTGAGACAATAATGATAAACAAGTCCCGCTCTACCTGCCTTAAGCACGGTAAGCCAAGGGTACACCTTTCCAAAACAAAATGCGAAGTCAAGGGTATACATTTCCATAACAAAATGCCAAGCCAAGGATACACCTTTCCATAACGAAATGCCAATTTACCAGACACCAGCTGGAAGGTAATGGTACCTCTGCCAAGTTCTCCAAGTGCTAGCTGGAAGGTACTGGTACCTCTCATTCGAAGCGCAACCAATTCTCCAGGCGCTAGCTGGAAGGTAATGGTATCTCTCATTCGAAGTGCAAGCACATTCCCAACCATCTCAACATACAAGAATGCATAATAACACAAGTGTAATACATACACAATGTATATAAACACATAATCACACATGGAGTACATCCCCTTTCTCCTCCCAACTAATCATACATATACAATGTGTATAAACATAGTCATTTTCAATGGCAACCAAAACCAAGGAAGGATTAGTTTCAATTCACCTAGTCCACATGCAATTTCTACAACAGTCATAGCTATCCTCCACCGATAGCCCAAAACATATATTTCCAAACATATAAACAATCTCCAAAATAGGTAAACTATCTATATTTTCATAGGTGAGAGATTATAAATATCCAACTCCACTATTTACATTCATATCTATCCATTTCTACATCTAATACGAAAGGAAAACAAAAATCCAATTCTCGCAAGACTTTCTGTCCAATAACAATAATAATATGTAAAGGTTCCAAGATCCAACCTCAAGTTTATTATTCATTTACAAAGGGTGATGATTTCATTTTCTTTTAAAACGACCATTTTTGTTTATTTTCCAATCCACACAACTCCAACCATTTTCTAAGAATTCACTCTCGTCATTTTACAAAACCAAAACCAAATCCATCCTCTTTATTTTACAAAACGAATTCCATTGGTATCAAAATCATAACTCAACTCAACTTCACATGATTAGTCTAAAACAATACCAACACCGTGGCTACTTCTTCTTTTATTTTCTTTTGATATAAACACAATTATACAACCCATATTAGCAAAATATAAAGATTATTCAGCTTCCTCCCTTTTAAATCCATTATATCAATAATCTTAAATTAGGGCTTTCCTCCCTTTCTTCACAAACATGATAAATCATTTCCCAAATAACCCAATAACAAATAACTTAATAACTCCAATCACAAATATCAAACCCTAGATCCCCTTTCATAGCTTTCAAGAAAATCCATAATGAATATGATTTTTAGGCAATAAAATCTACCACATATCTATCTATAGACGAAGTATTGGAAAGGAGCAAAGAAATCCCTATCTCTTGAAGCAAAGAGAAAACAACCCAAAAATCACCGGCGATGAAACCACGAACTACTTGGATCAATAGGAATCCCTTGACAAGATCTACAACCTTTCCCAAACGACCAAGGTGAAAAGATGGCTCTAGGTGAGTAGATCTGAGGATCTAAGTGCGAAAAGTCATGTTTTAGAAAGAGAAGAGAAAAATCACAGGTTGAGAGGAAAAGAGGAGAAAAAGTAATGAGAGGAAAGTGGTTTGGGTCTATTTATAGTAGTAGAAAATTTCCCTAAAGTCAAATAAAAGGACAAGTCAAAATCCCCCAAAAAGTAGGGCCCAAACCAATCCAAAAAGCTGAAAATTATACGTAGGGTCGACCCTTCGGGCAGGGGCGTTGACCCTTTAGGTAGAAAAGACAATCTGGCACAAGCAAGTGGGGTCGACTCTTTCACAGGAGGGGGTCGACCCTACTTTCCAACAACTAACACATAGATTCTGCAATATAAGAGGGTCGACCATTCCCAGACTGGTGTCGACCCTATATTGCAGCAATACTTCTAGAAACTTCATCAACAGGTAAGGGTCGACCCTTAGGAAGGCTGGTGTCGACCCTAGAATAGAATTTCTAAGTCTCCAAGGAACTTTTCAACATAAACAAGCGTGAACAAACGAACTCAACAAGTTCAAATCGATTTTCACTCATCCAAAACCAAGATACAACAACACCAAAGATCCCCAAAATAAAATAGAGGATTCAAATACACTTCCCAAATGTTTTAAAAGGCTACAAGTGCTACAGGAATACACAATTTCATTTCTGGTTCATGCCTTGCACCTGCCTTAGTATGTCACGGCTTGGAGGACAAGAGAGATTCTGGCCCCTACCATTAGTTTCAGTTACACCCTGTCTGAGGAGTGTTTGGCTTTGCTCGAAAAGGAGGTAGAGGTTGGGCCGTCTTTGGCATAGAGCCACCTGATCTTTTCGTTTCAAGTTTAAGATGTAAAAGCAACTTTGATCTAAATCAAAGAGTTAGAGAATGTACTTGTGTTGAAATCAACAAAATTAAAGTTGCGAGTACTGAAAATTTTCCTTTTTCGGCTCCAAAAATAGTCCAAGTTGTAAAAGGATAAAATTTTGAACAAAAATCAACTTTTATTAAAACTTTCCAAAACAATTTTTGGAAACGATCACCACCTGACACGCACAGAGTCGATTCTCAAGATGTACAATCCCGAATCAAAAGAAATCATAACTACCCTAGATTGCATATCACTACTGCTCAGCACTGTAAATCAACTTTGCTTTCCTAAATAAAGAGCACAACCAAACTAATAGATGATGCACAAAGATAACCTAATCAAGAAATTGGACAAGACAGTTGAATCAGAGATAGTTACGGTCGAACTTCCGGGTAAAGTTGCCTACGTATCCCAAATATGGGAATCTGGCGTTACATAGTTTGGTTCAGGTTCACTCGAGTATTAACTCTCTCATTTTACGCTCTAACTTTTGCCAAAGTCGCCCTTTAGGGTTTTCAACCTTGCTTGCTTAGTTTTTCTTTATTTCTAATTTTTCATACTCTAACTTTTGCCTAGGCTGCCTTTTTGGGTTTTTAGCCTAGCGAGCCTCTCAAGAGTATTATTTCTTCAATTTGTCCATATTGATCGGTTGTGAAAATTCCAGGCCATCTAAGTCCATAAGAATGATTGCCCCTCCTGACCAGGTTGACTTGATGATGTAAGGGCCAGTCCAATTGGGTTTGAACTTGCCCCTAGGGTCATGGATAGGAGCCCGATATTCTTTTAGTACCATGTCCCTTTCTTGAAGATTTTTGGACTTAACTTTCTTGTTAAAAGCCTTAGCAATTCGACGTTGGTAACCCTGGACATGATACAATGCCCTCAGTCTTCTCTCATCAGACAGCATTAACTCCTTGAACCTACTCCGCTGCTAGTCCACCTTCGCTATCTGGCATTCAGCCATAACTCGTAGTGACGACACTTCAATTTCAATAGGCAAAATAGCCTCCATCCCGTCGACAAGAGAATAAGGGGTTGCCCCTATAGATGTTCAGATTAAGGTTCTGTAGCCCTAGGGTGCAAATGGAAGTTTTTCTGGCCAGTCTTTGTAAGTTTCCACCATCTTCTGCAGAATTCTTTTAATGTTTTTGTTCGCAGCCTTGACAGCTCCATTGGTTTGGGGCTTGTAGGTCAATGACTTATGGAAAACCACATTATATTTCTCAAGCAAGTCTATCACCTCATTCTTGAAGTGCGACCTATTATCGGAGATAATCTTATTTGGAACCCCATACTAGCAAATGATATTGTTCTTGATGAACTTAGCCACATGCAACGCTTTTAGCACAGAGTAAGACTGGGCCTCCACCCATTTTGTGAAGTAGTCGATTGCTACCAGGATGAACTCATGCCCGTTTGACCCATTTGGCGTAACTGCGTCGATGACAGCTATTTCCCAAATAGAGAATGGCCACTGTGAAGTCATGTTGTAGAGCTTCGACAACGGAATGTTCATGTGATTATCATGAATCTGGCATTTGTGACAACGCTGAACAAAACCAATACAATCCTCTTCCATGGTTGACCAGTAGTAACCTTGTCTAAGGATTTCCTGGGTGAGCACCACACCGTTCATGTGGGCTCTGCACTCTCCTCTGTGAATGACCTCCATAAGGTGCTTCAATTCCTCTTCCTCAACACATAGCTTATTCATTTCCAGATGACCTCTTTTGTAGAACCTGCCTCCACAGATGATAAATTGAATGGCCAGACACCGTATTCCCCATTTGTCTTTAGCAGTTGCTCTTGGTGGATACACCCCTTTTTCTAAGAAATTCCAAATATCATAGTACCAGGGGTTCTTGTTTGAAGCCTCATCTAGCGTGGTAATGGTTTCGTAGGCCGGTGTGTACTTTTGTTCAATAATGATCGAATGCATCCTGACTCCCAATGGAATGTCTACCATAGAAGATAGAGTTGCTATTGCATCATCGAATCAGTTGTTCTCTCTTAGCAAATGGGTAAACGTTAACTTTTCAAACCTCAGAATTAACATATCCAAGACTTGATGGTAAACCTTCATTTTTTTCTCTTTAACCCGCAAATCTCTGTTGGCTTAAGACACAACCAAGTTTGAATCCCCGATGACGTTTAACCTTTTTGCCCCTAGTTCCAGGGCGGCTTCTAAACCATCAATACACGCCTGATATTCTACTTCGTTGTTAGATACTTTGAACCATATTTTGAAGGCTAGGGGTATATATGAGTCATTGGGTGCTATCAGCAACACACGATCCCATAACCGTATTGATTGGTTGTTTCGTCAAAGTACATCGTCCCCGATTTTTTCTTTATTTGCAAAATATCTTCATCTGGAAAAAGGTACTCCACCGCTTCATCCTCCTCTACTGGGTGATCTACCAGGAATTTTGCTACAGCTCTCCTTTTAACTGACTTGTGTGTAACATATGTAAGATCGAATTCGGAGAAAAGAAGCAACCAACGGGCTAGCCTACCCCGTAAGCGCTGGTTTCTGAATGAGATATTTGATAAGATCTAATCTCGAAACCAAGATTATAGAGTGAGCTAACAGGTAGTGCCTTAACTTCCGGATAGCCCATACCAAGGCTAGACAAGATTTCTCGAGGGAAGTGTAATGGGTCTCATAATCTAGCATTTTCTTGCTCAAGTAGTAAACGGCTTTCTCCACCTTGGACTCGGACTCTTGAGCTAACATACACCCCCATTGAGTTTGTCACTGACAAGTACAAAATCAACTATTTTTCCAGTTCTGGCGATGATAACACAGGTGGATTCTTTCCAGTTCTGGCGATGATAACACAGGTGGATTCTGTAGGTATTGTTTGACCGGTTCAAAAGCGAATAGACAACAATCATCCCATTGGAACTTCTTTCCTTTCTTCAGGAGACCAAATAGTGGTCTACAAGTCAAGGTTAATTTGGAAATAAACCACCTTATGAATTGCACTTTACCCAGAAAGCTGCGCACCTCTTTTTCAGTCATTGGTGGTGGCATTTCTAAGATGGCCTTGATTTTGGAAGGATCTACCTCAATTCCTCTTTGTGTGATTGGGAATCCTAGCATTATTCCCATTGTTACACTGAAGGTGCATTTTTGTGGGTTCGACCTCAATCTATACTCTCTGATCCGCTGAAAGAATTTCTCCAAGGCGGTGTAGTGGTGTTCTCGATCTTTGAACTTGACAATCATATCGTCTACATACACCTCAACCTCTTTGTGGATCATATCGTGTAGAATAGTGGTTGTAGCCCTTTGATAAGTGGCCCCAACATTCTTTAACCCAAACGGCATGACTCGGTAACAATAGGTGCCCTACAGAGTAGTGAAAGCGATCTTCTCCATATCCTCAAGTGCCATTAAAATCTGGTTATACCCGGAAAACCCATCCATTAACAAGAGCAATGCATGGCCCATGGTGAAGTCTACCAAGTCATCAATATGCGGCACTGGAAAATCATCCTTCGGACTAGCCTTATTTAGATCCCTGAAGTCGACACAGACTCTGATTCTGCCACCTTCTTTGAGACTGGAACTATATTGGCCAACCATGTTGGATACTCAAATACAAGCAAGAACCCTGCTGCAATCAGTTTGGTAACTTCTTCCTTGATTTTCAAAGCCTAATCTAGGTGAACTCTATGCAGTTTCTGCTTAACTGGCAGGGCCTCAGGGTCTAGAGGGATTCGGTGCTATACAATCTCAGGATTGATTCCAGGCATATGTCTTTGTAGGACCACTTGAAAACATCTTTGAAATTTCTTAATAAAGCGATTAAACGTTCACGTTCCTCCGAATATAGCGTGGACCCAATCAAGACCAAGCGAGGATGTTTCTTAGTACCCACGCTAATTGATACAATTTCATCTGTACAGGGCTTAACACGCCTCTCCTCCTCATGATCAACCAAATTTTTCAAAACCCGAGGAATTTCTTCTCTTCATTTATGTCAAAATTTTGAAAATTAAGATCAGTACAACAAATCAAAGGCACAAAGAAATAGGCAAAGTCCACAGGATTCCCATTCAAAAAGTTTGGATCTTCAGTTATAGTGGACTCAAGAAAAGCTAAAAGACGACATGGACATGACTTTGGTATCCAAGTTACCACTCCCAAAAATACCCGACTCAGAGGAACTCGGATCTGATTCCGACTCCACAGACTCAGTGGAATCAGATCCGAACTCACTATCTGATCCAAAACTATTGATGATGCCTTGCTTAAACTTCCAGACTAGACGTGGAGCCTCAGACATATCCACGATAAGATTGGAGAAATTTGCTACTGGGTTATCCCTGATCATTGAGATAGTTAAACTATCTCTCAAGTTGGCAGTCTCAGCTTCAGCAATAGAACTTGTTAGTAGGTCAGCCAGCACTTTTCCCAACAGTTCTTCCTCTTCGTTGTCTAGGTTTGCAGTCCCGCGTTGTTTTGTGCTAGGGATCAAGTCTACTTGTTCATCCTCCTCTTCTGGTAACTGGTGCCCGAAGAAGATCTTGAACCCCGGATAACTTGTTTTTGTTTCCAAGTCATACCAAGGCTGTGGGAATCCATAAAAGGGGAAGTCTTCCCCTTGGCGGACAAAACGTTCGTTCAAGGTTCCCTGTATTGGTTTGTGGACTAACTCATACTGCTTCCCAGTCCTCTTTGCCTTCAGCCTTTCTCTCAATTCCTGCCCTTTTCTTTGCTGGTAGGTTTGTATCCAGCCCAAAAGCATGGGGGTTGACTCGTCTCCTTAGCAACAGTACCTCCATGCCTGCCACTTTGGCCTATTCTTGATCTGGGCATATACCCCTGTTTGTTCATCATGTAGATGGATTGTGCACTTACATAGTCTCCATCGCCCTCTGTCATGATGGTTTGGACCAATCGGGCCTCTGCTATAGAGAAGCCAGAAAGGAACACGTCCTCCTCCCCATATATGATTTCCAGTAATGGTGCAGTGGTTCTCTGGGTAGGATGGATCACAGAATTACCGTACATAGTGGCAATCCAGCCTTTGAAGGTGTACTTTACTAACTGATGGACTGTTGATGACACAGCCCTCATCTGATTTAGCCAAGGCCTTCCCAGTAGTAGATTAAAATTGGCCGAAACATCCTTGACATGGAATTCCACCTAATGTTTGGACGGGCCGATTAAGATATGGCTTTTGAACGTTCCCATAACATCCCGGCTTGTATGGTCATAACCCTGGATGGCTCAGGTCATGGTGTAGACACCCCATTTTTGACCAACCTTAAGACTCAGACGTCATCGATTGAGCACTTGGTGATTGCACATGTTGTGCTCGTTCTGAGGTTTCGGAGTTTCGGTTGAGGTCCTTACCCTCGGACCTCGGGACCCTTTTATGCTTTGCCTCAGTTTGCGGACCAAGTCTTGCTTTCTCTTCCCGGAGGGAGGGATGCCTTGTAGACCAGCTCTTAGTGGCCGTAGGCTACTTTTCGTGGTCGCAGGTCATTGTTCCCGTTTGGAGACCAGTTTCCAATTTTTGGAGCTGTCGGTCGCGCGCCTCGGTTCGGGACCGCTTAACATTCTCCATTTGGCATGATTTTTGGCGCACACCTTGTTTCCTCTATCTAGAGGGACACTGCGGCCCGGGAGACCACCTTTGTGGTCGCACGCCACTTTTGGTGCTTAACAGCCAGTTTTCGGGACACCCGGCCGCGCGCTTTGGCTCCCGAACTCTTGTTTTGCATCTGTGGTGGTTCTTTTTTGGCACAACCCTTGTTTTCCCAGTTTAGAAGGTGGTACAAGGGTGGGAGACCAGCATTTCCATTGGAAACCACTTCTCTCTCCGCCAGTCGATTTTTTGCTCAGGAAACTGATTTTTTTGGTCTTTGGGCCACATTTGCTGGTCTCCCACCATACCACTGACTTGCTTTTAGTGTGGAGACCACCTGTTGTGCTAGCCGACCATCCTCTGTTTTGGAAAACCACTTACTCTAGTCGGCCGACTAGGGGAAGTGGTCGGCCGACCACCTTTTCTGGTCGGCCAAATTCCTCCTGTTTTGTCTGTCTGAGTGCATGCCAGCTGTGCCAGCTGGAAGGCACATACTTGATCCTCCATACACGTGTATGGAGGATTTGCACCCTTGCTTTAGCTTCTTAAGGAAGCTTGAACCCTTGTTCTAGCTTCTTGAGGAAGCTTGAACCCTTGCTGCTCTATAAGAGAGGGCCTCCCCCTCCTTATACTGGGTTCCAAAAAGTTTTGCTAAGGCAAGATATAGATCTTTCTATATCTCTTTATTTTGGGTTAAAAAAGTGCATTGTTCTTGGCCTATTGCACAACACCTCATAGCCACACACCTCCACCATTGATCTGAGGTTCTTGGAGGGTATTTTCAGAGGTTAAAGAGTTGGTTTTGGGCTGGAAAGGTTGCTGGTTTTGCTGAGCTTCAACGGTAATCTCTTTTCCCTCTTTTAAAGCTTTGTCTTGATCACTCTCTTAGCCAAACTTGCATGCTTATTTGAGCTTTGTTGTCAACTGAAAAAAGTCTTGTTTTGAGGTTCTTTTGATGTTTGTTTAAGACTATTTTGGTGTTGAAGGTCATCTACCCTTTTGCATGCCTTAAATAGCCTTGTTTTGTGCCATGCCCTAAAGCCTTTGATTTAATCTTTGCTTGGCCTTCCTACCATTGAAATCTAGTAGATTTTTAGTGGTGAGCATGTGGTTTTGAGGGCCTAAATCAGAGAGGGGTGACCCTCTCTCTTGTTGTCTTGTTTACTAGCATTTTTGGCCTACCAAAGGAGCACATGTTTATACTATTTGGAGGCCTAGTTCAGGAACTTTTTGGTGACTTCTAGGAAATGCCTAGACTTTGTCTAGGGCTGGTTTGGTCACCTCATGTTTGCCTCTTGCATGTGTAGAATAATCCTCTTCATACCTTATCAAAGGAGCATGTCATTCTTGCATGTATTGGTCATGTTTCAGTGGGTTTTTGGTCATTATTTGGCATATCATAGCTCTGTCTTTGGCTCGTTTAGTGGCCTCTTGAATGCTTCACATGCTTGTAGTGTAAACCATGCTCACTAGCCTACATTGCATGTTGTTTTGGCCATTGATTCTAGCATATTTTGGCCATACTTCAAACTGATTTTATTCATATTTTGGGCTGCCTTAACTCTGTTTTGAGGCCTCTTGGTCGAATGATGCTTGCCATGCATACTTGTAGTGTAATATCCTTTCCTAACCTTGAGTTTTGGAGCCCCTTGCATGCTTAACTTGAGGTGTTTCCATGTCTTGGCATCATTGAGCATGTTATTTCAGAGCCTATACTTGTGCCATGTTCCCATGTTTTCTACTCTTTAAATGCGTTTGAGAGTTGTGCTTGTATACCTCATTTGTGGGCCATTGCATGAGCTTCATTTTTGTGCATTTCAAGCCATCATCTTAGTCCATTTTGCCACTGTTTGGGGTTGGTTTGTTCATTTGGGCATTGCTTTGCATACCTCTAGTGTAATACACTTCACTAGTTTCGGTATTTGAGCCATTCAACATGCATAACGTGAGTTGTTTGCATGATTCGGGACCATTTTGTATGTCATTTCAGAGCTGGAACATGTGTTGTTGTATGCCATATTTCATCCTTTCCGTGCTTTCATACAGTTGTATCTTGTGCCCTAGGCTTTGGGCCCTTGCATCTTGCATGTTTGCATGTGTTTTGTTGCCTCATTTTCATCATGTATGACCACTGATTTGGGTGTGGCTGAGGCCCATTCATTTTGGTTTAAGTCCATTTTGCATCGAGTATGCCATTGTAGTTCATAGCATTGAGTATGTCGCGTTGTCGCATGTTTGATCATTGCGTTGCGCATGCCTTGTTCACTTCATTGTATATGATAGTCTTCACATGTGCATTGTGTATGACATATAGTATCATGTGCATTGAGTATGCCATTGTTAGTTCGTAGCATTGCGTATGCTAGTTTGCATGTTTGCACGACTTGGTTGCATTGTCGTAGGATTGCATGCTTGAGGTCGCATTGTGCATGCCATTCTACTTGTTGCATTGTGTTTAGAATAGGAGTTAGTCCAAACACGGGATACGAGGGACGTTTCATACTCCAAGTGATGAAACGTGCCTCGATTCTCGGTCGCTGACACTCTTGACTAACACATGATGGAGTTTAGGCATTTATGTGTTTATATGTGCATTCATTTCACATTGAGTCGTGCAATCCGACTCCTCGGCCATCATGCATCGAGATGCGTGATTGGTGGCCCGAGGATCAAGGACTACGCTCCCTAGAGCTTATGCAATGATGGGGAGATTGGTCGTGCACACATGTGTTGCAAATACCTTGCTTTCTCTCTCTCTCTCTTGCCTTTGTTACAGAAAATGCAGAAACCAAGAGAAGAAACTGGTCAGCCGACCAGGTTTTCTGGCAGGCCGACCACCTTTTCTGGTTTTCACCACCAAGGGTGGTCGGTAGGTGGTCTCCAATGCCTATAGCTAGTCGGTAGCCTCCCTCTAGATTCCCAGGGTAGAGTTTCATCTCCTTGGAGCTTTGTGCAAGTTTCTGAAATCAATTGCAAACAAAGGCGAGCCGGGGCATCGCGATGGGTTTCCCGACAAGGCGACTCGAGCATGCATGCATCCTTTATCATTCAAAGTAGAGCTGAGGCAGCCCATTTTACATAGTTTGCATGCTAATTTAGTTAATTTGTTAATTAGCTAGTGTTGTGTAATAATTAGTTAATTCGATTCTGTATTATTTATTCAGACCCTCCGAGGGAGGGCAATGTTATAATAAGTGTGCGTGTATGTGATGTATGTCTTCCAACCCCACGTCTTTCTCCCTTTTATTTACTAGCTTATGATGGTTAGTTTTAGGGCACGTTTCAATTAGCATCCTTATGCTCGTATGCTTGCATCCATTCATCTGTTTTGCATGCACTGGGCTCGGCGCATCATACTAACTGCATCGTATTTCAATTCCAAGTTGAATACATGTTACCTGTAGCATCTCATATGCCATCTTAGAATAGCCGAGCCTATCTTAGTTGCATTCTTGCATTTGTTGCATTAGGCATCTCAGCATAGTTAGGATTCATGCATGTTTTCTAATTAGCTTCTTTATGTTTTGGCTTGGAGTACTCGGTGAGTGTTTATGCTTTAGCATCCTTGCATGTGTGTGAGTGACTGCCATGATAGCATGCTTGCCATGAGGCCAACTGCTTATGTGATATAACTGCCTGAATGCCTGTGGGTGAAGGTTGGGTTACTTGAATTGGAACAATTCATTGATTGCGAGTTTTAAGCCCATTTGAGAGTGGCAAATCACCATGTTTTCTAAGCCTACTAGAGGGTGGCAAAATCCGTATTTTAGCTTACTTGCGAGTAGCAAACCATTTTCAAAACGAATTTGCAATGCTTTGTTCCAACTTAGGCAATCTAGTCTATACTTGTACGCTGTGCGCATCACATAGTAATTCTAGGTTAATAACCGGAATAAGAGCGCATGTGTTTTCAAAAACAAGATATCATGCTTAGTAGTGGCCGATCTTTGATCGGGCGAGCGGGGGTGCTCATGAAATGACCTTCCCCAATCGTACCCAAGTTCCCGAGCCGAGGCAACTTTGGTGATGACGAACACATAGCCTTAGGCACGAGTCAGGGTTTCCTAAATTTCCCCAAAATAAAATATTTAGGTGGCGACTCTGTATCTGGCAAAGCAGTCCATGTTTGGCACTTCTTTCTAAAAATTAGTTTTTCAAAACGATTTGTCGGATTTGGACTCTTTGATGATTTATCGATATTGCATTGCACTTTGTGAGATTAGATTCAGAACTGTGACATTTGAGTCCGAACTGTAGTGACCCCAATGAACAAAACGAGATTCTCCCGGGATGTTCGGGCGCGTCTACACATGGGTGTAAAGTCAATCGGCCTCAAGCTGATGGCATAGGTAGTTTTCACTGGACATACATTGATCGTCGATCTGGTATCTACTAACACCACCGGAATCCATTTTTTCTAACTTTCCAGGGTTACATATAAGGGTCAATTGTGATTGGCACCCTCAGGTGGTAACTCTTTATCTGTAAAAGATATCACCGGCGTAATGTCCCTAGATGTTACCAACGATACCAATTGGTCCGTAGTGGTATCAATAGGCAGTTTAGTCCGGTTCATTGCCTCTAACAGTGCTTGCCTATGCTCTCGAGAAGCCATTATCAATCCCAAGGTTGATATATCAATCTGAATCTTCTTGAGCTGTTTCAAGACTGGGTTTTCTTCAACATCCTTCTCTTTTGATCTCTCAGCCTATTTTCCAGAGGTCTCTGGCTGGTCTAATGCTGCGGGTTTGAAGTACCGACCACTCCGGGTCATATGATTGATCTCATCAGTATACCAAGTGTCATCCGGGTATCAGCTTTCCAACTTTCGTCAGTGTATGCATGACTTAGGTCACTATCTTCCCACCACTCTCCTGCAGTCATGGCTAGGCTGGCATCAGGTTCTATCTAGAGCATGTTAACATCATGCGCCCCATCATCATACCATTCTTCCTCCACCACATTCTTGGTTTCTAAATCCTGATGTTTTTGGAGTTTCCGTAACATCCTTTTCTGATCGCTGGGCTCCCATTCGACCCTTTTGGTAATTTAGGCATCACCCTTCATTGTTTTGGGTTCTTCTTTCCTTTTTCCTTTGCCCTGCTCCAGAGCTATCTTCACCTGGATCTCTTCTATCCTTTCCCTTTGAAATTGTTCTAGTGCATGTTCTTTCTCAGTCAAAGGTGCAACCTCAGCCTTGCCCCTAACAGCAATTCCCTCTTCCTTCTCAGCCACTCCTATTTGTTCTTCTGTATCTAAATCTTCTTCACTCAACCATCTATTGCTTGTTTCTGGCTGGCTCAGGTCCCACCATCCCACCTGAACACTGCTTGTATTCTCCTCTTCGAAGAAGTATAAATCCTCCAGATCATCCTCTAGATCATCCAAATCCTCTTCTAAGTCAGCCAAGTAATTTAGGCCTTATTTAGGCCGATCGTTCTGATGTTGCGCTAACTGGCCTTTCCCAATAGCATTGATACTGAGAAAATCCAGCATTATGACTATTGGCTTCGGCTAATTGATGGCCACAATGTATAAACTGGGATCGTACTCCTCTGCGAGCGAAACCCCCTTCCCTATGACACGGGTATCAGCGGCCCTGTCTTTAGTGCATTCTTCTTTTTCTCCATTTCTTTTGCCACGAGCTTGGATTGGGTTTGTGGTGTTAAATCCATCATGCACATGTATGTGCTTTCTGGAATAACCACCGCTGGTTTTGGTAGGTGGGATGAGGTAATGTATGTGCTAGGGTTGAAGGTGGGTAGTAGTGTATGGATGTGGTTAATGTTTCTGGGCGGGGGGACTTGGTTGTGTGCAGGAAGTGGGTTGGTTGTTACATTTGGTTTAGCGGGTGAGGTGATGACTTTGTTGTTAATGAGATCCTTAATCTCATGACGTAAACGGTAGCACATGTCCGTGGGATGGCCATGTTGTTGGTGGAAGATACAATACTGGGTAGGGTCATGTTTGGGTGGTAATGGGTTTGGAAGTGGACAAGGATCGATGGGCTTGAGATGCCCCTTTTGCATTGATAGCTTGAGGACATGGGTGGGGCTTATATGGAGGGAAGTAAAAACTCTTCGATTCCGAGGTGGACCTGTATTTTGTGAAGGTTGTGAGGTTGTGGTAGTAGCAAAGAGACCAGCCATCTTGGCTGTTGAAACAACAGCACTGACATTCGCAGGCCGTGGAATAGTGTTACTACTAGCATTGGTACTCCAAGAGAACAACCTTCTTGTGGGTTCGCTTATGCTATAGATAATACCCTTTTTGAATGCACTCTCAATCTGGACCCCCTGCTCATGTAAGGAAGCAAATGTGGACAATGGTGCCACTATCATTCTCTGCAACATGTCTAGCTTAAGGTTCTGGACCACTAGTCTAACTTGTTCTTTTTCGGTAGGTCTATTCGTCATTCAGGCTGCCTTGGCTCTCCACCGGGCGACAAAATTGATGAATGATTCTTTGGGGTTCTGGGTAGTAGCCTCCAGCTCACTAATGGCTACCTCTATCTGGGTGTTATATGAATACTGATTGATAAATGCCTCAGATAGATCCTCTCAATTCCACTTTGTTGAGTCCTTCAATTTAGCGTACTAGATGGCCGCCACATCAGACAGGGTTCTCTCAAACAATGAGAGCTTCTACACCCGAGACAAACCCATGAGCCTCAATACGTTTGAAAATAATCAGACATGCACAATTGGATCCCCACTCCCATCGAATCTATCGATGTGGGGCATCTTAAATTTCTCTAGTAATCTGACCGAAGGCTCAGTGTATCCGTCTTCGATATCTGGAATGGAGTTGAAGCCTTGGGATTTCTTCAATGCTTTCTCCAATCTGGCAATCTTGACCATGGCTAGATCAATTTCGTTGATATCAAAAGGGAAAATTCTTGCAGGGGGTTGAACCGGAGGCCGATAAGCTGGAGCCAGGAGAAACATGTCCTGAGGATCTGGGACTGCTAGATTTTCAATTGGTGGGGGTGGATCGGGATTTGGCTGAGCAGCCGGGATCGGATGCACGGTTGATGCTGATGCCTTAGATGTGCGTCGTAGATCGAAAATAATTTCATCTTGTGCAGCCATCCTCTGGTTTATAGTGTCCATGGTTCTTTGGAAATATGCCATCATGGTAGCAAATTCCTTCGCGTTCTGTGTTATATTCTGTGCCATTGCTGGTCTGGGTGAACTAGATGCTGGTGGACCAATTGAGTGAGAACGGATAGGTGTTTGTAGAGTGTTTTGTACTTGTGCTGCTAACTGTTTGTTCCTTCTTCGTCGAGTGACTAACGAAAGTGAGACTAACGCAGTTTGACCACCAACAAGGTCTTGAGCTTTACAAAGCCTACCAAAATGAGTCCACACAACTTGGGGAATATCGGGTCTTTCTGAAGCTATGATGGTAAACTACCTAGTAAAAACAAAGAAAGAAAGAAAAACATAATCAAGATCGGATAGCACTTCGGCCCCAATTCAAAACAGTCATAACACATAGCTGAACTGTAATCCCCACTGAACTTTGTTCTCAAACTCATACTGATATGAACCATCTATACAGTCTCACTATGAAAGCACATACCAAGTAAAAGAACTAAAACACCCTTATGAGGGGGTAGGGTGACCCTGTCCCAGATTTTTGACATGATCTTGGCTGCACTACTTCAAACAATGAGTTTTACAACATCCTGCAAATGGGTGGCATCCTGTCCTAAGTTGGAATAGTCGCTATAGCTTCACTATATGCAACTAGGTCAAACGGTTGAAAGGGTACCTCAGCAAGATTACCTAATATACCTCTCACATCTAACACCGAGAAGTGAAAGGTGGATCAAGCGGTACAACGGTAATCCAGATCCAAGGGTTGTGTTACCAACATGGTAGAGCCCATGATCAGTCAGCCTTTTGGTAAGCCTTTTGGGCAAGCCTCTGGCAAACTGTCCAGGAATAACAGATGGAAAACGCAGTGACTTAAAGTAACCATGCAAATGCAATGCAAAGAACATATAAGTGTAGATAAAAATTCACATCATGAGTTTCAAGTCAAGTTCTCTAACTCCCCAACAGAGTCGTCAGAAATTGTAGCTCGACTTTTCGTGCTCCTTTCAGAAGACAAATAGCCCTATGTTCCGTGGTTCTGAATCTGATATCACAAGTGCAATGTGAAATAGTGAAAACACAAAAAAAGTCCAAATTCGACAATTCTTTTGGAAAATCGATGATTGAATCAAATGCAAAAAATGGACTGCTTTGCTAGATTTCAAAGTCACCACCAAAATATTTTTGGGAAATTTAGGAAACCCAAGACTCGTGCCAAAGGCCATTAGTCCGTCATCACGAAAGTGTCTTGGCTCGGGAACTTAGGTACGAGAGAGGAAGGTCATGAATTGAGCACCCCACTCACCCGATCAAAGATCAGCCTCTACTAATCATAATGTGATTTTTATTTACATTATATGCTCTTATTCTGATTATTTAGCTATTTTTTACTATGTGACGCACACACAAATATAGACTAATTTGCAAGAATTGGACCATTTGATTTCGAGTTTTATTTTAAATTGTTTTGTGAATTTGCCACTTGAAAAAGTGGGCTTAAAATGGAAATTAATCAAACTATCCCAATTCAAGCAACTAGCCTTCATCCACAGGCATTCAAATAGTTAAATCATTTAAGCAATTAGCCTTATGGAAGTATGCTTTGACATGGTAACACAAACATTCGATGCAAGATGCTAAAACACAAAATTATTCACCTAGTACTCCAAGCCAAAACAAAGAAAAATAATTAGAAAAATATGCATGCTCCTAATTAATGCAATATGACTAAATGCAATGCACACATTATGTATTTTATAGGCTTATCTATGAGCATGGCATATGATTCCATTCAAGACATACGATAAAGCACATATTCAAGTAATGAATTTGAACATTGATATTGGGTTAGTATGATGAGCCGAACCTTGGATGCATGTAAGACAATGGATGCAACGTATAAGAATGCTAATTTGAAAAATGATGTTCTATTCTAACTTTCGTAAGCAAGTAAGTAAAAAGGAGAAATATGTGGGGTTGGAAGACATACAACTTATTACACACTTACCCTTGTGCAAAAGGTGTTAATCGAAGTCTGAAAGTCCAAATTAAACTAATTATTACAAAATTGAATGCATAAATAAGCAAAGAATTAACTAGCTAACTACTCTATCACAACAAGGATAATCATGAGAAGTAAACTAACTGTCTAAGTTAATTAGCTATAACAGTTACAAATAAACAATAATGATAATTACAACACTAACAATTAACAAGACTAATTGTAACAACAATAATAATTACAATGCTAATAATCGGAGCATTAATCTACAACATTGAGGTTAGCAAAGATGCACAAGGGGTTGCATGCACAGTGTCCAAGAACAGCTTTGTCTGCCTAGGCCTATTCTGTTTCACCTTCAACCACTGCCCTATGTTTTCTACAAAACATACTGTTGACCAAACATTGATGGCCGTCCATGCCTAAATGAGGCCCGGCCAGGCCCCAAAAGGGCCGGCTGTGCCTTAATTTCATGCAAAATCCCATTTTGTGCTTTGAAGTGAAAACAGTGCAGATAGAGTTATTCTAGACTTTATTTGTCCCTCTAACACTTCTTTGTCACGGGAAAACCTCGAGAGAAAGTTGGAATTGTTTCCAAAACCATCAATGAGCAAGTTGATTGCTTGATGATTTCGAGTACAATTTGGACAAAGATCAGTAAATGCAATGAACAAAACCCACCCCTCCCTTCTATCATGGAGTGAACTAAAAGAGAGGGGTAGAGATGCTTCAAGGTTCATCAAAACATCATAAATTGATATAAGACAACCCTTGACACAATGGACTTGGCATAACGTCTGGCCGAACCCCAAGCAATATAATTTATTTTCTTTATGTGGGTTGGTTAATTCTAAGCCAAATTCATTAGTCTTTGCCATCCTTTAATCCATTAACTCCAAGGTGATTATTACGTCCAATAATAGATTACGTCAACTAAGTGAGAAATATGTCGAACAGGAGGTGATTCTCAACATGAAAAAGAGACTACGCCGTTGACAATGAACCTTTGTATAGATTAAGCCATTAAGCATAAATCGATAGTTCACGTTTTGAATAACCATCAACCGATTAAAACAACTCTCAAATGAAAGAAATGAATAGCAAGTTGATTATTAAAATGAGGCTCTTAAACATGGAAATTAGTTAAAGAAAAGCTTAGAACAATATTCAACAAGCTATGTATGCAAACTTATGAGACAACAATCAAGCTAATGGAAGCATGAACTAACTAAACAACCTAGGGCAGCCCTAAAATAGCCCTTAATGGATGAAAAATAGTGGCTCAAAGTGCATGAAAAGAGCCGACAAAGCTAATCAACAAAGGGAGAAAATAAGGCTAGTAAGTAAGAACAAGGAGGGGTGGCAAACCCCTCCACTTTTGAAACCTGAAAGAATTATTTTTAGCCTTTTTTAAACTCAGAAAAATAATTTAGAAAGAAAAGAAAAGGATGCAAAAGCAAGGGTTTGAGCTATAGGTAAAGGTATACGAAAGAGTGTCAACTCTCTCTACCCTTTTGGTAACTTTCCAAACCCAAAGTTAAACACTTGGAAGAGAATCAAAACAACACAAAACTACAAGAACTAGATAGCAATAGATAGAACAAGAAGTAAAAGAGAGGATGATAAGCTTATACCTCTCAAAGAAGTGAGCTTTTGTTTATGAATCAAACTAAGTCCCAACACACTCTCAAGCTTGAATTATGGTATTCAGAGCTCAACCAAGGTTCCTAGGCTCAGGTGTGAAGGTGTATATGATGTATAGATATAGGTTCAAAGTGATAGGTTTGCTCAAAGTGTTGCTTGCACAAGAAAAAGGAGAAGAATGAGCTCTTAAGAAGGTGTAGAGGCTTTTTAGAAATTCTTCGACCCTCAAAACAGAGATACAACTTCGTTTTTATAGAATATGAGCAAGAGGGGTCATAAATATCTTCAAAAATGGACAGCTGGCAGGCTCCTACCCAGAATAGTGTTTCTCGCTACTAAGGCACGACCGGCCTTCAATAGCCACAGCCGGCCCTCACTGAGGCACAACCGGGCCTCAATGGGATCCCCTGTTTTCCTATTTCAAACATAGCACATGGTAGTACAATGTGTAAAAATGAATTTCTAGGGTATAATCAATGGGAATATGGAAGGTTTGGGATTGTTTTGGAGCTTAAACATAGCCCCTTTGTTGAGACCTCGAACCACGCACAACACCACTTTCATCATCGAGTGTACCGAGCAAAGTGCTCGAGTCTTGTGGGCGATCAAAAATGGGGTTTCTACAGGAGGCTTGCAAGCACCCGAAGTCCCAGGGTTAGTCAAAACAGGGTGTTTACACCCTCCATAGGAAGTGTTGGATTATGTCAATTATAACATTCTTGCATTTTCTCTCTTACGTTCCCACCTCCCAAATACTCCATTTTTTGGATTTCCTTTAGTTGTTTTAGAGGTTATTATGGACTTTTATAGTGGGTAGTAGTCTCACCCTTTGTTCTATTTTGATAATTGTTTTGATTGTTTCTTAATTTTCCTTTGTCTTCTTTCATTTTCTCACCAATTTTCTCATCATCCAAACATGTTTGATTCTCATAATTGAACCCTTGCTTATGATTTGATGAGCTATCGTGGTTGTTTTGGTGGGATCAATTAGGTGATTAGAGAAGGTGATACTTTCACTTTCTCTTGTTTTCTTTCTCGGTTTCTTTGAAGCCAAACATGTTATCTCTTCTTTAAAGGGAGTGAGAAGCTCTTTTCTCTCAACTCCTTGATCATAGACATGAATGCTTATATTCATTCCCCATGAAGAAGATGATTGATTCTTCTAACCAATGTTAGGAAACATCATTGCTTGTGTTAGCAATTTTTATGTTTTTTAGAGTAATTCTCATATTCTTTCATCATTTTCTTTTGAAATTCTTGGAAGCTAAACATTCCTGGATTTGGCTTCCTCTTGTAAATAAATGGTAATCTATTTCTCCTCCATGTATTATTACATGGATTTGAGCATTGTTTTGCTCTTCTCCGTGAAAAGAGACATAGATTCCATTTCATTTCCTTGAATTTAGTTTTGTTGCCTTGAGTTGCTTACATTATCATCATGTGATGATTCATATTGTTTGATGATTAAGGAGGCCAATCCATCTTTGCTATGATCATATCCATGATAAGAGGGATGGATTATGTTCATTTCATCATTGGCTGCTCTTTCTTTCATCTTTTGGTGTTAAGATCGAGGTTCTCTATTATGTTCATTAGAAAGCTTCCATGGCTTAGATGGATTTCATCCTCTCATCATTCATGATTATTGAGGATGAATTCATCATGTCTAGCTTCTAGTTGCATTGTAAGAGGATTAGTGCTTTCTCTCACATCCCTATGTTAGAAGAGCACTTTAGCTTATTGTCTTTTCATTACTTTGGATTCTTGGCTTCTTTTGATTTGTAGCTTCTATATCTTCTTTTAGTTGTTTTGTTAGTGTAATTAATTCATTCTTGGTAACTTTTATTTTCATTGGTAGTTTGCTTCTATTGTATAGTTAAATTGCTTATTTTGGTTTAGATACATGCATGCTTATCTCTTTTTTCTCTTCTTTCTCTACCCCTTTCTATTTTATGCTTTCCATACTTATTTGGCACCACATTTTCTTTTATTCATCATTTTTCATGCATAGGACTTGGCTTATTATACTTAGTGTTTTCTTCATTCTTTATATGCTTTTGTGCACAATCCTATGTCTTTAGATGGTTCACATGTCATATATTAGTAACCAAGTCTTTAGTTGCATTATTATGTATGTGTTGCATTAGTTTCTTGCATCTAGAATCATGCATGTTTTGTTTTACACTTGGCGGGTGCGGAGGAGTACTAGAAGAGCCTTTTTCATCTTGGCATCTCACTTGTACGTGTTTCTTTTCTTTATTTCATCTATCATGCTACCATGTGGCTACTTGCTTATTTGAGATACATCATTGATTGCCAATGTGAAGGCTTTTCTGCTTGGTTTGGATGATTTTGACCTCTATGCATATGGACTCTTATTTTCTTTAGAGTTGCACATATCAAAACCCTTTTCGAAATGCATGAGATCAAAGCAGTCCAAGACAAGTGATTTAGTCTATATTTGTTTACTCCATTTAGTAAAGTAGCATTTATAATCAGAACATGTGTATATCTTGGTAATGAATCTCATATTGTGAATTAGCAGAGGCCGATCTTTGATCGGATAGTCGGAGGTGCTTAATTCATGACCTTCCCTCCTCATACTTAAGTTTTCTAACCGAGACATTTTGGTTGCGACAAATAGTGGCCTTTGGCACGAGGCATGGGTGAAGGGCGAAATATGAAATGGGTCGGATCCAAGCCTTGGGCCGGCCCAATCCATTAGACTCAAGACCTGAGAAGTAGTATAAGCAAGTGGGCCAGTCAGTTCAGCCCAATTGCATCATCAACAATCCACCCAAGTCCTCAAGCACTTGGGCCTAGCCTGTGGTGGAAAGGTTAGTCCAGCCACGATGCAGGGCTGGGCCGAGCCGTAGGACATGACCCTTGGATAGAACCCAAAAGAGGCCGAGCCCACACAAAGATATCAATCTGGGCCGGCCCATCTCTACAAGCAATCCCATAGAGGGCCGAGCTGAGGCACAACAATGCCGAGCCAAAGGAACAGACCAGAGAAACATAGAAGCTGTGAGTATATGCAAGTTACCACCTCAGTTGGTCCCCTACACCTAGAATTACTGAAACATTTAATCAAAGCAATGTGGTTTGTTATCAGCATGACTACAATGAGTATATGCACCCCATAACAACTACTAGATGGTCCCCTATCTTGGGCAATGCTAAAAGGAAACTTGGCAGCACCAGAGCTCCATTAAACCATCTTGGGCAACAAGCAAGGACTTCTATATAAACTACACTGACTTCACATTGAAGGTAACTAATCTAAGCTAAACCCTACTCACTGAAACATAACCCTCTACACTTAGAGAGCATCTTCCGCCTTCTCCGATTACTCATTCCCATACCGGAGGGGTTATCCGGCCATCCCCGGTAAGGCAGCTCTGACGGTGCTCCTTGTTACAGGGCCACAATTCCTGAATAGTCCAACCAAGTGTGGAGCTCCAATCCACAATCATCAAATGCGGTATTCAGTACGCACAGTTGGTATGGTGAGCGTGGATTACTTTGTCTCCGAGTTCTACACTTGATTTTGGCAATGGGGATTGAGGATATCCCACCTTCGACACAGACTCCACAGATGGAGAAGACAAAGGATAAAGGCTTGGCACTCCCAACAGTCCTAGAAGAGCAAACCGAAAACAACAACCAAACTCCCGAATCTATTGAGCATCGATTGCCCTTTGTTAGAGGTTCTTCTCATCACTTTCTTCTAGAGAAGGATTACAGGGATCAAATCATAGACTCCATGGGAATGGAGATACAAGAGCTGAAAGCGCAACTTAGAAGTGTGATGGGTGACCTGACGGAGAAAAGGACTGATGCAGAGCCCTCTCGCTTATGATAGAGAAGCCCATTCCGAGAACCACCAATGAAGAAGGTTCCCAGAAATGAGTCTGGGCGGCAGAGCTAGCCAATCTCGATACAATGTGAGGCGGCTAGCAGCCACACCCGTGGCTCACGCCAGAGAAGGGCTAAGAGGCAGAAGACAGCTAGCCAGTGGACAGAGTACCCTCCTCAAAACCTTTGTACTTGGTTGATTGACAACAAGCAAAATGAGCAAAGGCGAGATCACCTTGATCGTACCATCCACCAGAGAGAGCACCGAGCATTGGATAGGCTCGTTTTCTTCCCATTCTCCCCGGAAATTGAGGCCATGAGACCTCCCAAGAAATTCACCCCATCAAAGTTCACGTCATACGATAAGAAGTTAGACCTATTGACACACATTAGCCATTATAGACAGATGATGTCCCTATGGAGCCGAGACGAAGCACTGATGTGCAAAGTCTTCCCATCCAGCTTGGGAGAATCTGGACTTCTATGGTTCGATAGACTCCCCACAGGATCGATTTATGATTGGAAGCAGCTCTCCAAACAGTTTTTGGCCAGGTTCGTGTCCAACACTAAGATCCCAAAAGAGCCGGATACACTGTTCGGTCTCCAAAAGGAATAGGAAGAAACGCTGTGCAATTATGCTATGAGGTATTGGGAAGAGTATAATGACTTGGAGAAAAATGTCTGCAGCGAACAGATGGCTGTGATGTCTTTTAAACATGGTCACTTACCAAGTGCCCGGCCACAGCATTGAAAGATTTGCGTGCCAGGATTGAGCAGTATGCTCACCTCGAAGATGACCAGATCCCCATCTAGGTAGCATCAACTGAACAGATAGCTCGGCACAAGAAGAGAGTGGATCGAGGAGAACACCGAGGACTCACGGTAAATGAAGTAGACAAGTCCAAATCTCACAAAGTAGTCGTGACCGTATTCAAAGAACTAATCTATCGTATTTTGGAAAAGATCAAGAGAGAGTCATTCTTTATTTAGTTGCCAAAAATGTTGGGAGATCCAGCTTGGCACAATCAGAAGCTCAAATGCATCTATCACCAAGACAGGGGGCATATGACTCAGAATTGCAGAGCACTGAAGCAACACTTAGAAGACTTGGTAGCTGTTGGACACCTTCGAGACTACATTGATTATGATAAAGTGGTAGCCGAACAGGGGAACCCTCCACCAGAATCGAATATTGAGTATCCTCCTCGGTTGGTAATAAATGAAATCCACAGAACAACTACCCAAGTGTGTAAAGTGGCACTGAAAGAAGAAATTGCCAAAGCTGTGCAAATTCAGTAGGTCATGTCAGTAGGGCCCGTGCCAAAAAAGGTACGCACAGTACCCAAGTCCCCTTTATGCACTGTTTCATTTACTAGAAAGGATTTAGAAGGCATTTATCACCCACATACTAATGCACTGATTATAACTGTGGGAATTGGGAAATGATTTGACATAAAATGAGTCCTGCTAGATCAGGGCAGTGCATCGGATATATTGTATTACGACTTTTTCAGAAAGCTTGGTCTCTCTAAGTAGCACCTCACCCTAGCGGCAACTCCATTGGTCAGCTTCAATTCACAACCTGAATGGCCACTTGGCAAGATAGTGTTGCCAATTGTGGCTGGGACAAAGACCCTACAGATAGAATTTCTAATTATTAATACACCTTCTCCTTACAATGCCATACTCAGTCGTCCTTGGATTCACCAAATGGAAGCGGTCCCTTCAACCTACCACCAGCTCATCTGCTTTCCAATGGAACACGGAGTAGAGTAGATCTCAGGGGACCAGCTTGCGTCAAAACATTGCTTCATGGCAACTATGAAAGCTAAACAACTTTGTAATCGAGTACAAATAGTTGAAGTAGCCGAACAGCTAGTCTTGGAGGATATAGGAGGCGTCCTAGTGGAAAAGATAGTAGAGGATTTAGAGAACGTCCTAGTAAACGAGGATGATCTAGAAAAGTACTTCCTTATCGGTACCTCGCTAGGCGTTGATGGGAAACTTCAGCTGCTGGATTTACTGAGGGAAAGTATGGAGGTATTCGCATGGTTAGCATATGATACTCCAGGGTTGAATAAGGATTTTGCTTGCCATAAACTCAATGTCAGCCCTACCGCTCGGCCTATCGTGTAGAAAAGTCAAAGAACCTCAGTTGAGCACATTGAAGCAGTAATTGCCGACGTCAAAAAAATCCTAGCATCGGGGCGATTAGAGAAGTTCAGTACCCACAATGGTTGTCCAACACAGTTGTAGTCAAGAAGAAGAATGGGAAATGGAGAGTCTGCGTTGACTTCACCTGCCTAAACAGAGCTTTTCCCAAAGATAGTTTTTCTCTACCTCGCATTGGTCAACTGGTAGATTCAACAGCAGGACATGAGCGTATGAGCTTTCTGGACACTTATAGCAGCTACCATCAGATACCACTTGTAGCTCGACTTTTTTTGCGCCCCCTTTCGGAGAGCTCGAATTGGTCCTACAGTTCGGACTCTTGTCACGGTTTTGAATCTAGTCTCACAAGTGCAATGTGAAATTGATAATCACCAAAGAGTCCAATCCGGCAAATCATTTTGGAACATCAATTTTGAATCAAATAATGCCAAAACTGGACTACTTTTCCAGATTACAGAGTCGCCACCTAAATATTTATTTTGGAAAAATTTAGGAAACCCTGACTCGTGCCAAAGGCCACGTGTCCGTCATCACCAAAGTTGCCTCGGCTCGGGAACTTGGGTACGAGAGAGGAAGGTCCCGAAATGAGCTCCCCCGCTCGCCCGATCAAAGATCAGCCTCTATTATCATGATATGTTGTTTTACAAACCTCATGTGTTCTTATTTTGATTATTAGCTAACTTTACTATGTGACGCACACATACAAGTATAGACTAAAATTGCAAGAATTGGAACAAATCAACTCATGTTTGCTTTCGAAAATGGTTTGAATTTACCACCCTCAAGTGGGCTTAAAACATAATTTTGCCACTTCGCAAAGTGGGCTTAAAACTCACACTCGTCGAATTTGTTCCAATTCAAGCAACAAAGCCTTCATCCACAGGCATTCATGCAGTTTAGCAAGGAAGCACATAGCCTCATGGCAAGCATGTGAAACATGGCATCACTCACACTCATGCAAGTATGCTAAAGCGTAAAAGCTCACCGAGTGCTCCAAGTCAAAACAAAAGCTAGTTAGAAACAATGCTTGATCCTAACTATGCTAGATGCCTAATGCAACACATCAATAATGCAATTAATAGGCTTGGCTACTAATATGGCATGTGATACAATTTGATAACATGCTTTGAAACACATATTCAAATAAGTGTATGGAATTCAGTGCAGTTTGAATGATGCATCGAGCCTCGGTGCATGCAATACAAATGAATGGATGCAAACATACGAGCATAAGGTATGCTAATCAAAACGTGTCCCTAATCTAACCATCGAAAGCTATTAAATAAAAGGAAGAAAGATGTGGGGTTGGAAGACAAGCATACACACACGCACACTTATTACAACATTGCGCCCTCACGAAGGAGAGTCCGAATAAATAAGAGCTAAGCTAATCTAAGCTAAGTTAGGCTAACTAATCTAATTAAACTAATTAGACTAGTTATTACAAATCAAATGAATAACTAGCAAACTACTAATTATTACAACACTTTAACTAATTAGCAAACTAGTTAATTAAAACAACATTCACACTAACTAAACATGCAAAGCACAAAACTACACTGCCACAACTCTGTTTTGGGAAGTTGAATATGCATGCACCCAGTTCTCGTCCCTATAGACAACCCATTTTTGACCGCCCTTAAGACTTGGGCGCCACTGATTGTTTACTTGGTGATGAAAGTTGTGCAGTGGAAATGTTCGATTTCTTCAGCAAGAGGAACTTCAAATCCCAACTTCACACCCCTTTTTGGACCAAAACCATTTTGACCAAAAATTTTTTTAGACCTTAAAACCCTCTCTTTGAAAATAGTTTTTGAAAAAGTTCCTACGATGTTCTGTGGCTCGCATTTCGTTAAATGTTGCACTTTTCGTTAAACCGAGCAAGGACAAAGTGGAAATAAATGGAAGAGAGGTGAACTCTTTAAAAAATCTTTCAAAACACCTTATTTAGGGGTTTGGGGTTAAAGAAAATGGGAGAGGAGAGAAGAAAACTAGTTAAGGAGAAGTTAGGCATGAATCCGGGTAGGATCAAAACTGAGCAGTTTTCACTAAAAGAGGCATATCTTCTTGCACACTTGGAATTGTGATGTAAGGCTGCCACCATTGGAAAGAAGATTTCAAGGGATTAATTTTAGACTCAAGAATGACCACAAAAGGAGTCCAGATGAAGGAGATATGTCCAGTTGAAGTCGGACCGAAAAAGCAGATTTTTCTAGCCAGCCAGAGGTGGAAGTTTCTGGCCATAAATGGGTTTGCCGGCCATGTCCTAGCCATAAATGGCCTATGCTAGCCATGAATGGCCTATGCTGGCCAGGTGCCGTCCAATAGTGATCCTTGCCGGCCAAGAATGGACATGTGCCGGCCATCGATGATCCCTTGCCAGCCATTGATGAAAAAGGCAATTTTTTGCAGATATTTGTTCTCCAGTTGTTCTAGCTATCCCCTTTGAAATATTTTTGACCTAAAGCCTCATTTGTCTGTATATAGAGAGCCTTCTCTATGGTTTTCAAGGTTGGAAGAATTTTGGGAGCCTCTCTCTACAATCCCCTCTCTCTAGATTTCTTGCTCTCTAGAGTTTTTGTGCTTAGAAGCTTGCATACATCAAACTTTAACCTATCAACCCTTAATCAAACTTGACCTTCTTTGGGCTGAGGTCTCTTGGAGTCTTGTTTTAGCTCTAGAAGGAGGTTTGAGCTTGGATTTGTGCCTAAGTTGTGCTTTGCTTCAAAGGTATAACACTTACCTTCTTTGAGCTTGTTTTGCACACTTGTTTTGCCACCTTTGCAAACTATTTTTGGCCTGGTTTTCAACTACAAAAATCTCTGTTTTTGAGGCTTAAAAATGGTGGTTTGAGGCTATTTTGGAGTTAGGGTGGGTCCACCATTCTTGTAGCTCGCTTGCTAAGTTGTTGTGCCATCTTTCAAAGTTGTTTTAAATCAAACTTTTTGGCCTTTCTAACCACTAAAAATCAGAGTTATTTCAGTGGCAAAACTCTATTTTGAAGTCCAGAAGTGGAGGGGTTAGCCTTCCCTCCTTGTGTCTTGTTAGCATGTGTAAATAGCTTAACATGTGACCATGATTTTCTAGCATTTTGTGACTTGATCTCAGTATGTTTTTGCTACTATTTTGACTTCTTTTACCTCTGTTTGGGGCTGGTTAAGTCACTTGAGGCTTGCCTTGTATGCTTGTAGTGCAATTGTGCTTAATAGTCTAGTTTGTGCCATGTGTTGGCCTTTTATTCTAGCTATTTTTATCTTACCTCAAGCGTGTTTTAGAACTCCTTTTAGGCCGTTTTAAGACTATTTTGGACTGTTTGTCCCTTTTGAGCTTTGTATTGCATGCCTATAGTGTAGTGCTCTTCACTAGTTTAGTATTTTTGGCTTTTGAACATGTTGTGCATGAGTTGCTTGCCTGTTGTAGTATCATTTTGCATATCATTTCAGCATTGAAATATCTACAACCTCTCTCATTTCTTCACTTTTTCCTTTGCTTTGAGGGTTGGTTAGCCTTAGGGTTGTGTTTAAGCTTGAGATTGAGACTTGTGCTTAATGGTTTTAATCCTCCTTTGAGGGTTTCTATTAACCAACAACATGATCTCTCTCATGTCTTAAATTATCCCTTGGTTGACACCTCTCTCATTAGAGGACATTCACTTTGGACTAAATTGACTAAATAATGGATCAGTAACTAAAATGTGTAAATAAAACATGACAAGTAAAACTTAAGCAAGTTAAGCATGTTGTGTTTGCATTGCATGTGTTCAATCATACGTTATATTGAACACAAGGTAGATTGCAACATTTCATACTCAAAGTGATGAAATGAGCCAATCTCCTTTGTCTCCATTGCCTTTGATCATCCATGACAAGGTAGTGTTTTAGAGTCTTGTTTTTGTGCACTTATTGAAATTGTGTAACTTGGATCTTTGGCCATCATGCATTGAAAATGCTTGATTGGTGGTTTTGGATCCAAGAGTGCCACTCATTTGATGTTTTGAGATGATAAGGAGGGTTACAGTATAAACGTATCCTTGGAAAACCCTCCATTTTTCTCTATTTGTGCTCTGTTGCAGTGTGGTGACTCAAAGCACCAGTGGACGGCAGTGGCTCATTAGTGGCCGGTAGTTCTTCATTATTGGCCGGCAGGGCACACTTTTGGCCGGCAGATGGCCGACAACAAGCATTCATGGCCCGCAGGCCACTGGTGCAGTCCTCAGCATTGGTTTGGTAAGTTGGAGCAAAAAGTTCTAGAGTGTAGTCAACCCTGCAAACAGAGCCTCTCAAGAGCAAACCGGAAGGCTTTTCGAGGTGAAAACCGAGTGCATGCATCTTCTACTTTCCAAAGTAGAGCTGAGGCAGTGTAGTTTAGTGCTTTGCATGTTTAGTTAGCACGAATTTGTAATTTAATTACTTAGTTTGCTAATTAGTTAAGCGTTGTAATAATTAGTAGTTTGCTAGTTATTCATTTGTTTTGTAATAATTAATCTAATTAGTTTAATTAGATTAGCTTAATTAGCTTAGCTTAGATTAGCTTAGCTTATTCATTCGGACCCTTCTTTGCCAGGGCGCAATGTTGTAATAAGTTTGCATGTGTGTGTGCATGTCTTCCAACCCCATGTCTTTCTCCCTTTTATTTAACCGCTTTTGATGGTTAGTTTAGGGTCATTTTCAATTAGTATACCTTATGCTTGCATGTTGCATCATTCATTTGACTTGCATGCATCAAGGCTCGACACATCATTCAAACTGCTGCGTATTTCAATACTTCTTTGAATACGTGTATCAAATCGTTGCATTCATATGCCATCTTAGTAGCCGAGCCTATTAATTTCATGTTGCATGTGTTGCATTAGGCATCTTGGATAGGTTGGATCATACATTGTTTCTAACTAGTTTTTGTTTTTGCTTGGAGTACTCGGTAAGTTTTATGCTTTAGCATACTTACATGAGTGTGATTGCCATATTGCCTTGTTTCGCATGCTTACCATGAGGCTACATGCTTACTTGATAAACTGCATGAATGCCTGTGGATGAAGGCTTCGTTGTTTGAGTTGGAACAATTCAACGAGTGTGAGTTTTAAGCCCACTTTGCGAAGTGGCGAATCATGTTTTAAGCCCATCATGTTTGATGGCAAATCCGTGTTTTAGCCCACTTGAGGGTGGCAATTTCAAACCATTTTCGAAAACAAACAGGATTTGAATTCGTTCCAAGTCTTGCGACTTAGTCTATACTTGCTTGTGTGTGTCACATAGTAAAGTTAGCTAACAACTGGAATAAGAACACATAAGGTTTATAAAACAACATATCATGATAGTAGATGCCGATCTTTGATCGGGCAGCGGGGGTGCTCATTGCAGGACCTTCCCTTCTCGTACCCAAGTTCTTGTGCCGAGGCAACTTTGGTGATGACGGACATGTGGCCTTTGGCACGAGTCAGGGTTTCCTAAATTTCCCAAAAATAAAATATTTAGGTGGCGACTCTGTAATCTGGTAAAGCAGTCCAGTTTTGGCATTATTAGATTCAAAATTGATTTTCCAAAATGATTTGCCGGATTGGACTCTTCGATGTTTATTAGTCTTGCATTGCACTTTGTAAGATTAGAATCAGAATCGTGACAGAAGTCCAAACTGTAGGACCAATTCGAGCTCTCCAAAAGGGGGGCCGAAAAAGTCAAGCTAAAGTCCCGAAAAGCCTTTCAGTTTGCTCTTGAGAGGCTCTGTTTGCAAGGTTGACTACACTCCAGAACCTTTCTGCTCCACCTTACCAAAAACTTGCTAAGGATTGCACCAGTGGCCTACCGACCATGGGAGATTGTTGCCGGCCATTTGTCGGCCAAAAGGATGCCTTGCCGACCAAGAGCGACCCATTGCCGGCCACTGGTGTTCTAAGTCACCACACTGCAACAGAGCACAAACAGAGGAAAAGTGAAGGTTTTCCAAGGGTATGTTTGTACTGTATCCCTCCTTATCATCTCAAAACATCAAAGGAGTGGCACTCTTGGATCCAAAACCACCAATCAAGCATTTTCAATGCATGATAGCTAGAGATCCAAGTTGTACACTTTCAATAAATGAACAAAAACACGACTCTAGACCACTACCTTATCATGAATGATCAAAGGCAATGGAGACAAAGGAGATTGGCTCATTTCATCACTTTGAGTATTAAATGCTCCAATCTACCTTGTGTTCAATATAACGTCCGATTGAACACATGCGATGCAAACGCAACATGCTTATCTTGTTCATGTTTTACTTGTCATGTTTTATTTACTTATTTTACATTACCAAATCATTCTTTAACTGGTTAGGTCCAAGGTGATTGTCCTCTAATGAGAGAGGGGCCAACCAGAGGATGATTTAAGACATGAGAGAGATCATGCCTTTGGTTAGTAGAAACCCTCAAAAGAGGATTGAAACCATTGATCACAAGATCTATATCAAGCTTAAACACAACCTTAAGGTTAGCCAAACCTGAAAACAAATGGAAAAGTGAAGAAATAAGGGAGGTTGCTAATATTTCAATGCTGAAATGGCATGAAAAATGATACTACAACATGCAAGCAACTCATGCACAACATGTTCAAAAGCCAAAAACACTAAACTAGTGAAGAGCACTACACTATAGCCATGCAATATAAAGCTCAATTGACCATACCAGCTCAGGACAGAGTTAAAATATGCGAAAAAAGTGGCTAAAACTTGTTGAGATTAAGGCACAAATGGCTAGAAAAACATGCTCACATGTTAGGCTACAAACAAGAATCAAGAGCAACTCTAAAAAGCACTGAAAGAGTAATGCAAATGAGCATGTGACAGAGCTGTGAACACTGAAATTACATGTGAAAAGACACTTCAACATGCAAACGTCTCAAGCAAATCAAGTTTAGAGGCCTAAAATGGCAAGCTAGTGAAGCCATTTACACTACAACCATGCAAGACAAGGCTCATATGACCAAGACAGCCCAAAACAGAGTTAAATCATGCCAAATCAGTAGCTAAAACATGTTGAGATCAAGTCGTAAAAAGGTAAAAAAACATGCTCACATGCTAGGTTATCTGCACTTGCAAGCTAGACACAAGGAGGGGAGGCCACCCCCTCTTGTTTTGGACCTCAAAACAAAGTTTTTACCATTGAAAATCCCCTGGAATTCAGTGGATAAAAGAGCCAAAAAAAAGTTGTTTTAAAAGCTTTGAAAGATGGCACAACACTTTAATAAACAAGCTACAAAAAGGGTGGACTACCTCTAACTCAAATCAAACCTCAAACCACCATTTTAAACCATAAAAACAAAGATTTTAGAGGTTAAAACCAGCCTCAAAAATAGCATGCAAAGGTGGCCAAACAAGTATTTAAATTATACTTAAAATACAAGTATTCTACCTCTTTGCAGACAAGATGCTATTTAGGCAACAAAGGTAAGTCAAACCAAGCTAATATCCTCTTCTAGAGCTCAAATAGGACCTTGAGCAACCTCAGCACAATGGTGATCAACTTTGATCAAGAGCTCACAAGCAAAAGTGTAGAGAATTTAGGCTTTAAGGAAAAATATTTAGAGAGAGAGAGAGAGAGAGAGAGAGAGAGAGAGAGAGAAATTTTTTTGTCTTCAAAATTTCCAACCTTGAGCATGCAAAAGGAAGGCTTCTATACATAGAAGATACAAAATCCTCTCAAAGAGATCTAGCCATACACGTGCAAGCAGATGGCTCAACCTGTGCAAATAGCTAGCACAAAATATCAAAAAATATCTATTGATACACTGGTGGCCGGCCAGCCATCAATAATGGCTAGTGGGGGCTCATTGATGGCCGGCTGGGCACATTAATGGCCGGCAGGCCAAAATCCATGGCCGTTGTAGACGCGCTCCCGTGAACTCTGCGATATCCGCGCTTCTTGCGAAGGCGCGAATCTCGTTTTGTTCTGAGTTACTACAGTTTGGACTCAATGTCACGGTTCTGAATCTGGTCTCGCAAAGTGCAATGCAAGACCGATAAATCACTAAAGAGTCCAAATCCAGCAAATCATTTTGGACAACTGATTTTTAAGAAAGAAGTGCCAAACATGGACTGCTTTGCCAGATATAGAGTCGTCACCTAAATATTTTATTTTGAGGGGAATTTAGGAAACCCTGACTCGTGCCTAAGGCCATGTGTCCTTCATCACCAAAGTTGCCTCAGCTCGGGAACTTGGGTACAATTGGGGAAGGTCATCTATGAGCACCCCCGCTCGTCCGATCAAAGATCGGCCTGTACTAAGCATGATATCTTGTTTTTGAAAACACATGCGTTCTTATTTCGGTTAATTAGCTAGAATTACTATGTGATGCGCACAACATACAAGTATAGACTAGATCGCCTAATTTGGAACAAAGCATCACATATCCGTTTGTTTGGAAATGGTTTGAAGTTTGCTACTCGCGAGTAGGCTAAAACACAGATTTCAATGAATCGTTCCAATTCAAGTAAGCTAACCTTCACCCACAGGCATTCAGGCAGTTAAAACAATTAAGCAAATAGCCTCATGGCAAGCATGCTGTCATGGCAAAACCTACACTCATGCAAGGATGCTAAAGTATAGACACTTACAGTGTACTCCGAGCTAAAACAAAAACTAGTTAGTAATCAATGCATGATCCTAGTTCATGTTAAGATGGCTAATGCAACACATGCGAAATGCAACTAGAAATAGGCTCGGCTATTCTAAGATGGCATATGAGATACAACATTTGATACATGTATTCAACTTGGAATTGAAACACAATGCAGTTAGTATGATGCGCCGAGTCCGGTGCATGCAATACAGATGAATGATGCAAACAGGTAAGTAAAAGGGAGAAAGACGTGCGGTTGGAAGACATACACACACACACACGCACACTTATTACAAAATTCTCCCTCTCGACGGAGGGTCCGAATGAATAATACATGCCAACTAATTAATTAACTAACAAGCTAATTAACTATTACATAACCGAATGAATAACTAGCTACAACTAATTAAATTACAAAATCAAATGCTAACTAACAAGTAAGCAATTGAACAATGCTGCCTCAGCAAGTTGAAGAAGGTGAACATGCATGCTCGGTTCCCGTCCCGGTAAGCTCTTTGGTTGCTCTTTAGAGGCTCTGTCTGCAGGGTGTCCTTGAGACCTTGCTGCTGGAACTTACCAAAAACATGCTGGGGAGTGCATCAGTGGCCTGCTGGCCATGGGAAGCCACTGCCGACCACCTGCCAGCCAAAGATGGTTCACTGCAGGCCAAGAATGAAGGACTGCCGGCCACTGATGTGCTGTGACACCAAGTTGCAACAGAGCACAAAACAGAGGAAAGAGAGGGTCTCCCAAGGATATGTACGCACTATGCCACCCCATATCATTTCCAAACATCAATGGAATAGGCATCATTCGATCCAATACCATCAATTGCGCATCTCAATGCGTGATGGCCAAAGATCCAACATGTGCAAATCTCAATAAATGCATGACAAATAAGACACCAAGACCATAGCCTTATCATGAGTGATCAAAGGCAATGGAGACCAAAGGGAGATTGGCACATTTCATCACTTCAAGTATGAAATGAGCTAATCCACCTTGTGCTCAAGCACAACACCGGTTTGAACACAATGCAATGCAACATAAACATGTAAACAACATGCAAGAACAATGCAATGTGACAACATGGCATACTTAATGCAATGGGCAACATGGCATACACAATGCGATGAGACCTAAGCATACACAATGCAAAGTACATGCCATACACAATGCGATGAACATGGCATACACAATGCTATGTAAGATGGCATACTTAATGCAATAAACAATAAGCATACGAACAACATGTAAACAAACATGCTAAATGGACTTAAACCAAAGTGGACATACCTCAGCTAGGTCCAAGTCAACGGCCAAAATGCTAAGATGAAGGCACCGAAAACACATACAAGCATGTATGCCAATTGGCTCACCAATTAAGGCACTAAGGTGCAACTCACTAGAACACCTAAAGAATGAAAAAGTGTGGAAGTGTAACAATACTAAGTGCACTGAAATGAGGTAAGAAATGACGCCAAATCATTTAAACAACACAAGTAAAGCATGCGGAGGTGCTCAAAGCTTGAGGCAAGCAAGGGTATTTGTACCACAAATATGGAAAACATGAAGCATGTGATCAAGGAAACCCAAAATAGTCCTAGTACATGTTAAAATGAGTCTAAAACATGCACAGAAGGAGGCCAAAACATGCTAGCATGAGGGGCATAAAGCACAATGCATACAAGGTAAATATGGTGGATTACACTACACCTATTAGGACCAAGCATGGAATGACTTAAGAAACAAAGATCAGAGTTATATTATGGCAAAATAACCCCAAATAAACACTAAAATGATGAGCCAAAGGCTTAGGCTTAATGGCATGCACAAAAGTTCATTCTTGAGGCATACAGAGCCAAATCTCCAAGGCATTAAAAGCTTGGAAAATGCAAGTATATGGCCACATTTCATGGACTGAAATAACACTTAGAATGATGGCAAAGCATGCAAACATCACATGTATGGCATGGTAGGGTCCTCAAAACCCAAGACTAGCCTAGGTATTTACACTATAGCTATACAAAGCATGAGTGATATGGCCATGGCAGCCCAAAACAGTCCAAGAAAAACCCAAAACAAGGATAAAATCATGCTGGAGCGAAGTCAAAACATGCTAGGATGATGAGTCAAAACATCATGCACATAAAGCTAGTAAGCAAGATTTGTTCTACAAGTATATGGAGCATGCACAGGATGACCAAACCCACTTTAGACAAAGTCATGGCATGGAAAAATATCACCAAAAACATGCTGAAATGGAGTCAACATAAGCTAGAATGACATGTCAAAGCATGAAGCATGTGAAGCTAGTTTAAGGAATTTACACTACAAGTGTAAGATGCATGCATGGAGTGACAAAACCAACCCAAAACAAATCTAAGGCATGGTAAAACATCACCAAAAACCTACTGAAATGGAGCCAACACATGCAAGAAAAACATGCTACTTTGTAGGGCTATGAATGGGATTACACTACACATACAAGATGCATGCAAAATATGGCCAAACCAGCCATGGACAGACTTAAGGCAGGTCCTAAAAGTCATAAAAAATGGCCTGAACCAAGCCTCAAAAATATATAGAGGCAAGCTCCTTTGAAAGGCCAAAAATCTAAGTAAACAAAAATATAAAGAGAGGGGGGCCACCCCCTCTAATTTGAGGCCTCAAAACCTCATGCCTAGCGCTGGAAATCCACTGGATTTCAGTGGTTAGAAGGCCAAACCAAGGCTAGCTCGGAGGCCTTAAGGCATGGCTCAAAACAAGGCTAAACAAAGACAACAAGAGGGTTGAAGACCCTCAACAGCCAAGAGACCTTAAACAACTATCAAAAGCACTAAAATACAAGACTTTTTTCAGTTGAAAGTGAGGCCTAAAACAATATGCAAGGATGGCCAAAATGAGGTACAAAAAAGTGCTAAAATGGGGAAAATACTCACCCTTGAAGACCAACTTCGAGATCAGCAACCTCAGGGGGTAAAAACTCACTTTCAAAACTCAAGTAACCTTCCCAAGAACCTTAGCCCAATGGTGGTGGTGTATCTTTATATGTTGTAGTGTAAAAGTGCAAGGAATATGGACTAAACAACAACAATATAGAGAGAGAGAGAGAGAGAGCAAGAAATATAGAGAGAGAGAAAGCTATATCTCTTGTAAAATGGCTGAACCCCTTCTAAGGAGAGAGCCTCTCTCCTTATATAGAAGGAAAACAATGCAAAGCTTCTTCAAGAAGCTTGGCAAGAGCTTCATCCCTCCATACACGTGTATGGAGGGCAGATAACCGGATTCCAGCTAGCTCAATAGATCTGGAGTAAAACCAACTGAGACAGGGAGGGTGCTGACCATCAATGATGGCTGGCAGTGGCTCATTGATGGTCGGCAGGCTTCATCAGTGGCCGGCAGCAACAAAACCATGGCTGGCAGTGCCAGACCATGGCCGGCAGTGCACCAAGAGAAAGGTGCAGAAAGGACCAAGTCAAGCTCCAAAAAACGGGCAGAAAGGATACAGGGTTTGGAAAGCTCAAACCTGTGACATTCCGCCACAAAATTCGAATGCCCGATGAGCAATCGAACTTATAGCCGGATGTACCTGGAAGCACAACTGAGTCTCGAGGACGGTCAAAAATGGGGTGTCTACAGTCGTCAGTGTCTTAACATTGCTGGCAGTGCATCAAGAATAACATGCTGGAAGGACCAAAACATGGTCCAAAAATGAGATAGAATTGATGTAGGGTTTGGAAAGCTCAAACCTGTGGCATTCCACGACGGAGTTCGAGCGCTCAACGAGCAATGAAACTTGTCATTGGATGTACCTACAAGAACATCCAAGTCTTGAGGACAGTCAAAAATGGGGTGTCTACAGTTTCCTCTCTTTGACAGAACTCAGAGTCAAGAAGATGACGTGAGTGAATGTCAAAGCCCAGAGACGACCCATTTTGACAAGGCCGCAAAACTTAGACAGACATTTAAGATAACAATATATAGATGCGCCCACAGGCTGGGGCAAGATGCAAATGGTATGAACGATGCAAGAGCATAACTTATGATCATGCAATGAGGCTGTAATGAAGCATTTAAATGCAAATGTTATGCAAACAAAATGCCACATTTTAAGCAAACCAATGAGGTATAGTAATCTCACACATGAGAAGAAGTAAGAAAATAAAGACACTACGCGTGAGAATCACAGGTTGAACCACATTTCATGTAGACAGAATGTAAGAAATTTATGCAATCTTAACTGCGCCTTACGCAGGAAAGTCTAAAAGCGACTATCGGGCACACTCGAAGGCTCAAACAAAACACATCCTAGCACGTCACACGCGAGAGGAGAAAGAGAAGTGGTGTAAACACCGGAGGGTGGTATAAACAACGGAACACATCCCAATGTTTCTAACCAAGACAAGATGGTATAAGCATCGGACACACATCCAAACACTTTTAACTGAGGAGTGGTATAAACATCGAGCGCACGTCCCAATGTTTCTAACCAAGGCAAGGTGGTATAAGCGTTAGACACACGTCCCAAATGCTTATAACCGGGGGGTGGTATAAACATCGGGCACATGTCCCAATGTTTCTGACCAAAGCAAGGTGGTATAAGTGTCGGACACACGTCCCAAACACTTCTAACCGGGGAGTAGTATAAACATCAGGCACACGTCCCAATGTTTTTAACCAAAACAATGTGGTATAAGCATCAGACACACGTCCCAAACGCTTCTAATCGGGGAGTGGTATAAACATCGGGCACACATCCTAATGTTTCTAACCAAAGCAAGGTGGTATAAGCATCGGGTACACGTCCCAAACTCTTCTAACCGAAACAAGGCTTCAAAGGAGGAGGCAGGAGTGACCTTACCCGGAATCCCTGAATGAACTGTACATACAATATCATGCCTCTCAGTAGAGTTGCAATATGTCAAAAAGGATACACCTTGTTCAAGCTGATGAGCGATGACCACTATGCACTGGAAACGCAATTTTGAGCTTCCGCGAAGGCATTTTGAATCGAACTTTGAGCATACCTTGCATTTATTGGAATCCAAGGACACAAATTAAAGCCAAGGAGGCAAGGAAAGATCATGGAAGCTTGCCGACCATTAGGGGAGGCCACCGGCCACCTGCTGATCACTTGTGGTGCCTGCCAGCCACCAATATGCTATTGCCGGCCATCGATGTGTCACTGCCGGCCATTAATGGCAGATTTGGGCATTTTCGACCTTTCACCCTTGGGTCTTTAAAAACAAGTGATGCCAATTCATTTTCTTACAAACCCATGTCTGAAATTCTTCCCCCTTGCTCTCTAGGTGCTCCTTCTCTCTAGATCCAAGCATTCTACGCGTTTTGCAACACCCTAAAAACATTTTCTTTGCTAAAGCCCTCTAGTTCTCTTCGCTTTGAACCGATCATAATTTGATTTCGACACTTTTTTCCTCATTTCCAACCATTCTAGGCTCATTCCCCTCGAGTTTCTCTCAAGGTTAGTACACTTTTCCCGGCTTTGACTTTCTTTGACTTTTTTCTCTCTTCTAAGGTTGACTTTTTCAAAGTTTCACTCTTTTTCCTCATTTTCCCTCACTTTTGCTTCTCTTGCATCTATTTTAGATGGCAGATGATGTCCCTCATGACGAGGCTATCCCTGAGCTTCCTCCAGTAGAGTTCGTGGCAGACTTTGAGGCCGAGCCAGAGGTCGAGCCGAAGCTATTACCGCCGAGCATACGCTCCTTTGATCCAATAAGGTACCATCTTGAGGCTCATATAGTGCCTACCGCAGGAGGCATCAAAGCCTTTACCGACTTCGCTGAGGATGTGCCAGATGACCTTCTACTGAGAGAGCCAGCGTCTCATTTGTCGGCCATCGCCTTAGAGGTACGAACACTGTTTTTCTGCAATACTACCTGTTTGCATTTCTTGCACTATTTTGATCTGATTTCATCTCATAGACTACCTTGATCTGACTGTATCTCATACATTACTGCTTTATATTCAACTGTACTTTCATTGCTTGATTTTCTTGCATCTCATGCATTACCACAGGACGGATCCCACTCCTTTAGAGGCTATGGTACAACGACTGCTCGAGATTGGTACGGTGAGCTCCCAGTTAGGGTTCGCGACATCATTAATGAGACAGGCTTTAGTCTCTTCTGCTCTAGCCTAACTCGGGTCGTAGTGAGTCGTCCTCTCTTAGGGGCTTTAGTGGAGAGGTGGTGGGACACCCCTAACTCCTTCCATTTCTCCACCACGGGGGAGATGATGATGACTCCTTACGACTTTGCCGTGATCACTGGCTTGGGCGTAAGGGACGATCCGATCCTTCTCAACCCTGATATGGGAGAGTGGGAGGTAGCATAAGGCACACTGCTTGGGGCACACCCACTGACACTCCGATCAGGCATGGTCCGATATAGCTAGTTTGAGGAGCAGTTCAGGGGGTTTGAGCTTGAGATAGTCGAGGATACAAAGTAGTACGCCAGGGGCTTCCTTATGTTCCTTTTCGGTACCACCTTGTTTTCGAACAGGTGGAATACCATGGGCCTATGTCTTCTGAGTGCCTTGGTAGTGCTCCAGCGAGTTCAGTTCTATGACTGGGGCAGAGCTAGCCTCACCACTTTGTATGGATACATGAGCTCGACTTCTCGCATGAGTGGGAGCTTAATCGGTGGCAACTGGTGGGCTTAGGAGGTATACATCTTAGTTCCCCCTTTTCGCTTTACATTTTCTGCTTAGCATTTCTTGCTTTACATTTGTTCAACATATGTACCTTCTACTCGGCATTTTCTATATCTGCTCATACGCTGTATGCTTTCTACTTTTCATTTTATGTATCTGCTTATACACTATATGCTTTCTGCTTTGCATTTTCTGTATCTGCTCATACACTATATTGATCACACATTCCCTGTAGTTGTGGGTGTACGCATACTTCCCGACTCTTGCTCCCGAGCCTATAAAAGAGGTCCCAATGACAATTCCGTTTTCTTGGGTATACGATGGCTAGCTCCGCCGTAGGACCCGGGAAAACTTCATGTTTTTCCGCCAGTACTTCGACGTGGTTGCGGCGCACGAGGTAACCCAAAACAAAGTTATTCTGCTTTTCAATCAACTTGATACACCCATTAATTAATTAACAGCGACTAATCATCTGTTCATTCTCTTATTTTCATATCACATGGCAGCCGTGGGACGCGATACCATCGGGGCTCCGATTCTAGTATGACACAGCTAGGGTCATCACTCGCCATCATATCCTTCTCGAGGGCCCGATCTGCCGCGCCTGGTTCTTGGGCGAGCGTTTCACATGCCAGACTTTAGGACTGCCTGCCCCATTCATACCGATGGTGCCTCCAGTGTCCATGAGGGCGACACATAGACTTTCTGCTGAGGAGGTGATCTAGTTCATGGTAGGACTGGAGGCGGACTACTTCCGTGTACAGGGCGATTAAGCGACCTTTATCCAGACATATCTGATGCCGTCTCTGACCAGCGTTCATGGAGGTGAGGGAGCGAGAGCTCCAGCTGCCAAAGAGAGAGGCAGAGGGGCCAGAGCAACCAAGACCCATGGCAGGAGAGATTCTGGGAAGAGACAGAGGGCGGGATGGCCAGAGCATCCTACCACACTGACTTGCTGGCAACCCACAGGAGAGACTTATCAGATTCTCATTAAGCCCGCACCAACTGGTCACAAGCTTGTCGGAGTTCGAGACTCGACCTCGGTATGTACCATACTTTACATTTTGCACATTAAGTTCATTTCAATTATGCTTTATAGACCACTGATCATCTCAACACATTTACAAGCATCCATAGAGTACACCGGGTAGGCTCTCAAGCTAGTAGCTTCTCTGATAGAGATGGTTCAGACAAGCATGAACCTACTCAACCTCTATAGGATTCCGATAATTTCCTTCAGTTTGCACTTCATGCCATAAAATTCTCTGCTGACTGTAGACACCGCATTTTTGACCGTCCTCAAGACTTGGACGTCACCGTTTGAACACTCGGTGATCATCCATGTTTGTGTTCGTTTTGAGTTCCCGGAGGTCTCGGCTACGCGCCTTGCCTCAGGATCTCTCGACTCGACTGTTTTGTGTCTGGTTTTGCACCAAACACTTGTGTTTTGCCTTTGAGGGGTAGCGCAGGGCTTGTTGACCATCCCTTGACACCCACCGGCCATGGCTTGAGGCCACCGGCTATGTTTTGTTTCCACCGGGCAAATGGCCGGCCGGCACTCTAGATGGTCGACCAGCCATCTTTTTTGGTCAAATTGCATTTTTGGTCGGTCGACTACTGTCCATCTGCTTTTGCAAATATTTTTTATGCCAGCTGTGCTAGCTGGCATACACTTTGCTCCCCTCCATACACGTGTATGGAGGAATCTCCCTCTTATTAGCTTGCCTTGGAAGCTTTACAAGATTGGATTGTCTATAAGAGGAGGTCTCTTCTCCCTCTTTTAGGTGAGACAACATTTTTCCAGTGCTTTGAGTTCTAGGGTTAGGGTTTGTATATATCCTATCTCTATATCTCTCTTTGTTTATTTGTGTGTGTTTAGTCTTGGTATTGCACACGAACACCCACCATTACACCTTCTCTTGGAGCTGAGGTCCTTGGAGGTTGTTCTTGAAGTTTTGGAGCTGGTTTGGACCTAAGGAAGCTACTGGTCCACCATTTGTGAAGAGGATCTACAAGGGTAACCACTTTTCCCTTTTATTTCCCATTTTTACATTGCTTTTTTGACTACCTTGCAACTATTTTTAGACTTGGTGTATAACATATAAAAGTCTTGTTTTTGCCTACTCTAAATAGTTGTTTAAGAGCATTTTGAGCTTTGAGGTTGTTTGACCCCTCTTAAGCCTTGTTAGGCTCCATTTTTGGTGAGCTCCGGGACCATTGTGCTTGGGCCTCCTCACCACTGAAATCTTGAGAGATTTAAGTGGTGAGAATGGTGCCTTGAGGTCCCAAGAAGGAGAGGGCCACCCCCTCTTCTTGTTGTCCTTGAAAAGGGCCATTTCAGCCTCTTGAGAGAGCATCTTGTTTAAGTGTATGTTGGCCATGCCTTAACTGATTTTTGTGCTTATTATGTCATAATATAGCTCTATTTTTACTTGGTTTAGACATACCATGCATGCCTTGCATACATGTCTTGTAATGCCATGTTTAGTTCTTAACATGTTTTAGGTTTTGACCCTTGTTCTAGCATGATTTTGGCCAAGCTTTGTGAAGCTTTTGTGTTGGTTTTAGCATGCTTAAGTTCTATTTTTGATTGTTTGGTCGACCATGACATGCTTAGTGTAGCCACCTTGCATTTTGGCTTGTTAGCCTTGGGTGTGTGAATGTGTAGCATGCTTTACCTGCATTATTTTCAGTGGTTTAGCACCACTTATCATGTCATTTCAGTCCACTTAACATGCTTGCATGCTAGTATTTAATGCTTCTTTGATGCTTTAAGAGGTTGTGTTGTATGCTTCATGTTTAAGCATTTGTGCATGCCTCTATGTGTAGATCATTTAGATGCCATCTAAGTGGTTTTTGGGGCATGCCTTAACGTGATTTAGGACTATTTTGGTTAATTTTGGTCATTTTCTTCATGTGGCATATGATCATAGTTTAGGTCCTTGAGCTTGTTGCATGCTTAGCTTGTATCGGTAGGTTGACTTGGCATCATTTCCTACATGATTTTCAGAGCTTACATTGCATGCTAATTCTCCATGCTGTTCTTCTTTCAAGTATGCTTAAAGGTTGCTTGATTGATGCTTAAGTGTTGGGCCATTTGCATGCATGTTTGTATGTATAATTGTCCCTCATTTCCATAGCATTGGCCACTGTTTTAGGCTTGCTTGAGGGCTGCATAAATTAGTTTAAGTCCACCCCTTAGCATGTGGTTACATGTTTGCCTTATGCCTTGCATGCCTAAATACACATTGCATGTCCACGTTGCATACTTAGCCTCCATGGCTAGGTTGCATTCCATTTGCATGTATGCTTCACCTCTTGAGTTGAGTATGACAGAGGTTGAGCTTCTTTGTTTGATTACGTGCATTGCATTCCATATCAAAATGCATACTTGGTTTCTTGGGCCATCACGCATTGAAATGCGTGATTGGTGGTTCGAGAATTAAGGCCCATCCCCCTTTGAGTCATGAATATGATAAGGAGTGTGGTTGGTGCATACATTGCTTGAAATGCATTGCCATGCTATGTTTTGCCCTCTGCTGCTGTCAAAAACAAATTATGCAAGAAGCTTTTGCCGACCGGCCATCTCCAGTGCCGACCGGCCATCCATCAATGGCCGATAGCTTAATCAGTGGCCGGTGACCATTCCGCATGGCTGGTGGCCATTCTTTCTAGCCGGTGGTGTTCCACAGTGTGCAGAGAACATATCCTGGGACTTGTGCAGTCTTCAGAGGAGGATAACAGTCAAAGTAGAGGCATCTTGTGCATGGCAGTGGCTTTCGAGCGGAGCCGAGCGCGCATTATGTTGGGCCTTCTTCCCGAGGCTGTTTACTATTTTAATTAGCTTAGTTAATTTGCTTAACTAGTTAATTGTCTGTAATATTTTAATTAGCTTGTAGGTAAATTAATTGTATTATTCTTTCGGTCCCTCCGAGCGAGGGCAAATTTGTAATAAGTGTGGGTGCATGTGTGCATGTCTTTCAACCCCCACTTCTTTCTCCCTTTTACTTAACTGCTTTGATGGTTAGTATTAGGACATGTTTAATTTAGCATCCTTATGCTATGCATGCGTGCATCATTCATCAGTATTGCATGCACTGGGCTCGGCGCATCATGCTAACTGCATAGTATTTCGAATCTAACTTGAATACATGCTATCTGTGCATTTCACATGTCATCCTTAGATTAGCCGAGCCTATTCTAGTGACATTCTGTATGTGTTGCATTAGCCACTTAACATGGACTTGGATCATGCATGATTGCTAACATGTTCTTTGTTTTGGCTCAGAGTACGATGTAAGTATTTATGCTTTAGCATCCCGCATGAGTGTGAATGTTAAACATAACAGCATGCTTACCATGAGGCTAGTTGCTTATGTGATATAACTGCTTGAATGCCTGTGGGTAAAGGTTGGATTGTTTGAGTTGGGATAACTCATTGAAATCCGTGTTTTAGCCTACTTGCGAGTAGCAAATTTCCAATCATTTTTAAGCAAACGGATATGCAATGCTTCGTTCCAAATTAGGCAATCTAGTCTATACTTTTGTGTTGTGCACATCACATAGTAATTCTAGCTAATTAACCGGAATAAGAACACATAACGCTTTCAAAATCGGATATCATGGTTAGTAGAGGCCGATCTTCGGATCGGGCGAGAGGGGGTGCTCATAGTTGACCTTCCCCGATTGTACCCAAGTTCCCGAGCCGAGGCAACTTTGGTGATGACGGACACGTGGCCTTAGGCAAACAAGTCAGGGTTTCCTAAATTCCCTCATTAAAAAATATTTAGGTGGCGACTCTGTATCTGGCAAAGCAGTCCATGCTTGGCACTTCTTTCAAAAATCTGTTTTCTCAAAACGATTTGCCGGATTTGGACTCTTTGGTTTAGATCTAGAACCGTGACAAATCGAGTCCGAACTGTGGGGTGAGGCCCTCACGTGGGGCGCATCCACAGTTTCTGGTGACTCTGCTGGGGACATTAGAGAACTTGACTCGAACTCATGATATCTTGTTTTGACTACACTTATGTGTTTCTTTGCATTGCATGTGCATTGGTGTGCTTAGGACACCGTGTTGGCCATCTACTATTCCTGAGCGGTTTGCCGGAGGCTCGCTTCGAGAAGCGTGCCATAAGGCTGACTGGTTGCGGGCTCTGCCAGTATGGGAACACAAACTCCGATTTTTACCGGGGCACCCCTTTTGACCATTCGACCTAGTGCATGTTCGGAATCCATAGTGACCATTCCAAGCTAGGATAGGTTGCTACCCGATAATAGGTTGTTTGAAACCGCTGCGTGCATAGTGAAACCCTAGCTCCTAACAAAATAGGACAGGGAAACCCTACCCCAACATAGGGGTGTTTTAGCTCTTTTACTTGCTATGTGCTTTTAGAGTGTATCTCTACAGGAACGCGCATATCAGTTTGCAAGTTTGAGTATAAGGCCTGAGGGCACCAATATCAGTTTGTGAGAATCAGTTATATCTGTGGATATCCGATTCAGTGTTTTGGGGCAGTGATTCTGGGGAACAGTGATCAGTAGTAGAGTACAGTTGTTCGGCTACACTTGTGTTTGATCCGTTTGGGCTGAAATGCTGCTTGTTTTTCCTTTCAGGTTTTGAGAATTGATACAGAATAGCCAGTGTTCTCCCTTGCTAAGGCAAGACAGATATCTGATCCGTCAGTCACCGTTCAGTACAACGGACTTATGATGATGCAGAATTCGGAGGAGATTGTGGTTATGACAGCTGCATTAGATCAAGGAATCACTCTGCAAAGTGAGACCAATGTTGATGTACCGCATCTGCCCAGGTCGCCCGTTGCACACCCGGTCTGGGCCCCCCAGTTGTATCAGGCTCGTGAGCCCACCACATTCGAATTGATGGGGATGATTGGTGACCTCCAGAGGTCTGTGGCGGATCTCGTCTATGGAATGTCGGCTTCGCCACCAGCTGCACCATATGCCGGGAACTTTGTACCATAGGATCCCCCGCTATTAGGGCAGATTGTGATCGAGCTTAGCCAACCTGAGGTTGCCTCTAGCTATGGCAATGACGTGTCAACATCAACCCAAACCCTCGATCAGGCTGAGGCCAGAGGCAAGAACAAAGTAAGGACAGATGTCGATCCCGTTGAACAACTGGTGTGGGCAGCCGAGGCTTTGAAAGCCGGGGGGATGAGTAAGCAACAGGTGTTCGCAGTCATGACCAAGGCTGTGGATGATGTGTTCCCCACTCCAATCGAAGGCAGTTCGAGCCAGGTAGAAAACTGGGATAGGCCCTGTCATGCCAGAATAGTTCCTTCCACTCCCAACCCTGTACCTGGGAAAGATCAGAAGGTCAAGGCAGTGCCTGCCGACCCTTTCGCCAGTGCGTCTAGCAAGAATACTCAGACTTCAAAGTATCTGCCCCGAGGGCGCAGAGTCTTCCACGCTCTATACATGCCTTTGTCTAAGGCACTCCAGATCCTGGCCGAAAAAGGGCATCTTAAACCCCTCGAGCCTCAGCCTCTCCCAAAGAATCTCCCTTTCACACATGATGCTACTTTGTACTGCGCATACCACCAACAAATTGGTCATGCTACTGATAATTGTTTCCGCCTTCGTCATGAGGTGCAAGATTTGATCGACAATGAGGTTATCCTCCCACCCACCTCAGCTAAGTCTGTTACTACCCAGCTATTGGACTTCGAAGATACTGCGAGTATGTGATCGGGGTTGGACCACCTGTGGGCGGCGCCCGGTGTATTTTGGATGTGGCGTCTGGCACGCATTTTGAGCATCCGCGAATGCTAGTTTTGTAAATACTGGCTTGGGTATCGAGTCAGTTCTTTATTTTGTTTTGAGTCTGTCTCATCGTCTTGAGTTAGTTCTTTTTGCTTAAGAGTCTATCTTGTTGTAGCAAGTCAGTCCCCTTGTATAGAATGTCAGGTGATTCCGGGGTTGTTGCCTCGAACACCGTTTTGTTTTGTAATTACCCTTTTGTTTTCTTTTTGAGTCTGTCTCTGCTATGGAGCTAGTGGGAACCAGGAAATCTGAATGAAACAGCTGAGGCTATCATGTTTCTGCGCTTATTGCTAATTTTGAGCTGGTTGTGCCAGAGGATTTGAACGAAACGGCAGTACATTCCACCTGTTCTCTTGTGCCCTGAAAATCATTGTGATGACCTAAGTTTTTTTCAAAAACCTGTTTGAACACTCTGGTGATGAAAACGAAGAGGAAGGAATTCGTCAGGTTTTGCAAAAATTTGATCAATTTGAGAGAAAGATAGGCGTGCTAAGCCTTTAATAACTGAAATCATGCTTGTTAGCGTGAGTACTGAGAAGGACCCTGGTTTGATCTAGATTGGTTCCACACTATCTTCAGTACGAACGATTTATCACTTTCGTAAAAACTTTCAAAAACAAAATGTTTGGCGCAGTCCTGTGAAGACCTGTGTGGAATCGCTCTTGAGATTGTGCAGCCTAGGATCGTTCTCGGCCTCAAGATTTAATCTGTTTGTTTCCAAACCTTGAACCCATTCAGAACGTTCAACGGTCAACCGCCATGTGAGGCCCGTGTGGCCAGGTTTGGAGCAGCCCTTGAACAAGAGGCACCAAAGTTAGATCAAGAGATCAGACGTCGTCAACAGAAGCTTGCAAAGCTAGCACAGAAGTACACTTCAAACTACGGGCAGAAAAATGTCGGATATGCTCGAAGAGCCAAAGGTGGATCTTTCTGCAAATCAATACAACAATCACTTTCTTGGGTACAGAGGGCTTCAACCCTAAAACCATTTGGCATGGACTTGTTACACTTTTACCCTTTGAGAGGCTCGCTGGGCCTAAAACCCGGAAAGGCAACCCAGGCAAAAGTTAGAGCAAGAAAAAAATAAAAATGCAAAACAAAAAAAAAAGAAAAAAAGAAAAGAAAAATGCAAAATATATATATATATAAAGAAAGCAAAAAAAGAGAAAAAAAGAAAAGAAAAACGAAGCTCACAAGGTCGAAAACCAGCAACGGGCGCCTTGGCAAAAGTTAGAGCCTAAAAAAGTGAAGGTTAAAATACCCGAGTGTACCTTAACCGGAACTACGTAAGGCTTGATTCCCATGTTTGGGATACGTAGGCAACTTCATTCCGAAGTCCAGCCCCAATGCTTTCATAGCAACTCAATCCATGTAGTGGTTTTGATCATCCTTGCCTTCTCTGAATCCGATAGTTCGGTTGTGACACCGGAACTACGTAAGGCTTGATTCCCATATTTAGGATACGTAGGAAACTTCATCCTGAAGTCCAGCCACCAACGCTTCCAAAGTGACTGTGTCCATATATTGGTTCTGACCATCTTCGTCTTCTCCGTGTCCGAGAGTTCGGTCGTGATCATTACTAATGAGGACTGTTTACAAAATGCTGCGGTGTCATCCAGACATGGGTCAACTTTCCGTTGCCACGAGTCGTCATTCAAACCAGGGGCAACTTTCCGTTGCCGTGTAGCGTTATCCAAGCAAGGGGCAATTTTCCATAGCCTCTGATCCGAGGTTGTGCATCTCGGGAGTAAGTTCCATGCTCGTTGAGCATTGACCATTTGCAGAAATGGTTTTTGAAAATTTTTACCGAGGTTGACTATTTTCTCGAAAACTATTTCATTTTCCAAAACTGGACCATTTTCTTGAACCCATAAAAGGAAAATTTTCAGTGCTCATAGCCTGGTTCGCATGATTTCAAATAAAAAATCAAACAAGTATGTTAATCTAACTCTCATATTGGTCAAAACTATTTTAGTAGAAAACCAAAACAAAAAATGGTCAAAATGATAAACTAGGGGCACAGTTGAGTCAGGCTTCCTGTCTTTCCCTCGTAGCCAGCATACTTGCTAGAAAGGACATAACTGAAACTGTCAGTAAAGGGCCGAAAGCTATCTCACCCTCCGAGCAACGAGGTATCAAGCCAAGTGCGAAGCACAAATCGGAATGAGTCAAGATACTCCATTCCCCATCCGGAACATCGACTAGACGTCGAGGGAAGAAATAGCCGCGAGCTAATAGTGTTGGGCATGAACCCACAACTTCCTATTCATCCATCAATCACCCTGGAGAGGGACGAAAAATGAGAGAATAAAGAATAGAGAGGTGTAAGTCGAGAGAAAAGTGAGGAAAAGGGTTTTGAGAGAAAAACTGAGCCTGAGGGCAGAGTGATGTGAGAATCACAAATAAGAAAGGGTGGGAAACATACCTGGAGGAACTAGCTCCTCGAGATCTAAGGTCTCTCGTTTTTGTAAACACTTCCGTGTGTCGTGTCTTTTGTTTTGTTTACCTCAACTTTTGTTTTGAGTCTTTTCCGAGCGTGTCTCGTTGTGATTAGGTCGTGTACCTTTTGTTTGAGTCTTTATCGCTATGTTTAGTCGTAGGCTCAATACCCAGGTTTGAAAAAAAAAAAACCTTTTTCAATTTCACAAAAATCAGTCTGTGCTCAGAGTGCTGTGCCATTCTCCACATTTATGCGAAGCAAAAGAAGAAGGGGAAAATTTGGGGCATCCGAGTGTGTTTCAGATTTAGCAGATTCAACCTTTGTAGTTCGTCTTGTCAGATTGGACTGTTTGTTCAGGATCCACCACGTGTAGAATGAACCAAGTGCTGTGTTATGGCTTGTATACAGATTAATCCCCAGTAGAGTATGGGCCGAGTGTTCAGACTGAGCAGTGGCTTGTATGGGTTATTTCGCTGTTGGCTGGTTCGTTATCTGATTATTACAATACAAGTGTTTGATTTTCAGACAGAAGATCAATCTCATTTACATTGAGGTGTAATATGATGCAATGCGATGCAATATATGAAATGTACAAAATATAACACTTTTTCAGACAAAAAGTTTGTTTCATTTCATCATCTTTTTCAAGTACAAAGCTTTGGAAACAAAAACCTGCCTGAAATAGTACAAGGTACTCTAGCTACCAGCAAAAAGAAAAAGTACAAAAAAAGAAGAAAAACAGCAAAAATTTGGATCAATGTCAAAAGGCCTTGGGTCTAGGGGTCCGTCCTCGTCCTCTTCCTGGACGAAGGTCCAGGAGCATCGTCATCAGCATCGTCATCTGAGTCTGAGCCCGAGCCGTCTCCAGTCTCCTCCTCGGACGACTCAGCCTCAGCCTCAGCCTCGGACTCATCATCATCATCAGGTACAGGTGCCCGTGAGCTACTCCCAACATTGGTGCATCCCGCCTTGGTGCGGGGGTATACTCTGCCATCTTCTTCGGTAGGAACAGAAGGTCCAGCTGGAGCACCTCCCACAGTAGGAATCTGGAAGGGAGGTTGAAAAGTACAAAAGGCAAACGCATCAGTATACTATGAGCAGTGTATTAGTACAAAATGCAATGGAGGAGTACAATGTGTGAATGCTATGAGCAGTGTATCAGTACAGAATGCAGTGTATGAGTACAGTGAGTGAATGCTGTGAGCAATGTATCAGTACAGAATACAGTGTTTGAGTGCAGTGTATGAATGCCGTGAGTAATGCTGTGAACAGTCTGTGGGCTGCAGTATATCGGATGCCGTGAGGGCTGTGTACTGGGTGTTGTGTTGACAATATGATGCATCAGATTGTGTAGAGTTTAAGACTGCGGTTGAAGAACATACCGGAATGCCATAGATAGCTAGAAGATCGAGACTCTCCTGGAACATCCCCATCACAGAGGTAGTCAGCTCCAGGGATTGGCAGGTGTACTCAGAGGAAGCCTGCAAAAGTATTAGATGCATCAGTATTCCGCAGAATATCAAATAAACTGAAGTGAAACAATAATGCAAGATGCAAGATGAAGTAGTACATACCGGAGGCAAGTCGTAGAACCCGACTAACTCATGATCAGCTGGAGGGGGAGCAATGGGGATCTGATAAGTCTCCCCACCCTGTCCTCGGCATGTCATCGTAGTGGGCAGTGCTGGCCAACTAGCCCCCCGCCCTTTCCGAACTCCACTCCTGCCATGGACTCGAGCCACCCTCGGTGCTCTCACCTCTACTCCTGCCCTAGCCGCTGGCGCCGCGGGCCTCTCTCACTCAACTCGACGGCCACCGCTCAGAGGCCGCATAATGAAGGTTCGGACGTACTCCGAGTAGTCGCCTATACCTCTGAAGCGGATCGCATCCTGGCTGATCATGTAGTCGGCCATCTGCTCGGGAGTGAACTCTCGGTGTCCCTTATATGCTCAAGAGGGTGAACCAGGACTATCTGCTTCGGTAAACCTAGGGTCTGGCGTAGGAAATGCTCACCCAGGTACCAAGCCCGACAAATCGGGCCCTCCAGCAAGATCCTGAACTGTGCGGTCTCCTCAGCACTGACAAACCGTGCCCGAATCTCAGCTGGCAAGGGCGCCCAAGGCTTCCAGGTGATCTGCAAATAACATACAGTTTGTTATCTATTGTTATTGAAAGATATAGTGTAAAGCGAAGCTTAAATGAACTGCAAGTTGAACATACCTCTGCGGGGGTGATGGTGTCGAAGTAGTGGCGGAAGAAGATAAACCTCTCCCGGGGCCTCCACACGCACCTCACATCAAAACGGCGCGAGAACAGAACGACGAGAGGGGTCTCTACGTCTGGCATGGGCGTAAGCCTTGGAAAATAGGCATAGACCCACAACTGCAGAGCAAATACCAACATGCTTATCAGATAAAGCAGAATACAGAAGAAAGCAGAAATCAAAGAGCAGTGTATTGTGCAGAGTGTCCAGTGTGTGCAGTGTACAGTCAGTGTAAAGTAGAGTATGTGTGTGCCGTGTGTTCAGTATACAGTCAGCGTGAAGCAGAGTGTACAATGTGTGCAGTGTATAGAGTATAGAAAATATAAGAGCAGAAATGAAAAACAGAAGAAGAAAATGTACCTCCCAAGCCCGCCAGTAGCCCCCGGGCAACTGCCCCCTGCAGCGAGAAGCTGAGCTCATGTATCCGTATAGGGTGGCCAAGGCAGCACCACCCCAGTCGTAGCGCAAGATCCTGGTGACGTCCACAAGGGCGCTGAGCAGACAGAGGGGCATGGTGTTCGCCCGGTCGGTGAAGATCGTCGTCCCTAGCAGAAACATGAGGAAGCCGTGCGCATACCGCTCCACCTCCTCCTAAGTCATCGAAGCCTCCTTAATCAAGGCTGGCTGAACCCTGAACTGGACCTCGAACCACAAATATCTGACGAAGCCGAGACGCGTAAGAGGCGGCACCTCGCCGAGCAGGTAAATCTAAGCGGCCTCCCACTCGTCCATGTCAGTATCGAAGGGGATCAAATCACCCTCTACCCCGATGCCGGTGAGCATCGAGAAGTCATAGGGAGTCATCGTCATATCTCCCGTAGCAGAGAAGTGGAAGGAGTCGGTGGTGTCCCACCACCTCTCCACTAGAGCAGCAAGGAGAGGCCTGCTCGCAGTGAGGCGCGAGAGTCCCCTGTAGAATGCACCAAACTCGGCCTAGTCCACGATGTAACGGACCGCATCTGGCAGCTCCATGTACCAATCTCGAGCGGCAATGTTCCCATATCCCCGGAAGGCATGGGAATCTCCCTGTATTCAAGAACAAAACAGTCGCGAAGCAATATAAAATGTACAGTTTTGAAAAGCATTCAGAATTGGTGACAATACAGCATGTGTGCACATTTCCAGATTCAAACAGATATCGGGTGCCGATGAGCTTACAGTGAGCTACAACATGTGATGTGTCAGTGTGTTTGAGTGGTTCGGGGCAAGTACAGTGTGTGTGCACGTGTCCAATTCGAATAGATATCAAGTACAAGTGTGTTCACAGTCAACTACAGTATACAATGTATCAGTGTATCTGAGCTAAGCAGTTAAAGAATAGAGTCAACTATGGCAGTTAAAATGTTCTACATTGCAGAAAACAGAGGGAAGAATATACATCGGAGGCGCCGAAAGACAGATGAGACGTCGGCTTGCGCAGGAGAAGCTCCAGTGGTATGCCCCTGTTGAAACTCCTGAATTGGCGAAGACTGTCAGGAGGTAGCACGTGGATCACCGGCCGGTAGGTCGCCGGGTCGAACGGGCGGACGCTCAAGGGGAGAAGCTCGGCCTCTGGGTCTATCTCGTGATCCGGGGAGTCCCGCCCCGTGGAATATCATCTGCCATGTCAAAAGTGATGAGAAAATGGTCGGAAGAGGAAAAAAACAGGTAAGAATGCGAAGGGTCAACGAAGAGTCAACCCCGAGAGGGCGGAAAATGGCCGGAAAAGCCGGAATGTGGAAAAGGTACGGAAATGAAGAAAAACTCGGGGGAAACAAACCCCAAAAGGCGGAAATCGAAGAGGAGGTCAAATTGCATTTTTTGGTCAAATTGCATTTTTGGTAGGCCGACTACTGTGCATCTGCTTTTGCAGATATTTTTTATGCCAGCTGTGCTAGCTGGCATACATTTTGCTCCCCTTCATACCCGTGTATGGAGGAATCTCCCTCTTGTTAGCTTGCCTTGGAAGCTTTACAAGATTGGATTGTCTATAAGAGGAGGTCTCTTCTCCCTTTTTTAGGTGAGACAACATTTTTCCAGAGCTTTGAGTTCTAGGGTTAGGGTTTGTATATATCCTATCTCTATATCTCTCTCTTTGTGTATTTGTGTGTGTTTAGTCTTAGTATTGCACACAAACACCCACCATTACACCTTCTCTTGGAGCTGAGGTCCTTGGAGGTTGTTCTTGAAGTTTTGGAGCTGGTTTGGACCTAAGGAAGCTACTGGTCCACCATTTGTGAAGAGGATCTACAAGGGTAACCACTTTCCCCTTTATTCCCCATTTTTGCATTGCTTTTTCGACTGCCTTGAAACTATTTTTAGACTTGGTGTATAACATATAAAAGTCTTGTTTTTGCCTACTCTAAATAGTTGTTTAAGAGTGTTTTGAGTTTTGAGGTTGTTTGGCCTCTCTTAAGCCTTGTTAGGCTCCATTTTTGTGTATTTTTGGTGAGCTCTGGGACCATTGTGTTTGGGCCTCCTCACCACTAAAATCTTGAGGGATTTCAGTGGTGAGGATGGTGCCTTGAGGTCCCAAGAAGGAGAGGGCCACCCCCTCTCCTTGTTGTCCTTGAAAAGGGCCATTTCAACCTCTTGAGAGAGCATCTTGTTTAAGTGTATGTTGGCCATGCCTTAACTAATTTTTGTGCTTATTATGTCATAATACAGCTCTGTTTTTACTTGGTTTAGACACACCATGCATGCTTTGCATACATGTCTTGTAATGCCATGTTTAGGTCTTAACATGCTTTAGGTTTTGACCCTTGTTCTAGCATGATTTTGGCCAAGCTTTGTGAAGATTTTGTGTTGGTTTTAGCATGCTTAAGTTTTGTTTTTGGTTGTTTTGGTCGACCATGACATGCTTAGTGTAGCCACCTTGCATTTTGGCTTGTTAGCCTTGGGTGTGTGAATGTGTAGCATGCTTTACCTGCATTATTTTCAGTGGTTTAGCACCACTTATCATGTCATTTCAGTCCACTTAAGATGCTTGCATGCTAGCATTTAATGCTTCTGTGGAGAAGTGGTTTGGAAATACTCTTCAGATCTTGGGAGACGCTAGAGATCCTCAGCTAGTCACCTGAAAAGATAAAAACACTCCGGTCGGGGGTGCCGGAATTAGCACTCCGACAAACAAGTTAGTTCGGACACTCAACATAGCTTCTTGTCTAAGTTAAGTAGAGTGATTCTTACATACCTACTAAATATGTTGCTCCTGTATTTATACCTGTTTCCCTCGGGGCCAGGGTCTACTTTTTGATCATTATCCTTTATATTATTCGGCTCCAATGGTACACACTTATTCGGCCCAAATATTGTATTCGGATGCAGCCGATTATTGTCAGCCCTGTATTGCGTGCCTTCTGCCTTTGTCAACTATTCAGCTCCCACAATTGCCTCCCGAGTTCCCTATTGACGGTAGTTAATCGGTGTGTTTGGTCTTGAATTGGAAAAGTTATAACTGGTCAGGCGGCTTTGCGTATCCCAATATAGATGTCAGGACGTACACACTTTTTCGTTCATTATTATGCTTTCCCGCCTCAATCGTGCATCTCGCATTTATTGTGATTTGAAATTTCAGTCTTTTCGAATGCACAGTTCGTCGAGTATTCGAGACTCTTAGACCGCCAATGGGTATCCCTTCTCTGACTCGCATTCTCTGCAACTCTTCTCCATCTACCCTTGCCTCCGTTTAATCTTCGTAAGTCTTCTTCTTCCTTCTTTAGGATCCTATTTTCTGTTTGTCATTTTGATTCCGGTGAAACCTTGAATCCCTGCGAACATGGCTAAACGCTTGAAAGACCTCCTTTCCGAGGGTCATATTGCCAGATTCCGGAGACATTTTTCCATTCCCGACGACGTCCACTTATCTCTTGTAATGGACAGTTCCCTTGATATGGAGAGGGAGGATCAGAATACGATCGTTTTCCCTCTCTTATCCATAGCGGAGGGCGGAGTCCGTTTTCCCCTACACCTACTGCTTAGGGCCGTCTTTCGCTATTGAAGTCTGATTCCTTCTCAACCTAACGTTAATTTCTTTGAGTTGATTGAGTTGAACCGGTGTCTTAGGATCAACCTTGGCATTCCGTCGATTCGGCACTGCTACGCTTTGGCCAAATCTTCAGGTCGGCTGGGGCGATACTTTCTCAGGGCCAAGGACACTGACCATCACTTGATAACCACGCTTGCCAGTTCTGGTAAGAGGGTTGATGACGTAATGGTCAATGTCCAAGGTAACTGGGAGTTCGGTGAAGGCGAAGACTGCCTAGATCCTATTCCCAGACGAAAGGGTGATCCAGGTTGCCGCACAACGCCTTGTTGTTTGTTGACTTACCCTTCACTCGGCTCTCTTTTTTTTTTTCCTTTAATCACCCCTTGTTCTTTGCAGGTAACAGATTGAAGAAAATTCTTCCGTCGACTGAGGGGGCGGTTCTTGAGGCGATCAAGTCTGTGCTCAGATACTTCGGTCATCCAAACGTACAAAAGCAAGGGAGAGCGGCTCACATACTCCTCCGATACGAGCCGACTTATACTACATTCTCGGCTACGGAAGGCATTCCAATTCCATCCGGCGATCAACACCTTTCGGCTCTTATCTTTCCCAGCTTCAAGAACCTTAGGGAAATTGGCCTCGAAGATTCAGATCCGAGGGCAGAGGCTGATCCGGTGGTAGAGGTAGTTGTCGAACCAACCAGAGAGGTTGCTGAGGGGGCCGAAGAGGTCGACGAAGCGATATACTCGGTGTTTAAGGCTACGGGACTGAACCGGCCTTCACCGTCCACTTCGGGTCGGGCAGAGTTTTCGTCCAAAGATATTTTTGCAAATTTGGGGGACCTACCTGGTGATATTTTTGAAGCTATGGCTGGGGAAAGCCTTACGCAGATGGCGCAAAGGAAAAATGCCAAGCGAATGGCTGCTCGAAAGAAAACCTAGGCCATCCATTCTGAGCTCACCTTGATTAATAATTTCGTACCCGTTATTGAAGAGCCGATTCAAGTCGCTAAGACCGAAACGGAGGAAGAGGTTGAGGAACAGGTCATTGATGAACGGCTGATCCCAGAGGAACAGGGCGAAAAGCGTAGCGCCGAGGGAGAGGTTGGGTCGGAAATTAGCGTTGCTTCCAAACGGCCTCGTTTAGAAGAGGGGTGCGGCTGCGCCTTTTATTATTCAGCGTAAGATCAAAGATACGCCGATCTCTTCTGATGCCTCGGCCATTGAGGATCCAGCCGTGGCGTTGAGCCTCGCGGCTTCAATTTCCTTGCCAGTTGACGTCGCAGTCTTTTGCGCCGTGCCGGATGTTATGGCCGTAGCCCTGTTTACGCAGTCAGCGTTCTTGGTTAGTGACCATCTCAAATTCTTTTGACTTTGTTTTCGTTAAAGATATCTGACAATCCCAACTTGTTTTGCAGACTGTTGGCAGGATCGCGGACCTAGGCCACCGCCTCCATGATGCCTTCGGCAGAGTTGATCGTTTGCAAGAGGAGGCGGACCGTCAAAAGGGTAGGGCCGAATTTGAAAGTATGAGAGCCGTGATGGAGGGTGCGTGAGCTGAAGCAGAGAAAGAGAGGGCTCACTCAGCTGAACAGCTCCGCTCTGACGCTGAGAGTAGGGCAAATGCGAGCGAAGAATCGCTCAAGTTAGCCAATGAAGCGCTTGCCGAGGCAGAGGTTCAGTTAGCGGAGCTTAAGGCTACCAAGGAGAAAGCCGATTCTGATGCTTCTGCGGCATTTGAGGCAAGAAAAAGCACCGCCTTCACGGAATATGTAGATGAAGTCCCCAAATTCAAGAATCGGGGGTTCAAACATGGATGGCTCAAAGCCCTTACTGCCGTTAGAGTTACATTGGCCTTGCCAATTCCCTACGAGCAAGTGGACGTTGAGCCACTTGAGTCTAACCCCGAGGAGTGATCTGGGAGTCATCTCTTTTGATTTTGATTTAAGTTTTTATTTGGTAGACTTTTGATGTTGATGTAAGTTTTTGTTTGGTAGACTTTTGTTTTTGATGTAAGTTTTTGTTTGGTAGACTTTTGTTGGCTTAGGCTAGTTTTCATGTATAAATTGGTTACTATTTGCGCTCAATTTATTAATGAAAACTGCATTGGTATTTCTTCACTACTTGTTCATGGTTTGTGAAGTTATGTTAATGAAGAATACTTTGTCTTTCACGAATTTGGATAAAATCATTGCTGTGTTTTAGCTTTCAGAAATTGAATATCCTAAGACAATATTGAATTATCATTCATGTGCCGTGTATTGTGGGTACTGAGCCAAATCGATTGATGAATCTGCCCTTGCCCCAAGCGGTGCGTGATCATTTGTGCACCGTATGAAACGACCTTAAGATTTGTGAGGGATCGATTCATGGGCCGGCTGGGGTACATAAGCCGAATAGATTGATGAATCTGCCCTTGCCCCAGGCGGTGCGTGATCATTCGTGTGCCGTATGAAACGACCTTAAGATTTGTGCAGGATCGATTCATGGGCCGGTTGGGGTACATAAACCGAATAGATTGATGAATCTGCCCTTGTCCCAGGCGTTGCGTGATCACTCGGGTGCCGGATGAAACGATGATTGTTCGGGCGCCGTATGAAACGACCTTAAGATTTGTGAGGGATCGATTCATGGGCCGGCTAGGGTACATAAGCCGAATAGATTGATGAATCTTCCCTTGCCCCAGGCGGTGCGTGATCATTCGTGCGCCGTATGAAACGACCTTAAAATTTGTGGAGGATCGATTCATGGGCCGGCTGGGGTACATAAGCCGAATAGATTGATGAATCTGCCCTTGCCCCAGGTGGTGCGTGATCATTCGGGCGCCGGATGAAACGATGATCGTTCGGGTGCCGGAGGAAACGACCTTAGGAGTTTTGATAGATGTCTGTCTTTGCCCCAAGTAGGTCGATCCAATCGGCGCCGGGCGTTAGAGGGTTTTACAATTAATGAGATGGCCTTGAGGGTGTTGCCTCTTTAAAGGATAAATGATTAAAGGCAAAACTTTTATAAGCATAGCAGACAACTAACTCCAACGTTTGAGGGTATCGAGTGAATGTCGAATAGACTCTTTTTTAACAGCAGAGGGGAAGCGAAGACGCTCACTGAGCTGGGTGGAGACATGAATCGTGGTAATGACCCTCCGTGCACAGGGAGCAGGAGTTCCAGGGATCGAGGGAGGCGTCAGTCTCCTCGACGTCGAAGTAGGTTGCCCAGGCAGGACAAGCAGTCGGAGGGCAGAACTTCCCAACCTCGAGTCGAAAGGGCACCTGAGGCGAATCCGCGCCCATTAAGCTTCGCAGTATTTGTGGGGAATAGACCCATGACAGAGGCGGGCTCGATCGTTCGAGACCCAAATGTAGCGGTCGAGTTTGCTCGACAAATTTTCCCGCCTGAGGTTCAGCAAACGATGGTAGGTCCCCAGGACTACGAAGTGTTTCACGAAGGCGTTTATGGGGCGGTGAAGGGGCTGTACACTGCCTATGAAATCGGTATGCGGTTGCGGGTCTGCCCGCTGAGAAATGGAAAAGAAGGATGAACGTATTCGAAGTTTGGAGGCTCGTGTGGAGGCGGCTGAGCACAAGTTGAGGAAGACCAAGGCGGCCTAGGCACAACCCGCCAGGCAAGGAAACCCAATCGTAGAAGAGAGGGTTACCAGTCGGCTCATCAGTTCCGTGCTTGCCGATCGTGAGACGGCGAGTATGTTCGCAATGGAGAGCGCGAAGGGAAGGGCCTATGAGAAAGGTTTCCATGAAGGCCGAAGAGTTGGAATCGAGAAGACCAAGGAAAAACTCACCGAAGAAGTTTGCCGATGTGAGAATTGTGGATTTAGGCACAGTTGGATCAAGGCATCTTAAGCCGTAGAGGCTCTTCGAGCGGCAAGGCATTGATTCGACATCACCACTCTATCACAGTAAACATTTTCTGTTTTTCTGCTTTTGAAGTCGAGAAGAGTGATGATGAGGGTGACGCCGCATAATTATATTTGTTGTAAGGCTGAAACGCGTATCACGTTCAAAACTATGTAATTTATTGCTTGTTTTGTTGAATAAGAAACGTTCTGTTACAAATATTTTCTTGCAGTTCGTATTCGGCATGTATGTGTTTCATTTTATTGTGTTTGAATGAATATATAAGCGTTGATCGGCAGGGTCAATCCATACTTGATAGCCGTTTAATCCTGACAGGCTATTGTAACCTGAAGAAGCCGAAAGCTAGTAGGTAGAGTGGCTTTGGCAAATTCAACTTGGCTGGGGGCCTAAATTTTTTGCCAGCGCACGTGCTTCAAAAATTCGTTTGGATAACTACGCCGTGGCGAATGTCAACCGACGTTTTTCTCATGGAATTTAGTGTTAGCGAAGTCACCTCGGGATTGGGGCCTCGAGATTGTTGCCAGTATTGAAAATAAAAGGAGTGGGCGCTTTACACAGATAACACAATCACTTATGTGAGGTGAGATAAGCGGGAATGTTAGTTAGAGGCTGGTGTTCAGCCAAACTTGGTGTTGCCATGGATCGCGACAGAGGATCCATCCGTATGGGAAGTAGGGCGCCCAAAGGTTGGCATGAATCTTCAAGTCGTCGGAGTAGATCACCCCGAAAGGAAAGGCAACGACTGTTGGGTTTATCCCTCCTTGTCTTGGATCTTTGCCTTGACATTGTCAATGGTATCAGGGAAGGATTTGGGCACAGTTGGCTCAAGGCATTGCAAACTGCGGAGGACTTCTGGGTGACGGGGAGTTGATTCGGCGCTGCCGCTTTACCAATGCGTCTTCTCCCCTTTTTAGCTTTTGAGATCGGACATGGGTATTGTAATGCTCAAATGCAAGTTGCGTTTATGTAACAACTGTCTGATTAAATAAAAATTGTAACGCTCAGATGTGAGTTGCGTTTATGTAACAACTGTTTGATCGAATAAAAAGCTTTATTTCACACATTTGGGTCTTACTTTGAATTTTTGATATGCTCAGTTAAGGACCTTATTTGCGTCTTGTTCTGAATTTTTAATATGCTTAGTGAAGCACCTAGGCTTAATCGGTCCTAAGGTGACATGCACCTAAGGGGCTCCGAATCCGGAGACTTAATCGATTTTTAATATGCTTAGTGAAGTACCTAGGCTTAATCGGCCCTAAGGTGACATGCACCTAAAGGGCTCCGAATCCGGAGACTGAATCGATTTTTAATATGCTTAGTGAAGTACCTAGGCGTAATCGAGTCTAAGGTGACATGCACCTAAGAGGGGGGGGGCTTCGAATCCGGAGACTTGATCGGCCCTAAGGTGACATGCACCAAAGGGGGCTCTGAATCCGGAGACTTAATGTGGCCAATCGTGATATCCACGAAGGGCGCTTCGAATCCGGAGACTTGATCGGCCCTAAGGTGACATGCACCAAAGGGGGCTCCGAATCTGGAGACTTAAAGCAGCCAATCGTGATATCTACGAAGGGCGCTCCGAATCCGGAGACTTGATCGGCCTTAAGGTGACATGCACCAAAGGAGGCTCCGAATCCGGAGACTTAATGTGGCCAATCGTGATATCCACGAAGGGCGCTCCGAATCCGGAGACTTGATCGGCCCTAAGGTGACATGCACCAAAGGGGGCTCCGAATCCGGAGACTTGATCGGCCCTAAGGTGACATGCACCTAAGGGGGCTCCAAATCGTCGTCATAATGAGCGTCACAATGGGGTTTGTGAAATAAATTGAACGACAAAGAAAGATGGTTTGCATTGCAGAAGTGAAATATACACAAGTATCAAAGCCCACAGATCGGGTCAGTGATAGGGTTTTCATAAAATCGCTGCTTGTGCAGATTCGGGGGAGCCACGAATCTCTTCAATGCCATGGGCTGTCGGGAAGCGCAAGAGCTGAGGATAAGTGCTTAGAACGGCCTTCATAATATGTATCTAGGTTCGCCCCATGATGACATTATACGGCGAAGGGAGCTTTACGACCAGGAATGCTACTTCGACCGTTCTGGAGCCTGCTCGGATAGGTAGTATGATCATTCCTAACGGGTATTCGGGATTCATATTAAAGCCGAATAATGGGTGAGGCGCTGGAGACAGATCTGACTCCTTGCGGCCGAGTTTGACGAAAGTTTGGTAATACATGACCTCTAAAGTACTCCCCGGGTCTATGAGAATTCGTTCAATGGTGAACCAGTTTATGCGTAAGCTAATGACCAACGGATCAATATGGGAAGCTGTCGTGCCACTAAGGTCGGAGTCATTGAAAGCAATTGTCGGAGCTCCTTTGGGCCATTCAGTCGGAATACGTTGCTCCTGGGGGATTGGATGCGATTGAATTGTGTGCACGGTTGGGGGTGCAGGCAGGCTATAGATTACATGGATCACACCAAGTGGAGGGGAGTCCTGCCTCAAGGCTAGTGCCTTGGTTGGCTTTCCCTTTCTCACATACTGTTGCAGTCGGCCGTCTTGCACCAGTTCTTCCAGGTGATCTTTTAATGCGTAGCAGCTCTCTGTTTCGTGACCGTGATCTTTATGATATTCACATCACCTATCCCTTCTTCGCATGTCGGGCGGCCCTACCATCTTTGACGGCCATTTGAAGAATGGAAGGTGTTGGACTTTGGTCATGATTGCAGCGATTGGTTCTGACAACTCTGTGTATTTTTTGTCGGCACGCCTCGAGCGTCTGCTGTCGACTTGCAGTTGCTCATTCGTCCGGTGGGGACATTGATCGCTTGTTCGACGAGTATCCCGCCTTTTGTCTCGTCTAGCGCGTTGCCGAGGCTCTGGGCTAGGAGGTGGCACGGAGCTTATTGGTTGAGCAATTTCAGGGAGGGCCGTTTTATTGGACATTTGGCCGGCTTTTATTCTCAAGGCATTATCTTCCACTTTGCAAAATACTCCTCAACCTTTTTCATCAATGCCCAGACTGTTTTGGGGGTTCTTCTGGTCAGGGAACTGTGAAGAGAACTATCAGGATGTGGTCCCATTTTGAAGGCGGTGATGGCCATGGAGTCATTGCAAGCGTTGTTGACGAGGTTGAAGCACTCCCAATAGAGCGTCGAATATGCTCTGAGCGTTTCTCCTGACTGAATCTGCATGGCCCAGAGGGAGTCGGCCTGCTTCGGCTGTACCTCGTTGGTGATGAACCTGGCCCTGAAGGACTTCTGTAATTGATGGAAGCTTTTGATGGAAGCCGGCTCCAACTTGTAATACCACCTAACAGCTAATGGCTCTAGGCTGCTGGGGAATATTCGGTACATGAGGGCTTCGTTGTCTGCATGCAATGTCATGGCCTGCTTGTAATGACGGATATGATCAGTGGGGTCTGATTTGCCATCATAAAGAGTGAATGATGGAGCTTTGAACTTCTTGGGCAGGGCCGCCCTTGCAATCCGTCGGACAAAAGGATCGTGCTGGTCTTCTTCGTCTGAATTGCTCCGCCTGTGCTTGTTCCTCGTATGTAGACTCTTTTCGGAGGAGCTGGAAGTTTCGGATCGTCCCTTCTTGGTGAGCTCTGTGGATAATGAGTTGGAGTCGCTATTGGTATCCTTTGGTCGGGCTCGATGTAACAACCCTCGTACTGATTATCGGATGACCACTGAATTATATACTGATTAATGCTAAACCGAACTGATATTGACTGATAAGTGAACTGGATGAACTACTGAACAGACTGAATGAAACTGAAAACGAAATTGAATGAGTTAACCTATTGAATTGCGTTTCTATCTGTTTAATTGATTTATTATCTGTTTGTGTTTATGTGTTTAAACTGGTAATTGAAGGCCTTATCGGCGGCCGATTTAGGAACCGTTTAGTGTTTTGTAATCAGGAGAATATTTGTGATTTAATGATATAATTATCTGAAAATTGATTAGGAATGATTAAATTAGATTAAATTAAGTCAATTAAAGAGTTTGAATTAATTACCACATTGCCATTGGATGGGCCTTTGTTTAATCTTGTTTAAGAGCTTTATACACTTAGTTAAAACAATACTCCATCAGCCCCTTCCTTTGTCTCCACCGAAATTAGAAGAGAGTTAGGGAGAGAGAATTGATTTTTCATCACATTTTGCTTGTTGAGCTTGAAACTTAAGAGGATTGAAGTGTTGACCCCATTGTTGATCTCCTAGGCTCTCAATTGAAGACTTAAGGTAGGAATCCATCTCTTTGATTGTGTATTTAAGCTCCATCTTGCATGTTTCATGCATCATTGCTATGTTTGAAGTTCAAGAATGTTGAATTGGAGCTCCATTGTTGCATGCATGTAGAGATTAGTGAATTTGGAGTTGAATTCATGGTTGATTGTACATGCATGTTCATGTCTAAGCTTTAGTCCATGTTTTCACTTTGTTTTCCAACTAATGAGCTCTTGAGAGCAAGATTTGAATATTGAAATTGGTTTGAAACTCATGCATGTCTTGATTGAGCATGATTCTTGGAATTGGTTTGAAATTGGGTTTGAATTAAACACCCTTGGGCCTTGATTTCTTAAATTGAGGTTTGAAACATGTTATATTATGTGTTTTTATGAGTTTTCCAGAAAATGGGCCCAAGAGGATCGATTTTGGAGGTTGAAACCTTGGTTTTGAATTCAGAACACAATTCTGGATTTTCCAGATTTCTGTTGTCCGGTCGAGCGGAGGTACCTGCGCTTGAGCGTAGAAATCGCACTCCCAGTAATTGTTGCATACTTTGTACAGTGCGCTCGAGCGGATAAATGCACGCTCGAGCGGGTTTTTCGACCATCCAGTATATTTTGCAGACCGCTCGAGCGGAGTAAATTACGCTCGAGCAGGTAACGTTTTTGCCTGTACGCTCGAGCGGGGAATTGTGAGCTCGAGCGGGACTCTGTTTTCTGAAAAAATTCTGAAAATGTTTTCTGTATGCATTTTTGCATCCTCATTCCATCCTAGGCATTCTTAGGCCTAGTTTAAAGCATCTTAATGAGGATTTAGACATAGAACCACACCGAGGAGATTTAGGGATTTAACTAACATCCTTTCCAACTGTAAACTTAGTGTGTGTTCTATTCTGTTTATTGTTTGGGGTTGACTCTCGGGGACGCGCTCTAGCTGCTTTAGCCCAATCTCTGTGAGTAACAGATTGTGTAAAGATACGTTCAAAATGGTTATATTTTGATTACTGAACTGAACTGTTTATTGAACTGATATTGTTTATTGAGTGAATGTATGTCCTGTATTTCGAACTGTATTGTGGCATCCTTAGCACCCACTGTTATTGACTGTTACAGAGCTCTGTCGGTTTCCATTGTGGAACCATACCGTTTATTGAATGATTGGCCATCATTATTGTTGGGTCTGTCAAGACTCGGTCCTTTTGGACCTACTGTTTATAGGCTAATGGATGTACCACATATGGCTGATTGATTGAAATACTGAAAGACTGAATTACTGATTGACTGAAATACTGTTAAATGAATTGATTTCATTACTGTAAGGACATTCATTCATAACCTCTTTACGCTTTATGTTATTCACTGGGCTTTAGCTCACTGTTATATATATATGTAGGTTCTCAACAGCCAGACCGGAGCTAGGAGCGTGGGTTAGTCCCCAGTTTTGTCAAGCCAGCCAATGTGCCTCACTGTGAGGTTCCGAGACGCCATGCCATGGCTTGGGGTGTTTTTGTGTCCCCATAGGTCTCCTTACTGTTTTGTACTGTTGTATAGACTGTTTACTGTACTGTTATCGAGGGGTTGGGTCCCCGTACTGAATGTTGTACATGTTGTATATGACTGTATATAGACCGTGCTGTTTTGGACTGTATGAATGCATGAAAAATGTTTTTGGCATATAGATTTCCACAGCTCAATGGACACTAGTTATTTACTGTATTGGCTTCCGCCAGGCCCTGAACTCTGTTCTACTGTATTACTGTACTGTAGGCCTTCGGTAATCTCGGATTACTGGCCAGTTACGGTGCTAAACCCATAGGGCCGGGTTTGGGTCGTGACACTCGAGGTCGTTGTCCACCAGCCCTCGGAGGTCGTTTGGGATCTTGGCGCATGGCTTCTTTCGATTTTGCGACTTCAAGGGCCAAATCTTGACGGAGACGTTCATTTTCAGCGATCATGTTCTCTAGCCTTTGTTCGTTCTACTTCGCTTGTTCCATGATCGCCTGCATTGTCTCTTGCGCTGAAGTCGTTGGTGAATCGAAGTTCAAGGTGCGTCTTGCAATGATTGTTTCTTTTCCGAGCATATTTGCTGGAGTAAGGTCATCTCCTTGTGCGGTCTCGTCAATTGCTACCGGAGGATCTTCAGTCACGCCTGCCATGGATGTATTTGAGTATTCCCACAGACGGTGCCAATTGTAGAGAAGTGGTTTGGAAATACTCTTCAGATCCTAGGAGACGCTGGAGATCCTCAGCTAGTCACCTGAAAAGATGGAAACACTCCAATCGGGGTGCCGTAATTAGCACTCTGACAGACAAGTTAGTTCAGACACTCAACATAGCTTCTTGTCTAAGTTAAGTAGAGTGATTCTTACATACCTACTAAATATGTTGCTCCTATATTTATACCTGTTTCCCTCGGGGCCAGGGCCTACTTTTTGATCATTATCCTTTATATTATTCGGCTCCAATGGTACACACTTATTCAGCCCAAATATTGTATTCGGATACAGCCGATTATTGTCAGCCCTGTATTACGCCTTTTGCATTTGTCAACTATTCGGTTCGCACAGCTTTTTGATGCTTTAAGAAGTTGTGTTGTCGGCTTCATGTTTAAGCATTTGTGCATGCCTCCATGTGTAGATCATTTAGATGCCATCTAAGTGGTTTTTGGGGCTTGCCTTAACATGATTTGGGACTGTTTTGGTTCATTTTGGTCATTTGCTTCACGTGTCATATGATCATAGTTTAGGTCCTTAGGCTTGGTTGTATGCTTAGCTTGTATCGGTAGGTTCATTTGGCATCATTTCCTACATGATTTTCAGAGCTTACATTGCATGCTAATTGTCCATGATATTCTTCTTTTAAGTATGCTTAAAGGTTGCTTGATTGATGCTTAAATGTTGGCCCATTTGCATGCATGTTTGTATGTATAATTGTCCCTCATTTCCATAGCATTGGCCACTATTTTAGGCTTGTTTGAGGGCTGCCTAAATTAGTTTAAGTCTACCCCTTAGCATGTGGTTACATGTTTGCATTATGCCTTGCATGCCTAAATACACATTGCATGTCCATGTTGCACACTTAGCCTCCATGCCTAGGTTGCATTCCACTTGCATGCATGCTTCACCTCTTGAGTTGAGTATGATAGAGGATGAGCTTCTTTGTTTGATTATGTGCATTGCATTCCATATCAAAATGCATACTTGGTTTCTTGGGCCATCACGCATTGAAATGCGCGATTGGTGGTCCGAGAATCGAGGCCCATCCCCCTTTGAGTCATGAATACGATAAGGAGTGTGGTTGGTGCATACATTGCTTGAAATGCATTGCCATGCTATGTTTTTCCCTCTGCTGCTGTCAAAAACAGATTTTGCAGGAAGCTTTGGCCGACCGGCCATCTCTAGTGCCCACTGGCCATCCATCAATGGCTGATAGCTTAATTAGTGGCCGGTGACCATTCCGCATGGCCGATGGCCATTCTTCTTAGCCGGTGCTGTTCCACAGTGTGCAGAGAACATATCTTGGGACTTGTGCAGTCTTCAAAGGAGGATAACAGTCAAAGTAGAGGCATCTTGTGCATGGCAGTGTCTTTCGAGCAGAGCCGAGCGCGCATTGCATTGGGCCCTCTTCCTTTAACGCCCTCAAAATAATAACATTAAACCCACCAATTTTGACATGCATTGATATAAGAGACAAACATCATTCTATTCATCAAAGTAATTCTTTTACAAAAACATTACATGTTAACAACAAAAGCAAATGCCCTACAGGCTTACAGCTTTCCAAGTTAACACTTGGTTACAAAGAAGAGAGTACTAACTCAAATACATATTAAGCCCTTGGCTTGAAATTACATGTAATACAACAAGAGATAACACAACCACAAACGTCTGCCTGCCTCTAGCCTCCCAAGCTATGTCCTTGGAGGTAGCATGCTTCCTGTACCTGAAAATGGTGTCCCATATAGGGTGAGCCACAGCCCAGTAGAAATACACTAAACCAACTATAAACAATGACTAAAAGATTAGCAGTTGATAGATGGTCAACACTTGTACATTCGTTAACATCACATTACTGTTCCATGACATTCGTGTCCATGTTACAATTCACTTTCCATTTCTTATTCAACTTAGAGTTTGAAAAGAAGGCTCAGTGCCCTGGCCAAATCATTTGATGAGATCATAATTCATCACTAAAACACTTTCAAAATTTATAATGGATATACATGTTGGTGTCGTATCTAAGTCAAACAAAACATTTCCATATTTCTCAAACGATATACATTTTAGTGCTATATCAAATCAAACAAACAATTCCATACTTCACGAATGATAATGATATACATTTTAGTGCTATATCAAATCAAAACAAACACTTCCATATGTCTCAAATAATACACATTGTAGTGCTGCATTAATGAAACAAAAACACTTCTAATTCGCAGCCTGATACACATTGTAGTGCTGTATCACTGTCACACAAAATTCGGTTTAGAGGTCCAGCCCCGTTCTTCTAATAAACCGTGGAGTACAGCCCCGTTCTCCTCCCACACAATACAATGTATATAAACAATTATCATATACAAATTCAATCTATCAATACAAGATTTTGATGTATTAAACCAATCGCCATGTTAAGTAGCATACTCAATAGATTAGTTTTAGTTTGCCTAATCTTCATGCATTGTCTACAACAATCAAGACTATCCTCCACCGATAGCCCTAAGCAGTTATTTCTAAACAGGAAATAAATGCATTAAATGGAAATAACATCAACATTTTACATACGTGAGCGGTAAATGAATCCAACTACACCCTTTAATCCCGTACATTTCCAATTTCAACATTCTCAATCAAAACTTCTTTTCTCTAAATTAATTACACAAATTAATTCATCTATGTAATTAAGGCTTGACCCATAATTTAGATAACAACCCTAAGGTTCCACTTTTCTTCAATAGATCAACACTAATCTCATTTTTTTTATGCCAAACATGCATCTAGGTTCATATATATGTAAAACCCCATCTTTTGTAAAATTGCACAAAGACCCAAACTTTCTCAAAATTACCCAACAACCCCCAACATATAAAAATGCTAAGATTCAAAGACAAAGCTCATAAGGAGGAGTAGGATATCCTTACCTTAAATTCGGAGCTCAAAGGGAGAAGATGACAAAACTCAAAGTGCTCCAAAACTCAATATGCTCGGATCAAAACGTAGCCCTCGACGATCAACACAACTTTTGTAAAGGCCAAAGGTGAGGAAATCACTCATACTAGATCAATACTTAGAGAGAAGTTGAGTTTTAGTGAGAGAAGCTCTCAAATGGCTATTTCAGAAAAGTAAGAGAGAGAAAGGACGTTGAAAAGTGATTCAAAAATGGAGTCCCGAAGTTGATATAAAAATCGCCCCGCTCGAGCGTGGAAAACGCTGCTCGAGCATCACTCACAGACTCCTGCTCGAGCGTCAAAACTCTCGCTCGAGCGGCGGATACGCACTCCCAAAACTTTTGCTGAACTAGGTTCCCGCTCGAGCGTAAAACTTCCCGCTCGAGCGTCACACACAAACTCACGCTTGAGCGTCAGAACTCCCGCTCGAGCGTCCAACACTGCAGGGGAAAATACTGGGGGATGGAAAATCACGCTCGAGCGTCAAAACACCCGCTCGAGCGAAGAAGCAACAACGAAGGGCCCACTCGAGCAGGAAGGCAAAAATCTGGGCAACTACTTTTGGTTTCTAAGTTCAACCAACCTGTAACAACCTGCCCAACACATCCTATAACTCAAATACAAAGTGTTGAAGGACGGAAATAAGATAATACAACAGCCAATACTGCGGGACCTAAGTCCGGAACACTATACATAAAGGGAAAAAACCCGGGATCGCTATAACCTCCCCCCCTTAAAGAATTTCATCCCCGAAATTAAGAAAACACCAAAGCTACAAGGCCAACCAACTACAAAGCACTCAACACCCGAGCACTTAGGAAAGAAACTATTCTCTCAACGAATTTCTAGTTAACTCCCACAAAAGAAAGGACTAACTAAGGAAGCACATTCCAAGACAACACTCAGGCACAAAAAACCTCAACAAAACTAAACTCTTCCCGAGATAAATCACCAAAACACCCGACTAGTGCTCCCAGCTAAGTCACTATTCAACAATCAAAATTTCAAATTAAACAACCAATGCAAATCTTTTGTACAAATATAAGGGAATTTATTTTCTTGTTCATGAGGCACTTCTCCAAGAAAACTCAAATTTTCAACGTTAGCATTCCAAAACAAACTTTGCATTTTCCATGCGAAACTTAAAAGTTTTGTAAACATTTTTTATAAACACGGCGTTATTCATAAGACATGACCATCCACAATTCACTTGCTAAATACCTCTCATTGAAATTTTTCATAACGTTTAAGTTAAATCAATTTCTCAACAATATTACAATTTAATATTTAACAATCTGACCCATTACCGGTCACTTCATCCCTATTCAAGGGGCCATTTACAATATATGCTACAACATGCATTCCTTTCAAATCTAAAAACTTCCAATATACATGATTCACAATTTCATAACATAATTAAAGTTCATGATATATTTCCAGTTCCTCAATACATTCTACACGGGCAATATTACATTAAACTTCCATTTCAGGGTAAGTTTCGAAATATTTCCATAAACTAAAACATATGCAATGTTCCACAACTTAAGACATGTTCAATGCTCTTAGATTTTAACAACACAACAGAAATAAAATATATGCTCAACATCCATAGATAGTTCCGGATTTTTCTCGCGGACCTGAAATTCACTCACCCAAGTGGTTTTTCCCAATCCCGCTATGTTTCCACAACACCTCGATTGATGGGAGGATCCTACTCCACAAGGTCCGATAATAATGGTAACAGTAAGACACACGCAACCAATAGCGTGTTCTGAGACATCTACTACGCCTCGACTACTGACAATACCCAAACCAATATTTAGTACCTACAACCCCAACATAGGGGACACGAAGACATTCATCCACAAGGCTTCCTGTCAACTCTCACAAAACATGTATGTAAGACGAAGCACGGGTAGGGAACAACATTACGGCACATTACCATTCCAACATTTCAAGGTCCTGCCAAAAACACACAGCATATAACCAGCAATTCAAGCTAGGTCGAATCTAACCTCTCATAAAATATTCAGGTTTATAGCGCCACCACTAAAACACGTCATTTACAACTGGCCACAACCAAACTCAAAGATTTCTCTCAAATTATCTTCTCGAGAATAAGGGTGGCAAATTCCCATTTCGATTCAAAATCATTTCAGTTTACGAAGAGTACTTAGTGACCCTAAGTGAATCACAACATAGCCATCCCACAAAACCCGCCATACTCATGGTGATGACACAAAACCCAAAAACAAAACTTTCATGAAAGGGACTCCTAAACATTTGAAGTTCCCAACCACGCAACGACCAAAAGGATAACATTGCACACCCTCGTGCCTCACAACACACCAACAAGGACCGAAGGAATTAAAAGATTCTAACAGAGTGCCTCACTCACTCTTCACAACCTTACCACCTCACTTGTGTTACCACTATCCAAATTGGACGACGGACACTTATAACAAAGTGGCCTGACTTAACCAAACATCTAACCCCTCGATTTCAAGCAGAAACCACGCTATTGCCTTATCAAGGTATTCACTTGGGATTTTCTAAGACTAATCCCCCTCCCCCCTTCTACACATCATCTGATAGTAACCTACGAACCACACACTATCGCGTACCGTACTAAACAAAACCTCCTTATTTTGCAAGCTATCTTACTCCCATACCGAATCCCTCAATAACCCATAGGATCCACTCTTCATTCCAAATCTTATTTGTCATTCATCCCGAGAGTACCACCAGGAGGCTCAGCCTCCATGCCAAACCACTAGTCAATGTTACTGCTAGACAACCACCATGAACCAAACCCGACACTGTCGCGTGTCACCGACAAGGCTTTTAAAGATTCACCATTCTAACTTTCCAGAGGAGCAAAAGTCCTCAACCTTCTCATTATCATCCCAAACCTTTCTTCGTAGAGACCATACCATAGTGACTCTACTTATGGGTCACACCCAACCATTCCCATCGCCGGTATCACCTGGTCTACCCGGTATCAAGGTACAAACCTATCATATTCTACCATCATAAATGAGTCTGGAAACTTAAGAAGCATCCATTACACCACCGCTCAGGATATAACACCAGCTGCTTACCACACACCACTCCCTGGTGCCAATAACCGCTATCCCATAGGGGATCTGATACTTCCTCTAATAAGACTACCAATCAGTATATATACAAATTTGGCGACGTTACCTATCATGAAGGGATAAGTCTGATCCTAACGAAATTATGCACTATGACTCCGTACAACATCATGTTAAATATATACTACACCTAGCGTTAATCGCACACTACACATCCCCTCGAGGAGTTCTCCCGACAAAAGACCGAAATTCCTTACCAAACACATGAGATTAAATGAGTAGCACCCAAGAAGTCCGTACACCCGGCAAGTATAACTACTCTAGCCCTATAATAGTCCTGATTAGGATACGTATCCCTCAATAATTCTTCCAAATTTGAACGCATGGCTTCTCAGCCCTCATTTTCCCAAACCAAGTCACAAGCATATAACTACATTATTACCACAAAATTTTGATGGTCACACAACAGCTTATTACATTAATAAGACTTTAGTGCTAGAAGAAGCTCCAATCCACCCAATCCATGGAAGTTAACAAACAAAGCATATATATATATAGATAAACATACAGTTCAGATGTTTCAACATTCCCAAAACACATTGGCTACAAAACAGAACCCAATGATTACAAAACGATAATTCACCAATTACAAAAAGGATTAGCCCAAACAAAACCAACCCATCGGTATTACCACCACTGTCGTCCCTCGCGGGACCGTCAAAGTTGGTCATCCCCAAACACAAGATAACCTACGAGCTTACAAGCCACGGACAAGAACTACTGATGTGCCCCAACTGGCCACACTTGGAACAACTGCAAATCTCGCCAATTGGGGCTTGGGAACTCGACTCTCCAGAGGCCCTCGAAATCTGGCCTGACAGTCCCCCAAAATGGTATTGCCCCTGTCCAGTCGAATAATGCTGGACCCGGTTAGGCTACAAAACTCCCAAAGAAGCCCCTGGCTGGGTACAGAAACGTTTGAAATGACCAGGTTGTTTACACACGCAACAAGTAAGCGGCTCCTTAGCACAAGCCTGATTCAAAGTCTGAGCTGATAAAGACCCCAATGACTGCTTCCCTACCGAACATTCGATCAGCCCAAAACCCGGCTGATTTGATAATTCTGATGGTACAACTACTGGTCAGACTGCCAACCCTGCTCTCTTCCTCTGTGGGCAAGCTGGGTACTTGTGGCCCAGCTGACCACATTTGAAACAAGTGACAACCTTTCGTTCACCTTCTTCTGAACCTAGACTCGGCACTGGAAAAGTAAAGCCAGACTGAGTTCTCTGAAATTGTTGTGGATTAAAACCCCTCTGCCTCTTAAAAGGCCTACCAACACCTAGTGTCACCGGAGTCACTGAAATGGCCTCCTTCCTAACCCGAGCAACACTCAAAACCATGGCCTCTCCCTTATTCTGCCCCATAGCTAGTACCGCTGCCTCCACGTGAGTTGCAGCCCGGACAAGCACACTATAACTCCTATGCCAAGACCCCGCAATCCTTTCACGGATGTCGTCACACAGCCTACTCTCAAATTCTGAACAACGCAATTCCTCTGTCTCCACTAATTCTGGAGCAAACCTCGACAGGTTAGCAAACCATGTTTCAAATTGCACCAAAGGTGTAGTGCCTTGGCGTAACCCCACAAACTGTTTCCTCAACTCTTCCTGTGCGGAAGGAGGGAAATCACAACTTCCTCGCCTAGGCATCCTAGTAAAAGTAACAAAGGTATTAGCACAACAACAAAGGTGCCGAAACTATAATACTAGCGTCCTAACACGATGGACAGCTGTAATTCATTCCACGTAAGCACATAAACACCTAAGCACTTACGAATTTCATTTCCGGATAATGATAGTCCCAAGGCGTTACTAGAGTTCCGGTTAGAAATAGCATTGATCAGGTGCCTTCCAACAAGACTCCCAAAAACCGAAGGATCCAATCAACATCCAAGAAACTATATTCCATACCCACGCAGTCACATAAAAATGTTATCACATAGGCACATAACATTACATCTAAGTCTCTAACAAGCGAGACAAACCTGTTGTGATACTAATCACTTCCCACGTGCCCAAATTATTCGAACCCGGTACACTCTGATACCAAGTTGTAACGCCCTCAAAATAATAACATTAAACCCACCAATTTAGACATGCATTGATATAAGAGACAAACATCATTCTATTCATCAGAGTAATTCTTTTACAAAAGCATTACATGTTAACAACAAAAGCAAATGCCCTACGAGCTTACAGCTTTCCAAGTTAACGCTTGGTTACAAAGAAGAGAGTGCTAACTCAAATACACATTAAGCCCTTGGCATGAAATTACATATAATACAACAAGAGATAACACAACCACAAACGTTTGCCTGCCTCTAGCCTCCCAAGCTATGTCTTTGGAGATAGCATGCTTCCTGTACCTGAAAATGGTGTCCCATATAGGGTGAGCCACAGCCTAGCAGAAATACACTAAACCAACTATAAACAATGACTAAAAGATTAGCAGTTGATAGATGGTCAACACTTGTACATTCGTTTACATCACATTACTGTTCCATGACATTCATGTCCATATTACAATTCACTTTCCATTTCTTATTCAACTTAGAGTTTGAAAACAAGGCTCAGTGCCCTGGCCAAATCATTTGATGAGATCATAATTCATCACTAAAACACTTTCAAAATTTATGATGGATATACATGTTGGTGTCGTATCTAAGTCAAACAAAACATTTCCATATTTCTCAAACGATATACATTTTAGTGCTATATCAAATCAAACAAACAATTCCATACTTCACGAATGATAATGATATACATTTTAGTGCTATATCAAATCAAAACAAACACTTCCATAAGTCTCAAATAATACACATTGTAGTGTTGTATTAATGAAACAAAAACACTTCTAATTCGCAGCCTGATACACATGGTAGTGCTGCATCACTGTCACACAAAATTCGGTTTAGAGGTCCAGCCCCGTTCTTCCAATAAACCATGGAGTACAGCCCCGTTCTCCTCCCACACAATACAATGTATATAAACAACTATCATATACAAATTCAATCTATCAATACAAGATTTTGATGTATTAAACCAATCGCCATGTTCAGTAGCCTACTCAATAGATTAGTTTTAGTTTGCCTAATCTTCATGCATTGTCTACAACAATCAAGACTATCCTCCACCGATAGCCCCCAAGTAGTTATTTCTAAACAGGAAATAAATGCATTAAATGGAAATAACATCAACATTTTACATACGTGAGCGGTAAACGAATCCAACTACACCCTTTAATCCCGTACATTTCCAATTTCAACATTCTCAATCAAAACTTCTTTTCTCTAAATTAATTACACAAATTAATTCATCTATGTAATTAAGGCTTTACCCATAATCTACATAACAACCCTAAGGTTCCACTTTTCTTCAATAGATCAACACTAATCTCATTTTTTTTATGCCAAACATGCATCTAGGTTTATATATATGTAAAACCCCACCTTTTGTAAAATTGCACAAAGACCCAAACTTTTTCAAAATTACCCAACAACCCCCAACGTATCAAAATGCTAAGATTCAAAGACAAAGCTCGTAAGGAGGAGTAGGATATCCCAACCTCAAATTTGGAGCTCAAAGGAAGAAGATGACGAAACTCAAAGTGCTCCAAAACTCAATATGCTCGGATCAAAACGTAGACCTCGACGATCAACACAACTTTTGTAAAGGCCAAAGGTGAGGAAATCACTCCTACTAGATCAATACTTAGAGAGAAGTTGAGTTTTAGTGAGAGAAGCTCTCAAATGGCTTTTTCAGAAAAGTAAGAGAGAGAAAGGACGTTGAAAAGTGATTCAAAAATGGAGTCCCGAAGTTGATATAAAAATCGCCCCGCTCGAGCGTGGAAAACCTTGCTCGAGCATCACTCATAGACTCCCGCTCGAGCGTCAAAACTCTCGCTCGAGCAGCGGATACGCACTCCCAGAACTTTTGCTGAACCAGGTTCCCGCTCGAGCGTCACACACAAACTCACGCTTGAGCGTCAGAACTCCCGCTCGAGCGTCCAACACTGCAGAGGAAAATACTGGGGGATGGAAAATCACGCTCGAGCGTCAAAACACCCGCTCGAGCGAAGAAGCAACAACGAAGGGCCCGCTCGAGCATCAAAAGCTCTGCTTGAGCATGAAGGCAAAAATCTGGGCAACTACTTTTGGTTTCTACGTTCAACCAACCTGTAAGAACTTGCCCAACACATCCTATAACTCAAATACAAAGTATTGAAGGATGGAAATAAGATAATACAACAGCCAATACTACGGGACCTAAGTCCGGAACACTGTACATAAAGGGAAAAAACCCAGGATCGTTATACTTCCCGAGGCTGTTTACTGTTTTAATTAGCTTAGTTAATTTGCTTAACTAGTTAATTGTCTGTAATATTTTAATTTGCTTGTAGGTTAATTAATTGTATTATTCTTTTGGTCCCTTCGAGCAAAGGCGAATTTGTAATAAGTGTGGGTGCATGCGTGCATGTCTTCCAACCCCCACTTCTTTCTCCCATTTACTTACCTGCTTTGATGGTTAGTATTAGGACATGTTTAATTTAGCATCCTTATGCTATGCATGCGTGCATCATTCATCAGTATTGCATGCACCGGGCTCGGCGCATCATGCTAACTGCATAGTATTTTGAATCTAACTTGAATGCATGCTATCTGTGCATTTCACATGTCATCCTTAGATTAGCCGAGCCTATTCTAGTGACATTCTGTATGTGTTGTATTAGCCACTTAACATGGAATTGGATCATGCATGATTGCTAACATGTTCTTTGTTTTGGCTCAGAGTACGATGTAAGTATTTATGCTTTAGCATCCCGCATGAGTGTGAATGTTAAACATAACAGCATGCTTACCATGAGGCTAGTTGCTTATGTGATATAACTGCTTGAATGCCTGTGGGTGAAGGTTGGATTGTTTGAGTTGGGATAACTCATTGAAATCTGTGTTTTAGCCTACTTGCGAGTAGAAAATTTCAAATCATTTTTAAGCAAACGGATATGCAATGCTTCGTTCCAAATTAGGCAATCTAGTCTATACTTTTGTGTTGTGCGCATCACATAGTAATTCTAGCTAATTAACCGGAATAAGAACACATAACGTTTTTAAAATCGGATATCATGGTTAGTAGAGGCCGATCTTCGGATCGGGCGAGAGGGGGTGCTCATAGCTGACCTTCCCCGATCGTACCCAAGTTCCCGAGCCAAGGCAACTTTGGTGATGACGGACACGTGGCCTTAGGAAAACGAGTCAGGGTTTCCTAAATTCCCCCATTAAAAAATATTTAGGTGGCGACTCTGTATCTAGCAAAACAGTCCATGTTTGTCACTTCTTTCAACAATATGTTTTCTCAAAACGATTTGCCAAATTTGGACTCTTTGGTTCAGATTTAGAACCGTGAGAAATCGAGTTCGAACTGTGGGGTGAGGCCCTCACGCGGGGCGTGTCCACACTGACGCATTAGCATTTTAACTATAACCTGCTCCAAACTACACTGATCTGATTCATTGCATCAAAACACTGCATAGACACTCTGCTCCCATACACTGCATACATACACTGCATCCATACACTGCACCTGATATACTGCATCTGATATACACCACAACTAATGTATTTTGACAAACTGCCCTTTTAAGATCCCTTTTCAGACCCCAGCTCCACCGGATGCCCCAGTAGGAGCCACAGCAGGACCTTTAGTACCTCCTCCAGCAGCAAGGAAGAGAGGGAGACAAGCTCCGATACGCAGCCGAGGTAGAGCTAGGGGCATCCACGGTGAGAGTGGGCCCTCAGAGCCCATTATGGACGAGGATGATGATGAGACGAGGGAGGATAAGAGTGAGGCAACGAGTCCACAATTAGAGTCATCTAAGGATGGAGACAACGACGTCGGTTCGGATTCTGCTAGTGGTGAGGCTGGAGAGACGGAGGAGGGCTCCAGTTCAGACTCTGATTCTGATTCAAACAGTGGTGCCGATGGAGATAGTGCTTCAAAGTTCGCTTCATCGAGGAAGAGGACGAAGAGTGCCTCTTGAGATTGAGGTGGCTGGCGTTGATTTTGATGCTTTTTGCTTTGTTTTCTTTTTTGCTAATAATGTTAGCACATTGTACAGCCTTAGGCAGTTTTATTTTCCTTGTAAAACTTGTATTCTTTTGCAAAAAGTGACCATGATTGGAATGAAAACTCCGCTTTTGATTTAAAAAGTGTTGCATTTTGCATTCTGAGCATTGCATAACATCGCACAGCATGAAAATGGGATTGATCTTTTTTGAAAACTGCACATTCTAATGATATTGTATTAATTAGGTAGTGAACCAACCAACAACTGAAAGAACAAAACAACTCGATAAACAACACAAGGTCTTGACAGGCTAATCAATGTAAATACAACTCAATAAGCCAGACAAGGACTTGATAAACAACATAAATACAACTCAATAAACAAAACCAGACGATAACAACTTAAATAAACATGCTCAAGCCCCAAAAGGCCCAAAAACGAGACCTCAAAAGATGCCAATAACTTGATCTTCACAAAGAAGGTCAATGAGCATGAAAGGGAGGCTACCGACCATGGAGGATGGCCTGCCGGCCATCATTTCCCCTCTGCCAGCCATTAATGTGCCCCTACCGGCCATTGATGAGCCTCTGTCGGCCATCAATAAACCCTATCGACCATCAATGATCAGAACCTCCGAAACATTGACACCTGGGCTCCACTTATTGCCTTATCTTCTACAAAAGCTCCACCTTCGTGGTTTCTTCATTCTAGCTCTATTTTTGCCCCAAATGGAGCCATTCTTCATCGAAAAACTCTCTAATTGGATTGCGACTTTAGATGGCTCAGAAAAGTTAAATTTCCGGGGTTTCGGGATAAATGCACTATTCCCGTTAAGTTGTACTTCGCTGTGTTTTCCGTTCCTTCATGCCGTGGCTAGATGTTGGAATCCGATTACACATGTTTTTAGCTTCGGGGGGCAAGAGATATGTCCCACAATCAAAGAATTCTAAGTTTTGATGGAATCCCAGCATGATGAGGAAATCTTGCCCCAGTCCCGTTTTGGACACATCCAAGCTTTAGGAAGAATGTGTGGGTTCACTTTACACAATGCCCGATCTTTGGTTCACAACGGGGAGTTGGATATTCCCAGTTTGGTTCATCGGTTTTCTGATACCGGTGATCGCGACGACCGTCTCTGGCAGAGTTTTCGGCAACATGCCCTTTTCTTGTGTATGTTGGCTCATTTTCTTCTTGCCCCTGGCTTTGGAGGGTCTAACATTCACTTGATTGAAGTGGCCTAAGGCTTGAAAGAGGGCAAGAGCTGCATTGGCTTGACACTAGCCAAGACTTTGATGGGCTTGGATGCTTTCCATCGCGGAGAGACAACCAAATTTGCAGGAAGTCCACTACTCTTACAGGTAATGTTTTCTACCCTTCTCACATATGTTTTTCACATCACTCGGCACTCAAGCTCTGTTTTTCTCCAAAAACCCTTTCTTACATTTTCTCTCCACTTACACCTCTCTATTCTTTAATCTCTCTTATTTTTCATCCCTCCCCAGATATGGCTCATAGACAGGTTGAAAGTAGTGGACTCATGCCCTGCATATTCGGCACGCGGCTATTTCTTTCGCCAACAGCTAGTTGATTTCCCGAACGAGGGGTGGTGGTGCCACTGGATGTGCAACCATTTTGCTACTGGCATTGCTTGGCATTGCCCCTAGTTTGATCTGCCTGAGATGAGCTACAGTATGTCCCGGCAGCCTGGCATTCAGTTGATTGGCTTAACACACTGTGTCTTCTACTTTCTATTTCAATTCCGGCATCTGTTTAGATAAGACCAAACTTGCCCAGAAGAGGGGGTAAAGTACTCGGCTTCATTTCCAATTCAAGGCTCACAACTAGCTCGATATACCACTACATGGAGGACAAGGGAACTTCTAGCTCCCGCTCCCAATTTCAGTTGCGCCCTTTCAGGTGAATACAAAGCTTGGCTTGAAGATGAGGCACAAACCGGGCCTATTTTGGCATCTGAAGCTTCCACAAGCTCTGGAAGAGGACGCAAGAACACTTGACTCAACTATGCCCCATGTTTATTGCTTTAATCTGTACTTTCAAGTTTTCATTTTTGAATGTAATAAAAAAGCAAGTTTGATTTGTATTAAGAGGTAGAGAACTCTGAATTGAAATCAATTAAATTGAAGGTTGTGGGTACTAAAAATTTTCCTTTTGGTCTAAAAATGGTCTAAGTTGTAAAAAGATTAATTTGAACAAAATCAACTTTTTTTAAAACTTTTCCAAACCATTTTTGATAGGGATCACAACTGGACACAACCAGAATCTATCCTTGAGATGTACAACCCCAAATCTAATAACTAGAAAGTTGCCCCTTGTCTGAATAGCACTGTACTGTAACCAGCTCTGATAGCAAAGATCACAACCGAACTCTTGGATGCAGAAAAGACAAAGATGACCAAAACAATCACATAGACACAGTTAATTTGGAAGTGTTTATGGCTGGACTTTAGAATGAAGTTGCCTACGTATCCTAAAGATAGGAATCAGGCCTTACGTAGTTCAGTTCGGGTTCACTCGGGTATTAACACTCTCCTTTTGTGCTCTAACTTTTGTCAAGGCCGCCCTTTCTGGGTTTTCAACCTTGCGAGATCAGTTTTTCTTTTTTTCCAATTCTTTGTGCTCTAACTTTTGCCTAGGTCACCATTTCGAGTTTTCAGCCTAGCGAGCCACTCAGAGGTAGTATTTGTTCAACTTGTCCATGTTGATTGGTTGGGAGAATTTGAGGTCATCTAAGTCCATAAGAATAGCAGCTCCACCCGACCAGATAGACTTGATGATGTAAAGACCAATCCAATTGGGCTTGAACTTGCCCTTAGGGTCATGGATGGAAGCTCGGTTGTCTTTGAGAACCAAATCCCCTTTTTTCAAATTCCTAGACTTAACTTTCTTGTTGAAAGCCCTGGCAATTCTGCGTTGTTAAACTTGCACATGGTACAGTGCTTTCAGCCTTCTCTCGTCGAACAACATTAGTTCCTCGAACTTGCTCTGCTGCCAATCCACTTCTACTATTTGGCACTCAGCCATAACCCACAGCGACGGAACCTTAACTTCAATCGGCAGAACAGCTTCCATCCCATAAACTAGAGAATCTAGAGTTGCCTCAGTAGAAGTTCGAATTGATGTCCTGTAGCCCCAGTGAGCAAATGGCAGCTTATCTGGCAAGTTCCTATAGGTTTCCACCATCTTCTATAAGATATGCTTGATGTTCTTGTTGGCGGCCTCAATAGCTCCGTTGCTTTATGGCCGATATATGGATGACTTATGAAAAGCCACGTTGTATTTCTCCAACAAGTCGATCACTTCCTTCTTGAAGTGGGAACCATTGTGTGAGATTATCTCATTCGGGACCCCATAACGACAGATAAAATTATTCTTGATGAACTTGGCTATATGCGACGCTTTCAGCACTGCGTAGGATTAGGCCTTGACCCACTTTGTATAGTAGTCTATTGCCACCAGGATATACTCATGCCCGTTCAACCCCTTCGGAGTAACTGCCCCAATAACATCAATTCCCCAGATTGAAAATGGCCATGGTAAAGCCATGTTGTATAGCTTCGACGGCGGGATATTCATGCGATTTTCATGGATCTGACATTTGTGGCATCACCGAACAAAACTAATACAATCCTCCTCCATGGTTGACCAGTAGTGTCACGACCCGAACTTGCCCCCATGGGTTAAGGACATAACCGGCCAATAATCAAGGGATTACCTACGGCCTCAAACCAGACCAAACATATGTTTAGCAGAGTTAAGGGGGCCAAACGGAAGCAATTTCAAACTTTTGTCCATAGAGCTGTGCTTATATGGCACATCATAACAAACCATACATATACATGTTAATAACTCACATCCGAATATGTAATAACATAAAGTTCTGTACAGACAGGATCATTCAAGTCTAAGTCAGCCAGTCAAAACTACATACAACCATAAACCAAAGTTCTCGCCAACATGACAAAATATAGCAGCTAGCAAAAGGGCAAAAACAGGTCTCGTGCGTGAGATGTAAGGGCTGACTCTTCAAAACCTTGGTTGTTCCACACAAACTTCACTGAGGCTGGGTTTGGACCACTCTTGGCTCACCTACAAACACATGAATGAGCGTGAGCAAAAGCCCAGTGAATAATATCAAATAAAGAAAATACATTAGAACGACATACATTAGACGGCCTTGGGCCCAATTCATATTTCTATCTAGTATAAATATACATATAGATCAAATGACTGCGGTTCCAAACACATCGGACGGCCTTGGGCCCAATCCATTCATGTCAAACTGGCCTTTGGCCCCACCATTCTTTTATTCATGTCAAACTGGCCTCTGGCCCAACCATTCTTTCATTCATGTCAAACTGGCCTTTGGCCCAACCATTCGATTATTCATGTCAGACTGGCCTCTGACCCATTCATTCTTTCATTCATGTCAGACTGGCCTCTGGCCCATTCATTCTTTTATTGATGTCAGACTAGCCTCTGACCCATTCATTCTTTCATTCATGTCAGACTGGCCTCTGGCCCATTCATTCCATTATTCATGTCAGACTGGCCATTGGCCCATTCATTTTATCATTTATGTCAGACTAGCCTCTGGCCCATTCATTCTTTCATTCATGTCAGACTGGCCTCTGGCCCATTCATTCTTTCATAGCAAACATTTGTCCACCATTCAAATTAATGAAATTATAAGACTTACATAGAAGTAAGCCATTGGACAAACAACATACATCAGATATCTTTATTAAGATATTACTCACAGTGATCGCTTGGATGATTTGCCCTGGAGCTCGACCCTACACATTACATAACACAATGAGTCACAAACAATTCAATCCGTCCTTAGTTCACATATTCCTCTTTAGGCTTCATTCTTATCGTTTTAACTCATTTACAATGCTTAATGCATGCCTAAGAGTACTTAGAAGTAAAAGAGAACAGAAAATGAAACATAGAACAAATGTACAAAATTTCAGAAACAAGGGTCTCCGCTCGGGCGTGGACTTTCCCGCTCGAGCGGACCCATTGGGTCTGTAAAAGTTCTGGTTACCTCATTTTTACTCTTGAGCGTGAACTCGGACGCTCGAACTGAAGGTCATTCTGCATAGCTCCACGCTCAAGCGTGAACTTCCCCGCTCGAGCGGACATCATGTCTGCAAAAAGTCATGGGAGCTTGTATTTCCCGCTCGAGTGGCACCTTCCCCGCTCGAGTAGACATCCCAAATTCTAGAAAATACAGAATTGTTCTTGAGCTCAAATTCAACATATCTTGCATATTATGGCTCAAACTTCACATATACATGTACTAACATGGTACAAACACCAAATTACAACGTTATGAAGCTTAATTCCATGAATTACTTACATGCATGTTCGAAATTACACCAAACTTGTTTCCATCATAACAATTCCATGTATTTCAAACCCATTTTCTTATGGATGGTACATGCATGCGGAACACAACTTCTATTCTCAACTTAGATGATGAAGAGATGGTCAAAAATATGGGCTTCAACTAAAATCTCACATGGATTTTACATTTTGTGCTCAAACATGCAATTTCAAAGCAATTTCTCACATGCATGTGCATATTGACTTCCAATTCAACAAAGCCAACTCAATTCCATCACTTATAACACAATTCTTGTTCTTGATCATCAATCAACTTTAAATTCACAAAATTACAATATTAAACTCATGAATTTACTTACCTGGAGGCTCAAATCTTTCAAATTATGATTAACTCTTAAGTGTAGCTTCAAGATTACCAAGTTCCCTAGCCAAATCTCTTCCCTGAGCTTCCTTTCTCACTAATTTCGGCTCCCCTCTCTCTCTAGAGCATAATTTCAGATGTTGAGCTCAAAAGAAACAAAGTGAGGGTGTATAATGGCCCTTTAAAAGCTCCCTCTCATATACATTTCTTTAATTATAAATAATTGGGCACCATTCGTTAATTTAATCTAATTAATTTGATTCGACTCAATTTTCAATTAAATTTCACCATAGGTTCTAAAAATTACGCCAATCACAATGGCGCAGTCAATTTCGGTTTCTGTGGCCGATAGGTCCTTCAATTTAAATTCCAAAACAGAAAGTCAAAAAGACTTTCCTACGATGAACAGATAGAAATTCAAAACCACATATATATTCATGTAAATGGCACACTAATCATATCAAACACATAATCACAATCACAATTAAGACTAATTAGCATAGTACGGAACAGGGTTATCACAGTCTTCCCCCCTTTAGGAAGTTTGGTCCTCCAAACTTAATTTACCTTTGTCGGGAAACAAATGTGGGTAGCGTACTCTCATTTCATCCGCTTTTTCGTATTTGGCATCCATCCCATAGTGTTCTTTCCATTCCACTTTCACCATTGGGATGGACATGCTTCTCAATTGTTTCACTTGCCAGTCAACGATTCGTTCCGGCCATTCGGCGTACTTCATATTTTCGTCAAGAGCTACTCGGTGATAATCAATCACATGAAACGGGTCTTGGAGATAACCCCTCAACATTGACACATGAAACACATTATGGATTTGTTCGAATCCCGGTGGCAAAGCAACTTTATAAGCAACTGGACCAAGCCTTCCTAGAATTTGAAACGGCCTAATGTAACGAGGCGACAACTTGCCCTTCTTTTCAAACCTGACTTGGCCATTTATTGGGAACACACGAATAAACACATGGTCACCGGCCTCGTACTCGAGAGGCCTTGTTCGAACGTCTACATAATTCTTTTGTCGGTCCTGAGCTGTTTTGAGCCTTTGCTGAATAGTTTTGATCTTCTCAGAAGTGTCTTGCACAATTTCAGGCCCAAGTAAAGCTCTATCCTCGACTTCTGTCCAACAAATCGGTGATCTACACCTTCTACCATACAAAGCCTCGTATGGTACCATGCCGATGCTAGAGTGGAAGCTGTTATTGTATTCAAACTCTGTTAGTGGCAAATAGTCTTCCCAACTCCCCTGAAAATCTAAGGCACACATTCTCAACATATCTTCTAATGTCTGTATGGTTCGTTCTGATTGCCCATCTGTCTGCGGATGGAATGTAGTACTAAATCTCAGTTCTGTTCCCATAGCTTCCTGTAAACTTTTTCACAATCTAGATACAAATTTTGGATCTCTATCTGACACAATAGATACCGGAACTCCGTGTAAACGGGAATCTCATCAACATATATTGTAGCCAATCTATAAGCATTAAATGTAGTTTTAACAGGTAGAAAATGTGCAAACTTAGTCAGTCTATCAACTATAACCCAAGTAGAATCCATACCTCAAGGTGTCCGAGGTAGGCCAACAACAAAATCCATAGTCACGTGTTCCCACTTCCATTCAAGAATAGGGAGAGGTTGAAGTAGACTGCCTGGTTTCTGATGTTCTGCTTTAACCTGCTGACACTGAAGACATTTGGACACGTATTCTGCAATTTCTTTCTTCATTTTAGGCCACCAATAGCTTTGTTTCAAATCCCGATACATTTTATTGTTGCCCAGATGCATAGCAAACACTAATTTATGGGCTTCATCTAAAACCCTTTTCTTTAGTTCTGGAATATCTAGAATACACATTCGGTTTCGAAATCTCAACACTTCGCCTTCAATGCTGAACTCTGCTTTCGGACTTGTCTCAAATTCGTCAATCACTTTTTTGAGGAATTCATCCTCTTTTTGTTTCTGTTTAACCTCATCAATGATTGTCGGTTCGGCTGAAATAGCGGCTATCAATCCGCCCTGTTCACACAATACCACTTCAATTTCAGACTTCTCAAAATCTTGCAAGATTTCCTTCTGTTCAGTAAACAAACAAGCCAAGCTCCCCGTTGATTTTCTACTCAAGGCATCAGCAACTGTATTAGCTTTCCCGGGGTGATACTGAATCTCATGATCATAGTCCTTTATCAGTTCAAGCCATCTCCTCTGTCGCATGTTCAACTCCTTCTGTGTAAAGAAGTATTTCAGACTTTTGTGATCCGTGTAGATTTCATACTTTGCCCCGTACAAATAATGCCGCCAAATTTTCAAAGCAAAGACAACTGCGGCTAATTCTAAAACATGTGTTGGGTAGTTCTTCTCGTGTGGTCTCAATTTTCGGAGGGTGTAAGCAATAATCTTTCCGTTCTGCATTAATACACAACCCAAGCCTTTATAAGATGCATCACTGAAAATTACAAAGTTTTCCGTACCTGTGGGCAATGTCAATACTAGTGCAGTGGTCAATCTCGTTTTCAGTTCAAGAAAGGCATATTCTCTTTCGTCACTCCATTCAAATGATTGCCCCTTGCGTGTCAACTGGGTAAGAGGTACAGCTATCCTTGAAAAGTTTTTCACAAACCTCCTGTAATACCCGGCTAAGCCCATGAAGTTGCGGACCTCTGTTATATTTGTCGGTGTAGGCCAATTCACAATTGCCTCTATTTTCTGTGGGTCCACTGAAATCCCCTCTTTGTTGATAACATGCCCTAAGAAAACAACTTTATCCAACCAAAACTCACATTTCTTTAGTTTAGCAAACAATTTCCTTTCCTTAAGTATTTGCAAGATAGTTCTCAAATGATGTTCATGTTCAAGTCTATTCTTGGAGTATATCAAAATGTCATCAATAAAAACCACAACAAATTCATCAAGGTAGGTTTTAAAAATTCGGTTCATTAAGTCCATAAATGCTGCCGGAGCATTAGTTACCCCAAACAGCATAACAAGAAATTCAAAATGACCATACCTCGTTTTGAATGCGGTTTTCTCAACATCTTCTGCCTTTACTTTCAACTAATGATACTCGAATCTCAAATCAATCTTGAAAAACACTTGTGATCCTTGCAACTAGTCAAACAGGTCATCAATACGGGGTAGGGGATATTTATTCTTTATTGTTACCTTGTTCAGTTCTTGATAGTCGATGGACAAACGCAAAGTTCCATCTTTCTTCTTTACAAACAACACTGGTGCACCCCACGGTGAAGTACTAGGTCGGATAAACCCTTTGTCAAGTAGGTCTTGTAGCCGTTCTTTCTGTTCTTTCATTTCAGCAGTAGCCATTCTGTAGGGAGTTTTGAAAATAGGCTGGGTGCTTGGCATAATATCAATTGTAAACTCTATCTCCCTGTCCACCAATTCCCTTGGTAGTTCATTTGGAAACACATCTGGAAATTCTCTAACAATAAGGATACTATTCAATTCAACATTTACAAATTGTTCAGACAACACATAACACAAATAACCCTGGCACCCTTTCCTGATCAGTTTACATGCCTTCATTGTAGATATTAAATAAGGTGGAGATACTACCCCGTTACCCACAAACAAAATTTCCTCTTGTTCTGGTGGTCTAAACACAACCCGTTTTGTCACATAATCAATGGTGGCACAATATTTAGTTAACCAATCCATGCCCAAAATTACATCAAAGTGCCTAAAGTTCAAGGGCAACAAATCCACATATAGAATGGCATTCCCAACACGCATGTCACAAAAACGATATACAAATTCACACAATACAGATTCCCCGGATGGAGCAGATACACATAGCAGATATGATAATAATTCTAGAGGCCTACTTAGACTAGATGCAAATGCACATGTTATGAAAGAGTGTGTTGATCCGGAGTCAATTTACACAAAAGCATCCTTATTACATATAGAAATAGTACCTGAGACAACTGCGTTGGCATTCCGTGTATCACCCGGAACAAGCGCGAAAACTCTTCCCTGTCTCACGATATCTCCGGTGGTAGTAGATCTCATAGCATTTCCCGGCTTTGGGATTGATGCGGTTGAGCTAGCAACTAACTTCCCACTATTCTGGTTACAATCTCTGGCCATATGCCCTTGTTTACCACATTTAAAACAGGCTCCTGACACACGGTAACAAACCACACGATGCCTTTTACTACAAATATTGCACATAGGAGATGTATCTCGGGAAGAATTCGAAGTACTTGAGGAGCCGGTGTTTTGCTTTTTCAAAAATTTCTTCTTTGAGAAGAAGCCTTGCCTTTTGTTGCCTTTCCAGTCAGTTGTTGACTTAGTCTGTCTAGCTATGTTAGCTTTTGATATTATGGCCCGGTCTAGTAGCCTAATATAGGTTTCCAGCTTCAAGACATTCACCCTTTCTAAAATGTCGCTTCGAAACCCACCTTCAAAATGCCTCGCTTTCTTACAGTCAGTATCAATCACATGTGGTGCAAACCTAGCCAATTCAGTGAATTTGGCCTCATACTCAGCTACAGTCATACTGCCTTGCCTAAGTTCCATGAACTCTGATAATTTCATGTCTCGAAAACATTGCGGGAAGTACTTATCATAGAAAATTTCCAAAAATTTGGTCTAGTCAACATCCTTATGATTCTCACGCATTAACATCCACCATCTTCTTGCTTTATCTTCTAGCATAAAGGTGGCCAGAAGTACTTTCTGTGTCTCCGAACATGGGAACACTTCAAACAACTTTTCGATGCCGAGAACCCATGCTTTGGCTTTCAATGGATCTAATCCACCATGGAACTGTGGCGGTTTCATTTTCTTAAACTCTTTGGTGAGAGCTATTATTCGATCATCATTCTAATTATTTGGCACGAGTAGTGCTGGAGGTGGAGGTGGGGGATGTGGTTGCTGCCACTGTTGTTGCCACTCTTGTTGTTGCTTTAATGTTTCTACCACTTCCTGAATCAATCTTTCCATTCTATCCATTCTAGCAGTAGAGGACTCCTCTATCTTATCACCTCTTGTTCTTACCATCTGATTAAACTTGTATTATACTTTATACAGAAGATTCACAAGTATGCATATACTAGAGAGCATACATATTCAAATAATTTGCAATGCAAGCAAATCACAAACTTATAGCACATAATTGTTCATATCAAAACACTTAAGCATATTCTCGATGCTTCCAAATTCATACTTAACACATGAATGCATCCTAGGTCTTTTCTAGACGCTTATTGCTCATTTGGACAAGTATGTGAGTTATTAACTAGTGCTCGGATACAACTCTGGCATGACTCGAACCCGCCCCCACGGGTTAAGGACATAACCGGCCAGTAATCAAGGGATTACCTACGGCCTCAAACCAGACCAAACATATGTTTAGCAGAGTTAAGGGGGCCAAATGGAAGCAATTTCAAACTTTTGTCCCTAGAGTTGTGCTTATATGGCACATCATAACAAACCACACATATACATGTTAATAACTCACATCCGAATATGTAATAACATAAAGTTCTGTACAGACAGGATCATTCAAGTCTAAATCAGCCAGTCAAAACTATATACAACCATAAGCCAAAGTTCTCGCCAACATGACAAAATATAGCAACTAGCAAAAGGGCGAAAACAGGTCTCGTGCGTGAGACGTAAGGGCTGACTCTTCAAAACCTTGGTTGTTCCACACAAACTTCACTGACGCTGGGTTTGGACCTCTCTTGGCTCACCTACAAACACATGAATGAGCGTGAGCGAAGGCCCAGTGAATAATATCAAATAAAGAAGATACATTAGAACGACATACATCAGAAGGCCTTGGGCCCAATTCATATTTCTATCTAGTATAAATATATATATATATAGATCAAGTGACTGGGGTTCCAAACACATCGGACGACCTCGGGCCTAATCCATTCATGTCAAACTGGCCTTTGGCCCCACCATTCTTTTATTCATATCAAACTGGCCTCTGGCCCAACCATTCTTTCATTCATGTCAAACTGGCCTTTGGCCTAACCATTCCATTATTCATGTCAGACTGGTCTCTGGCCCATTCACTCTATCATTCATGTCAGACTGGCCTTTAGCCCATTCATTCTTTCATTCATGTCAGACTAGCCTCTGGCCCATTCATTCCATTATTTACGTCAAATTGGCCCCTGGCCCATTCATTCTATCATTAATGTCAGACTAGCCTCTGGCCCATTCATTCCATTATTCATGTCAGACTGGCCCCTGGCCCATTCATTCTATCATTCATGTCAGACTGGCATCTGGCCCATTCATTCTTTCATTCATGTCAGACTGGCCTCTGGCCCATTCATTCTTTCATAGCAAACATTTGTCCACCATTCAAATTAACGAACTTATAAGACTTACATAAAAGTAAGCAGTTGGACAAACAACATACTTCTGATATCTTTATTAAGATATTACTCACAGTGATCGGCTGGATAATCTGCCCTGGAGCTTGACCCTACACATTACATAACACAATGGGTCACAAACAATTCAATCCGTCCTTAGTTCACATATTCCTCTTTAGGTTTCATTCTTATCCTTTGAACTCATTTACAATGCTTAATGCATGCATAAGAGTACTTAGATGTGAAAGAGAAAGGAAAATGAAACACAGAACATATGTACAAAATTTCAGAAACAGGGGTCCCCGCTCGAGCGTGGACTTTCCCGCTCGAGCGGACCCATTGGGTCTGCAAAAGTTCTGGTTACCTTAATTTTACGCTCGAACGTGAACTTGGATGCTCGAGCGGAAGGTCATTCTACATAGCTCCCCGCTCGAGCGTGAACTTCCCCGCTCGAGTGGACATCATATCTGCAAAATGTCCTGGGAGCTCGTATTTCCCGCTCGAGCGGACATCCCAAATTCTGGAAAATGCAGAATTGTTCTTGAGCTCAAATTCAACATTCAAATCAACATATCTTGCATATTATGGCTCAAACTTCACATATGCATGTACTAACATGGTACAAACACCAAATTATAATATTATGAAGCTCAATTCCATGAATTACTTACATGCATGTTCCAAATTACACCAAACTTGTTTCCATCATAACAATTCCATGTATTTCAAACCCATTTTCTTATGGATGGTACATGCATGTGGAACACAACTTCTCTTCTCAACTTAGATGATGAAGAGATGGTCAAAAATACGAGGTTCAACTAAAATCTCACATGGATTATACATTTTGTGCTCAAACATGCAATTTCAAAGCAATTTCTCACATGCATGTGCATATTGACTTCCAATTCAACAAAACCAACTCAGTTCCATCACTTATAACACAATTCTTGTTCTTGATCATCAATCAACTTTAAATTCACAAAATTACAATATTAAACTCATGAATTTACTTACCTAGAGGCTCAAATCTTTCAAATTATGATTAACTCTTGAGTGTAGCTTCAAAATTACCAAGTTCCCCAGCCAAATCTCTTCCCTGAGCTTCTTTTCTCATTGATTTCGGCTCCCTTCTCTCTCTAGAGCATAATTTCAAATGTTGAGCTCAAAAGAAACAAAGTGAGGGCGTATAATGGCCCTTTAAAAGCTCCCTTTCAGATACATTTCTTTAATATTAAATAATTGAGCACCATTCGTTAATTTAATCTAATGAATTTGATCTGACTCAATTTTTAATTAAATTTTACCGTAGGTTCTAAAAATTATGCCAATCACAATGGCGCAGTCAATTTCGGTTTCTGCGGCCGATAAGGCCTTCAATTTAAATTCCAAAGCAGAAAGTCAAATAGATTTATCTACGGTGAACAGATAGAAATTCAAAACCACATATATATTCATGTAAATGGCACACCAATCATATCAAACACATAATCACAATCACAATTAAGACTAATTAGCATAGTATGGAACAGGGTTATCACAAGTAGTAACCCTATCTGAGAATTTTTCGAGCTAGCATCACTCTGCTCATGTGCGAACCACACTCTCCTCTGCTTATGGCCTCCATTAAGCGCTTTGACTCTTCAGCATCAACACATAGTTTGTGCATTCCCAGATGGCCTCGTTTGTACAATTTACCCCCGCAGATGATAAACTGAGCAGACATTCACCGTATTGCCCTTTTATCATTGGCATTTTCCCTAGGTGGATAAGCCTCATTTTCGCAGAAGTTCCAAATATCATGATACTAGGGGTTTTGATTTTGTACTTCATCTATTGCAGCGATTGACTCATAAGCCGGCACATACCTCTATTTAATAATGATCAGATGCATCCGGACTCCCAAAGAGATGTCTATCATGGAAGATAGGGTTGATAAAGCATCAGCGAACCTGTCGTTGTCTCTTAACAGATACGTGAAGGTTAGTTTCTCAAACCTAGGAATCAGAACGTCCAGGGTTTGGTGATAGATTTTCATCCTTTCTTCTTTAACCTTCCAGTCTCCTTTCGCTTGAGAAACAACCAGGTTTAAGTCTCTAATGACGTCCAACCATTTTGCCCCTTGTTCCAGGGTGGCTTCTAAGCCAGCGATACATGCCTCGTATTCTGCTTCGTTGTTTGAGACCTTGAACCAGAGTTTGAAGGCTAAAGGTATATGGGAATTGTTGGGTGCTATCAACAACACCCTTATCCTATACCCGTAATGGTTAGATGCTCCGTCAAAGTACATAGTCCAAATCTCTTCTTCAAGCTGTAGAATAGCCTCATCTGGGAACAGATACTCTACTGCTTCATGTCTCTCCACTAGGTGATTGGCTAGGAACTCCACTACCACTCTCCCCTTCACAGACTTGCAAGTCATATACTTCAAATCAAATTCGGAAAGAAGAAGCAACCAATGGGCTAGCCTACCTGTAAGTGCTGGTTTCTCGAAGAGATATTTGATGGGATCTAATCTTGAAACTAGAATTACAGAGTGAGCTAACAGGTAGTGCCTCAACTTCCTGGTAGCCCATACCAAGGCAAAGGAAGCCTTCTCCAGTGGAGTGTAATGGATCTTATATTCCAGTATCTTCTTGCTTAGGTAATAGATGGCCTTCTTCACTCTATCCTCAGATTCCTGTGCAAGCATGCAACCTATTGTCGTGTCGGTTACTGACAGATACAAAATCAATGGCTTCCCCGACTCTGGCGGTGACAACACGGGCAGATTCTAAACGTACCATTTGATTTGCTCAAAAGCAACCTGGCATCAGTCATCCCATTGGAATTTCTTTCCTTTCTTCAGAAGACCAAATAGTGGTTCACAAGTCAAGGGTAATTTTGCAATAAACTGTCTTATGAATTGCACTTTACCTAGAAAGCCTCGCATCTCTTTTTCAGTCCTTGGTGGTGGAATTTCTAGTATGGCCTTGATTTTGGAAGGATCGACTTCGATGCCCCTTTGTGTAATCAAGAACCCCAACATTTTCCCTGCTGTGACGCCAAAAGTACATTTCTGAGGATTCAGTCGCAACCGATATTCTCTGATCCGTTGAAAAAATTTCTTTAAGGCAGTGAAGTGGCCCTCTCTTTCCTTGGACTAGACAATCATGTCATCCACGTACACCTCAACCTCTTTGTGGATTATATCATGCAAGATCATAGTTGCAGCCCGTTGATAAGTAGCCCTAGCATTTTTCAGACCGAACGGTATCACCCTGTAGTAGTAGGTTCCCCACAGCATGGTGAGGGTAGTCTTCTCCCTATGTTCGGGTGCCATCAAGATTTGGTTGTACCCAGAAAATCCATCCATAAAGGAAAGCAACGCATGGCCTGCAGTGAAGTCCACCAATTCGTCGATGTGCGGTAGAGGAAATTCATCCTTCGGACTAGCTTTGTTCAGATCTCTAAAATCCACACACTCCCGAATTCTGCCATCTTTCTTCGGCACCGGAACAATGTTGGCCAACCAAGTAGGATACTCAAATACTAGCAAGAACCCTGCATCTATCTGCTTGGTGACCTCTTCCTTGATTTTCAGAGCCCAATTCGGGCGTATTCTCCGAAGCTTCTGCTTGACGGGTCGGGCCTCATGGTCAAGAGGGATCCGGTGCTGTATAATCTCAAGTTCGATTCCAGGCATGTCATTGTAGGACCACGCGAAAACATCTTTGAAATCTTTTAATAAAGCGACTAAACGTTCGCGTTCCTCCGAAGACAACGTGAACCCGATCTGGACGAAACGCGGATCCTTCTCAGTACCAACATTAATTGAAGTGATTTCATCAACAAAAGGTTTTACAAACCTCTCCTCCTCTCGATCAATCAAATGTTTCAAAACTAGAGGAATTTCTTCCTCGTCATTTTTATCAAAGTTTTGAAAGTCCTGATTGATGCAATAAACAAGTGGCACAAAAAAGTACTCAAAAATAGCAGTGGTACCCTTCTCATTCACAACTTCCAGTTCGTCCAATTCCTTGGTTACAACCGACTCAAAAGAAAAGGAAAAAGACGACCTGGACAAAACAACGACATCCGAGTTATCAACCCCAGGAATACCGGACTCTGACTCAAAAGAACTAGAATCTGATTCCGACTCCACAGACTCTGTGGAATCAGATTCTGGTTCACTACCTGATTCAGAACTGCTTGACAAAAAGCCCTCCTCGAACTGCCAAACAAAGGAGGGTGCAATAAATGCGTCCAGAATGCCAGAAGAAGGGCCCATAGCTGATTGATCTCTCTAGTGTGATCTGAGGATCCGAGAGGAGACAAGCCAGTGCTGCTCCTATCTCGAGTTCTGTGCCATCGGACTCATCCTCTATGCACTGTTCAGCCTTACTGGCAGGTCAGTCTGCTCTTCTGCAACTTCATTTCCTTGCAACTGTAGGTCAAAAAAGATCTCAAAGCCGGGCAAACGTTGCTTTTCAAAATTCAGCCATGGCTCAGGAAAGTCACAAAATGGGAAATCTTCCGTCTCCCGGACAAAACGGCCATTTAGGGTTCTTTTAATAGGTCTATGTACCAACTCATAGTGCTTCCCAGTTTGCTTAGCTTTGGCCCTTCCTGCCATTTCCTTTCCCTTTCTTACCTAATCCTCTTTGGTAGGTGTGTAACCTAGACCAAATATATAAGGGTTGTGTGGCACTTTGGCCAATACAGCGACGCCTTTCCAGCCGCTCTTTCCCAATCCCATTCCAGGTACATGTTGCAGCTTATTCATGAGGTAGACAGATTGAGCACTAACATATAACCCCTCATCAATAGCAAGAATATCTTGCACTACCCAGGCCTCGGCCAAGGTGAACCCAAACAAAAAGACATCATCCTCATCGTGTACAATTTCTAGTACCGGTGCAGTAACTTCCGGCGGTGGATGTATGGAAGAGCTCCCAAAAACAATAGCTACCCCCTTCCCATGGGGGTACTTCAGCATCTGATGCAGAGTGGAAGAGACAGCTCTTACTTGGTGCAGCCACGGCCGTCCAAGGAGTAAATTAAAGGTAGCTGGAATATCCAGGACATGAAACTCAATGTCCTATTGTGCCGGGCCAACCTGAGTTTTGATCCGAACTGTTCCCATCACTTCCCGACTTGTATTGTCATAAGCCCGAATCACTTAGGCTATCAGTACAAAGTCTACCGGTTTCAAACCGATAGCCTAGGCCGTGCGGGACGGACACACATTAATTGAAGACCCAGTATCAACCAAGACAACTTGTATCCACTTCTCTTTACATTCCACAGAGATGTACAGTGGCTTGTTGTGCTCAGAGCCCTCAGGCGGCAATTCTTTATCTGTAAAAGTCAAAGTCGGTGAGGCCTCACTTGGGAAAACCAGTCCCACTAACTGCTCAGGGGTTGTGTCAATAGAGAGCTTAGCCTTATCCATTGTTGATAGGACGGCTTGTCTGTGCACCCATGAAGCCATGAGCAATCCCCAAATGGATATGTCCGCCTGAATCTTTTTCAGTTGCTTCAGTACAGCTTCCTCTTCTAGCACTTTATCCTTCTGTTTCTCAGCTTCCTATCTTTCCCTGATGCTTCTGGTTGGTCCAAGTGTGGAAGCTTAAAGTACCGCCCACTCCTAGTCATGTGATCAACTTCCTCGGCATACCATGTATCATTTGGCAGATTCTGTCCCCAACCCTCATCCGTGTGAGGGAGATGCAAATCCTCATCTTTCCAACACATTCCTTCGGCAACCGACAAGCAAATGTCTGATTCCATTGTAAGCATTCTTGTATCCGCAACACAGTCAGTCCCCATAAGACCTTTGGCTTTTCTAGCCTTCTGATCAGTCTCATTTCTTTCCTATTTGAACCACTTCAGCACAGCATTCTGTTCTGTATCGGCTGTATAAACACTACCTAATTCTTGAGCAAAATTCTTAGTACCGGTGCTCTCCAGCAACTTCCCCATGTTGTCAACCGTTCCAACCGTTGCAGCAATCCCCATTTCCAACTGTTCCTGGTTCATCACCGAACCAGCTTGTATTGTCCGTTAATCTGTTCATATCAAACCAGCCAATCTGTACATTCCCCAGATCCTGTTCATCGAAGAACTGCAGATTACTGATGTCCTCCTCAAGCTCAGCTAAGTCATCCAGTCCCTAGTTTGGCCCGTCCTCCCAAACTACATTAACCTCCAGTCCCTTCGACAATTCCACCCATGGCTTGGCCTGATCAACTGGCACAATGTAGCGACAGGGGTTATATGCTTCCTCAATTAAGCTCACGAAGCCCTCAGGCATGCCTTCTTCTACCACAGCAACCACCATGGATTCGGGTTGGGATATGGACATGCTCATCATGCACAAGTCTATGCTTTCTAGGATGAACAGCGCCGACTTAGGCAAGTGAGAGGGAGTGATGTATATGTTGGGGTCATATGAGACGACCATTGTTTGGATAAGGTTTACTTGCCTGGGTGGAGGAGATGGATGATTATGTGGTGGGAGAGGATTTTTAGTGACGTTAGGCTTCTCAGGAGGAGCTATCACTTTGTTGTCAATGAAATCTTGAATCTCATGACGGAGTCTAAAGCATAGGTCGGTATCATGACCATGCTATTGGTGGAAGGCGGAATACTTGGCCGGGTTGTGTGTAGGAGGGAGGGGATTAGGCAATGGGCATGGCTCCAACGGCTTCAGATGCCCCTTTCTGATCAGGACCCTCAAGGCCGCAGATAGAGACATGTAGAGTGCAGTGAAAACCCTCTGGACTAGGGGTGGGTACTTTGTAGGTTGTGGGGTAGTTCCGGATGTACCAGTAAAACGGGTGGCTGTTTTCGGTGTGGTGGTGACCATACCAACATCAGAGGTCCTTGCAACTGTGTTACTACTCATAGCCACATTTAAACTGCGTGTAAAAGCCCTCTTGGGCTGCTCCTTTTCATGGTCAATCAGACCCTGTTTCATCGCATCCTCTATCTGTACCCCTGTCTCATGAAGGTTAGCAAATGTAGGTAGGGCTAGGACTATCATCTTTTGCAGCAGCTTCGGTTGTAGATTACGAACGACCATTCTTATCTGGTCCTTTTCATCTGGTCGGGTTGTCATCATGGAGGCCTTGGCCCTCCACCGAGTGACGAAGTTAGAGAAGCCCTCCTTCAGTTCTTGTCGAGTAGCCTCAAGATCACGAGTTGTGACGTCGATTTGAGTGTTATAGGAATATTAGGCGACAAAGGCCTCAGCCATCTCTTCCTAACTCCTTTTCACAGAATCTTCTAGTTTAGCATACCAAATAACCGCAATACCCAATAGGGTCCGGCCAAATAGGGATAGCTTCTGTAATCTAGTCAGGCCCATCAGCTACAGAATATCTTAAAATAGGCGCAAGTGGACCATGGGATCGCCCGAGCCGTCGAAGCGGTCTATGTTTGGCATTTTAAATCTATCCAGCAATGTCACCACCGAATGTGTATAGCCGTCCTTTATATCTGGGATCGAGTTGACACCCTGAGTTCATTTGAAAAGCTTCTCAAGCTTGCTCACTTTCAGAGCAGTAGGATCGACCTCAAACTCAAATGGTGCCTCCATTGGGTAAACTGGTGCTTTGTAAGTCTGAAGTGGGACCAGCCCTGCCGAAATGTCTGTATTCTCCTGGACATTAGTTATATGCCCGGGTATTAGAACCTTGACTAAGGGTGGATGCGAAGCAGAAGCTACTACTTGTTGTGGTTGCTATTGCTATTGAAGCCTAGCAATCAGTTCAGCCTGCTGGGCTACAATCTCTGTTTAGCGAGCGATAGCTTTTGCTTGGCGAGCAACGTCCAGCTGCATGGCCTCGATGGTTTGTTGAAGTTGACGCATCATATCCTCCATGTTGTCTGAGGGGTGCTGATCTATCAAAATCAGTGTATACTCTCTTTCTGAGGTGGAAGTAGAAAACTGGGCTCGCCTGTGCACAGGTGACGTAGATAGTGAACGTTGAATTGGCGATTGCTGAGCCGGTGATCTATGCCTGAATGTCCTCTGTCTCGTAACCGGGGGTAGCGAAGCAAACACTGGTTGTCCTCCAATAAGATTCTTAGATCGATAAATCCTCCTGACTCTGGTCCAGAGTGCTCCGGGGGAAACTGCCTCGTTGGAAGCAATTGTGAAATACTACCTTGTAAAAAGAAAATAAAGCAAAAAAAGAAACAACAATCAGCAAACGCACAGCGTCTCGCTTAGACAAGGAAAACACAATTGAAATCAGAAGCTGGACAATTTGTACTCAAACACTGATTTTTGTCCCAAATTTCTGCCTCAAAACCGATACTCTCAAACTGATACCCAGCCTTTCAACTGATACATGTATTCCTGCAGAGTCACACTCTAAAAGCACATATCAAACAAGTGAGAGCCAAAACACCCCTATAGTGGGGGAGGGTTTCCATGTCCTAGTTTCGTTAGGTACTAGGGATTCGCTATGCAAGCAAATGGTTTCAAACAATCCTGCATTCGAGTGAGCAACCTGTCCTAGTTTGGAACAGTCTCTACGGCTTCCGATATGCAACTAGGTCAATTGGTCAAAAAGGGTGCCTCAGCAAGACCACCTAATATACCTCTCGCTCCTAACACCAAGAAGTGAAAGGAGAATCAAACGGTACAGCGATAGTCCAAATCCAAGGTTTGTGTTCCCATCGTGGCAGAGCCCGCAACCGGTCAGCCTTATGGCACGTTTTTCCAAGCAAGCCTCCGACAAACTATTTAGGAATAGCAGATGGCAAACACTGTGACTTAGGCGCACTGATGCAAATGCAAATGCAAAGAAACACTTAAATGCAGATAAAACAACATATCATGAGTTCAAGTCAAGTTCTCTAAATCCCCAGCAGAGTCGCCAGAAACTGTAGCTCGACTTTTTTCACGCCTCCTTTTGGAGAGCTAGAATTGATCCTATAGTTTGGACTCCTGTCACGGTTTTGAATCTAATCTCACAAGTGCAATGTGAAATTGATAATCACCAAAGAGTCCAATTCCGCAAATCATTTTGGAAAATCGATTTTGAATCAAATAATACCAAAATTAGACTACTTTGCCAGATTACAGAGTCGCCACCTAAATATTTATTTTGGGAAAATTTAGGAAATCCTGACTCGTGCCAAAGGCCACGTGTCCGTCATCACCAAAGTTGCCTCAGCTCGGGAACTTGGGTACAAGAGGGGAAGATCTTGAAATGAGCACCCCAGCTCGCCCAATCAAAGGTCGGCCTCTATTATCATGATATGTTGTTTTATAAACCTCATGTGTTCTTATTCTGATTATTAGCTAACTTTATTATGTGACGCACACATACAAGTATAGACTAAAATCACGAAAATTGGAACAAATCAACTCATGTTTGCTTTCGAAAATGGTTTGAATTTGCCACTCTGAAGTGGGCTAAAACGCGGATTTGCGACCCTCAAGTGGCTTAAAACATGATTTTGCCACTTCGCAAAGTGGGCTTAAAACTCACACTCATCGAATTTGTTCTAATTCAAGCAACAAAGTCTTCATCCATAGGCATTCATGCAGTTTAGCAAGTAAGCACATAGCCTCATGGCAAGCATGCGAAACATGGCATCACTCACACTCATGCAAGTATGCTAAAGCGTAAAAGCTCACCGAGTACTTCAAGCCAAAACAAAAGCTAGTTAGAAACAATGCATGATCCAAACTATGTTAGATGCCAAATGCAACACATGCAATAATGCAATTAATAGGCTTGGCTACTAATATAGCATGTGATACAATTTGATAACATGCTTTAAAACACGTATTCAAATAAGTGTATGAAATTCAATGCAGTTTGAATGATGCGCCAAGCCTCGATGCATGTAATACAAATGAATGGATGCAAACATGCAAACATAAGGTATATTAATCAAAACGTGTCCCTAATCTAACTATCGAAAGCGATTAAATAAAATGGAGAAATATGTGGGGTTGGAAGACATGCACACACACACGCACACTTATTACAACATTGCGCCCCCGCGAAGGAGGGTCCGAATAAATAAGAGCTAAGCTAATCTAAGCTAAGCTAGGCCAACTAATCTAATTAAACTAATTAGACTAGTTATTACAAACCAAATGAATAACTAGCAAACTACTAATTATTACAACACTTTAACTAATTAGCAAACTAGTTAATTAAAACAATATCCACACTAACTAAACATGCAAAGCACTAAACTACACTACCACAACTCTATTTTGGGAAGTTGAATATGCATGCACCCGGTTCTCGTCCCGAAAAGCCTTCTAGTTTCCTCTTGAGAGGCTCTGTTTGCAGCGTTAACTACACTGCAGAACCTTTCTGCTCCACCTTACCAAAAACTTGCTGAGGATTGCACCAGTGGCTTGCCGACAATGAGAGATTGTTGCCGACCATCTATCGGCCACAAGGATGCCTTGCCGGCCAAGAGTGAGCCACTGCCGGCCACCAATGAGCCACTACCGGCCACTGGTGTTCTGAGTCACCACACTGTAACAGAGCACAAACAGAGGAAAATGGAAGGTTTTCCAAGGGTATGTGTTTGTACTGTACCCCTCCTTATCATCTCAAAACATCAAAGGAGTGGCACTCTTGGATCCAAAACCACCAATCAAGCATTTTCAATTCATGATGGCCAAAGATCCAAGTTGTACACTTTCAATAAATGTACAAAAACAAGACTCTAGACCACTACCTTGTCATGAATGATCAAAGGTAATGGAGACAACGGAGATTGGCTCATTTCATCACTTTGCGTATGAAATGCTCCAATCTACCTTGTGTTTAATATAACGTCTGATTGAACACATGCGACGCAAACGCAACATGCTTATCTTGTTCATGTTTTACTTGTCATGTTTTATTTACTCATTTTACATAACCAAATCATTCTTTAACCGGTTAAGTCCAAGGTGATTGTCCTCTAATGAAAGAGGGGTCAACCAAAGGATGATTTAGGACATGAGAGAGATCATGCCTTTGGTTAGTAGAAACCTTCAAAAGAGGATTAAACCATCGAGTACAAGCTCTATATCAAGCTTAAACACAACCTTAAGGTTAACCAAACCTCAAAACAAATACAAAAGTGAAGAAATTAGGGAGGTTGCAGATATTTCAGGGCTGAAATGGCATGAAAAATGATACTAGAACATGCAAGCAACTCATGCACAACATGTTCAAAAGCCAAAAACACTAAACTAGTGAAGAGCACTACACTATAGCCATGCAATATAAAGCTCAACTGACCATACCAGCTCAAAAAAGAGTTAAAATATGCCAAAATAGTGGCAAAAACTTGTTGATATTAAGGCACAAAAGGTTAGAAAAACATGCTCACATGTTAGGCGACAAACAAGACTTAAGAGCAACTCGAAAAAGCACTGAAAGAGTGAAGCAAATGAGCATATGACAGAGCTATGAACATTGAAATTACATGTAAAAAGACACTTCAACATGCAAACATCTCAAGCAAATCAAGTTTAGAGGCCTAAAATGGCAAGCTAGTGAAGCCATTTGCACGACAACCATGCAAGACCAGGCTCATATGAGCAATACAGCCCAAAATAGAGTTAAATCATGCCAAATCAGTAACTAAAACATGCTAAGATCAAGTCACAAAAAGGTAGAAAAACATGCTCACATGCTAGGCTATCTACACTTGCAAACTAGACATAAGGAGGGGAGGCCACCCCCTTCTATTTTGGACCTCAAAATAAAGTTTTTACCACTGAAAATCCCTTGGAATTCAGTGGATAAAAGAGCCAAAAAAAGGTTGTTTTAATAAACAAGCTACAAAAAGGGTGGACTACCCCTAACTCAAATCAAACCTCAAACCACCATTTTAAACCCTAAAAACAGAGATTCTAGAGGTTAAAACCAGCCTCAAAATAGCAGGCAAAGGTGGCCAAACAAGTATTTAAATTAGGCTTAAAATACAAGTATTCTACCTCTTTGAAGAGAAGATGCTATTTAGGCAACAAAGGCAAGTCAAACCAAGCTAACATCCTCTTCTAGAGCTCAAATAGGACCTCAAACAACCTTAACACAATGGTGATCAAGTTTAATCAAGAGCTCACAAGAAAAAGTGTAGAGAATTTAGGCTTTAAGGCAAAATATTTAGAGAGAGAAGATTCTATAGAGAGAGAGAGAGAGAGAGAGAGAAATTTTTGTTTCAAAATTTCCAACCTTGAGCATGCAAGAGGAAGGCTTCTATATATAGAAGATACAAAATCCTCTCAAAGAGATCCAACCATACACGTGCAAGCAGATGGCTCAACTTGTGCAAACAGCTAGCACAAAATATTAGAAAATATCTACTGATACACCGGTGGCCGGCGGGCCATCAGTGATGGCCGGCAAGGGCTCATTGATGGCCGACAGGCCGTAATCAAAGATCGACAATGCCTTAACATGACCGGAAGTGCATCAAGAATAACATGCTGGAAGGACCAAAACATGGTCCACAAATGAGATAGAATTGATGTAGGGTTTGGAAAGCTCAAACTTGTGGCGTTCCACCGCGGAGTTCGAGCGCTCGACGAGGAATCAAACTTGTCACTGGATGTACCTGCAAGAAAATCCAAGTCTTGAGGACGGTCAAAAATTGGGTGTCTACACCCTTATTCGGCCCAGATCAAGAGAAGACAACATTCATCACTCTAAGAGGCACCTATTGCTACAAAGTAATGTCGTTCGGTCTCAAGAATGTCGGGGCAACCTACCAGCGAATGATCACTCGAATGTTCAAGGACCAGCTCGGAAAAACCATGGAAGCTTACATAGATGATATGGTAGTAAAAAGCAAGCTCGCTACAATCTACCTCGTAGACTTAACAAAAGTTTTTGGTATCCTAAATGCCTCGAAATGCGCTTTTGGGGTAGGAACAAGGAAGTTCTTAGGATACATGGTGACTCATAGAGGAGTCGAGGCAAATCTAGATCAAATCAAAGCAATACAAGGGCTTGAAGCACCAACAAAGGCAAAGGAGCTACAGAAACTAACTGGAATGGCGGCCGGCCTGAATCGATTCATTAGCAAGTCTTCAGATCGGATGAAGCCCTTCTTCCAGTTAAAAATAAAAAGGGCTGCATTTGAATGGGGTCCTGAATGTACCGAAGCATTGCAAAGTCTCAAAAAATACCTCAGTACACCACCTCTCTTATCCACTCCAGAACCAGGGAAGGAACTGTACCTATATCTAGCAGTCTCAGATCACATTGTAAGTGCGGTATTGATCCGAGAGGTTGGCAAGGAACAAAAGCCAGTATACTATGTTTGCAAGACTCTACTAGATGCTGAGACATGGTACCTATCCTTGGAAAAGCTAGCTTACGCACTACTCATCGCCTCAAGGAAGCTGCAACATTACTTTGAGGGTCATACAATCCCTCACTGAATTCCCTCTCAGATCCGTCTTCAGTCGAGTCGATTTCTCGAGCCGAACAACGAAATTTGCGATTGAACATAGTGAGTTTGACATTCGATATCAACCCAGAACAGCGATCAAGGCCCAGGTCTTGGCGGATTTCATTGCCGAATTCACTCCTACCAGGGCACCTAGCTTGAGAACTCTGGCTCGATACAGGTGCCACGCACCACCGAACTAGGAAAGTAGTGTGCTACAAAAGCATGAAAACTCTTTATTGGTAACATCTGGTAGCTCTATGTCGACGGATCATCTAAGAACCAAGGCTTGGGAGTAAGGGTAGTACTTATGTCACCAGAAGGGTTTATCTAGGAGTAAGCTCTTAGGCTTGGTTGGAAGGCTTCTAACAATGAGGCGGAGTACGAAGCATTGTTGGCTGGATTATGCAGTGCTGAACACTTTAGTGCAAAACAACTTCTGGTTTTCAGCGATTCTCAGTTGGTTATAAACCAGCTTACTGGGGTCTACGAAACACGAGACAAAAGAATGGCTATGTATGCAGCCAAGGCTAAGGATCTACTAAAAAAATTATAATCCATATGAGTGGAACAAATCAATCAGGACAAAAACAGCCACACTGATGCTCTGGCCTGCCTCAGCTCATCATTAGATGCCCAAGACGCTAGAAAAGTTTGGGTTGAGTTCTTGCCAGAACCAAGCATTGTATCTCCAATCCTTTGTAGTAACCTATAGCCAAGTTGGATGGATCCAATACTTGTTTTTCTGAAATCTGGCACTCTCCCCGAAGACAAGAAGGAGGCCAACAAAATCTGACATAGGTCAGTTCTGTTCTAGGTCTCACCGTCTGGGAAGCTATACAGACGCTCCTATCTCGGTCCTTATCTTTTGTGTGTGCATCCAAATCTAGTCGAAAATGTTCTTTGTGAAATTCATGATGGGATTTGTGGATGCCACATTGGTGGAAGGTCACTGGCGCACCGAGCCCTCACTCATGGGTACTGGTGGCCACGGATGCAACAAAATGCGTAGCAGTACGTTTAGAAGTACAATAAATGTTAGAGGTCTGCTCTACTGATTCATCAGCCAGCTAAAACTCTCACTCCACTCACCAGCCCATGGCCCTTTGCCCAATGGGGTCTGGTTATTGTTGGATCGTTGGCACGAGGCACTGGGAACAGACGATTCTTCATCGTTGCAACCGACTAATTCACTAAGTGGGTTGAAGTTGAAGCACTGGCGAGTATTAAAGATGAGGACACAAAGCAGTTTGTCATAAGAAACGTCGTGGTCCATTTTGACATCCTGCGTGTACTGATTACGAACAATGGAACACAATTTGATGGAAAGATATTTAGAAAATTTTGTGCTGACCTCAAAATTGAACATCGGAACTCTTCTTCAGGCTACCCACAAAGTAATGGGAAAGCAGAAGCATCTAACAAAATCAACATCAACGGAGTAAAGAAGCGGCTCGAACATACAAAAGGAAAATGGGTTGAAGAGTTACCCAATGTGTTATGGGCTTACCGAACCACGGCACAACGCTCAATGGGGGAAACACTTTACTCCCTAACTTATGGAATGGAGGCTATTATCCCACTTGAAGTTGGTCTCCCAACCCTCCGATTTGAACTGTTTGAAAGCACAAGTAATGAGGAAGCTATTGCACAAGCACTGGATATGGCAGAAGGCCGAAGGGAAGCAGCACTGATCAGACTTGTAGCATATCAGTAGTACCTCATCAATAATTTCAACCAAAAAGTTGTCCCAAGGCAATTCACATTTGGAGAACTGGTTTTGAGGAAAGTTATAGATCACAAAAGGGTGCCTGGCAAAGGAAAACTTGGACCTATCTAGGAAGGTCCAACAGAGTCACAGTCGTTGCTAGAAATAGAGCTTACTACCTAGAGGATCTCAAAGGCAGAGCCATACCTTGGCCTTGGAATGTAGCAAATCTCAAAAAATACTATCAATAGAATTATCCCCTAACTTCTCTATCAGAGTGTGAAGAAATTTATCTTTTGATCAATGCAAATGCCTCCCCACTTCTCTCAATTTTCTTTTTCTTTTTCTTTTTTTTGTGTGCTTAATATCTTACCGACTTCATTGCAAGAGATTTTCATAATCAGCTTTGGTGTTCACTAAACGGATTTAGCTTTGGTATTTACCAAACGGATTTAGCTTTGGTGTTTACGAAACGGAATTAGCTTTGATGTTTATCAAATGGATTTAGCTTTGGTCTAACCCAAACGGACTTAGTTTCAGAACGACTGAACGGGATTTAATTTTAGATAGCACTCAAACATGCCAAGTGGAATTGCTTGGTGGAATTATGTTTGGCAACTAAATTGGACTTTAGCCAAGTGGAATTGCTTGGTGGAAACCACACTAACATATTTTAAATAAACATCTCTGAGTTCACAGAATTTCTTAAGTATCGTCACATCAACACTTTAGCACTGCTGCATACAAACAGAGTTAGAACAAACTCGGACAAATTCTATCAGGAACAAACTTCCAACACTAGTCTTACTCAACTCTAGCTGGGGGTAAACCAACTTGGACTTGAGTAAGACACCTCTTTATATCTTCATCTCATTCAAATACACTCATACTACTAACGTTGCAACAGACTTAAGCAGTTCTGCCTAAAGAGCACAATCTTTAGTACCAATCTTACTTAGCTCCAGGTGGGGGCAAACAATTGTTTTTCAGAACCAACCTCGACCTAAGTAAGACCCTTTCCTTTTATTATAAAACCAAGCACAGTGGTACAACATATTCGTTAACCAAACCGAGCAGCTATTTGGCTCGGAGGTCCCAATAGTGCTCAGCCGAGGGCAAACTATACAGATAACATTCAAACATAGAAGCAAGAAAGCATCAGATTGTAAAATCAAAAGGAAAATTCTATCATCCAACAAAGGCACAGTTGGCCTCACAAACAATAACAAAAAAGAAGAAAATTGTCCTGGCAAATATAAGGAGACAACTCATCAAGAAGACCGAGCCCCAGTACAAAAGAAACATGAAAACAAAAGAAAGAGAGAAAAAGCAAAAACTTCGAATCATTCCAAAAAAGACTTCAACTTCCATCAACATGAGGAACCTCAGGAGCAGTGTCCACAATCCTATCCAGGCCATATTGGGGATGAAAAGTAGTGGCAACTCCAACTTCTTGAAAAGTAGAAGCTTCCTTAACCACATCTCCCGCAGCTTTAGTTTCCAGGATTCCATCCCCTTCAATGTTCACTGTCTCATTGGCAACATCGCTCTCCTGAGTCTTGGTTACAGAATCAGTTCCTGGGGAAACCTTAGCTAGAAGAATTGCAGGGGTAGCAGCAGTCTTTGGACCCAAGGATCTTGAGTGAACAAGAACATCTTGAAATATGGGAGACCCTTCAGGAACCTGAGCAGTGGCCAGAGCACTTGACCAACCCTTCAAAAAAAGCTTGTCCCGCAACACTAGCACCTCTTCTTTGTAAGCAGCCCAACCTCATCCCAACCTTGCTGCCAATACTTAGCCTCCAACGCAGAATGTTCAACAGCTATCACCACAATAACAGCCTCTAACTCTGCCACCTTCCCTTCAAGTTGAGCCTGTACCCCAATGGCAGCTTCCTTAGACTTCTCAACCGAGGTAACAACCTTGTTCAGACGAAACACCTTCCTCTCAGTAGTCTTGCGTCCTTCTTTCTTGGCTTTCAAGCTTACTGATAGTCTCTCAACATTCGTAGAGACCACCTATACGGCCTTCTCCAGTTCCTCTACTCTGGTGATTGACAGGTGCATCCTCTGAATACACTACAACAGATAGCAAGGTATTAAAAGAAAGAAAATAGTAGCATAACACCCAAAAAAAAAAAAAAAAACACACACACACACACGCATACACAACAGTCATCATTCGAAGGGTCCCCTTCAGACCTCTTCTTGTACCTCCAAACAGCTTTGATGGCCTCGGTATTCTCTCAGTTCAGCTTACGCTGAAAACGGGAAGCCTCTGCAGAAAAGAAGAGCAACATTAGAGCAACATTCAAACAAGGCAAAAAACGCAGAAAACACTAGAAGGAATGACTCGAACCTGGGTAGCCATCCTTCTGGGGCATCCGTTCAGATTGGAACTTAGTCCCAGCAGAAAACTCCCAATTACCACTGACTTGTAGAAAATTGTCATTATGTTTGTCCGAATCAGGTAAACCAGTCGCAAGATGGCAATCGACTGAATGAACACGAAGGTTGTACGTGTTGTGATCCTTATTGTGTGAAAGAGTATAGCAACCCAAAATGTCCCAAATGTCCAGATTTAAACCCAACCGCCTGTTAAGAGCGAAGACGCTACGGACGACTCAGAATAGATTAACAGACACCTGCATAGGGTTAAGCTAAACTTGGTGCAAGAATCGGCGCACCAAAGGGTCGAGGGGAAATTGAACCCCTCCCTCAACAATGGCTGTGGCTGGGAAGGCAACAGTACTCCTAGAGCCATGCACTTGGTGTCAACCTTCCCCAGTGAAACGGTCACACCATCAGGGATACCGTAGTCTCGGCAAAACATGGCCATAGCCTCAGGGGTATCAACTAATGATCGAAACTTCCCCATTAAACAGACCTAATAGGACAAAGACAAAACTTAGACTAGGCAGAAAATAAAACCAGATGCCGGAGACAATAGCGCAAGGGCCAAAGAGGGCGATCAAGACAGAAAAAGACAAGAAAAGAAGAATCTCAGGGGAACTAAGAGAGATTGGAATAGCAATGACAAGCAAGCGGTGCTGAAATGAGAACGGCAGTGGAACGTCTGGATAGAGCACTGACGAGACCAACTCAGAGGAACGTAAGGGGTTTTGGACTCTCTAAAAGTTTGAAAATAGATGAAGGGATTTGGATTGATAAATCCAAAGCATTTATTGCACCCGCCGGCGTGAAGGTACATAAATCACGACCATCAGTATGGAATTGGCGTACAATCTCTATGCACTAGTACCACGCCGCCACGTGTCTCCATGAGAGGACATATGCAGGGGGCGTATGTCAAGTTTGAACTGTCACTAAGATCGAACTAGAATGGATCCGAAGCGACGCGACACTTGGAGTACAGAGCAATAGCTCCTCCTAAGGGGAATCTTAGCGCGAGCTAGGGGCAAATGAAGGGACAAAATATGAAATGGGTCGGATCCAAGCCTTAGACCGGCCCAATCCATTAGACTCAAGACCTGAAAAGAAAAATAAGCAAGCATGCTAGTCAGTTTAGCCCAATTGCATCGTAAAAAATCCACCCAAGTCCTCAAGCACTTGGGCCTAGCCTATAGTGGAAAGGTCAGTCCAGCCATGATGCCAGGCTGGGCCAAGCCGCAAGACCTGACCCTTAGATAGAACCCAAAAGAGGTGAGCCCACACAAAGATATCATACTGGGCTGGCCCATCTCTACAAGCAATCCCATAGAGGGCCGAGCTGAGGCACAACAATACCGAGCCAAAGGAACACCCTAGAGAAACGTAGAAGCTGTGAGTATATGCATGTGCAAATTCCCACCTCAGCTGGTCCCCTACAACTAGAATCACGGAAACAGTTAATCAAAAGAATGTGGTTTGTTATCAACATGGCTACAATGAGTATATGCACCCCATGACAACTACCAGATGGTACCCTACCTTGGGCAACGTTAAAAGAAAACTTGGCAGCACCAAAGCTCCATTAAACCATCTTGGGCAATAAGCAAGGACTTTTATATAAACCACACTGACTTCACATTGAAGGTAACTGATCTAAGATAAACCTTATTCACTGAAACAAAACTCTCTACACTTAGAGACCATCTTCTTCCTTCTCCGATTATTCATTCCCACACCAGAGGGGTTATCCGACCAACCCCAGCTGGGCAGTTCTGACGGTGCTCCTTGTTGCAGGGCCTCAATTCCTGGACAGTCCAACCAAGTGCGAAGCTTCGATCCACAATCATCAAGTGCGGTATTCAGTATGCACAATAGGTTTTCTAGTTTTTCCAAAAGATTAGGTGGCGACTCCAAGTCTGGTGATGTAGTGCATGTTTGGCAGGTCTTGTGATTGGTGGATTTTCTATGGATTTGCCAGATTTAGACTCTCATTTGTTTCACATTGCACACTTGTGAACTAGATGGGGGAAAACTGTCTGGCACTTTCGAAATACCTTTCCAAAGGAGATCCCACACTATAGATTTGCCAGATTCACACTCTCATTTCATTTTACATTGCACTCATGAAACCAAACGAGAGTTTGAACTGTCGAACGCGCTTGGATACCCTCCGGGAGATCCCATACCCATGTGGAAGCTCCATGGGTAATGAGTCGGGTCAAATCCGACCCAATTTTCAACATATTTCATACTTGATGTCAGCAATGAACAATCAAGACATTTTGAAGCTATTTCTGATAGAGAATGTATGTTTTTCATTCATCTTTTCATTTCTAAGCATCAGATTTATGAACTTTATTTAGAAATTCAGTAGAAAACAAATTATATTCAAAAACTTATTTCCAAGCGAATTTCAATTGTTCGACAATGCATTTATGAATTATTCGACATTGTTTAGTATTTTATATCTGAACAAAATATATATGTTCAATTTCGTTTTTTCATACATTTTAATTTTTTAATGACAGTGGTGTGCGACAGTGGTAGCTGACAATGCTACTATTGTTGTCTAATTAGAGCTATCTGCTTTGAGAGTTTGAACAACAGTGGAGGTGTTGTGAGAGTTTCCTGTATTTTATTTATTTATTTATTTGTGTTGTCGTCCATGAGTGGATTGAGGGCTATTTACTGTGTAGGATATCCTGTATTTAGAGTCTGTGATAGTAGAATAGATATTATTTGGAGGGTTTAAAATAATAAAATAAATTTTCAATTACATAAAGAGAAAAAGTATTTGGGTGTCTAATCAAAATTTTAGGGTGCATTTAGAGCTTTCCATGATCAGTTCTTTCACTTTTTAAAATAGTAGGCACAGAGATAGTGATTTTGTTTCAAAAAACATAAAAATAAAAGAGGTAAATTACACTAACCCCTTATGAGGTTTGAAAAAAATGTAATAAATTTTAAAATTTGACATAATTACACTGGGTTCTTTAAGATAATAATTTATATAACACTTGATTATATTTTTATCAAAAAATTCGTTAGTTGTATGAATGAAAAAAATTATAATTATCTTTTTCATATGAAAATATATATTTTACTTTATATATATTAGTATCTTAATATCATTTGTATTAGTTTTATTTTTTCTAATCTTACTATAAGGAAAATCATATAACTATATTAAAATTATAAAATACATTGTTATGTATATGTATATTAAAGTTCAAAAGAGATGGTGTAATTTAACTAAATAAAAATGAAAAAGAAAAAGAAACAGAGACAGAAACAAAAATGATAGAGCATTTTTCAATTTGGGGTGTGTACAGTTTGGTTCGAGCAGTTTAAGTGCAAAATTATAAATCAAATAACAGATTGATAGATTACAAAATAATCAAATCGTGATTTGGACGGTTTGGAGCAGATTAAAAAATATTTTTAATCAATTATCAAGAATTTACATAATATATAATACTAATTTACATAATATTTTTCATATATATAACATAAATTAATTTTATATAATATTTTTTATATATATAACTAATATTTATAATAAATTTCACATCTTAAATGTCTTTCACACTTATTTTAATTTTAATATTTCATTAAAGATTAAAAAATTATATATATTTTAATTAAAGCGAAACAATTTTAAATACGAATTATAAAATTTAATTTCTGATTAATAAATAAGGTGATACAAATTGATGTAATTTTAATGGATGTGACATATTTTAAACAAACGTACTTTCAATATTTTTTTTACAAAATTTGCTCTCCATGTTTGACACAGGGTGCTGAACTTCTCATGGTGGTTATCATGCCGCCTGTCGGCAACTTTGAATTACACCCAACTGTAGCTGGAGAGAGAGAGAAAGGGAAAGGAGAGAGAGATTCCTGCAATCACTTTCATGCAGAAAGCAGTGGCAGCAAATACGAATGCAGTGTTAATGACCTCATTTTCGTATGTGAACAGTGAGTTCCAATCATTGCTTTTGCAAATTTAGCATTAGGTTTTAACGTTACACAATAGAGATTTTTTTTTTGAACAGAATAGAGACTGAGACCACAAATTCTCCATCTTCAAAAGGACCACAAATTAGATGACACTCCATGTAACGGCTCCACTTTTATTATTTGAGTAATATTATCCTATCCTTCAATAAGTCTATTTTGATCATGATAAAGATGGTGAAATAATAAATAATAAAAAGAAGAAATTTAAAATGACCCTTATGGTATGGATGTGATGAATTTCATTATCAAATTCATATAAATTAAAATAAGTAAACGAGATTAACCCTTTTTATAATACATTGACATTTCGCTTACAATTATAAGGTCTCATAGTAAACAAATAAAAGATTTCAAGTCTTGTGAAAAATTATTAACAATGTGAGATGAATACAAAGGTCCAGTAGAGATCCTAATGATCTTAAACAATAGTAACATATAAATAACTTGGGTGAATTACATTAACTGTCCCTATAGTTTGGGACTTGTATCATTTTAGTTCCTGATTTTTCAATTTTGATACATTTGGCCATAAATTTTGAATCTTGTTCTAAATAAGGACAATTGTAGATACCATTGGATTTTTCAAGGGCAAAATCGTCAATTTGATAAAATATAAATTAATTTGACAAAAATAAATGTCAAAAAATTATTTTTGAATTTTTAAAAATTATTTCTAGCTGCTAAGATAAAATTATATAAAATTGATAAATATTTTAGAAATTTATTTTTTTTTTACCTAATTAATTTTTAAAAATTAATCATGTAATTTTTATTAATTTTTATCAATTTTACATAATTTTATTTTTGGTGGATAAAAATAATTAAAAAAAAATTTAAAATATTTTGTTGACATTTATTTTTGTCAAATTAATTTATATTTTATTAAAATATTTTGCTGCTAAGATAAAATTATATAAAATTGATAAATATTTTAGAAATTTATTTTTTTTTACCTAATTAATTTTTAAAAATTAATCATGTAATTTTTATTAATTTTTATCAATTTTACATAATTTTATTTTTGGTGGATAAAAATAATTAAAAAAAAATTTTAAATATTTTGTTGACATTTATTTTTGTCAAATTAATTTATATTTTATTAAATCGACAATTTTGCCCTTGAAATTAAGTAATAATATGTTCACTTGTCTTTATTTAAAACAAGATTCAAAATTCAGGATCAAATGTGTTACAATTGAAAAGTTAGGAACTAAAATGATACAAGCCCCAAACTATAGGGACTATTAGTGTAATTTGCCCAAATAACTTTGATCATAAATGCTCTACTATATATATAGGTAATGTGATATTTCGTACTTAAAAATGTACTTATATCAGTATATTTTTTCAAAAAAAAAAAAAAAAATCTTCTTTAACAAGAAAAGAGAACAACCATTCTTGTCGTTCCATTTTTTCTATTTTAATTCCAATAAAACTCACGATAACCTTTGTTTTTCGAATACAGGTTTATACATTTAATGCGAATTCTCGAACCTATCACTATTCCCCTTTATGAATATATCAATCATTAATTATATTATTATAGTCTCATAATTTAATTAGCAATCAACCTCGCTATGTATATCAAAGCACTGCAGTCACAAGAATCACTACCACGTTCTACAACCTTAAGCATAAGGGCCAATGGAGCATCCATAACAATATAAATATATGCAACAATAGGCACATCAACACATATTACTCTATTTGTCGGTTACAAGCATGGAAGGTCTATAATATAGCGATTCAGTTTTTTCCTTTTTATATTTGTTGTACTCCGAACTTTGGTTCCGTGGAGTTGGTGGTTGTATACCTTGTTATCATCCTTTAATTCCTGATGTTTGAGTTGTAGGATGTGTTGGGCGTGTTTCGAACAGGTGGGTTGAGTTTCGATCTCAAATGTAGTTGCCCAGGTTTTTGGTGTTACGCTCGAGCGGGTCATTCTGCGCTTGAGCGGAGTTTGGTTTTCGGTTGTATGCTCGAGCGGGACTTCTTACGCTCGAACGGGGTTTACACACTCCCAGTATTTCGTGCCTCTGCAAAACTTCTGCAGGTGTGTTTTTCACGCTCGAGCGGTCGCGCTCGAGCAGTAATGTTAGCACTCGAGCGGGTAGTTCTTTGTCTATGAAAGTTCTAGGAGGGGGACATCTACGCTCGAGCAGACTGGTTTTCACGCTCGAGCGGATGTACTTTATTCTTGTGTCTTGGCGCTCGAGCGGGCCTTATTGCGCTCGAGCGTGTCCAGATTTTTTGTGCTTGACGCTCGAGCGTTCTATTCTGCGCTCTAGCAGGAGTGTCGTCTATCAGATGGCAGCTAGGCATTTTTGAATCACTTTTTACACTCATACTCTCTCTCTTACTTTCTAAAAGCCGATTTTGAGAGCTTCTCTCTCTAGAATCTCCCTTCTGTCTAGGGTTTGATCTACTTAGAGTGTCCCTCCTATCCTTCGGCCTTTGTAAAAAGTGTGTTGATCGTCGAGGGCTTCGTTTTGATTCGAAAAGTTTGGAGTTTGGAGCACTTTGGTTTTGGTCTTCCTTTCCATTCGAGCTCTAACTTCGAGGTAGGGATATCCTACTCCATCTTATGAGCTTTGTCTTTGGATTTTAGTATTTCGATATGTTAGGGGTTATTGGGTAATTTGGAGAAAGCTTGGGGTCATTGTGTAATTTTCAAAAGAGGGGTTTCCAAAGTTTAAAACCTTTATGTATGTAATACATTGGAAAATGGACTTGGTGTTGGATTGTTGATGAAAAAGAAACCTTAGGGTTGGTATTGTGAATTTGGGGAAAAGCCCTAATTGCATGATAAATTAATTGGTATAATTAATTTTGGGAAATGAGAAATTGAATAGGAAATATTCATATTAGAATGGTATGGGATTAAAGGGTGTAGTTGGATTAATTTATCGTTCACCTAGGCAAATGTTGATAATTTATCCATTTGATGCATTTATTTTCTGTTTAGAAATAACTGCTTTGGGCTATCGGTGGAGGATAGTCTTAATTGTTGTAGACAATGCATGATGATTAGGCAAACGAGAACTAATTAATTGAAAGTGTCATCGAATATGACTGTGAAATAATACATTAACCTTATGTATTGATTGAATGTGTATATGATCCATGTTTATATACATTGTGTTGTGTGGAAGGAGATAGGGGTTGTACTCCACGGTTTAGGGAAAGATAGGGAATGAACCTCTAAACTGGAAATTGTTGATATTGATACAGCACTACAATGTGTATCAATTGTGAAATATGGAAGTGTTTTGTTACATGGATACAGCACCAAAATGTGTATCATTTGTGAAATATGGAAGTGTTTTGTTATATTGATACAACACCAAAATGTGTATCATTTGTGAAGTATGAAAGTGGTTTTTATGCGTTATTGATACAATAACAAAATGTGTATCTGTCATGAATTGTGAAAGTAATTGAGCAATGAGTTATAATCTCATTAAGTTATTTGGGCCAGGTTCTGAGCCTTGTTTTCAAACTGAAAGTTGAATAAGAAATAGAGACTGAAATGTAACATGTGAATGATTGCCATGAAACTATAATATGACATGAGTCGGAATATAAGTGTGGGCCATCTATCGAATGCTATCATTTTAGTCATTGTTTATAATTGGTTTAGTATATTTTTACTGGGTTGTGGCTCACCCTATATGGGACATCATTTTCAGGTACATGTAGCATGCCACCTCCAAGGACGTAACTTGGGAGGCTTAGTGGCTGGGATTACTTTTGTTGTTTTGTTGTATTACATGTGTAGGGATGTATTTTCTGAGTACCAACACGTGGCCGAGGTAACGCCAAAGTGTCAGCCGAGGTTCCACTTGTCATGACAGATATGCCGAGGTGATCTCGGGGTTGCCGAGGTTATCTTCGAAGAAACCGGAGTCCGAGATAAGTGGATAAGGGACAGGAGTCCTAGAAAGAAGGAAGACTGCAAGATGGATATAGGTAGTACTCTCAGGGAGTCTATCCTTATCTCTTGAAGAGTCCAAGGTGGATCCGGAATTGGAGTCCATAGAAGTAAGACTTCTAGTGAGAGTGGGAGAGAGTTAAGCTATAAAAGAAGGGCACCCCCGGTGGGTCTAAGGTACGCAATTCTTAGTCTTGAGCAGTAATTTAAGCACTGATATTATCTTTGAGAGATACTGACTTGATCGTCGGAGTGCCACCGGGTGGAAGAACCACCGCCGGAGCCTTTTCTTTCTGTTCAGATTACAGGGTGCCATCTATTCTGCCTGTGTTCTACAGCTGGATCACTAAGGAGGGCAGTGTGATCGGAAATTCACTCACACAATTTGGCGCCGTCTGTGGTAACGAAAGAAGAGTAGATGGCCAGTAACACGCAGAAGGAAAAGATTGGGGACGACGCTCCGGCTAGGAGTGGAAGACCCGTGAACTCTAACGCTGAAGGAGGAGACCACAACGAAGAAGCTCGTGATCAAAATCACGCAGAGAAAGCCGTCGGCCAAGATGGTGATACATCAAAGAAAGCAGACAGAGGCAAATACTATAACGAGGACGACCTCCAGACCTGGAAAGACAGATGTCTGAGGAGGGATGAGGAAGTAAAAGAGATGGCAAGCAAGTTGGCAGACCTTCAATCGGTCGTTAACTTCATGATGCAGAATAATGTCATGCAGCCGCCATACCCGCTGCAGGACACACCAATGCCAGCAGCAAACGCCCAGAAGAAGGGGCGGAAAGAAATCCCCGAAGCCCCTCAGCACACGAGGAGTGGAAGGCACTCTCACCGAAACTCTAGGGAAGTCGGCCGAGAAGAGCCGAGAAGAGAAGAGTCCCGAAGGACATATCGCGAGAAGGAAGCAGACCCCAAAGAACATCGGCATGTTCCGGGGCGGATATTGTGTTTTGATGCGTCATGCGGACAAGGATCGAAAAGGGGCCACAATGAGGCCGAAAGTAGTGCGCCGAAAAGGCTGAAGTCCAATGACAGCCGGGCTGCAGGGAGAAGTAAAGAGGACTTGAGAGATTACCTCAAGAGGAAACAGGAGAATGCCAGAGCCGAAGTAACTTCCCCGGTTAAGCCGAGGACTCTATTCTCGGCAGAATTGGATAGATTCGTCGCGCCGAAAAGATTCAGTATGCCGAGGCTCCAGATATATGATGGTAAGTCAGACCCTAACTTCCATGTTGGATTATTTTTGAATTCAATGGCATTGTACAGTGGGAACGAGCCGTTGCTCTGCAAAGTGTTCCCTTCATCCTTCGGGGAGATTACATCAGATTGGTTCCACAAACTACCGAAGGGGAGCGTGAAGAGCTGGGAAGGCTTGGCCGAGATGTTTGTGGCCAGGTTCATAACGAACAAACTGCAGCCATTGAGGGTGGATGCGTTGATGGCCCTAAAAATTAGCAAAGACGAAAGCCTTAGGGCTTATGCAAAGAGGTACTATGAGGTGTTCAACAGAATACCTGAATGCAACCAAGAGGTGGCCGTCGTGTCTTTCAAGAACGCCCTGAAGGATGACTGTCCGTTGCGGAAGTCTTTGGCGAAAACCCTGCCAAAGAGCATGGAAGAACTGATGGTGAGAATTGAGAAGTATGCACGAGCCGAGGAAGATACCTCGGGGAACAAGGAGATGAAGACAGAAAAAGGCAACGGCTCGCCGAAGCGAGGCCGAGGTAACGATGGACCCAACAAGCAGGAGACAGAGTTGAGGGCCAAGCAGGCAGTGACGACGGTGTTCCGAATTCCGGTCCACAAAGTCCTTGATCAAATTCGAAATCAGCCCTACTTCAGGGCGCCGGCAAGAGCACCAGGGGAATTCATGGGAATAAACCTTGGTAGGCGTTGTGCTTACCACAATGAGGAGGGGCACCCAACTCAGGGTTGCAGAGCCCTTAAAGCACACCTAGAAGATTTGGTGAGGCAAGGCCATCTGAGAGACCTTGTGGATGAGGCCAGAACCAGGGAAGAACAGGCACGATTGCCTCAAGCACCAGCAGCCCCACCCCCCCAGCGCAGCAACCACAGGCAGGTGGACCTCGGGTGGTTAACGTGATCCACTCAAAGGTGAATGAAAACGACATGCGGGGGGAGACACAGAGGGTAAAACACCTGCAGCACGTCAACCAGGTCGGACTGAAAAGACCTCGGCCTGAAGATTGCCAAGAACCGATGATAACCTTCACAGAAGCCGACCTTGATATGGTTCAGCACCCGCACAATGACGCCCTGGTAGTATCCCTCTAGGTCGGGGAGTGCCAGGTCAAACGCATCCTGATTGATCAAGGCAGCTCCTGCGGCATCATGTATGTCAGATGTTACAAGGAGTTAGGCCTTCACCCTGATGACATGGAGCAGTCAAACGGCCCGATGGTCGGCTTCAATGGAACGCCGACATGGCCTTTAGGCGCAACAAGCTTGGAGGTACAAGCTGGCACGAAGAAGATCAAGACAGAATTCATTGTGATTGACACGCCTTCGCCTTACAACATCATCTTGGGGAGGCCGTGGTTGCATGCAATGGGGGCAGTTCCCTCAACATTGCATCAACTGCTACGGTTCCCAACAGAACATGGGATTGAGGAAGTCAGAGGTGATCAGTTGCAGGCGAAAAATTGCTCCATGGCAGCAATGAAGTTAACCTGCAGCATTCGGGAACCAGAGAAGGAAGAAGTTGAAGAAGAAGACCTGAAGGTCCTAGATGATGTCGGCAAGGAGCCGACTGAGAAAAGCGAAGAAGCATTGAAGAAAATCTTCGTCTAAGAGGGTGATGAGGAACGCTTCTTTCTTCTCGGCACAAGATTAGCTGAAGAAGAAGAAAGGGAGTTGGAAGCCTTTCTGAGAAAAAATATTGAGGTGTTCGCCTGGACACCTTATGAAATGCCTGGCATTGACCCCGAGGTCACATGTCACAGACTCAAGGTTGACAGGTCAGCCAAACCTGTGATACAACGAGCCAGAAGACCGACGTTGATGCACGTCGAAGCAGTGGAGGAGGAAGTAGACAGACTTCTAGAGGCCAGGGCCATCAGAGAAGCCAATTACCCGACATGGCTATCAAACACCGTGGTAGTAAAGAAGAAGAATGGCAAGTGCAGGGTCTGCGTAGATTTTACAAATTTGAACAGAGCTTGTCCCAAAGACAGCTTCCCACTGCCAAAGATCGACCAGTTGGTGGACGCAACATCTGGACACAGAAGGATGAGCTTCTTGGACGCATATAGGGGGTATCACCAGATAGCCATGTACCCCCCGGATGAGGAGAAGACAGCGTTTATCACTCCCAAAGGTCTGTATTGTTACAGAGTCATGCCTTTTGGGTTGAAGAACGCAGGAGCAACTTACCAAAGGCTGGTAACCAAGATGTTCAAACACTTGATTGGCCGAATTGTAGAAGTCTACATTGATGACATGGTCGTGAAGACCAAGGAACCAAAGGATCATCTTGTTGACCTAGAAGAGGTCTTTGACATACTCAGAACATATCGGCTCCGACTAAACGCATCAAAATGCACGTTTGGAGTCGGATCCGGTAAGTTCTTGGGACACCTGGTGACTAAAAGGGGTATTGAAGCCAGCCCAGATCAGATCAAGGCCATTCTGGAATTACAGAGTCCAACGTCGGCAAAACAGGTTCAAATGCTTACTGGAAGGGCCGCAGCCCTAAATAGATTCATAAGCCGAAGTTCGGACAAATGTAAACCTTTTTTCAATCTGGTGAAAAAGGCCACGGATTTTCTATGGACAGAGGAATGTGAGGCCGCTTTGGCTGACCTGAAGAAGTACCTTACCTTGGCCCCAGTCCTCTCAACACCTCAACCTAGGAAGGAACTGTTTCTATACTTAGCAGTTTCAGAGCACGCAGTAAGCGCTGTGATAATCCGAGAAGAGAATGGAGAGCAGAAGGCTGTTTACTATGTAAGTAAAACCTTGGCTGACACAGAAACAAGGTATCTACCACTGGAGAAATTGATGCTGGCCTTGGTAATGGCCTCAAAGAAGTTAAACCACTATTTTCAGGCTCACAAGATAGTGGTTCTAACAGAGCACCCACTAAAATCCTTGTTGCAACAAGGAGACTTAACTGGGAGAATAGCAAGATGGGCCGTAGTTTTGGGCCAATATGACCTGGAATTCAGGCCAAGAACAGCGATAAAGGGCCAAGTCTTGGCCGACTTCGTGGCCGAATTCTCGCCAGAGTACATCGAACATCGGGCTCCGCTAAGCCGAGATGAACGATGTCCAAACAAGGAAGGAGAAGCCCAGCCAAAGGCTAAGGAACCAAGGAAGGAAAAACTCTGACCCTGCAGCATTTACATCGGCGACTCCTTTCAACTTTTTGTTGATGGGAGCTCAAACCGGCAGGGGGCAGGGGCAGGAGTAGTGTTAATTTCCCCCGATGGGGAGATATTGGAGCAGTCCATTCGACTGGGGTTCAAAGCCTCGAACAATGAGGCGGAATATGAAGCATTGATTGCTGGACTGAAGCTGGCAGCAGCAGCAGAGGCAGATGAGGCAATCGTTTTTTGTGACTCACAACTCATAGTAAATCAAACTACAGGAGAGTTTGCTGCCCGAGATGAAAGGATGTCGGCATACGCAAAAGAAGTCATCAGGCTGGCAGACATGTTTCAAAACTGCCGACTTCTTCAGGTCAGCTGAGACGATAACAACCACGCCGACGCGTTGGCTAATTTAGCGAGTTCAATGCAAACCGGAAAGACGAGGACAATAATGATCGATTACCTATCAAGCCCGAGCATAGAGCCACCGAACACAATGCAAGAGGCATTATGTGTGGACATGGGACCAAGCTGGATGGATGCAATTATTGCATTCCTAAAAGAGGGAAAGCTGCCACAAGATAGAAAGGAAGCACACAAAGTCAGATTGAAGTCAGCAAGATTCAGTCTGACAGCAGAAGGACATCTCTACAGAAGATCCTTCACTGGACCTCTTTTAAGGTGTGTACACCCTCTTCAGGTTGAAGACTTTTTATATGAAATTCATGAAGGAGTTTGTGGAAGCCACGCAGGGGGCAGATCGTTAGCTCACAGGGCCATTACCCAGGGGTATTGGTGGCCCTATATGCAGAAAGATGCAGAAGCTTATGTGAAGAAGTACGAACAATGCCAGAGGTTTGCACCGTTGATACATCAGCCAGCTGCTGACCTGAACCCGGTTTCTAGCCCTTGGCCATTTGCCCAATGGGGCATGGACCTCGTTGGACAATTGCCCCAAGCAACTGGGCAGCGGAAGTACCTACTGGTAGCAACAGACTACTTCACAAAGTAGATAGAAGCAGAGCCTCTTGCCAAAATCCGAGATGTGGATGTGAAGAACTTGATCTGGAAAAACATCATCACCAGATTTGGGATTCCAAGAGCAATCATTGCCGACAACAGAACACAGTTTGACAGCAAACTCATCAATAATTTTTGCGCAAAGTTCAAGATAAAGAATTACTTTTCAACACCAAGCTTTCCCCAAAGTAATGGGCAAGCCGAAGCATCAAACAAAGTCATTCTGGATGGAATAAAGAAGAGGCTGCAGGCAGCAAAAAGAAAGTGGGTAGACGAATTGCCCAACGTGCTCTGGGCATATCGCACTATGCCGAGAAGATTAACAGGGGAATCCCCCTTTGCCATGGCTTATGGCACAGAAGCAGTCATTCCATTGGAGATCGGCATCCCAGGGATCAGAACACAGGGAGTTGAGAACGGGTCTAATGATGTGCTCTTAGCCCGAGATCTGGATCTACTTGAAGAAAGAAGAGAGAAAGCTGCAATCCAGCTTGCAGCATACCAGCAACAGCTTGCCAAACCTTACAACAGGAAGGTCAATCCAAGGGATTTTCAAGTCAACGACTTAGTCTTGAGAAAAGTCGTCGGCAATAAGAAGGATCCCAGAGAGAGCAAGCTTGGCCCAAACTGGGAAGGACCCTACAGAATTACTTCGACGTTAGGAAATGGGGCATATTGGCTCGAGGATAATGAGGGCAAAGCATTGCCTAGACCATGGAACACTTGTAATTTAAAGTTTTTCTATCATTAGATGTTCTTTGATTTTTTGCCGATATGATCAATAAAATCTTAGCAGAATTTTTCGGAACTTATAAAACTATGCATGATGTTGTTTTTTGAATAATGAGAACCCAAGTGGAACTTAGATTCACATTGGGGGTAGAGAGAAGACATTAGTAATGCTTAGCCGAAGTTAAGCCGAGATTATGTTTAAACATAGTTAATCCGAGATAAATTCCTTATCTTTACTTGTTGAAATTTGTAGCAATTTACAAGTTAAAGTTAAGCCGAGATAAATTCCTTATCTTTACTTGTTGAAATTTGTAGCAATTTACAAGTTAAAGTTAAGCCGAGATAAATTTCTTATCTTCACTTGTTGAAATTTGTAGCAATTTACAAGTTAAAGTTAAGCCGAGATAAATTCCTTATCTTTAGTTGTTGAAATTTGTAGCAATTTACAAGTTAAAGTTAAGCTGAGATAAATTCCTTATCTTTACTTGTTAAAATTTGTAGCAATTTACAAGTTAAAGTTAAGCCGAGATAAATTCCTTATCTTTACTTGTTGAAATTTGTAGAAATTTACAAGTTAAAGTTAAGCCGAGGTGAATTGTCAGGTAAACATACCAAGGTATTTCTCCCTGAGGAGATTGTACAAAGGAGGAGAGACTTGCAAAATATTCTAAGTATAGAATCAAACGGAAGCAATGAAGAAAAATTAAAGACTACAGCATTCAAAGAGAAACAGTTGTATATGAAGAAGGCACAACGGCCTAACTGAAGTAAATTGTTCTTAAACAACAAAAGCCACATCGGCCACAAAACAAAGCTTACATTGTTCAGAAAACAAAAGAAAGTACAAAAGTTAAAGCAAAAATGAAAGCTAAGTTTCTTCAGCTTCAGGAGCGGTTTGAGTCTGGACCTCGGAAGTCTCTGGAAGAACAACCTCGGCGTCTTTTTGCACTTCAACCCCGGCCTCCTTATCTGCCGCAATCTCGGCGTCTATCTCGGCTAGAGTCTTCTCAACACTTCCCTCAGCCAGAAGAAGGTTGGATGATGACTGGACTGGTTGAGTTTCCTTGGGTACCTCCTCAACCTCATCACCCTCTTCGTCTTGGGTTAAGTTGATAACCTGCTCAGTTAGAAGAAGGGACTTGGTCTCCGTGGCACCCTTGGATTTTCTCACCAAGGCTTCATCATTGTCTTCATCTTCATCTTCGGCTGAAGACTCAGACTCAACTTCTTCCTCAGCCTGAGTTGAAGGTGGAGGAGGAGGAAAGGGGAGAGGGATAGCTTCGGCCTTGCGCCATGGCGAATCAGCAGGAAGATCAAGTTTTTTGGCTAAGGACATCCAACCAAGGTTAAAACCCCTGTTGCATGCCTGCTTAACCTGTAACTTGTAATCTTCTGCCACATCGGCCATGCCTTGGGCGTAAGCCTTGTCATCAGTCGCTTTGATTTCGGCATCCTTTGTGGCCAGCGCTTCCTGGAGCTCTTTCTCGGCTTGGGCCGCTTTTTCCTCGGCCTCTTTCTTCTGTGCCTCGGCAACGTTTTTAATGGCTTCAGCAACCTTGGCCCTTTCATCAGCCTCTTGCTGAGCCTGAGTTGCAGCCTCGGCTTGGTCTTCCAGAGTCTTCATTTTATTTTTAAGACTTTTGTTCTGTTTCTGGAGAGCAGCAAACTCCTTCTCCATCTCGGACAATTTCTCCTTTGCTTCAAATGCTTGCATGGAGAAGGTGTGGGCGTGTTGAATGGCCTAAAAGTTCACAAGACAGAGGTTATCACAAAATATTACAAAACTTTACAAGTATGAAGAAAAGTGGCAGTAAGGAAAGTTATCAAATTCAAAGACTTACTTGGACAGAGCGCTGCAGCATGAGGGCGTAGTTCTCGTATTCGTTTATCTTGGCATTACGCTCAAGATCACCCTCAAGGAGGACTGCAGTGCTGGGCGCCACGCCGATGTTGATGTCGGCGGCGCTTTCGTTGGCATAGACGAGCCTGTTTTCAAGTGTAATTTTGGGCTCCCAGGGAACTTTGGGAACCCTGGACCCCGAAGTTGTCGCAGACGACGACCTCGGCCTTTTTGGCTGAGTCGACCCCGATGGCTGGGCCTCGGCAGATCTTTTGGTGGGAGCAGAAGTGGTGTTCATGGTTGAGGTTAGTTGGGAGATGGGCAGGGCATCTTCGACCTCGGCCTCAGTAGCTTTGGCCTTTGGCTGGGCCTTTTTGACTCTTTTTGGTTTTGGTGGGGGCACCGTTTGGGATGGTGCATCATCCACATCGGCTGGAAGGTCGGCAAGGAGATCTAGAACAACGGGCTTCGGGCGGACCATTTCGCCAGTTTTTACGAGATGTCGCCGACGCTTTCTTTCTGTTACTGGGATTAGGTATTGGGCTGAAGTCGATGGAAGATCGGCTGGGTCAGAAGTAGAACCTTGATCTGTCCGAGATGTAGATGTGGTTTGAGTTGTGGCTGTGGATAAGCTCTTCTTCTTCTTCCTTGGAACATCGGGCAAAGTAGACTTGTAGGTGGGGATGAAATTTAACAGCAGTGGAGTTTTTCGTTTGTGAATGGAGAGATCTAGAAGCTTCTTCAGGTCTGTGCCTGGAAAGTAGGTTTGACGAAAGTTTTTGGGCGGCTGATGGAGGTCTGCAAGACAAACAAACAGACATTAGAAACGGGATAAGTATGGAAGACTTAAAGAGAAAACAAATAAGCAGTAACACAGGGCTCTTACCCTTGCCCTCTTTAACTGTTCGAGGCAGAGGAAAAATATGGACATCTTCATCTGGACCAAATTCCCAGTTTCCAGAAGCAATGAGATAATCATCTCCAACCCCCTTGTTGGAGTCTGGGAGATCGGCTATAACTTTGAATTCGGTGGACCTCGGCTTAAGGTAGTATACGAAGCCCTTCTCCTTCAGGTTAAGGGGGCACATTGTATAACAGTATTGAAGGTCGGCTAGGGTGATCCTAACCTTCTCTCGCCGGGCTAAGGCTATGACACCATTAATCACCCTATAAGAGTTGATGGTAAGCTGCATGGGGTTCAGTTTGTAGAAGTGGAGAACTTCATGGAAAAGGGGATTTAGTGGGAGTCGAAGCCCACACTCCACAAAAGCTATAACAGGGAAGGGCATGGTATTGTCTGTAGGCATGATGGAGTCATCATCCCCGGCTAGCCTAAGGTGAACGTCGGCAGGAATAGAGAATTCTTGCCTAAAATATTCTAGTTTGGTTGGGGAGTTAACCCTATTTCTCCACATGCCCATGGTTTTTGGTGTAAAAGTACTGGGCTACAGAAACAGGTTACTTTCGAAGGGTTATTAGGACCTCGGCTGAAACCTAGGTGTGTATTGGTGAAGTTGGTTTCAGTTTTTCCTAAGGGTTGATGGATCTATAAGCAAATCCCAAACCTAAATCTACGAAGAATGAGTATGAAGGGCAGAAATCTGGAAAACAGAAAAGCAAAAACGAAGTCTCAGATTCAAGAACAGAAAGGGTAGAAGACCAAGAACAAGAGGTGCAACAGTGCGAGTGTACATGAAATGTGCAAAAAACCGGGAAATAATACACACTAAGGTGAACGATTCACAAACTAAATATTAGAGCAGAACAACAATGGCAAGAAATTTCAGGGATAAATCAAGAACTGGAGGAGAAAAGCCAGTTGCTTACCAGAAAAGGAGAAGGCCGGAGTGAGCTACGCCGAGGTCAGATGGCGGACGCTACAGTGGCGAAAGCTTCGCGGAAATGGTAGATGCAAAACAGTAGCAGAGTCGAAAGCTTCGAGTAATGGCGGATTCGAAGGAAAAAAAGCTTTAGAGAGAGAAAATGTGGAGTATTGAAATGTAGAAGTGAAAAGAAAGAGAGAGGCAAACGTTTTTGTCCAAAACGTGAAACGGCGGCAAAACAAAGGTAATTATTGTGCCTAGGGCAACGCACGCGTCAGGCGGCACGGGCAGGGAAAAGACGACCAACAGGCGCGTTGCCAGCACGGACCAATAAGAGAAAAACGCGTCAGTAGAACGGTTGAAAAATGGTGCATGACAGCTCATGCACTTGGGAGAGTTCGTGTGAATTCTTGTTCTTAGATGAAGACATGTCGACCTGAAAATAAATGATCTCGGCAAGAAAGCTCTTGAGCCGAAGTACGAGAAAAAGTTCGAATATAGGTTCCATCACCTCAGTATGCCGAGGTAATAGAACCTAGGGGGCAGTTGTGGGGATGTATTTTCTGAGTACCAACACGTGGCCGAGGTGACGCCGAAGTGTCAGCTGAGGTTCCACTTGTCATGACAGATATGCCGAGGTGATCTCGGGGTTGCCGAGGTTATCTCCGAAGAAACCGGAGTCCGAGATAAGTGGATAAGGGACAGGAGTCCTAGAAAGAAGGAAGACTGCAAGATGGATATAGGTAGTACTCTCAGGGAGTCTATCCTTATCTCTTGAAGAGTCCAAGGTGGATCCGGAATTGGAGTCCATAGAAGTAAGACTTCTAGTGAGAGTGGGAGAGAGTTAAGCTATAAAAGAAGGGCATCCCCGGTGGGTCTAAGGTACGTAATTCTTAGTCTTGAGCAGTAATTTAAGCATTGATATTATCTTTGAAAGATACTGACTTGATCGTCGGAGTGCCCCCGGGTGGAAGAACCACCGCCGGAGCCTTTTCTTTCTGTTCAGATTACAGGGTGCCATCTATTCTGCCTGTGTTCTACAGCTGGATCACTAAGGAGGGCAGTGTGATCGGAAATTCACTCACACAACATGTATATCAAGCAAAGGGCGTTCTTTGTATAGAGTTAGCACTCTCTTTTTGTAACCAAGTGTTGACTTGGAAAGTTGTAAGCCCATAGGGCATTTACTTTTGTTGTCAACATGTAATACATTTTGTAATGATTACTCTGAAGGAATATATTTATGTTTTATTCTCTTATGTCTAAGTATGCTATTGTTGGTTGATTTATGGGTTTATTTCGAGGGCATTACAACTTGGTATCAGAGCGTACCGGGTTTGAATACTTTGGGTACGTGGGAAGTGATTAGTATCACAATGGGTTTGTCTCGCTTGTTAAAGACTTGTGTGTACTGTTATGTGCTTATGTGATAACACGTTTATGTGACTACTTGGGTATGGGATTTAGTTTCTAGGATGTTGATTGGATCCTTGGGTTTCTGTGAGTCTTGTTGGAAAAGCACTTGATCAATGTTGTTTCTTACCAGAACTCTAGTAACGCCTAGGGACTATAATTATCCGGAAATGAAATTCATAAGTGCTTATGTGTTTATGTGCTTACGTGGAGTGAATTACATTTTTCCATGTATTAGAACGCGAGTGTTTTAGTTTCGGCACATTTATGAATGTGCTAATGTTCTTGTCACCTTTATTAGGATGTCAGGACGAGTACGAGGACGAGGAGCTAGACGTGGTAGGCAGGAAATGCCTTTACCGGATGATATTCCAACACAGCAGGAGAGGATTGGCCAGGCCAATGTGGCCGAGCCAGCAGGTCAGCAGGATATGGGCGCCTTAGCCCGAGGAATAACTGATGCTTTGAGGGAGTCTATGGGAATTCTCAGAGCCGAGAATCCAGTTCAAGCTCCAGTTCAGGCCCAGGTTCTTGATGCAGGGCCTTCCTTCTTGAAGAGGGAGTTCTTCCGGTCAAATCTGGATGAGTTTGTTGGGAATCCGAAGGAGCCACTTAAGTCTGACGAGTGGTTGGAGCAGATGAGTAAGACGTTTGAGATGCTTGGCATCGAGGACGGAGCATTGAAAGTGACCTTGGCATCTTTCCAGCTTAAGAGGGATGCGGGTCAGTGGTGGAAGTACACGAAGGGTCGTATTGATGGCACGTGGAAGGCTTTTGTGGATGCTTTTTAGGAGAAGTTCTTATCTTCAGCTGTCAGAGAGACCAGTTTTGCCAGCTCAAGCAACTAAGCCTATCTGTGGCCGAGTTTGAGGCCTCTTTTACTAGTTTGTCCAGGTTTGCTCCTAAGCTTGTGGCGTTTGAGGAACGCCGCTACATTGAGTTTGAGCGGAAGTTGAGGCGTGGCCTCAAAATGAGAGTTGGAGGTTCTATGACCCGAGACGATGGGCGTTTGGTTGATGTTGCAGCCCATATGGAGATCATGATACAGGAGGAGGAGGAGGGACAAAGGGGCTCCAAGAGGAGTCAGGATGGTCAGGGTGATGGCAGGAGACAGAGGGTTCTAACCCCAGCAGTCTCCGGGTGGTGTTGCTAGATCGACCTTTCCAGTGTCGAGTGCAGGCTCTGGGAGAGGTAATTAGGAAGGCTTGACTTGTTTCAAGTGTGGTCAGCTGGGTCACAAGTCTTCAGTTTGCCCACAGAGGGGAGGAGGTCAAGGAGCTGCTTCTTCTTCAGCTCGACCTTAGGGCTAAAGTCAGGGCAGGGGCCAGCCTTTGTCTTGTTATCAGTGTGGTCAGCCTGGGCACCTGAAAAGGTTTTGCCCGCAGTTGAGTGCCACATCAGGAGCGTCTGGTTCTAAGCAGACGCAGGGTTTTCATCCAACTCAGTCAGTGCAAGCCTCGAGGGCCAATCTAGGAGCTTTGTTGTCCCAGTCAGTGCAGTATTCGTTTGCTCCGAGGGGTGAGCAGGTTGATCAGGGGCCTACAGGGCGCGTGTATGCTGTTGCCGCGCAGGACCTAGTGCCGGCTCCATCAGTTGTGAGAGGTAGCTTTCTGTTTTGCAACTCGGTTGCTAGTGTATTGATTGATACGGGTGCGTCTCATTCTTTTGTGTCTGCTGCATTTGCATCTGTTTTGGGGTTGGAGTTGGCATAATTAGCATCTCCTATATGTGTTGTATCACCTGTTGGGGGTGAATTGATTTTGAAACAAGGATGTAGAGGTTGTGATATAGAGGTTGCAGATCGTCGGCTTCCGTTTCCTTTTGTGGTTATGCCCATGACGGGTTTTGATGTTATTTTGGGTATGGACTAGCTATCGTCATACCGGGCTGTTATCGATTGCTACCGTCAAAGGGTCACAGTATGTACCTTGAGCGGAGAGTGTTTCCAATTCTTGGGGGATCGGGTTGGTAGTGTCTTACCACCAGTGTATGATCCGTGAGGGCGGAGTGAGCTTGGGGGTCTTCTCGCTAGCTTCATGAGTGGTGAGTGTGATGAGACCCAGATTGTATTACCAAGAGTGGTTTGTGCGTATTCGGATGTTTTTCCTGAGGATCTCGTTAGTTTGCCAACTTACCGAGAGATCGAGTTATCTATTGATTTAGTGCCCGGCACAGCACCGATTTCTATGGCACCTTACTATTTTGCCCCAACCGAGTTGAGTGAGTTGAAGATTCAGCTCCAGGAGTTACTAGATAAGGGCTTTATTCACCCTAGTGTTTCACCGTGGGGAGCACCGGCCCTCTTTGCTAAAAATAAAGATAGTGCCTTGAGACTTTGTATCGATTATCAAAAATTGAATCGAGCTACGGTCAAGAATAAGTACGTTATGCACCGTATTGATGATTCGTTTGACCAGTTGAAGGGTTCCTGTTGCTTCTCTAAGATAGACTTGAGATTGGGTTACCACCAGTTGAGGGTCAGGGAGGAGGATGTTCCTAAGACGGCATTCCGTACGCGGTATGGCCATTATGAGTTTCTGGTGATGCCATTTGGGCTCACTAATGCACCAGTAATCTCTATGGACTTGATGAACCGGATCTTCCGGGAATTTTTAGATCGCTTTGTGGTCGTTTTCGTGGACGACATTCTAATCTATTTGCCTTCTGAGGAGGAACACATGGAACACTTGAGAGTGGTGCTTGAGTTGCTTAGAGCCCATAGGCTGTATGCCAAGTTTGGGAAATGTGAGTTCTGGCTAGGAGAAGTCAAGTTCTTAGGCCATGTGGTATTCGGGGAAGGGGTGTCTGTTGATACATCCAAGATTAAGGCAGTGCAAGATTGGGCACAGCCTAAGAGTGTTTTTGAGATCTGCAGTTTTCTGGGATTAGCTGGGTATTACCGTCAGTTTGTGAAAGATTTCTCCAGGCTAGCTTCGTCGTTGACTAGATTGACGTGGCAAGGGGTCAAGTTTGTATGGAGTGAGACTTGTGAAAAGTCGTTCCAAGAGTTGAAAGTTAGATTGACCACCGCTCCGGTCTTGATTATTCTGGAGAGAGGGTTGGGTTATGCAGTTTATTGTGATGCCTCACGAGAGGGTTTGGATTGTGTGTTGATGCAAGAGGGGAAAGTGGTAGCCTATGGCTCTCATCAGTTGAAAATACACGAGAAGAATTACCCTACACATGACCTAGAACTAGCAGCCGTGATTTTTGCCTTGAAGATTTGAAGGCACTACTTGTATGGTGAGAGGTGAGAGGTGTACTCAGACCATAAGAGTTTGAAGTATCTGTTTACACAGAGAGACTTAAATCTGAGGCAGAGGAGATGGATGGAGTTCATTGAGGATTACGATTTTGAGTTGCACTATCACCAGGGAAAGGCCAACGTTGTGGCCGATGCCCTTAGTAAAAAAATCCATCAGTGATGTAGCGTATATAGCCATCCGGGAGTGGGAGATGTTGGGCACACTTGGCGAATTTGATTTGTTTTTGGGCGAATCCGTTGAGGCTGCGGCCTTGTTTTCTGTCGTTACGCAGCCTATACTTGTAACTCGAGTGTTAGAGGTACAGAGAGGTGACCTTGAGGTAGAATGCCTCTAAGAAAAGATCTCCAGTGGGAAGGCTGAGAAGGGTTTGTCTGTGTATCCTGACCAGAGTGTGAGATACCGAGACCATTTATTTGTGCCAGAGTCTTGCTGAGAGGAGGTACTCTGAGAGTTTCACCATTCACGCCTTGCGGTGTATCCGGGAGGCACTAAGATGTATCGGGATTTGGGTCACTAGTTTTGGTGGCGGGGTATGAAGAAGGATGTGGCGGTTTTCGTGTCTAAGTGCCTTACTTGTCAGCAAGTGAAGGCCGAGCATCAGAGGCCAGCGGGCTTGTTGCAACCCTTGCCTATTGCCGAGTGGAAGTGGGAGCATGTCACCATGGACTTCGTTGTAGGTCTTCTAAGGACTCAGCGGGGTAGTGATGCTATTTGGGTGGTTGTAGACTAGTTGACTAAGTCGGCGCACTTTATTTCTATGTGCATGAGAGATTCGGTAGATCATCTGGCCGACTTGTATATTTGGGACATAGTGAGGTTGCACGGGGTCTCAGTGACGATCATCTCAAATAGAGACCCTCGTTTTACTGCTAGATTGTGGCAGAGTTTGCAGAGTGCCTTGGGTACTAAGTTGTCCTTTAGTACGGCTTATCATCCTCAGACTGACGGGCAGTCCGAGCATACTATTTAGATCCTTGAGGATATGCTTCGAGGTTGTGTCTTTGACTTTAGTGGGACGTGGGAGAGGCATTTGCCATTGGTGGAGTTTGTCTCCAACAACAGCTTCCAGTCTAGTATTGGTATGGCACCGTTTGAGGCCTTGTGTAGCCGACCGTGTAGGTCTCCGGTTTGTTGGGCCGAGGTGGGTGATGCACCTTTGTTGGGCCCGGAGTTGGTAAGGGAAACGACGGAGAAAGTTGAACTTATCCGTAGGAGGCTTGTTACAGCCCAGAGTCGAGAAAAGAGTTATGCCGACCGTAGGAGGAGGCCTTTGGCATTTGAGTCGGGTGATCATGTTTTCTTGAAAATATCACCGAGGTTGATGAGGTTTGGGAAGAGTGGGAAGTTATCACCTCGGTTTATCGGTCCCTTTGAGATCCTTGAGAGGATTGGGGAGGTTGCTTATCGTTTGGCTTTGCCACTGCAGTTGTCCGGGGTACATGACGTATTTCATGTTAGTATGCTTCAGAAGTACGAGCCGGATCTATCGCACGTGTTGGATTGGACCGACTTAGAGGTAGATGAAGATGCCTCGTATGAGGAGAGACCGGTTCAGGTCTTGGATAGGCGAGATCAAGTCTTGCGAGGCAAGACCATACCCTTGGTGAAAGTTTTGTGGAAGCATCACGGGATGATGGAAGCCACTTGGGAACGTGAGTTAGAGGTCCGTGAGAAGTATCCGGACATGTTTGTTGATGTGTAATCATGTATTGAGATTTTGTAATATTGTTGAACGTTAAGAGCATTATATATGTCTTAAGTTCTAAAACATGGTATATGTTTTGGTTAATGGAAGTATTTTGAAACTTGCCTTGAAATGGAAGTTTAACGTAACATTGTATATGTTGAATGTATTATAGAAATGAAAACATATCATGAATATTGAATACGATATAGAATTGTGCAATGTGGTATTGAAATTTGTGGAATTTCAGGGAATGCATATCTATAATGCATGTTGTGGGAAATGTTGTAATTTGCCTCTTGAAAAGAGATGAGATGACTGGTAATGGGTCGAGTCATTGAATTTCGCATTGTAATAATATTGGGAATTGAGAAAATCTTGTTTTTGAAAAACTTGTATTTAATTTCGGGAACGAAATTCTTTAAGGGGGGAAGGTTATAGCGATTCCAGTTTTTCCCTTTTTGTATTTGTTGTACTCCGGACTTTGGTTCCATGGAGTTGGTGGTTGTATACCTTGTTATCATCATTTAATTCCTGATGTTTGAGTTGTAGGATGTGTTGGGCGTGTTTCGAACAGGTGGGTTGAGTTTCGGTCTCAAATGTAGTTGCCCAGGTTTTTGGTGTTACGCTCGAGCGGGTCATTTTGCGCTCGAGCGGAGTTTGGTTTTCGGTTGTACGCTCGAGCGGGACTTCTTACGCTCGAGCGGGGTTTACACACTCCCAGTATTTCGTGCCTCTGCAAAACTTCTGCAGGTGTGTTTTTCACGCTCGAGCGGGTTCCTTTACGCTCGAGCGGTCACGGGGTAGTTCTTTGTCAGTGAAAGCTCTGGGAGGGGGAAATCTACGCTCGAGCGGACTGGTTTTCGCGCTCGAGCGAATGTACTTTATTCTTGTGTCTTGGCGCTCGAGCATGTCCAGATTTTTTGTGCTTGACGCTCAAGCGTTCTATTCTCCGCTCGAGCGGGAGTGTCGTCTATTAGATGGCAGCTAGGCATTTTTGAATTACTTTTTACACTCACACTCTCCCTCTTACTTTCTAAAAGCCAATTTTGAGAGCTTCTCTCTCTAGAATCTCCCTTCTCTCTAGGGTTTGATCTAGTTAGAGTGTCCCTTTATCCTTCGGCCTTTGTAAAAAGTGTGTTGATCGTCGAGGGTTTCGTTTTGATCCGAAAAGTTTGGAGTTTGGAGCACTTTGGTTTTGGTCTTCCTCTCCATTCGAGCTCTAACTTCGAGGTAGGGATATCCTACTCCATCTTATGAGCTTTGTCTTTGGATTTTAGTATTTCGGTATGTTGGGGGTTGTTGGGTAATTTTGAGAAAGCTTGGGGTCATTGTGTAATTTTCAAAAGAGGGGTTTTCAAAGTTTAAAACCTTTATGTATGTAATACATTGGAAAATGGACTTGGTGTTGGATTGTTGATGAAAAAGGAACCTTAGGGTTGGTATTGTGAATTTGGGGAAAAGTCCTAATTGCATGATAAATTAATTGGTATAATTGATTTTGGGAAATGAGAAATTGAATAGGAAATATTCAAATTAGAATGGTATGGGATTAAAGGGTGTAGTTGGATTAATTTATCGCTCACCTAGGCAAATGTTGATAATTTATCCATTTGATGCATTTATTTTCTGTTTAGAAATAACTGCTTTGGGCTATCGGTAGAGGATAGTCTTGATTGTTGTAGACAATGCATGATGATTAGGCAAATGAGAACTAATTAATTGAAAGTGTCATCGAATATGACTGTGAAATAATACATTAACCTTATGTATTGATTGAATGTGTATATGATCCGTGCTTATATACATTGTGTTGTGTGGGAGGAGATAGGAGATGTACTCTACAGTTTAGGGAAAGATAGGGGATGGACCTCTAAACCGGAAATTGTTGATATTGATACAGCACTACAATGTGTATCAATTGTGAAATATGGAAGTGTTTTGTTACATGGATACAGCACCAAAATGTGTATCATTTGTGAAATATGGAAGTGTTTTGTTATATTGATATAGCACCAAAATGTGTATCATTTGTGAAGTATGAAAGTGATTTTTATGCGTTATTGATACAACACCAAAATGTGTATCTGTCATGAATTGTGAAAGTAATTGAGTGATGAGTTATAATCTCATTAAGTTATTTGGGCCAGGTTCTGAGCCTTGTTTTCAAACTGAAAGTTGAATAAGAAATGGAGACTGAAATGTAACATGTGCATGATTGCCATGAAATTGTAATATGACATGAGTCGGAATATAAGTGTGGGCCATCTATCGAATGCTATCATTTTAGTCGTTGTTTATAATTGGTTTAGTATATTTTTACTGGGCTCTGGCTCACCCTATATGGGACATCATTTTCAGGTACAGGTAGCATGCCACCTCCAAGGACGTAACTTGGGAGGCTTAGTGGCTGGGATTACTTTTGTTGTTTTGTTGTATTACATGTATGTCAAGCCAAGGGCGTTCTTTGTATACAGTTAGCACTCTCCTTTTGTAACCAAGTGTTGACTTGGAAAGTTGTAAGCCCATAGGACATTTATTTTTGTTGTTAACATGTAATACATTTTGTAATGATTACTCTAAAGGAATATATTTATGCTTTATTCTCTTATGTCTAAGCATGCTATTGTTGGTTGATTTATGGGTTTATTTCGAGGGCGTTACATACAATGCATCCCGTTTTATCACAACACCAACATAAAGATAAATTAAACATAATTATCACATAACATAACCCGATTTTGTCAACCCATAACCACCACAACCCACTTTGGGCGTAAATCAAAGGTGAGAGGAACCCATTTCAAAATGCCAAACTTTATTGGACCTCGAGTTGGTGGGGATCTGAGAGGAACCCGTTCACACTTTACCGGACGTGAACCGGAAGGAAGAGGAACCCCATGTCAAAGCGTCAAATTTTACCGAACGCGACGCTAGAGGGAAAAAGAACCCATACCAATGCGCTCTTTTATTCAACTCACAATTTACACGTTATTCTAAATTTCACAATTTATTCAACAATATCAATACCATCATCTACCGATGGCCAATAACACAACCTCTAATACGTTAAGGGCCAATAACACAACCTCTAATACGTTAAGGGCCAAGTCCACAACTTCAATTTCGTCCTCTTGATTTAGATTTTATCAACATTTATTTGTTATATAATGTTCATCTTTCAATTCCAATTAATTCAATCTTCAATCCATGCCATTTACAAAACTCATAACTAAATTCTCTTTTATCACCAGCATCCCATCTTTATGATTCAATTTTGGGCGAATTACACTAACAGTCATTATAATTTGTGGCTCGTGTTACTTTGGTCCCTGACTTTTCAATTGTGACACATTTAACCTAAAATTTTGAATCTTATTCCAAATAAGGACAATTGAAGATACCATTACTCAATTTCAAAGGCAAAGTCCTCAATTTGATAAAATATAAACTAATTTGACAAACTAATTTGAAAAAAATAAATGTCAAAAAAATATTTGTCAAAAAAATATTTTTAAATTTGTAAAAATAATTTCTATCCACTAAAGATAAAATTATGTAAAATTAATAAATCTTTTAGACATTTTTTTATTTATTTTGACCAAATTATTTTTTATTATGTGTTTGGATAATAATCATATAATTGGTGGCTATTTTTATTTTCTTTAAATTAGTTTCTATTTTTCCAAAAGTTAAATATGACTACAACTTTGATATCATTATTAAATCAATCCATTAAATCCAAAAATCAATCTAAAACTAAAAACATTTCATATATTAAATGTGGGATAAATTACACTGACACCCCATGAGGTTACTATTTAATATAGATTCTTCCCTTACGTTTGAAAAATTACACTTACCCTATGTCAGATTAAAATGACATATTTGCCCCTTAATCTTTATACATATAAAATAATAAAATAATACTGATATTTTTTTCATGTCATTTCAAAAGAAATAACAATTATCTTCTTTGGTTAAACTCACACAAAAAAAAAAAAAAAATTTATTTTTATTTTTATTGATTTTTAAAATATTTTAAGCAATTTTTTATTTTTTAGATACACCTAATCTATATATACTTAAAAAGTATAATATTTTGTGATTTGCTTTTAAATTCACCATACACAAAAAAGTATAAAAATACAAAAATTCAGTATTACTGTAATAAATGTGAATGACGGTGTTAGGCAATACTATAATAAATATGGGTGAATAGACGAGAAAGAAAAATGATGGTGGAAATAAAAATGAAAAATTATATTCATATATAAAAATGTATACACAAAATATCATAAAAATATTGTGGTAGTGATGTTATTGTAAATATAAATAATGTTTATGAGTGTTTTGTTTTGAAGTGAAAGGTTACCATTAATATCATTGTGTTTGAAAACTTTATACAAAATTTATGTTTGTATATGACTCAATAAAAATATGCTCATGTAGAATTTAATTATGGAAAGTTGTAAAATGTGAGATGATGATAAGAAGAAGAAATGGCAGGAAAAATGGCAAAATGGTTATTTAGAAAATTTTAAGGCATTCAGGGGGCAATTTGTAATGAGATTACAAACCACTGGGAGGGGAATGTTATCTTTCAAACGTAATGGGGGAATCTGTATTAAACCGAAACCTCAGGATCAGTGTAATTTACCCTTAAATATATCGACTATACATTAAAAGTCTAACAACCACCCATTACATGATCATTATCTAAAAACATAATAAAAATTAATTTGGTAAAATAAATAAATAAATAAATGTCTAAAAAATTTATCAATTTTATATAATTTTATCTTTGGTGGGTAGAAATTATTTTTAAAAATTCAAAAATATTTTTTGACATTTATTTCTATCAACTTAGTTTATATTTTATCAAATTGATGACTTTGTCCTTAAAATTGAGTAATGGTATCTTCAATTGTCCTTATTTAAAACAAGATTCAAAATTCAGGATCAAATGTGTTACAATTGAAAAGTCAGGGGCTAAAGTAACACGAACCCCAGACTATAGGAACTGTTAGTGTAATTTGCCCTTCAATTTTCAAAATATTTAAATTTGGTTCAACAAAGAGTAGGCTCATCATGAGTGCAATAATTCCTTTACAACAACTCATAAACTCTTCTTACTTCTCATTCTCATTTCTCATTTCACAAAAATTTATAAACCTCTTCTTGATTTCAAATTTATTTTGCCTCAATACCCACAACAATTTGTCAATTCTCCCTTTAGTTATTAAAACCCAACTAGTCAATTTATAATCATAATCCAACACCCTCTTTATTTTCCCGAAATCTTGATTTCATGACAATTATACAACTAAACAAGTAAAAAAAAAAAAAAGAATCAACAATAATCATTGTCACAAATTAATTTCATAATGACCCTCTTTATTTTCTTAAATATCTATTTCACATTTTAAATACACACTATTTCATAAGGTTCAAATAATGTCAAAACATCGATTTTCCCCATAACTATTAAGCAAACAATTAGGGCTTTTTACTCTAAACTATTTAAACATGTTCCTCAAGCACACAATCTCATAAATTCACAACAAAACACAAGATTTAACTCTAGATCATGAAACTCTAACCCTCATCACATGTTTTTTTTTTTAAAAACCCAACAAATCAAGTTTTTAGTGCAATAAAAACTACCATATGTCTATCTATAATGAGGTATTGAAAATGAGTAAAGAAATCCTTACCTCAAGATAGAAGAGGAGAAAAATCTGAAAAACCAACTTTGCCAAAAACAGATCTTCACTGGTCAAAAAGTAGCCCTCAGAATGCTCATCGTTTTGGTATATGAAACTAGAACCAAAATCTCTATGGATCTTGCTAGAGCAAGAGAAGAAGCAAGGATTTGTAGAGGCTTTTAAAGAGAGATGAGAGAAAAGAGAAATAAGAGTTTAGATATATATATATATATATATATGTGAAAAAGTGATTAAAAAAAATGGGGTGTGGGATCATATTTGAGAGAATTGCATGAAATTCAAATCAGAAGACGTGTCTGGCAACACGTGTGGGGCCACTGGCCTCATATGCAAGATCCCTCGCCACACATGCAGATCCTCCCAGCAATAACCTAGGTTTGCTCTTGTTGCCGCACGTGCGGAACTCCATGTTGCACATGCGAAGCCTCCTACCACACATGCAGGCCCTTGCCCTAGAAAACTCAATTCATCTTGCACGAATCCGCACGTGTGGGCCCTCCTGGCCGCACGTACGGGAATCCCTGACCAGCCTCAAATTTTATAAAAGTCTCCTACACTCTCCGATTTGGTTCTTATGCCTGAAACTCAAAAATTTTAACTCGGTCTTGCGTTAAAAAGATTAAACATGTTCGAATTCCTAAACATCGATGCAACATAACCCCTCAAGGGTCCGAAAAAAAAAATTTGTTAGTCCGAAAGGCACATTCAAGTCGGGTCCAAAACCCAGAACATCACACTCCACCTCATCAAAGACAAACCCATTCATCTTTCCGCTAATCTCAAGTTTCATAAACTACAAAGTGACCCTAAAATTTTAGTATAATTTTATATTTAAACTTTTAAGTTTAGCATAATTTTGTAAAAATTTAATTTTCACTTTGTAAGATGTTGTGAGACCCTCCATCTTGGTATCAAAGCCTAAAATCGAATCTAGGAATAATTTAAAAAATGAAAATTCAATGTTTAATGCAGGATATAATAGAAGTAAAAAACTTTATACATCTTGATCATTCAAATAGTAAAACTGAAATCATAGGACTATAAAATATTCTAATGGAGGTGAGTAAAGAAACTTTAAATATTTGCATAAATCAAAATATCATGATTACTAAAATATCTAAAGAGTTAAGAGAAATAAAAGAAATTTCTCTGAAAAATAAAAAAGAAAGTTTTATTAAAAAAAATTTAAACTTCTTTTGCGGTTATTGAAAAAATCAGGATGGTAGTAGTACATCCGCACCAAAAACTCCTTTAGATGGAATATCTTCCGAAGATCTTGAAAAATATTTGAATATATATATATATGGATAATTATGAAAATAAAAAGCGCTTAAAAAACCAATAATCGATTCTATTGACCTAGCGGAGTTAAAAGAACAGCACTATCAATCATAAAGAAAAGTTGAAATATCTGAATTAAATAAAACATTTGAAAATTTTTGTTTTTGGAGAAATCCAAATTTTATGAATATCTTTGGAGATAATGAAGAAAAATCTTCTAAGCAAGAAATAAAATCAAGAAAAAGAAGACCATTAAAGACACATTTAAAATATGACTTTATTCACAAAGCTGCAAAAAAAAATGAGTCTATTACGAAATATGGAATATATCTTGATTTGGACTATAGAAAAGGTTATAGATAATTGGATTCAAGCAGTAAGAATTGTAGTAGTAGGACAAGCTATAAACACCAGTGATTTAAATCAAGGTTTTGAAAACCGGACCGGACTGGCCGGTTTGACCGGTTGAATCGTCGACTGGTCAGGGTTCCGGTCCGGATGTATCCTCTAAACCGGCCAAAACAAAAAACCGGTGTATTTAGTGAGAACCGGGAAAACCGGCGGTTGAACCAACGAACCGGTCGACCTGGAACCGATTCGCCGGGTTGTTCGTCTCGAAATTTTTTTTTTCTTTGAGTTTTTTTTTCTTTTTCTTTTTTTTTAAATTTTTCTTTCTTATTTTATATATATATATATAATATAAGAATATAAGAAAATTTTAATTTGAAACTCTTTTTCAAGGGTCTCCTCTTGTGAGGAATCCCATTAAGAGCTTGATGAAATTATTGTAAAAGCCTTCACCTATTTATAAGAAAAAAATTCTTTCAAAAGGACTCAAGAAATCCATGTGGGATTCAATCAAATGTATTGGAGGGAATATTGAAATTTTGATATCCCTCCAAAATTTTTGTTCTCCTTTCAATCAAATTATTTGAATTAAAATCATATGGAGGGAATATTAAATATTTGATTTCATCTTCCAAAATTGAAATTAATAATATTTTTAAATATATTATTATATTTTTTTGTAAAAAAAATATTAGGACAAATATTTAAGATAATTTAATATTTTTAATTTATAATTTTATTACTTATATTTTTATTTACATATAATTTAAATATATTTATTATGTCACGGTTCGATTCCGGTTCAACTCGACGGTTGAACCGGTGACCCGTCCACTCAATCCCTTTTCCGGTTTGCTCACCGGTCCGGTTTTTAAAATATTGGTTTAAATGTTTACGTAAAAGCTACTCTAAGAGGTCAAGCTACAAAATACTTTATTAGATAATGATAATATAAAAGCTCAATGGTTAGCATTAATACTGTTGAGGAAAGTATCATGTTTATGGTAGATAACTTTAAATGAGAATTTTGTGGAACTGCCCTTATAGTCAATGAGAATGCAGGAAAAAATAGCATTTACAAATGAAAATTATGTTTGGGAATATAAAAAATGTTATATAAATTAGACCTTAAGATATTATTTATTGGCAAAAACAATTATAGCCATACTTCCTAAACCATGGGATGAACTATCTTAAATAGAGTTTGAAAGGTTATTGGAAAATATTCAAATCTATGATTCTTTAGGTGGAAGAATAGTTTATGTGTGAGAACTTAAAGAGAAATATTGTGCAGAACGATAAGCTATAAAGATATAAAAAAAGACATAATTGGATTGTAGCTGCTGTTCAAAAATAGATAGTATGGTAGGAAGCTATAGTTGTAATAAGAAATCCAAACCATTGGCGAAGAAGAACAAATTTGTGAAAAATTTGAAAAAATTTTAGAAAAGAAAATTTAATCCTTATTAAGAAAAACTAAAACCTTGGGGTAGATATATTAGAAAGAAATTTAATAAATTTATAACAAATAAAAAGTATCTATATCCAAAAAGAAAATCTCCAGAAGAAAATAAATGTTGGCTTTGTGGAGAAAAATAACATTTTGCAAATAAATGTATTGTTAATAAAGAAAATAACATGTTAAACAAATATTATTTTCTGAAGAAAAATATGAACCAGTATGGGGATATGAAATACAATCTGACGGTGAAGTAGAAGAATTCATGTCAGAATCTGAATATAGTCTTGATGAAAACGATGAGCAAATCTTGGAAGAAACTGACTTAAACTACTTTTATGATGAAAATAGATTTAGATGATGAGAATGATATGATCCATTTTCCTAAGTCAGGCGAAAGTGGATCATTTGAACTTGAGGAACGAGAATTTTTCGTAAATGATTGAAAAATGCCAAAAAATCCAATTAAGAAAATTTATATAAACTCAATCTTCATACCCCAAACCAAAATGAATGTAGAAATCTTTGAAGGAAGAACTTCAATTTGTAATATAGAAGAAACATCTATACATATACTATTGTTTTATGCGAATAAAATCAAACAATATCGTAACAAAAAACATAATTACATTCATTTAGGACTTATACAAGTTAGTATATGTCATGACCTGAGGTTTAGGTCATGACCTGAGGTTTAGGCCATGACCGGCCAATAATCCCAGATTACCTCTAGCCTCAAAGACAAAACTAATAATTAATAAATATAATGGGACCATGCTGAAGCAATATTAATTATAGACATGACCATTGAGGTGCATATATAAGAGTTCATATAGAATTTAACATCAACATCTCGTAGATGTAAATACAAAGGTACGTCAAACATCTTACACTAATACACTTATACAAAATCTGTACATAATTACTTCCAAAAACAAAGACAACTAAAACAAAGTAACATGATCCACTTGGTTGACACAACTTGGCTCTGCATGAGACCAAGATCAACCCATCACAGAGGCACTCACAAAACTGCTAACAAAAAGGGTGGACTCCCAAGGTTACCTTATGCCTGATGCTCTACTTGCTCACCTACATATATATAGAGAAAGGGGGTGAGTTAAAGCCCAATGAGTAATACCAATATAAAGAGGTTTAAATGAATATTGCGATACATTAGATATCATATTCATATGCGGTACATCCAATATTTTACGATGGGACCATATAGGTCACACATAGGGACCCCTTGGGTCTGCAATAGAGATCTCTGTAACGATGGGCCACAGTATTGTTACCCTTGGGCGAGGGCCATATCGCATAGGCCACGGTATTGTTACCCCCGAGCGAGAGCCGCAGGCTGCGATATTGTTTCCCCCAAGCGAGGGCCGTAGGCCACGGTATTGTTTTGCTCGGGCGAAGGCTGTAGGCCATAGTATTGTTAACCCCGGGAGAGGGTCATAGGCCATGGTATTATTACCCTTAGGCGAGGGCTGCAAGCCATGATATCGGTACCCCTAGGCAAGGGTTACACTAAGGATGCCACAATTACATTTTGAAAGAGACAATCATTCATTGTAACAAATAGCATTTCAAAATAATGAACTTGTGGTAAACCAAAACACTCTTTAATAATAGATCTTTACAAAAGTACTACTTATAGTGGGCTGGTACTGATGATAGACCTCGGTTGACCTCCTACACAAAGAACATAGCACAAATACACATTAAACACACATTCGAAACAAGTAACATATCTTAATTATTCTCTTACGTGTGTTCCTCGCTTATTCCATGTTTAAGGATGTTCAAATGAGACCTAAGAATGCCTAAATGGTCATGAGGATGCAAATATGAACTTAGAAGAGTTAGTCAAAAATTGGTGAAAATAAGGCCTTCGCTCGAGTCCACACTTGGTCGCTGGAGCCGTCTACAAAGACTACAAAAGTACTAGATACTCAATTTTGCGCTCGACGGTCGCTCGAGCGAAGTGCTGAATAAAAATGGGTTCACTCGGGCGTACACTTGCTTACTTAGCCAACAACCAAATGTCTGCAAAAATACTGGATGCCTTTGTTTTTCGCTCGAGCGATGAATCCTTCGTACGAGCGAATTGGACGAATTTTGGATTTTCTAGATTTGTGTTTGAAGTTCAAAAACAATGCTCTCATGTCCAAACCTTGAATGGTTGGTTTCAAAAGCTTAGAAACACTTTGTAAAACATGTATCTTTGGAAAATATGAAACCATGACCTCAAATCCCCTTTCAATTCTTCGAAACCAAACTCAAAACATCATGTCCTCAACATGCATGTGACACACTCAACTATGTTCTTTCTAAAACATGTATAAGTGGAATGTTGAGTGCAAAAACATGAAGAATTCTAAGAAATAACTTGAGTAAGGCTCATGCATGTGTGAATTTGAAAAAACCAAGTTCAAAAGATGAAGAATTATGTATGCATGTACACAATTCACTCAAATTCACCATACCCTTGTTAAATCATGCTCATTTCTTTTAATTACATGCAAATGGTCCTACAAAGTGATGAATTCATCTTCATACATGGATTAACTTCATGCATTATAGGTGAGAATTATAGCTACTTAAATCATTCCTTAGTTAAGCTAATCCTCTTTAATTCCCCTTAAGCCTCTTGAATTCTCTTTTCTCTCTCTACAAATGTTGAACTCTCTCTCTAGCTCTCCAATTTTCAGCACAAAGTTGATGCAAAATGAAGTCTAAGAATGTTTAACAAATATATAGGGTGATTAAGGCCTCACTAATCATCTATGCTTAAGGCTAATCAAGAGGGCTTAAATCTAATCAATTATGATTATTTTATTCTAATTATTTTGATCTAAATAAAAATTTAATTAAACTTGCCATATGATTCTAAAAATTCCAACTAGCCTATTGAATTAACCAATTTTGGTTTTGAATTCATTTGGGCTTTCAATTTCAAATTCTAAGTCGACAATTAAACAGATAATTCATAAACAAACAGATAAGTGTCAAATAAACACATAAAACACATAATTATCTTAATAAAATAATTTGTAAAAAAAATGATACGAAGGTTGGGGTCGTTACAGTCTTCCTCCCGTAAGAAGTTTGGTTCTCCACACTTAAGTTACCTCCATTTGGAAATAGATACTGGTACAATTGCTATATTTCTTCTTCTTTTTCCCATGTAGCCTTTTTCCTGCAATGTTCCCTCTATTCTACTTTTACCATTGGGATAGATTTATTCCTTAGTTGCTTCACTTGCCGATCAAGGATCCATACTAGCCATTCCTGGTATCTCATATCATCATCTAAGGCTATTCGGTGGTAGTCAATTATATGAAACGGATCTCTAAGACATTCATGAAGCATTGATACATGGAAAACGTTGTGCATTTGCTCCATTCCCGACGGTAAAGCAATATGATAAGCAACGAGATCAGGCCTTTCCAAAATCTGAAATGACCCAATATACCTCGGAGTTAATTTCCCATTTCTATTGAATCTTGTTTGCCCTTTCATTGGTGTCACTTGAAAAAACACATGATCCTCTACTTCATATTTCACTACAACAAAAAAGGACTTTGGTGACGGATTGATTTTGTCTCCAAACATCAAATTTTCGTCACTAAAGTGATCTGCGATGAAAAAAATTTGTCACCACGTTCATGGCATATACGTTGTCGCTGAAAGTACCTGGTGACGAAAAACAGTTTCATCACCTATTTTTCATTTTTGACGACGAAATGTTTCGTCTCCAAATGTTAAATTTTTCGTCCTTTAAAACATCAATTTCGTCACCAAAACTAAATAATATTTTATTTTAACTGTTTTTGGTGACGAAATAGATTTTAGTGACGAAAGTTTTCCTCACCAATGATATGGATTAAGGTGACAAAAAAATTCGTCACTAAAATGAGCAGAAAAGAAAATTATTCAATGATAAAAAACATTTTGTCACCAAATATTTCAATTTAGTGACGAAATATTCAACAACTATGACGAAATTATTCGTCATGTTTTTTGAAAACTAATAGCGACATTTTTCATTTCGTCGCTAATAAAAATTTAAAGTTTTTAAAAAGGGGGTACTATTTTCATATTAAATTTTTTCTTTTTAGTAAAAATTCCTTGCGTATTTCAATAACCTATTCAATAACCTGTGCAATAACCTGTTCAATAAAATATCCATTACAAATCAATACAAAAATCTGTGTATTTTCATAAATATCACAATCGAATTTCAGCACTATCCACAAAAATATAATATGAACTGCATGCGGATTATAAACATGTCTTCTAATATCCACAAAAAACATGTCTACTAATATCCACAAAAATATAATATCAATCGCATGTGAATTACCAAACACGTCTCCTAATATCCACAAAAAACATGTCTACTAATATCAACAAAAATAAAATATCAAGTGTGGATTACCAAACATATCCTGTAATACCAACAAAAATATAAAATTTATAACGCAACCAAAATACATGTAAGGTAATATGAACAAAAATACAAAATGAGCTAGCTTCTGCTCTCGAAATTACCAAACATGCCCATATCAAATCTCCAATCTGCAAAAAAATGAAGCACACACAACAAAAAAAAGAAAAAAAGAAAAAAGAAAATGCAAGTTAGACAATTATTATTTTATCAATTAAATATACAATTTAACATGCATTTTTGGGCTTAGTTTTCAAACCTGGAGTCCCGTGTTAGTTCCGTAAGTTTCCATAACTCACTTTGGTCCCTCCCGAGGTGGTTGAGGTGTTACCTAGGGCCGTCTCGTGGCTGTTATATGATTTTGGCCTCTGATAGCCTATTTTTCAGGCTTAATTGTCGCTGAAAGTGCATTTTTGGACTTAGTTTTCAAATCGGGAGTCTCGTGCTAGTTCCGTAAGTTTTCACAACTCGCATTTGTCCCTCCCGAGATGTTTGAGGTGTTATCCAGGCTGTCTCGTGGCTGTTACACGATTTTGGCCTCCGATGGCCTATTTTTCAAGCTTAAGTGTGAAAAAGTGCATTTTTGGACTTAGTTTTCGAACCAAGAGTCCCATGCTAGTCCCGTAAGTTTTCACAACTCACATTGGTCCCTCTCGAGGTGGTTGAGGTGTTTCCCAGGCTGTCTTGTGGCTGTTGCATGATTTTGGCCCCCGAAGGCCTATTTTCAAGCTTAAGTGTGAAAAAATACATTTTGGACTTAGTTTTCGAACCAGGAGTCTCGTGCTAGTTCTGTAAGTTTCTATAACTCACATTGGTCCCTCCTGAGGTGTTTGAGTTGTTACCTGGGCTATCACATGCCAGTTGCACGATTTTGGCATTTGATAGCCTATTTTCAAGCTTAAGTGTGAAAAAGTGTATTTTTGGACTTAGTTTTCAAACCGGGAGCCTCGTGCTAATTTCGTAAGTTTCCACGACTTAATTTGGTCCGTCCCCAGGTATTTGAGTTGTTCCTCGGGCCGTCTCGTGGCTATTGCACAATTTTGGCCTCTGATGGCCTATTTTCAAGCTCAAGTGTGAAAAGGTGCATTTTTGGACTTAGTTTTCGAACCGGGAGTCCCGTGCTAGTTCTGTAAGTTTTCACAACTTACTTTGGTCCCTCCCGAGGTGTTTGAGGTGTTACCCAGGCCATCTCATGGCTATTACACGATTTTGGCCTCCGATGGCCTATTTTTCAAGCTTAAGTATGAAAAAGTGCATTTTCGGACTTAGTTTTCAAACTGGGAGTCCTGTGCTAGTTCCGTAAGTTTCCAAAACTCACATTGGTCCCTCCTGAGGTGTTTAAGGTGTTACCTAGGCCGTCACATGGATGTTGCACGATTTTGGCCTCCGATGGCCTATTTGCAAGCTTAAGTGTGAAAAAGTGCATTTTGGACTTAGTTCTCGAACCGGGAGTCTCGTGCTAGTTCCGTAAGTTTCCATAACTTACTTTGATCCCTCCCAAGGTGTTTGAGGTGTTACCTAAGCTGTCTCGTGACTGTTACACGATTTTGGCCTCCGATGGCTTATTTTTCAAGCTTAAGTGTGAAAAAGTGCATTTTTGGACTTAGTTTTCGAAACGGGAGTCCCGTGCTAGTTCCGTAAGTTTCCACAACTTACTTTGGTCTCTTCTGAGGTGTTTGAGGTGTTACCTAGGCCGTCTCATGGCTGTTACATGATTTTGGCCTCCGATGGCCTATTTTTCAAGCTTAAGTGTGAAAAAGTGCATTTTTGGACTTAGTTTTCGAACCGGGAGTCCAGGGCTAGTTCGGTAAGTTTTCACAACTTAATTTGGTCCCTCTCGAGGTGTTTGAGGTGTTACCCGGGCCGTCGTATTGCTGTTGCATGATTTTGGCCTCCGATGGCCTATTTTCAAGCTTAAGTGTGAAAATGTGCATTTTTGGACTTAATTTTCAAACCGGGCGTCCCGTGCTAGTTCCGTAAGTTTCTATAACTTACTTTGGTTCCTCCCGAGGTGATTGAGGTGTTCCCCGGGCCTTCTCGAGGTTGTTTAATGATTTTGGCCCCCCGATGGCCTATTTTCAAGTTTAAGATTTAGAAAAAATGCATTTTTAGACTTAGTTTTCAAACTGGGAGTCTTGTGCTAATTCCGTAAGTTTCCACAACTCACATTGGTCCCTCCTCAGATGTTTGAGGTGTTACCCGGATCGTCTCGTGGCTGTTGCCCGATTTTGGCCTCCAATGGCTTATTTTCAAGCTTCAATGTGAAAGTGTATTTTTTGACTTAGTTTTCAAACCGAGAGTCCCGTGTTAGTTTCGTAAGTTTCCACAATTTAATTTGGTCCCCCCCTGAGGTGTTTGAGGTGTTACCCGGGCCGTCTCGTGGCTGTTACATGAATTTAGCCTCCGATGGCCTATTTTCAAGCTTAAGCGTTAGAAAAGTTCATTTTTTCACTTAGGTTCATGCCTACATGTTCGAATAGTGCAAATTTCAAAGTAGTTTTCGAATTGGAAGCCACGTGCATATTTCAGTGTTTGTGATGTTCTTGGGCTTTTACATGCATATTTCACTATCTTTGTTGAAGAAGAAATTTCTACTAAATTAACATAGAAACATAATATACTAACCAAGAAGTGCAATTATGAGTCTTATGACCGATAAACCATAAATCAAAGTCAAAAGGAGCAAAATATTAAAGGGAAAAAAGAAATGCACCCACATGTTGATTGTTGACAAGTAACCAGATGTTGTTTAGGATACTTGTCTTAAGGAGAAAATAAATAGTACATTTTCCAGTATTTCTAGCAAATCAATTGTATACAAAATCTAACTCTATCAAGGAATATGTAAAAGTTTATGTTCCTTTTCTCTGGTACATATGCATCTAAAGGGAGAAACTAATTCTCGCTTTTTTTTTTTATTCTTTCTCTTCTTCTTCTTCTTCTTTTTTTTTTTTTTAAAAAAAACAAAAAATAAACTAGAGGAAGAAGTTAGGGATGTTTGCACTAGAAAATTGATTGGGGAAAATCTGCACATAAACAACTAAACCTAATGATTCAGCTCCTAAATATATTGACATTGCACAAACCACAGAATCTAAAAGCTAGCTATATTTCACAATCGTAATTCTGTCACGATCTAGATCACCAATTTTGACTCTAAAATGGGCTACACGTAGTCGTCACAAGTCAAAATGACAGTCAAAGATTCAGTAAATCTCGCTTCAAACGAATCACAAAGTGTCGTAGATCTTAAAAACAAAGACAACAGAAACTGAAAATGGATCAAGAAATTGAGAAATTCACCTTCAATGGGCGGGAAATCCTTGCACAAATCACTGGCCACGGAGCGAGTTTCAGTCGTGAGGCGAGAGACATTGGAGAGAAGAGTGAAGGGATACTTGTCATAATAAGAAGCGAGAAAAGCCCTAGTTATCTGAACCAGACCGTCCATGGAAGCCATGGAAGAGATGAATGTGAAGAGATCGATCGATCGCTCGAACCGTGAAGAAGAAGAACCGATTGCTGTCTAGCTGATTCTATAGGCGCCAATACATTTTTATTTCCCTCTAAAATATTTAGAAACTAAATCATTTATTGGTGACAAAATTATTTCTTCACCAAAGATAAAAATATTGGCCACAAAAATAGTTTTGTCACTAAATGATATTAAAATATTAAAAATTATTGGTGACAAAAATATATTTGTCATTAATAATTTTATAATTGGTGACCAATTTTTTCATCACCAAAAGTCTCAAAATTTTGGTACCCTTTGAAAAAATTAGTGGAAAAATCCTCGGTGACAAAAAAAATATAAATAATGACAAAAAATAATTTCGTCACCTAATTTTTTTTATTATGATTTAGATTGGTGACGAAATTTTATTTTGGTCTCTAAAAATGATACATTTGGAGACGAAATATTATTTTCGTCATTAAAAGATACGTATTTCGTGACAAAATTTATTTTCGTCATTAGTTTTTGTCTCTAAAGACTATTTTTGTTGTAGTGTTTCAAATCTCTCCTTCTCTGATCAGTATAACTTTTCTGTTGGCTTTAAGCAATCTTGAGTCTTTATTGGATGATCTTTATCTTTTCAGTTGTCTTTTGCACAAGTTCAAATCTATACAAAGCTCTATCGTTAACCTCGGTGCAGCAAATCAAAGACCTAAACTTTCTGCCATACAATGCCTCATAAGGCGCCATGCCGATACTCGAGTGAAAACTGTTGTTATAAGCAAATTTTGCCAATGGTAGGTAAGTTTGCTAACTGTCCTGGAGTTCTAAGACACACATACAAAGTTTGGATAGTTCTCTCGGTTTGTTCATCGGTTTGTGGATGAAAGGCTATGCTAAATCTCAACTCTGTACCCATTACCTGTTGCAAACTTTACCAAAATCTATAAACAAATTTAGGGTCCCTATCTGACACAATAGATACCAGAACCCCGTGTAATCAAATAATCTCATTAATATAAGTAGTGGCAAGTCTATAGGCATTAAACAAAGTTTTCACAACAAGAAAATGAGTAAATTTCATCAATCTATCAACAATAACCCAAATAACATTCATACCTCTAGGTGCTTGAGGTAGATTGACAATGAAGTCCATGGTTATATTTTTCCACTTCCATTCTATAATAGGAAGAGACTGAAGCAAACTTGCGGGTTTCTGGTGTGCAGCTTTCACTTGTTGGCATTGAAGGCATTTGGAGTTGTAATTAGCAATCTCCTTTTCATGTTTGGCCGCCAGTACATTTGTTTCAAGTCTTGGTACATCTTGGTATTCCTTAGATGCATAGCAAACATTGACTTGTGAGCTTCATCTAGAATTCTTCTTTTCAATTCGACGTCATTAGGAACACAAAGCCTACCTTGGAATTTCAAAATTTGTTCTTCAATGGAGAACTCCGATTTGGGCTTAATTTCGAACTCATTACACACTTTGTTTAGAAATTGGGCATCTCTCTGTTTCTATTTAATTTCTTCAATAATGGCCAGTTATGCATACATGTTGGCCAAAACATTGTCTTGCTCATAATACATAGCTTCTATCTCAAGTCTGTCTAGATCTTGCAGAAGTTCTTTTTGATCAGTCAACAAACAAGCCAAGGTTCCCGTACTCTTTCTGCTCAAAGCATCAACCACTGTGTTAGCTTTACCCAAATGGTAGTGGATTTGCAGGTCATAGTCTTTAATCAACTCAAGCCATCATCTCTGCCACATATTTAGTTCTTTCTAGGTAAAGAAATATTTCAAGCTTTTATCGTAGATGTATACTTTACACTTGGCCCCATACAACTAGTGGTGCCAGATTTTCAATGCAAATACTACTGCAGCAAGATCCAAATCATGTGTTACGTAGTTCTTTTCATGTGGTTTTAGTTGTCGAGATGTGTACGCAATCACTTTGCCATTCTACATTAAAACACAACCCAAACCTCTATGAGATACATCACTAAAAATTACATACCCTTTTGTACCTAATGGTAGGGTGAGGATTGAAGCTAAAGTCAATCTTGTCTTCAATACTTGGAATGCGGATTCCCTCTGATCAATCCACACGAATGGTTCTCACTTCTGGGTCAATTGTGTTAATGGTATAGCTATTTTGGAGAAGTCTTTGAAAAATCTCCGATAATAATCTGCCAAACCCATAAAACTATGAATTTCTATTATGTTAGTTAGATTAGGCCAGTTGACAATCGCCTCAATTTTCTGTGGGTCAACAAATATCCCTTTTCTATTAATAACATGCCCCAAAAATGTAATTTCATTCAGCCAAAATTCACATTTCTTTAGTTTCTCATACAATTGTTTCTCCCTGAGTGTTTGTAGAATTATTCTAAGATGCTATTCATGTTCTTCTCTACACTTTGAGTATATCAAGATATCATCAATAAAAACTACAACACACATCCAAAAACGGTTTAAAGATTTGGTTCATTAAATCCATGAAGGCTACTGGTGCATTAGTAACTCCGAAAGGTATAACTAAAAATTCACAGTGTCCTTACCTGGTCCGAAAGGTAGTCTTCTTTATGTTTTCAGTCTTAACTTTCAACTGATGGTATCCTAAACGCAAATCAATCTTTGAAAATACCTAAGCCCTCGGTAACTGGTCAAACAAATCATCAATTTGAGCCGAAGGATATTTATTTTTTATGGTTACCTTGTTGAGTTACCTGTAGTCGATACACAAACGGAGTGTTCCATCATTCTTCTTTACAAACAATACAGGTGCACTCCACGGTGATGTGATCGGCTGGAGAAAAACCCCTTATCATGCAGTTCCTGCAACTGTACTTTCAATTCTTTCATTTCAGCAATTGATAGACGATATGGAGTTTTGGATATGGCTTGAGTACCAGGCATTATATCAATTACAATTTCAATTTCTCTATTAACTAACCGCCCAGGCAACTCTTCCAAAAACATATCAAGAAAATCTTTCACAACCGATAGATCATCTAAAGCAACATTTGAAGACTGAATACTCAAAACATTACACAAATACCCTAACACCCTTTGTTAATTAGTTTTCATGCTTTCATGGTAGAAATTAGGTATGGTGGGGAAACTACACCTCTCACCTCAAAATAAAACTCAGTTTGTCCTGGCGGTTGGAATATTACACGTTTAGATGCACAATCAATGGTCACATAATATTTGGACAACCAGTCTATACCCAAAATAATATCAAAGTGAGTCATGTCTAAGGGTAACAAATCAACATATAGTGTAGCATTCTGAAGTAAAATTTCACAAGCAGGGTAAAAGGTTGAACATAGCATAGATACCCCTGACAGTAATGACACACATAATATATATTTCAAAGTTTCCAACGGTCTATTCAAGTTAGAAGCAAATCGCAATGAGACAAAAGAGTGGGTAGATCCCGAATCAATTAAAACATACGCATACTGCCCACAAATTGAGAGTGTACTTGAGACTACAGTTTTTGCATTTTGAGTGTCCCTTGGTACAAGAGAAAAAACCCTTCCTTATCTTTGATTATCTCATATTGTAGCTAGAATTGCATTGGCTCTTACATTTGGCGTCGATGCGGTTGGGCTCGTAGCACCCCGATTGTCACATTTTCGTGATTGCGGACATTTCCTTGCTATGTGTCCCATCTTTCCACACTGAAAAGAAGCCTCGGTGATTCGGTAACACATACCCCGATGCTTTCTCCCACAGTTTGAACAAACAGGTGCTGAATTACCACTCTGATTGGAGCTACTAGAATTTCCTAACTTGCCTTCTTGGTTGTTACTGAAGTTGCCTCTTTGTTCACACTCAAATTTTGCCTTTCACCTCTCCATTCAAAGTTTCGGTTATAAGTTACCAAGTTTGTTTCTCCATCAACATATTTAGGCAGTTTCAAAACATTATTTCTATCGAGAATTGCATCCCGTAGACCTTACTCAAATTTTTTGGCTTTCTTATAGTCTGTGCCAACCATATACAGTGCAAATCGTGCTAATTCTGTGAACTAATCCTCATACTCTGCCATTGATTTGTTCCCCTGCTTTAACTGTTCAAACTTTGTCACTTTTTTTTTTGGTCCCAAACACATTGCGGGAAGTACTTCTCGTAGAAGATCTATAGAAATTGACCCCAATTGATTCCCCTATTAGTATCTCGTACTAACATCCACTATCTTCTTGCTTCATCTTCGAGTGTAAACGTGGCTAATAGCACTTTTTGTGTTTCCGTGCATGGAAACACCTTAAACAACTTCTCAATCCCTAATACCCAGGCCTCAGCCTTTAGCAGATCAATTCCCTCGCAAAGTAAGGGCAGTTTCATCTTTTTGAACTCTTTGGTGAGGGCAATGATTTTGTCTACATTCTGATGGTTCGATACCGATGGTACAAGCATTGGAGGTGAGGGGTGGTGGTTGCTATTGTTGCTATGATTGTTCATGTTTTAGGCTTTCAGCCATGTCATGCATTATTTTCTCCATTCGGTCAAGACAGCCAATTCATCCCCTCTTGTTCTCACCGTTATCTGTATGAAACTTGTATCATAACAAATACATTGTATGCACACATATACATATACATATACATATTTTCAATATAGATACCTCATCTTGTTACTCAAATACATATGAATGCAATCCTTAAGTCTTACTAGACACCTTATTGCTCAATGGACTGGTGAGTGAGTATAACTCGTGCTCTGATACCACATTGTCACGACCCAAACCTACCCCTAGAGGTCTAGGCCGTGATCGGCTAGTAATCCCAGATTGCCTCCAGCCTCAAAGACAAAACTGATAATTAATAAATATAATGGACCTTGATGAAGAAATATTAATTATAGAAATGACCATTGAACAGTGCATACATGAGAGTCCATATAAAATTTAACATCAACATCTCATAGATGTAAATACAAAGGTATGTCAAACATCTCACACTGATACACATACAAAATATGTACATAACAACTTCCAAAAACAAACAAAACTAAAACAAAATAACATGATCCACTTGGTTGACACAACTTAGCTCTGCATGAAACCAAGATCACCCCATCACGGAGGCACTTCAAAACGGCTGACAAAAGGGTAGTCTCCCAAGGTTACCTTATGTCTGACGCTCCACTTGCTCACCTTCATATATATAGGGGAATGGGGTGAGCTAAAGCCCAGTGAGTAATACCAGTATAAAGAGGTTTAAATGAATGATGTCTATCATTGTACAACATCATATCACATGAGTTCCAATCATATCATAAGCGATTACTTGTCATATCAAAGTTCACAAATCATATTCATATGTCGTACATCCAATAGTGCATGATGGGACCATATAGGTCTAACATATATAGGGACCCCTTGGGTCTACATTAGAGATCTCTGTAACGATGGCCCACGGTATTGTTACCCCTAGGCAAGGGCCATATAGCATAAGCCACGGTATTTTTGCCCTCAGGCAAGGGCCGTAGGCCACGGTATTGTTACCCCTAGGCAAGAGCCGTAGGCTGCAGTATTGTTACCCTTGGGAAAGGGTCATAGGCCGCGATATTGTCACCCTTGGGTGAAAGCCGTAGGCCACAATATTGTTACCCCCGGGTGAAGGCCGTAGGCATTGGTATTGGTACCCTCAGGTGAGGGCTACACAAAGGATGCCACAATTACATTTTGAATGAGACAATTATTCATTGCAACGAAATAGCATTTCAAAATAATGAACTTGTAGTAAACCAAAACACTCTTTAATAACATATCGTTACAAAAATACTACTCACAGTGGGTTGGTACGGATGATAGACCTCGGTGACCACTTACACAAAGCACATAGTACAAATACACATTGAACACACATTCGAAACAAGTAACGTATCTTAATTATTCTCTTACGTGTGTTCCTCACTTATTCCATGTTTAAGGATGTTCAAATGAGGATTAAGAATGCCTAAATGGTCTTAAGGATACAAATATGAACTTAGAAGAGTTAGTCAAAAATTGGTAAAAACAGGGCCTTTGCTCGAGTGCACACTTGGTCGCTTGAGCCGTTTGCCAAGACTGCAAAAGTACTAGATGCTTAAGTTTTTTGCTTGAGCCAAGTGCCGAATAAAAGTGGGTTCACTTGAGCTAATGGCCAAATGTTTACAAAAATACTAGATGCCTTCATTTTTCCCTTGAGCAACGGATCCTTCGCTCGAGCGAACTGGACAAATTCTGGGTTTTCCAGATTTGTGTTTGGAGTTCAAAAGCAATGCTCTCATGTCCAAACCTTGAATGGTTGGCCTCAAAAGCTTAGAAATACTTTGTAAAACATGTATCTTTGGAAAATATGAAACCATGACCTCAAATTCGCTTTCACTTCTTCAAAACAAAACTCAAAACATCATGTCCTCAACATGCATGTGACAAACTCAACTCTTTTCTTTTGAAAACATGTATAAGTGAAATGTTGAGTGCAAAAACATGAAGAACTCTAAGAAATAACTTGTGTAAGGCTCATGCATGTGTGAATTTGACAAAACCAAGTTCAAAAGATGAAGAATTATGCATACATGTACATAATTCACTCAAATTCACCAAACCCTTATTGAATCATGCTAATTTCTTTCAATTACATGCAAATGGTCCTACAAAGTGATAAATTCATCTGCCTACGTGGATTAACTTCATGTAGGTGAGAATTATACCTAGAGCTTAAATCATGCCTTAGTTAAGCTAATCGTCTTCAATTCCCCTTAAGCCTCTTGAATTATCTTCTCTCTCTTTACAAATATTGAACTCTTTCTCTAGCTTTCCAATTTGTAGTACAAAGTTGATGTAAAATGAAGTCTAAACATGTTTAACAAATATATATAGGGTGATTAAGGTCTCGCTAATCACCTATGCTTAAGGCTAATCAAGAGGGCTTAAATCTACTCAATCATGATTATTTTATTCTAATTATTTTGATTCGAATCAAATTTTAATTAAATTTACCATATGATTCTAAAAATTTCAACTAACCTATTGACTTAACCAATTTTGGTTTTTGAATTCATTTGGGCTTTCAATTTCAAATTCTAAGTCTGCAATTAAGCAGATAACTCATAAACAAATAGGTAAGTGTCAAAGAAACACATAAAACACATAATTATCTGAATAAAATAATATGTAAAAAAATGATACGAAGGTCGGGGTCATTACAGTATATGTCCTTTATTTTCAAGCAAAAAAGGCATTCTCGTATTAACATGTGTCATGGATAATAGATTACATAGCTTTGAAAAAGCCTTAATTGGAGGAATTGAAAATAATTTGTATAATGGACCAATTCAGATCACTATCAAACCAAATTATTTCTTAACATTGGAAGATAGATCCTAATCTTAATCAAGTTTTGAGATTAAAAATAAAAACTCAAGGTAGGAAAGACCTTGATGCAAAAAGCAAAAACATTACCATTAATTACAGGCTTATGTATAAAGTGGTTAATGTAGTTAATCCTCTTAGTAAATATGTATCAGAAATAGAGCAATTTTATAAATAATAAAAAAAAAAAGACTGCTCACACTCGAAAATTTCAATTCAAAAAGGTTAATGAAAATAATTATCATGGCCTAAGAAATAGATTATTGGAGAAACTTCTGATCAAAAAAATCTCAAAAATCTAACAATTTGAGAAAATAGAGGTGTTGTTTATCTAGAATAACCTAGACAAAAAATCAACAACTGATTTTGTTACTAGATCTAGCTCTGTAAATAGTCAAAAAAAAAAAAAAAAAAAATTAAGATAAGGCTATCATTGACGAATCTAGTATACAAGGAAGTTTGGAAAAAGAGATAATAGGATACAAAGTAATAAGTATCATGTTTCATATAAATCTTCATAAAAAATATTGATCGAAGAATACCAAAACTTAAAAAATGATTTCTATAGATAATCTCTCAATTACAATAAATACAAAATTAATGAAAAAAGGATTATCAGGTGAGGAACTCCAAAAAGGAGTAGAAGAAATATTAAAAAAAATATAACTAAACATATGAGTGAAAAATCTCAACAAATTTTTAGAAAAACTATTAAAGTTAGTCCTACAAATTTATATATTGAATTATTATTCAATTTTCTAGGCTATCATTCTTATACTTTTGATGCATTAGTTGTACTGTGCTTCATATAGTGTGACGAAACCTACAGTATTACCTTAAGATAAATACATTTTATCTGAAAATCTAATTGTATTAAAATTGATAAATGGTCAATTAGTAACTATGGAATATGAAAGTTATCATGTTCTTGCTATTTTTAATTAAAAACAATTTATAATAGAATGAATAATTCAATTCCCATTTTTAGATAGAGATTTTGTAGTTGGTAATGAATTTTGAAACAAGAAGAAAATAAACATTTTCTTCAAGATCAATCATATATTACTCTTAAAATGCATGAAATTCTATTGCTAAAATATGTAGCTTAAAAATGTAAATTTGATTTTAACCTTGTTAAAATTACAAACCCAAATTTATTGACCCCTATTAAACCTCTCTATGCAATCTATCACGGTGAGCTTAAAATAATTGACGTAGACAAAGAAAAAAAAACTTGGCAACAACTATTTGAAGATGAAATTTACAATGAAATTAACACTATTATTGATAGTGAATATGAAAGTGATAGTGAAGAAGAAGAAAAAGATGGACAATGGATTACTAATATCACAAATGAGTATCAAGGCAAATAAGGAAAACAATGAAAAGAAATTTCGAGTTTAGATAGTATTAAGAAAATATTAAAAGATAATTTTAGTGACAACCCACTAAAATTATAAGAGAAAGACAAGCCTGAGGCAAAATAATGCTTGTAGATCTAAAGTATATAATTAACATAAAACCCATAAGCCATAGTCTTGAAATGATTAAGGAATTTGAAAAACAAATTCCTGAGTCATTATAACAAGGGTTAATACAACTTAATAATAGTCCTCATTCTAGTCATGAATTTATGATAATAAACTGTGCAAAAAAAAAAAAAAAAAAAAAAGAAGGAAAAACTCGTATGGTAATAGATTATCAAGCTTTAAACAAGAAAATCACAAAAGATGGTTATAAACTGCTTAACAAAGATGTTTTAATCAATAAAATTTAGTTAGTCAATTTCTTTTCTAAATTTGATTTATTGACAAATTTGAATGGAAGAAAGTTCTCTTCCTTTAACTACTTTTAGTGCTCTGTACTATTTAGTTTAAAACAAGCTCCACCAATATTTTAAAGAAGAATGAATAATATTTTTTGAAAATGTAAAGAGTATTGTATGGAATATGTAGTGATATTTTAATTTTCTGTAAAACTAGAGAGGAACATCGAACCACTATTAACTTTGTTAGTTTTAATAAATCATAATGTAAAAAGTCTTTTGTCTTGTTATAAGAACCTAACATTTTAATTTTATGCATTTTAATTTCAAAAATTGAAATCCACTCTTTATCTATAAAAGGGTGCGGTTGCATCTTATAAAAGTATAATCAAGAAGCAGAGCCTTATAAATGAGTAAAAGTGTTCTCCATATCTTTCCGGTAATATTTGTAGATTTCAAGTATTCAATAAAAGTTTTTCATTTTCATATACACTTTATCTAATATCTTTTAATTTTTTAGAGGTCTGAGAGTAGTGGTACAAGTAAAGCAATATTCACCGAAAGTGAGATATTATACTTTCTGTCTACTCATTGAAAGACTTAAAAAGTATTTACAATAGACGAAGTAAGACAAACATTAAAAAAAAAAAAAAAAAATTCTTAAGATAATTTTATAAAGAATTAGTATTTTCTATTTTAATTGCAAAAATTATCACTGTGATTATTATCATAAAAACAAACAAATCACATCATATATAAAAAATTATTATTTTATTCAATGTCATCACTACATTACCGTGCTAATCATTAGTGCACAATTAAGAATGGCCAAAATGGTGTGTGAAGGGGCTAAATATGAAATGGGCTAGATCCAAGCCTTGGGCCAGTCCAATCTTCTAAACCCAAATCCAAATGGGTCAGATGAACATGTAGGCAAGCCAACTAAGCCCAATTCCATTATCAACAGTCCACCCAAGTCCTCAAGCACTTGGGCCCAACTCGTAATGGAAAGGCCAGTCCAGCCGCGATACTGGGCTGGGTCGCGCTGCAGGACTCAAACCATGGGCTGAACTGATGGGCTGAACCCATCATCAAAACCGAAGTGGGCCGAGTCCATACAAAGATATCTGAACGGGCCAACCTATCTCTATAGTAGTCCCACAAAGGGCCGACCCAAGGCACAAAGGTGCTAAGCTGAGGGAACCTCTCAGAGAAATGTGGAAGCTATGATTATATGGATGTGTAAGTTGCCACCTCAGTTGGTCCCCTACACCTAGAATCGCGGAAACAATTAAACCAAAGGAATGTGGTTTGTTATCAGCATGACTACAATGAGTATATGCACCTCATGACAACTACCAGATGGTCCCCCACCTTGGGCAATGCTAAAAGGAAACTTGGCAGCACCAGAGCTCCATAAAACCATCTTAGGCAACAAGCAATGAGTTCTATATAAACTACACAGACTTCACATTGAAGGTAATTGATCTAAGCTGAACCCTACTTACTGAAACTCAACTCTCTACACTTAGAGGGCACCTCACTTCTTCTCCGATTACTCATTCTCACATCGGAGGGGTTATCCGGCCAGCCTTGGCCGGGCAGCTCTTACGGTGTTCCTTGCTGCAGGACCTTAATTCCTGGATAGTCCAGTCAACTGCAGAGCTCTAATCCACTTTCATCTAGCGCTGTATCCGATACGCACAATTGGTGCGGTGAACGAGGAAGCTTCGTCTCTGAGCTCTGCACTGGATTCCAACGATGGGGATAGAGGACATCCCACATTCGACAGATACTCCACAGATGGAGAAGACAAAGGACAAAGGCTTAGCACTTCCAACACTCTTAGAAGAACAAACTGGAAACAATAACTGGACTCATGAATCTGTTGAGCATTGATTGCCCTTCGCTGGAGGTTCTTCTCATCATTTTCTTATGGAAAAGGATTATAGAGATCGAATCATAGACTCCATGGGGATGGAGATACAGAAGCTGAAAGCGCAACTCAAAAGGGCGCTGGGCAATCCAACGGAGAAGAAGACTGACGCAGAGCCCTTTCGCCTGCGACAGAGAAGCTCGTACAGAGAACCATCGGTGAAGAAGATCCCCAGAAACAAATCTAGGAAACAGAGCCAGCCAATACTGGTACAAAGTGAGACGGCGAGCAGCCACACCCATGGCTCATGCCGAAGAAGGGCTAAGAGGCAAAAGACGATAAGCCAGCAGACTGAGTACGCTCCTCGAGACCTTCATACTTGGCTGATTGGCAACAAGCAGAATGAGCAACGTTGGGATCATCTAGACCGTACCATCCACTAGAGAAAACACCAAGCGTTGGATAGGCTTGTCTTTTCCCCATTCTCCCTGAAAATCGAGGCCATGAGACCTCCCAAGAAATTCATCCCGCCAAAGTTTACGTCATACGATGGGAAGTCAGACCCATTGATGCACATCAGCCATTATAGACAGATGATGTCCCTATGAAGCTGAGATGAAGCATTGATGTACAAAGTCTTCCCGTCCAGCTTGGGAGAATCCGGGCTTCGATGGTTTGATAGACTCCCCGCTAGATCAATTTACGACTGGAAGCAGCTCTCCGAAGAGTTCTTAGCTAGGTTTGTCTCCAATACTAAGATCCCGAAAGAGCCGGATACATTGTTCGGCCTCCAAAAGGAACAAGAAGACACGCTGCTGTAGACACCCCATTTTTGACCGACCTTAAGACTCAGACGTCATCGATTGAGCGCTTGGTGATGTTGCATACTGTGCTCGTTCAGAAGTCTCAGAGTCGCGGCCGCGCGCCCTGCCTCCGGACTTCCGAATTCTCTTCTATGCCTTGTCTCGGTTTGCGAACCAGACTCGGTTTTTCTCTGTTTTCTTTCCTGAGGGAAGAGAGTGGTCCCGTAGACTATCTCCCGGTGGCCGTGAGCTACATTTTGTGGCCGTAGGCCATTTTGCCCATTTCGGAGCCCGGTTCCCGATTTTCGGAGCCGTCAGGTCGTGTGCCTCGGCTCGGGACCGCCCAACCATCTCCGATTTCTCCAGTTTTTGGCATGCACCTCTGTTTTATCATTCCGAGGAACACTGGGGCCTCTGATGCCCACTTCATGGCCGAACACCACTTTCGGTGCTTACAGCCGGTTTTCAGGACCCCGAACTGCGTGATTTTGGCCCCGAGCATTCATTTTGCATCGATTTTCTCTGATTTTTGGCAGGAACCTCTGTTTTGTCATTCCGAGGGACACTGGGGTCGCAGATGCCTACTTCACTGCTGAACACCACTTCCGGCTCCTGCAGCCCATTTTCGGGATCCCGACTTGCCCGGTTTTGGCCCCGAGCGTTCATTTCTCATTAGTTTTCGTTCAAATTTGGCAGGTACCTCTGTTTCAACACCAGGAAGATCACTGGGGGGTGGGAGGCCAGCAATTATCCCAGATAACCAGTTTCGCTCTTCCGGCGCCCGTTTTGCTCACTTCCGGGCCAATGTTGAACACCCTGGGGATATTTTCTTCCGACCAAAGCTACATATCTGTGATCAGGGGACATGGGAGGACCCTAGAATTTGGTGTTCGGCCAGCAATTGTGCATTTCATTTTGGAGCCTCTCCTTCAAGCTCTATGTTGTGGCTCCTGCTTCAGTGTTGCCAATTTCCGATCTTGGAACCTTGTTCCACACATCTGGGAGGACCCTAAAAGTTGGTGGTCGGCCAGTAATTGTGCATTTCAGTTTTGAGCCTCTCCTTCAAGCTTTATGTTGTGACTCCTGCTTCAGAGTTGCCAGATTCCGACCTTGGGGTCTTATTCTACACACATGGGAGGACACCACTGCAGGGTGGTCGCCCAGAAAATTTCACCTTCATTTTTGGGCCATGGCCGGCCGGCCAGGGTGAGTGGCTGGCCGACCAGGTGGGGTGGCCGGCCGGCCACCTCCCAGAAAATCACCTGGCCGGCCAGCTTTCTGCTTTTGGGCTCTTTACAGCTGTCCAGCTGCTTTTTGAAATATCTCCCCCATCCGGGGGATATTTTGGGAGGGAAAGCTTAGGTGCTTTTCCCTTCCCTTTTACACTCTTTTTGGCCTACTTAAAGGGCTGGACAGCCCCTTTGCTAGGGTTACAAAATTTGCCTAAGAGAGCCCCTCTCCAAAAACTCCCATTTCCATAGCCAAAATTCAAAAAAACCTTCAAGCTTCCTAGCCCAATCCTTCACCAACCCTAAGCTCTACCATCACCATTCAATTTCCAGCAGCAAAGAAGTGTTTTCCAAGGGTTAAGAAGCAGCAAATTGAAGCCAAGAAGCAACAAAAGTTAGCTCTTCAAGGGTAAGTCACTAAATCCCTTTTTCTAGCATTTTCTTGCATCAATTCTTTACCCTATTTCCTTTTTGTTTTGGGCTTTGACCCCTACTGGTTTTGTGCTCATTTTGAGCCCCTCTACAACTTTGTAGAAGGGCTCAACCTTGTTTGGTGTCTCCATCATATACTTCCTTCAATATCACTCTTTAGGTCATTAACTTGCATGCTTTGTTTGGCTTTTAAGTGATCTGATTTCGAGCATACTATATATTGTGAGTGGGCTTATCTTGAGCCCCTATTCAACATTGAAGAAGGGCTCAACCATGTTTGGTGGCTCTAGCATGCACTTCCTTTGAAATTCTTCCATTTTACCGTAAACTTGCATGCTATTTTTAGCCTATATGCATTCATTTTTGGAGCATGCTATAAACTGATTATGAGCTTATTTTGTGTCCCTCTACAACATTGTAGAAGGGATAAATCTTGTTTGGTGCCTCCATGAATGGCCTCCCTTTGTACCTCTCTTTGGCCATGTTTTGCATGCTTTTTTAAGCTCACCATGCTTCGGATTTAAGCCTTCATCAGGCCTATAGAGTGCCTTATTTTGGTCCATTCTTCATGCTTTATTGAGGGTCTTAGGCCATTTGATGATTGGTTTTGGTACTTGTTTTGTATTCCTCCATTTTTCCGTAAAATTGCATGCTTTGTTAGGCTTGCTTAGCTTCGGATTTCAGCCTTCATCAGGCTTAGGGAATGTCTTGTCTTGGTCTTTTCTTCAAGTTTTATTAAGGGTCTTAAGTTGTTTGATCATTGCTTATGGTACTTCTCTTTACAGCCCTCTTTTGGCCCAAATTTTGCATGCTATATCTAATATATCTACACACTGAATTGGAGGCTGTCATCTATTGTAAATGTATACATTTTTGGTCCCTCTTTAGTTTTTTAGAACTGATTTTTTGGGTTTGAGCATTGTAAATACCACTTGCTTTGTAATTCCCCTCTTTTCCCGTATTTTTGCATGCCATTGTTGCCATATCCATGCTCACAATTTGGCCTTGTTTTGTACTAAAAAGATGCTATTTTTAGGGCTGCCTTGCTACTGTTTTTTCTTTCATGTGCCAATTTTGCATGTTTAGCATAGCCGTAGGCCATTTCGGGTACCTAAAATCACATTTCGGGATGATTTCGTGCATTGATTGTCATTTCGTATCATTTCGGGGCTGTTTTCCCCTTCATTTAGCTGCTGAAATTTGGTTTGCATGCTTGCGTATCATTTTCCATGTCATTTCATGCCTTAGTGCATTGCCTCGGTTTGCGTGCCCGTGGGCGCGCACTTCGAGACACTCCGTTTTCATTCATCGGCATCTGATGTGAGTGTGGCTGAGGTCCACTCATGTTAGTATAAGCCCAATTTGCATTTCCATCTCATTTCATCATTGCCTCGGTTTGCGTGCCTATGGGCGCGCATTTCGAGGCACTTCGATTTTATCTGATTTCTCATTTCATCATTGCCTCGGTTTGCGTGCCTGTGGGCGCGCATTTCGAGGCACTTCGGTTTTATCCGATTTCTCCATCGCATCATCGCCTCGGTTTACGTGCCCGTGGGCACGCATTTCGAGGCACTTCGGTTTTATTCGATTTCTCATTTCGCATCATCGCCTCGGTTTACGTGCCCGTGGGTGCGCATTTCGAGGCACTTCGGTTTTATCCGATTTCTCATTTCATCATTGCCTCGGTTTGCATGCCTATGGGCGCGCATTTCGAGGCACTTCGGTTTTATCCGATTTCTCATTTCATCATTGCCTCGGTTTGCGTGCCTGTGTGCGCGCATTTCGAGGCACTTCGGTTTTATCTGATTTCTCCATCGCATCATCGCCTCGGTTTACGTGCCCGTGGGCACGCATTTCGAGGCACTTCGGTTTTATTCGATTTCTCATTTCGCATCATCGCCTCGGTTTACGTGCCCGTGGGCGCGCATTTCGAGGCACTTCGGTTTTATCCGATTTCCATTTCATCATCGCCTCGGTTTACGTGCCTGTGGGCACGCATTTCGAGGCACTTCTGTTTTATCCGATTTGCATTTCACATCATCGCCTCGGTTTACGTGCCTGTGGGCACGCATTTCGAGGCACTCTGTTTTATCCGCTTTGCATTTCATGTCATCGCCACGGTTTGCGTGCCCGTGCGCACGCTTTTCGAGGCGTTTCATTTTCATCTCATTTTCATCCGAATTGTGCATACTAGGTTGTATCTTAGATTGCATTCATGTATTATCTCGGTTTGCGTGCCCGTGTGCACGTATTTCGAGATTACTCATTTTCATAGCATTGTGCATGTCATGTCACATGTTAACTGCATTTCATGCATATCATGCATACTGCATCGTGTTCGGGATAGGCGTTAGCCTGGGCACGGGAAACGAGGTACATTCCATACTCCGAGTGACGGAGTGTGTCTCAATTCCCAAGTCACCGACACTCCGGATCACCCATGATGGAGTTAGGTTTTGTTGTAGCATTCATCTGCATTCATCTTATATCGAGTTGTGCAATCTGATTCCTCGGCCATCATGCATCGGTATGCGTGATTGGTGGCACGAGGATCGAGGCATGCTTATATTTGTGAAATACATTGCTATGCCCTTTTCCTGCTCTCTGTTACAGCAAAATCGAGGACCAACAACTTTTCAGAGTCCGATGCGCATTTCGAGAAATACTGCAAACAGAGGCTAATTGGGGCATCCCAGTGGATTTCCGCGCCAGGCAGCCCAACATGCATCATCCGTCAGAAGCAAGGCAGTCCCTGGCTTGCATGCCAGTTTTACAGTTTTCTTAGTTTAATTTGTTAATTAATTAGAAATCTGTATTATTCTTTTATTCGGACTGTATATTTATTCGGACCCTCTGCGCGAGGGCATAATTGTAATAAGTGTGGGTGAGTGTGTTGTATGTCTTCCAACCCCCATTTCTTTCTCCCTTTTATTTACCTGCTTATGATGGTTAGATATAGGGCATATTTCAATTAGCATACAGCATGACAGCATGTTTGCATCATTCATCTGTTTTGCACGCACCGGGCTCGGCGCATCATACAAACTGCATCTGTATCTCAATTCTAAATTGAATACTTGATAACTGTAGCATTTCATATGCCATGTTTAGAATAGCCGAGCCTGCTATAGTTTCATTTTTGCATGTGTTGCATTAGGCAATTCTGTATACTTAGGATCATGCATGATTTCTAATCAGCTTCTGTTTTGGCTTGGAGTACTCGGTAAGTTTTATGCTTTAGCATCCTTGCATGCGTGTGAGTGTTGCCATGAATAGCATGCTTACCATGTGGCTATGTGCTTATGTGATATAACTGCCTTGAATGCCTGTGGGTGGAGGTTGAGTTATCTGAATTGGAACAATTCATCAAATGCTTGTTTTAAGCCCACTAGATAGTGGCAACATCACTGTTTTCTAAGTCCACCCGAGGGTGGCAAATCCGCATTTTAGCCTGCCCGCGGGCAGCACCATCACATCATTTTCAAACAAACAAACATGAAATGTTTTGTTCCAATTCAGACGGCCCAGTCTATACTTGTTTGCTGCGAGCATCACGTAGTAACCTAGGCTAATAACCAGAATAAGAACTCACAATGTTTTCAAAAACAAATATCATGGTTAGTAGAGGCCGGTCTTCGACCGGGCGAGAGGGGGTGCTCACGATGTGACCTTCCCTAATCGTACCCAAGTTCCCGAGCCAACTTTGGTGATGATGGACACGTGGCCTTTGGCACCGAGTTAGGGTTTCCTAAATTTCCCATTTTAAAAAAAATATTTAGGTGGCGACTCTGTTATCTGGCAAAGCAGTCCATGTTTGGCACTTCTTTCAAAAAAATCTGTTTTTTCTTCAAAATGATTTGCCAGAGTTGGACTCTTTGGTTCGAGATTTGGAACCGCAACAAAATTGAGTCCGAACTGTAGCGAGGTCCCCCGCGGGCGTTGTTACAGCTGCGCAATTATGTTAGGAGGTATTAGGAAGAGTACAATGACTTAGAGGAAAAGGTTTGTAGTGAGCAGATAGTTGTTATGTCCTTCAAACATGGTCTACGCCCGAAAGGTAAGTTGAGACAATCACTTACCAAGCGTTCGGCCACAACACTGAAAGATTTGCGTGCCAGGATTGAGCAGTACACTCGCCTTGAAGATGACCAGATCCCCATCGAGGTAGCATCAGCAGAATAAACATCTCGGCACAAGCAGAGAACGGACCGAGGGGAACACCGAGGACTCACAGTGAATGAGATAGATAAGTCCAAATCTCACGAAGTAGTTGTGACCGTATTCAAAGAACCAATCTATCGTATCTTGGAAAAGATCAAGAGGGAGCCCTTCTTTATTTGGGCGTCGAAAATGTTGGGAGATCCGGCTCGGCGTAATCAGAAGCTTAGATGCAGTTATCACCAAGACAGGAGACATATGACTTAGAATTGTAGAGCATTGAAGCAACACCTGGAAGATCTAATAGCAGCCGGACACCTCCGAGACTACATTGATCAGGATAAAGCAGTGGCTGAACTGGGGAACCCACCACCAGAACCGAACAACGAGCACCCATCTCGGTTGGTAATAAATCTGATTCATGGAACAACGACCCAGAAGCGTGAAGAGGCACTAAAAGAAGAAAATGCTAAGGTTGTGCAAATTCAGCAAGTCATGTCAGTAGAGCCCGCATCGAAAAAGGTACGCACAGTACCCAACTCCCCCTTGTGCACTGTTTCGTTTACTAGAAAGGATTTAGAAGGCATTTAACACCCACATACTGAAGCACTAATTATAACTGTGGGAATTGGGAAACAATTCGACGTAAAATGAGTCCTAGTAGATCAAGGCAGTGCAACAGACATATTGTATTATGACTTGTTTAGAAAGCTTGGTCTCTCTGAGCAGTACCTCACCCCAGCGATAGCTCCATTAGTCGGCTTCAATTCACAGCCAGAATGGCCACTTGGCAGGATAGTGTTGCCGGTTGTGGCAGGAACGAAGACCCTCCAGATAGAGTTTTTAGTTATTAATATACCTTATCCTTACAACGCCATACTTAGCCATCCATGGATTCACCAAATAGAGGCGGTCCCTTCAACCTACCACCAACTCATCAATTTCCCAACAGAACACGGAGTAGAGCAGATCTCAGGGGACAAAGTTGCGTCCAAACATTGCTTCATAGCAGCAATGAAGGCTAAACAACTTTGCAACTGGGTACAGACAGTGGAAGTGGCCGAACAGCCAGTTTTGGAAGATGTAAGGGGAGCCCCAGAGGAAAAGATAGTAAAAGATTTGGAGAAAGTCCTAGTAAAAAAGAATGATCTAGAAAAGTACTTCCTTATCAGTACCTCGCTAGGCGCTGATGAGAAACTTCAGCTGTTGGAATTGCTGAGGTAAAATATGGAGGTATTCGCATGGTCAGCATATGATACTCTAGGGGTAAACCCAGAATTTGCTTGCCACAAACTTAACATCAACCCCTCCGCTCAGCCTGTTATGCAAAAAAGTCGGAGATCCTCAGTTGAGCACACTGAAGCAGTAATTGCCGAAGTCGAAAAGTTCCTAGCATCAGGAGCGATTAGAGAAGTTTAGTACCCACGATGGCTGTTCAACATAGTTGTAGTAAAAAAGAAGAACGAAAAATGGAGAGTCTGTGTTAATTTCACCTGCTTGAACAGAGTTTGTCCCAAGGACAATTTTCCTCTACCTCGCATCGATTAGCTAGTGGATTTAACAGTAGGGCATGAGCATATGAGCTTTCTAGATGCTTATAGCGGTTATCACCAGATACCACTGTTCGGTCTAGATCAAGAGAAGACAGCGTTTATCACTTCAAGGGGCACTTATTGCTACAAAGTAATGCCGTTTGGCCTCAAGAACATCGGGGCAACCTACCAGCGAATGATCACTCGAATGTTCAAGGACCAACTTGGAAAAACCATGGAAGCTTATATAGATGATATGGTAGTAAAAAACAAGCTCGCTATAAACCACCTTGCAGACTTGAGAGAGGTTTTTGACATCCTGAAAAACCATAAGCTTCGTCTTAATGCCTCGAAATGTGCTTTTGAGGTAGGAACAGGGAAGTTCTTGGGGTACATGGTCACTCACAGAGGAATCGAGGCAAATCGGGATCAAATCAAAGCAATACAAGAGCTTGAAGTACCAACAAAGGCTAAAGAGCTACAAAAGTTAGCCGGAATGGCGGCTGCCCTGAATCGGTTCATCAGCAAGTCTTCAGATCGGATGAAGCCCTTCTTCCAGCTACTGACAAAAAAGACAGCGTTTGAATGGAGTCCTGAGTGTATTGAAGCATTGCGAAGTCTCAAAAGATACCTCAGTACACCACTTCTTCTGTCCACTCCAAAACTAGGAGAGGAGCTGTACTTATATCTAGTAGTCTCAGATCACGCCATAAGCGTGGTATTGATCTGAGAAGTTAACAAGGAACAGAGGCCAGTATACTATGTTAGCAAGACTCTACTAGTTGCTGAGACACGATATCTACCATTGGAAAAGTTAGCTTACGCATTGCTTATCGCCTCAAGAAAGTTGCAACATTACTTCCAGGGGCATATTATCAATGTCCTCACTGAATTCCCCCTCAGATCTATCTTCAGCCGAGTTGATTTCTCTGGCCGAACAACAAAATAAGCGGTAGAACTTGGTGAGTTTGACATCGATATCAACCCAGGATAGTAATCAAGGCCCAGGTCTTGGTAGATTTCGTCACAGAATTCGCTCCCCACCTAGAGTACCGAGCCTGAGAACTCCAGTTCGGCACACGCGCCACGCACCACCGAACTGGGAAAACAATGCGCTTCAAAAGCATGGAAACTCTTTATTGGAAACATCTGGCAGCTCTATGTCAACGGATCATCCAATTACCGAGGTTCGGGAGCAAGGGTAGTACTTATGTCACCAGAAGGATTTATTTGGGAGCAAGCTCTTAGGCTCGGATGGAAGGCTTCTAACAATGAGGCGGAATATAAAGCACTGTTGGTTGGTTTACGTAGTGCCAAACACTTCAGTACAGAGCAACTTCTTGTTTTTAGCGATTCACAATTGGTGGTAAACCATCTTTCTAGGGTCTACAAAGCACGAGACGGAAGAATGACTATGTATGTAGGCAAGGCCAAGGACCTACTTAAAAAATTTTGATCCATACGAGTGGAACGAATCAGTCGGGACAAAAATAGCCATGCTGATGCTCTGGCCTGCCTCGGCTCATCAGTAGTTATCAAAGACGCTAGAAAAGTTTGGGTTGAGTTCGTGCTAGAAGCAAGCATTGCATCTCCAGTCCTCTGCAGCAACCTAGAGCCAAGCTAGATGGATTCGATACTTGCTTTTCTAAAATCTGACACTCTCCCCAAAGATAAAAAAGAAGCCAACAAAATCCGACACAGGTCAGCTTGGTTCTGGTTTTCACCGTCTGGGAAGCTATACAGACGTTTCTATCTCAGTCCTTATCTTTTATGCATACATCCAAATCTAGTTGAAAATGTTCTCTACGAAATTCATGATGGGATTTGTGGATGCTACGTTGGTAAAAGGTCAATGGCGCACCAAGCCCTCACTCATGGGTACTGGTGGCCACGGATGCAACAAGACGCACAGCAGTACATTCAGAAGTGCGATAAATGTCAGAGGTTTGCTCCACTAATTCATTAGCCAGCCAAAACTCTCACTCCACTCACCAGCCCATGGCCTTTCGCCCAATGGGGTCTGGCTATTGTCGAACCATTAGCACGAGACACTGGGAACAGGCGATTCTTCATTGCTGCAACCGATTATTTCACTAAGTGGGTTGAAGTCGAAGCACTGACAAGTATCAAAGAAGCGGACACAAAGCGGTTTGTCATGAGGAACGTCGTGGTCTGTTTTGGCATCCCATGGGTACTGATTGCAAATAATGGAACATAGTTTGATGGAAAGATTTTCAAAAAGTTTTGTGCCGACCTCAGAATTGAATATCGGAACTTTTCTCTAAGCTACCCGCAAAAGAATGGTCAGGCAGAAGCATCGAATAAAACCATCATCAACAGAGTAAAGAAGCAGCTCGAACATGCAAAAGGAAAGTGGGTCGAAGAGTTACCCCACGTGCTATGGGCTTACCGAACCACAGCACGATGCTTAACGGGGGAAACACCTTACTCCTTAACTTATTGAATGGAGGCCATTATCCCACTCGAAGTCGGTCTCCTGACCCTCCGATCTGAACTATTTGAAAGCACAAGTAATGAGGAGGCAATCGCACAAGCACTAGATATGGTAGAGGGCCGAAGAGAAACAACACTGAGCAGACTTGTAGCATATCAGCAACAACTCATCAAAAGTTTCAGCAAAAAAGTTTTCCTAAGGAAATTCACACTTGGAGAACTGGTTTTGAGGAAAATTATGGATCACAAAAGGGTGCCTGGCAAGGGAAAACTTGGGCCTAACTGGAAAGGTCCGTACAAAGTCACAGTTGTTGCTGGAAATGGAGCTTACTACCTAGAGGATCTTAAAGGACAAGCCATACCTTGGCCTTGGAATGTAGCAAATCTCAAGAAATACTATCAATAGAATTATACCCCAACTTCTCTGTCAGAATGTAAAGACATTTATCTTTTGACCAATGCAAATGCCTCCCCACTTCTCTCAAATTTGTCAAATTTTTGTAATTAGCTTTGGTACTTACCAAACGGAAATAGCTTTGATGTTTATCAAACGGAATTAGCTTTGATGAGTATCAAACGAACTCAGCTTTGGTCTTAACCCAAATGGACTTAGTTTCAGAATGACTGAACATAATTAAATTTTAGTTAGCACTCAAACATGCCAAGTGGAATTGCTTGGTGGGTTTATGTTTGGCAGCTAAATTGGACTTTAGCCAAGTGGAATTGCTTGGTGGAAACCACACTAACATATTTTAAGTAAACACCTCTGAGTCCATAGAACTTCTTAAGTATCGTCACATCAACACTTCAATATTGCTGCGTACAAACAGAGTTGGAACAAACTTGGCTAAACTCTATCAGGAGCAAACTTCTAGCACTAGTCTTACTCAACTCTAGGTGGGGGGCAAACAATTTTTTTTTTTTCAAACCGACCTGGACCTGAGTAAGACACCTCTTTCTACCTTTACCTCATTCAAATGCACTTATGATATCAAAGTTGCAATATACTTAAGCAGCTCTGCCTAAAGAACACAGTCTTTAGTACCAATCTTACTTAGCTCCAAGTAGGGGCAAACAATAATTTTTCAGAATCAACCTGGACCTAAGTAAGACTCTCTTTTTTCATTACAAAACTAAGCACAGCCATGCAACATATTCGTTAACCAGATCGAGCATCTATTCGGTCCTGAGGTCCCAACAGTGCTCGGCCGGAGGCAAACAGTACAGATAACATTCAGACATAGAAACAAGAAAACATCAGATTGCAAAATCAAAAAGAAAATTTCATCAAAGGCACAGCTGGCCTAACAAACAGCAACAAAAAGGAAGAAAATTGTCTTGGCAAATATAAGATGACAACTGGTCAAGAAGACCGAGCCGCAGTACATCAGAAACATGAAAACAAAAGAAAGTGAGAAAAAGCAAAAACTTTGAATCGTTCCAAAGAAGACTTTAGCTTTCATCAATAGAAGGAACCTTAGGAGCAGCATCCACAATCTTCTCCAGGCCGTCTTGGGGAGGAAAAGTAGAGGCAGCTCCAACTTCTTGAGAAGTAGAAGCTTCTTTAACTACATCTGTCACGACCCCAACTCGCCCCTATGGGTTAAGGGCATGACCGGCCAGTAATCCTGTGATTACCTACGACCTCAAGCCAAAACGGACATAACTCATCAGAGTAAAGGGGCCAAACGGAAGCAAAAATTTAAAACTTTGTCCATAGAGCGGTGCTTATGTGCACATCAAACAAACCATGCTCATATGCGTTAATAACCCACATCAAAAGTATAGTAGCATAAACTTCTTTACAACAGGATCATCTAAACTGTGCCAACCCATAACAGGCTACATACAAATGTACACAAAACCCTTGCCAACAAAACAAAATACAATTACATAATAAAATGGCAAGGACGGGTCTCGCACGTGAGACATAAGGCTGACTCTCCAAGACTCATGTTGTTCATGGTAGACTTCACTGGGGCTGGGTTTGTACTTCTCTTGGCTCACCTACAAACATATGAATGAGCGTGAGCGATAGCCCAGTGAATAATATCAAAGACAGAAATTACATAACAATTGTAGAACAACATATTCCAGACGGCCTTGGGCCCAATTCGTATTTCTATTTAATAGATATATATATATCTAAATACAAATCAAGTGACAGCAATTCCAAACATTCCGGCCCTTGGCCCATTCAGATTTCCATGCTTGTCAAGACGGCCTTTGGCCCATTTGATTATGTCAAAACGGCCTTTGGCCCACATATTCGTATTAAAACGGCCTTTGGTCCACACATTCGTATCGAAACGGCCTTTGGGCCACCCATTCGTATCGAAACGGCCTTTGGCCCACCCTTTCATATCAAAACGGCCTTTGGCCCACCCTTTCATATCAAAACGGCCTTTGGCCCACTCATTCATATCAAAACGGCCTTTGGCCCACACATTCGTATCAAAACGGCCTTTGGCCCACCCATTCGTATCGAAACGGCCTTTGGCCCACCCTTTCATATCAAAACGGCCTTTGGCCCACCCATTCATATCAAAACGGCCTTTGGCCCACTCATTCATATCAAAACGGCCTTTGGCCCACACATTCATGTCAAAACGACCTTGGGCCCATTCAGGTTTATCAAAACGACCTTTGGTCCATTCAGGTTTATCAAAACGACCTTTGGTCCATTCATGTTCAACTTACATCCACAATCCCAATTAGCAGTTCATAAGCTTTAAGGGAATAAACAATTGAACATTCATAAGCATTCAAATATCGATACTACTCACAGTGACCGGCTTGTGGATTTGCCCTGGAGCTTGACCCTACACATTTCATGAACACAAAAGGGGTCACTAACAATTCAATCCGTTCTTTAATTTACATACTCCTCATTAGGCTTTATTCATATCTCATTAACTCATTTACAATGCTTAGCATATGCCTAAGAGTGCTTGCAAGAGAAAGAGAACGGAAAACAGAACACAAAATGCAAAAACAAGATTTCAGAAAATAGGGTCCCCGCTCGAGCGTGGACTTCCCTGCTCGAGCGGACCCTTAGGTCTGCAAAAGTACTGGTTGCATTCAATTCCAGCTCGAGCGTGAACTCGGCTGCTCGAGCGGACTGCCTGCCTACATAGCTCCCCGCTCGAGCGTCAACTTCCCCGCTCGAGCGGGAACCATGTCTGCAGAAAATGCTGAGAGCACGAAATTTACGCTCGAGCGGCGGTTTCTCCGCTCGAGCGAACACCGAAATTCTGGAAATTCCAGATTGTGTTCTTGAGCTCCCTTCAACCATTCCAACCACATTCCTTGTATATAATGGCTCAAATATCACACATACACATACTAACATGATACCAATACCAATTTACAACATTAGAAAGCTCAATTTCTCAAAATAAATACATGCATGGCTCAAATTGCGCCAAACTCATTACTAACACAACCATTTCATGCATTCAACTCTTGTACCCTTATAATCTACAGATGCATGTGGTACATTATTCTCATTCTCAACTTATGTGATGAAGAGATGGTCAAGAACATGATCTTCAACTAAAAACTCACATAGATTATGCATTTGGTGCTCAAATATGAAAATTCAAAGCAATTACATACATGCATGCAAACATTGACCTTCAATCCAACACATACAACTCAAATCCCTTTCAATTCTCACTTTTGACCATAAATCAACTTTGAATACACAAAATTGCCCATTAAACTCATGAATTACTCACCTAAAAGCTTTGATCTTCTAAGCTCTAGTTAATTCTTGAGCTAAATCTTCAAATTCCAAGGATTGAGCCAACAATTATACAATTCTCTCCTTCCCTCTCTCTACAGCCGGCCCTCTCTATGTTTTGAGTCCCAAGTTCAGTCAAATGAAGTGAATAAGAGAGAATAGGGAGTGTAGAGACTTACAACAAAACCCACTAAGGCCAAATAATATTAATAAAGTAATTGGGCTCTAATTTATCAATTAAATCAATTAATCTGGCCCAAATCAATTTTTCAATTAAATTTTACCGTAGGCTCTAAAAATTATGCCAATCACAATGGCGTAATCAATTTTGGGTTCTGTGGCCGATAAGGCCCTCAATTTAATTTCCAAAGCAGATTATTCAAATAGATTTTCCTACGGTGAACAGATAGAGTTCCAAAATCACATATATCCACATAATGGCACATAAAATCATATCAAAACATATAATCACATACGTATTAGGGACCAATTAACATAATATAGAACAGGGGTATCACAACATCTCCCACAACTTCAGTCTCTAGAGTTCCACCCCCTTCAACGTTCACTGCCTCATTGGCAACATCGTTTTCCTGAGTCTTGATCGCAGAATCATTTTCTAGGGTAACCTTAGCCAAAAGAATTGCAGGGGTAGCAGCGGTCTTTAGTCCTAAGGACCTCGAGGGAATAGGAACATCCTGAAACAAGGGAGACCCTTCAGGAACCTGAGCAGCAGCCAAAGTGCTTGACCAATCCTTCAGAAAGAGCTTGTCCGGCAGCACCAACACCTCTTCTTTGTAAGCAGCCCTAGCCTCATCCCAACCTTGCTGCCAATACTTGGCCTCCAATGCAGAACGTTCAGCGGCCATCACCACAATAACAACCTCCAGCTCTGCCACTTTCCCTTCGAGTTGGGTCTGTACCCCAATGGCAGCTTCTTTTGACTTTTCAGCGGAAGTAACAACCTTGCTCAGACGGAACCCCTCCCTCAACAATGGCCGTAACCGGAAAGGCGACAGTACTCCTAGTGCCCATGCGCTTGGCATCAACCCTTGCCAGTGAAAGGGTCACATCATCAGGGATATTATAGTCTCAGGAAAACATGGCCATAGCCTCAAGGGTATCAACTAATGAGCAGAACTTTGCCATTAAATAGACCTAGTGGGACAAAGACAAAACTCAGACAACAAGATGTCGGAGACAATGGTGCAAGGGCCAAGTAAGACAATCAAAACAGAAAAAGATAGAAAAAGAAGAATCATAGGGGAACTTACAGAGATCAGAACAACAGTGGTGAGTAGGCGGCGCTGAAACAAGAACGACAGCGGAACGCTTGGGCAGAGCACCGATGAGATTGGCTCAGAGGAACGGAAAGGGTTTTGAACTCTCTAAAACATTGAAAATAGACAAAGGGGTTAGGATTGATAGCTCCAGAGCATTTATTGCACCAGGCGAAGTGAAGGTACACGAAGCACGACCATTGGTATAGAATCGACACACTATCTCTACGCACTAATACCACGCCGCCATGTGTCACCATGAAAGGACACATGCAGGGGGTGTGCATCAGGATTGAACCGTCACCAAGGCCGAGTTGGGGCAGATCCGAAGCGACGCAACGCTTGGAGTACAGAACAATAGTACCCCCCAAGGGGAACCTTAGCGCAAGCTAAGGAGCAAATGAAGGGGCTAAATATGAAGTGGGTTAGATCCAAGCCTTAGGCCGGTTAAATCTTCTAAACCCAAATCCAAATAGGTCAGATGAACATGTGGGCAAGCCAACTAAGCCTAATTCCATTACCAACAGTCCATCCAAGTCCTCAAGTACTTGGGCCCAACTCGCAATGAAAAGGCCAGTCCAACCGCGATACTGGGCTGGGCCGAGCTGTAGGACTCAAACCATGGGCCGAACTAATGAGCTGAACCTATCATCAAAACCGAAGTGCGCCGAGTCCATACAAAGATATCCAAATGGGCTAGCCCATCCCTACGGTAGTCCCACAAAGGGCCGACCTGAGGCACAAAGGTGCCGAACTGAGGGAACCGCTCAGAGAAACGTGGAAGCTGTGAGTATATGCATGTGTAAGTTGCCACCTCAGTTGGTTCCCTACACCTAGAATCGCGGAAATAGTTAAATTAGAAGAATATGGTTTGTTATCAGCATGACTACAATGAGTACATGTACCTCATAACAACTACCAGATGGTCCCCTACCTTGGGCACTGCTAAAAGGAAGCTTGGCAGCACCAAAGCTCCATGAAACCATCTTGGGCAACAAGCAAAGAGTTCTATATAAACTACACAGACTTCACATTGAAGGTAATTGATCAAAACTGAACCCTACTTACTGAAACTCAACTCTCTACACTTAGAGGGCACCTCACTTCTTCTCCGATTACTCATTCCCATACCGGAGAGGTTATCCGGCCAACCTTGGCCGGGCAGCTCTTACGGTGTTCCTTTCTGCAGGACCTCAATTCCTGGATAGTCTAGTCGATTGTGGAGCTCCGATCCACTTTCATTTAGTGCGGTATTCGATACGCACAGTGGGATGTTGCTTCACCGGCATTACACAGTACCACCACGTTTATACAGTCCACTAGATGAGGGGATTGAATTAACAATATGTATTTTGTCTTATTTTTGCACCAAAAAAAATAATAATAATAAATAAATAAAAAAAATTAAGAAAAATAAATAAACAAAAATTATATAATGAGAATTTTTTTTTCATTTCATAAATCTAATCGCAGCCAATTAATATTATTGAGTTATTTCACAAACGAACAATCATTATCTTATATACTCCCTCTATCTCAAAATATTAGTTTCTTATTCTATTTTTTATTATCCCAAAATATTAGTTCCTTTTTAAAAATTAAGGACTAAAATAAATATGAATTTCCTATTTTGTCATTCTTTTAAATTCATTAATAACACAAAAAGTAAAATTATGACAATTGATATTTCAAAAAAAAATGTACTAGTAAAAAGTAATTTTTAAAAACCAATATTTTTAAAGTGCAATAATTGTACTACCAAAAAAGTTAGATTTTCCAAAAAGGACTATTATTTTGGAATGGGGGGAGTATTTAATTTAGGGAGTTATTATTCCGATTTTATTTTGCTAAAAAAATACTCCATTTTTTGTCCTTATTATACTAGCGTATGCCCGTACCTGAAGGTACAATGTAAATAATGTTGGGGTTAGAATATAATTGTAATCCCAACATTATTTAATAAATTATCAATTATCAATTATCCTGAAAAGAAAACGTACAGAAAATGGAGTCTACTTTCAAAGCAAGAGAGAGAAAGAGATAAGTGTGTGTGAGTGTTTTTTTTTTTAACTTTCTCGCGAAAACACGTATCAACACTAGGTATTGCTGGTTCACTGCCTGTCATCGATCTGACAGCTAACCTCACCAAACCCCTTGCTTCGTTTGGAAAGTTGGATTGGCTTTAAAGTTTTTTGATTTTTTTGATTATTTTAGCGTAGACTAAAAAGTTTGTTTCAGTTTTTTTTTTTAAAAATTTTTATGAGAAAAAAAATTATGATTTAAATATAATATAATATTTTATTTTATTAATTTTTTAATTTATTTTATTTTTGTATGACTAATTTAAAAAAAAAAATCAACCCAACCCAATTATCAAAAAATCAACCTAGCAAAACCACCACCTCTCTTCTCTCTCTCTCTCTCTCTCTCTCTCTCTCTCTTATCTGTTTTCAAAACAATACAAACAAATACATGTATTATGTATGTATATACATAAATTATGTATGTGTATAATAAGTAGTATAGAGGAGGAGCAGAGAGATGAAGGACCGACCCTCTAGAGATTTTGCCCCAAAGCCCACAACAAAGCCTACTTGATTTGCAGAGAGAGAATCCAAAGGATATTTTCTAGTTAGAAGTCGCGAAAAACTAAAATTGCACAACAGAGAGAGAGAGAGAGAGTGACAATCACACAAATATGTACTGATATGTATACATATTTATAGATGTTCAACCAAAACTGAAATAAAATAACATATTTCAAAAAGCAAAAAACAAACCTGAAATTAATAATAATAATAATAATAATAATAATAATAATAATAATAACAAAAAACTAATAATAATATCTCACAGTTCTGATTATATATTCATTTGATGTGGCTTTGATGACGATGATGAAGAAGTTAATCTTGGAACCCAATTTTCTCTCAAATTGTGTTTCTAACCCTACTTAGATCCCTTCCTTTAAGAGTCCTCCCTATCCTTTTATGCATCGATAACGATGCTATTCTTGTGTGGCGAAATCCGATTCTTCCAACCGCCATCTCCGTTATCCTCCTCCTCCACCACCTCATCGTTGCTCTCTATCCATCAATTCTCCTTATAGTCCTCATGCAATATCTTTGACCAGTCTGGTATGTTCACCAGCATTGATGCCGCCGTTTTGGCCTCTCCTCACTTTGCCATCAGCTTCTTCAAGACTTGAAAACTCAGCGCCTGTTTCCGTAACTTTGGCGAAGACGAAACACCCAATTCGTCAAGCTCGAACGCGAACTCGGAAACAATTGGAGCAGCTATGTTTGCTAGAGAGGAGATGAGAGAACCCAACAACAAAAACATTTCAATAATAGATGAGTGAACATTAAAAAAAAAGTAAAATAGAGGAGGGAGGAAGACCGAAATTACCTTGCAAGGAGAACAACCGAGAGTGGGAAAGAGGGCGAATGACAGAAATAAAGGTGGTCAGTGGTCGCGATAGCGGTGGTCGAGAGAGAGGGAGAGAGAGATAAAGAGTGAATACGGAGGTAGGTGGTTTTGGTGGTTCTGTTCAAGAAGAAGAACAGAGAGAATGAGGCAGAGACGTGAGAGAGAGAGAGAGAGAGAGAGAGAGAGAATGGGGAGGCGACGTGGGTAGGTGGGAAGTTTAGGAAGAGAAATGTTTGGATAGGAAAAAAATTGGTCTTAACCGTTAGATATTGATTAGGATTGATCTAGATCATTCAAATGAAATGTATCTTTGATGCATTTTTAAAAACAGTCCTGTCTTATTACATAGATAGTTATATTAATACATTTCTCACAAAATACACTCCTTAAAAAAACTAAAATTTTAAAAATATTAATATAATTATAAATAATAAAGACAAAGAAAGAAGTATATTTGAAGTAAAGTGGAGTAACAATTACCACTCCTTATTGAAAAGTGAAAGTAAAAGAAAATGAAGTGAAAGAAAAGAAATAGAAAAGAAAATATATTTTCTTGAAAATATTTGATAAAGATAAAAATTTTGAGAGAAAAATATTTAAAAGTTTAGTTATAGATAATTCGCACATTTAATTTTTCTTGTGTTTTCTTATATTTTTTGTAAGAAATAAAAAGTTCGTTACAATACTAATATGGGCGGTATAAAAATTAATTTTCTTATATTTTTTACAACTTTTAAATTAAACAAATTCATAAAAATTAATTAATTTTTTCTTTTTTTTATTTTTCATCTATTTCATTTTAAAATCTTAATTAATTTCACAGTACTAACAAACATGACCACTTTTTCTGCCTCCTCTCACTGTATGACTGAGTAATGACATCCCACCAGACACCGTGCATGTTCTAACAGTTCCCTATGCTTTCACTTTCCTTTTTTTATTCAACTATCCTTTCACTTTCACCCTCGTCTACATGTATCTTTCCCGTTGAATTGACTGGGCTCGTGGATATACACAAAAATAAATAAAAATATAAATTTGACTAGTTTTTTTTTTTTTAAAGAAAAAAAAATTATTCTTTTAATTTTTGTCTTGGCTCAATTTATTACTTATAATTTTTATTGCATTAATTTTATTTTTTAATTTTTTATTATGTTAATTTAATATAATTAATAACATCTCTTAAAAAAATAATATGAATTGAATGTAAAAATCATTTATTTACTCTCTTAAAAATGATTGAAGGTTGACATAAAATTTAAAATGGTCTATATTGTATTTAATTTTTGTCTAACTTCTTAATTAACACTATCAATTGGATTAGATTGGCAAAATGTGAAAAAATGAAAGGACAAAAATTAATATAATTAAAGTTATAAAGACCAAATATAGCGGATAAATAGCAAAAGTTACTGGTGTAATCCCACCCCTCACCCCCAATAAATAAATGAAAGACTACTAACAAGATCCTGCCGATGAATGCACATCGATTTTTTTCCACTTTAATATGAAGAATTTAAAAATAGATAATGCTATAATATATACCCTAAAAAAGATTGTCTGATATATAAATTGTGACATTTTATGATGTTGAGATAACAAAGTGCCATAATTAAATTATTTTTTATCATAATTTAATGAATTATAACCATACACATTTGAATCATGACGTTCCAGGTTACAATCAAAAGGATGATTTATATGGAGATTTTTTAAATTGTTAAGAAGTATTATTTGATCCCTTAAATTATAAAAACGTACAAATAGACCTCTAAACTATTGAGAAATATCACTTTAATTTTTAAACTATAAAAATATATAAATTGATCCCCTACACTATTTACGTGTTTTACTTTGACTTTTTCCGTAACTACATCAACATTTTTTAGACGGAAATACTCTTTAACACCTATACAATGCAACCAACAACACTTCTTCTCAATTTTTTTCATTTTTCTATTTTATTATTATTTTTAAATATTCTTTCTACAAAAATATATTTACAAAGAATATTTTAAATAATAATAATAATAATAATAATAATAATGGATGAATTCTTAACTTTAAAAAATAAAAATGAAACAGTAAAATATATAGAATGCTAAAAGGTATTTTTATCTAAAAAAATATTTAAAAGTTTGGTTTAAACTCACGATGCAATAATAGAAGGGATCAGAGTCAAACATGTCTATAGTTTAGGGAGTCAAAAGTGATACTTATTAATAGTTTAAGGTGTCAATTTGTATATTTTTGTAGTTTAGGAGGTTAAAATGATACTTCTCAATAGTTTAGGGAGTCGATTTGTATACTTTTATAATTTAAGGGTCAAAATGATTCTTCTCAACAGTTAAAGGGGTCTTTGTGTAAATAAAAGTAATCAAAATTATAACCACAATGCCTTCATTTGGGATGTGGGTTGGCTTTTTAGATTTTTGGCTACTTTAGCCAGGGACTAAAAAGCCTTGTTTGAAATGAATTTTTTGGACTTTTGTGAGAGAAAAAATGAAATGATTATGGTTTGGATGTGACATTTTGTCTTATTGGCTTTTTAGTCTATTTTTTCTTTTTGTGGCTCAAATAGTGTCACAATTAATGTCTTAATTAAATAAAGTTGTTGGCTATATATTTTGTACAAGCCAATTACAGCTTGACACGTGGTTCATAAGGAAAATTTTGAGGAGTCAGTAAAGGTCTCCAATCATCAACATACATGTGGCAACTTGTATCAATGACGATGGATCTATGAGACACAGGAACAGTCAAGATGTGCAAGGTGACGTGGCGAAATAGTTGCCTACAATTTAAATTCAAATTCAGAAGGAAACCCCCACTGCAAGAGTAATTTAGTGGAAGCAAACTGTTAAAAGCCATGTCTAGTGATCATGGAGATTACTTCAGCAGTTATCAGCCACTTCGATGGTTATCAGCCACTTCGGCAGTTATCATCAGAGCCTATAAATAGAGGAGAAGGCCGATAGTGAAGAGACCAGGAACTAGATCTAGGAACCAGTTTGTTTACTTTATATTTTTCAGTCCTTTATTTTCCAGTCCTTTACTTTCCTGCACTGCTTTTCAAATCCCTATGAGTAGTTCTAAGTTAGTCTGTTGCTGTAATCCCTTTCGAAGCAGTAAAAGTGCAAAGGTACAATTGTAAACTCTTGTTTACTTAATGAAATTTGATTTGTGCCACTGTTTCTCCCTCTTTCTTTTACCTTTGTGATTGGTCTTCTGATTTTTCTCCTAAAACAAGCCACCAGTAAAAGTCCTTATCATTGATGCTAAAAAGAAGTTTGAAGTAATCGTTTGATTAATTGGCTAGCATTTACTATCTTTATAAGGACTTATTGATCCTTGTTGGCAAGCTCTAATTACATTTCTAACCTTCAAAAGCCAAAAAAGCAAACATATATTTTTGGTACATCCAGTGGGACACATAATAATGGCTAGATGTTGGAGACAATAAGAAAATGAACGCCTCGAAGAAGGTGTAGAAGGAGATTTAGAAACACATAACCTAGAGGATAATGTAGTATCACATCCCATGGATGTGCTTGCTATAAGTGATCCTACATAAGTGGTCGAATAGACTAGTACTTTAGGATATGCAACACATGTCCAAAATGTCGGACATAGCCATGAAACTGGACCTTCAATTGTTTCATCTACCCAACCAATGAATCCATAGGGAGGATTGGTTGTTGTTATGGGACAATAGTTAATGTATACAATGGAAAGATAAGCAACATCCTTTTTGGATCGAATGAGCTCCTATCAACCACCTGTTATAAGACGGGCTAAAGAGAACATAAACTTACTTCAGCAGAGATTGGCTTGAGATAAACAACCTATGCAAAGTAATGGACAAAATAATGTGCAAATTAGTAGTCAAACTAATAATCAAAATCATGAAAGACCATCATCTATGCCTCAATCATGGTATGATACTCTTCCTAGACCACTGATAAGTCAGAGTATACCTTTACCTATCAGTGAAACCATACATATTGGTGGGTCTGGACTGACAAAAGGAAATGGCATGTGAGTGTTTTCCAATCTTGTGTTTGAACCCTTGCATAGCACATGGGTGTTCACTAATCTTGTGTTCAAGCTTACATACGGGGGATTGGAAGGAATTCCTACAGTTGGAAGAGAAACAACACATGTTCCTCCTCTAGTAGTTCCCTTCGCATCACTTTTTGTAGGACAAATGCCTGCCCCAAAGGGGCAACCATACCCTCAACATCAACCAGCACAACAGGGACAGCCATCCTAAGGGACAACTAGTCCCAAATGTGCCTTTACATGGACCAAGAGGGCCTCAAGCACAAGGGGTTCCTCCAAACCTTGTGTTTGCTACTTTAATAGTGGCCCATCCAGCACAAAATGTTGTACCTAGGGACCAAATTGCTGACCTTGTTAGAGAAATTTGTGGACCTGTGGCCCAGGGGGTCCAGATCCCTATTTACAGAAAGCCTTATCCAAAATGGGTGGATATGTTACTTGAATACCCAAGGGGGTATAAGATACTAGACTTTGCCCTTTTCTATGGAAATGGAAACCAGTCCACTGTCGAACACATTGTCAGATTTACAAGTTAATGTGGTGACTTTACTAATAATAATTACATAAAATTGAGACTCTTTCCAAACTCTTTAACTGGGGCAACCTTTGTATGGTACATAAACCTTACATATGGTACTATTCAAACTTTGCAACAAATTGAAGAAGTGTTTCATGACCAGTTTTTTCAGACAGAGCTTGAAGTATCTATGGCAGACTTGGCAAGGTTGAGCCAAAGACTTGATGAAAAGGCTGCTGAATTCATTGTCAGATTCAAAAGAGCATAAAACAAATGTAGGGTCGTATTTGCTGAAACTGAATTTGTGACGTTAGCCCAAAATGGGCTAGAGTTTAAGCTTTGAAAGAAGTTTGACTCCATAGAGTTTCGAGATCTAGTAGAATTAACGTATAAGGTCACCAGGTATGAAACTCTACTTGAGAAAGAACAAGATTGAAGTAATGTATACTATAGGACCTATTATTGGGACCCTAAATTTGAAATTGATGCAATGGAGATCATAGAAAAAAGTGCCTATGATCTGCGAAGCATTTATTTAGAAGAATGCTACCATTGATCAGCAGTTTAAAAAGAAAGACCTTTACAGGAAATATTTTTTTGATATATCAAAAGCATATGACATATTTGATCATTTGTTAATAGTACATTTTCTAAAATTACCTAAGGGAGTTAAGATACCAACTTTGGAAGAAATTAAAGGCAAAATGTGCTGTAAATGGCATAACTCTTGGTCTCACACAACTAACAAATGTATTATTTTTTGAAACATGAATCAAGAGTAGATTCCGAAAGGAAGGCTGAAATTTCCAGCCAAAGCAGAAAAAGGGACGGGGATTGACATTGATCTATTTCCGAAGATTAGAGAAGCAGAAGCCAATGTTGGCATACCAGACATCCTTGCCTAAAAAGTGGAGAATAACCTCTCCTTGAAGGAATTGGATAAGATCAATGTGCAGATGCATGTTGCCAGCCAAATTGCCTTTAAAAAGAACACACAGGGTTCACCAACAAGTGGACAAAGCTTCGTGGGCCAAGAGGATGGTTCCAGCAAAGAAACTTTAGATGATGACTTGCTCGAAGCAGCTGTTATTCAACGGATGTGTCCCAAGTCCAGGCCGAGTTACAAATGGTCGAAAAGGCTTCCAGTTGATGGGATGTAGTATATAAAGGCGTGTAGAAAGATCGTAGGCCAGTTAGTACCTATAACAAGAGGGCATACCCAAGTGGTCTTAGCCAACAGCCATCTTTGGTTGGGCCACCAAACGCCAGGAATCTGTCAAGAGATAAGAGACCTCTGTATGAAACTAGGCCACCAAACTATTACAGGATGGTCAACAAGCTTGTAAGTAAGCTTGAACTTGGATTGAGACAGTGAACCAAGGCTAATGATTGGCCTTCGAAGATAAAAACAGCAGGCCCAACGACTGGCATAGTGGGTTCATGGGTACTAGGAGTACCAGATTGGTTTGTCATATAGAACAAACCTAAAATGATACCAACCCAGGGGAAGGCCTTTGTAGGCAAGGACAGAATGATCAAGCCTACTTTGGTGGCTCCAAATAATTGGGTCTTACTCAAAAACCCGAAGACAAAGGAACCAGACATGGTTCCTGTGATCTCTAGATCTTAGAAGAGGAACATTCAACAAAGGTTCACTCAACACTAGAAGGATCTGAGGAGGGCCGATGAGGGTACCTCTTTCGCATAATCAAGAGCTCTAATGGGAGAATGAGAGAGTTCAAAGCCTAATCCCAAGATCAATAGAAGTGCCAGCAGAGAAAAATTGGCTAAGATCCATACTGAACTGAAATCCAAAGAGAAATCGAGTTTGACAGGCCTCGAAAACGCCTTAATGGAAAATGATGACGACATTGAGATAGAAGAAAGAATTAAGCTAGGCCAAGAAAAGATATTGGTAGAAGAAGAAATGTTTGAAGCCTTCATGGCTGAACAAGCCTTCATGACTGAGCAAACAAAGTCTGCACTCAAGACAGACTAACAATATACTAAGGAGCCTACTAAGAGGTTCCAGAATACAGTATAGAAGATGCATCCCAGGCATCAGGTCAGACCAACACAGAAGGGGAGTAGGTATAGCCAATAGTACAGTTTGGCTCATTCTCTTCAATGCCAATCAATATGGTTTATGTGTTGTCGCAAGAGTTTCAAGCTAAAGAAGAAAATTAGGAGGGTCAGGAGGATGATCCTATAGAAGTCTATAGTGAGGATTCGCAAACCAGCATAGTCTAGGATGAGTTTGAATTAGCCATGCCTATGGAGATTGATGAAAAAAATGAAAAGGTAAGCATAGTTACCCGATCATACCCCTTTGAATATCCCACATTGTCAATGACTCAACATGTTAAACCCTTACATATTAAGGCATACTTCGATGGGATAAAGATGAACAGGGTATTAGTGGATAATGAGGCAGCAGTAAACTTGCTTCTTTGAGGAAATTGGGCAAGAGAAACCCTAGATTGATCCCAACGAGCACGACCAATACTAGTTTTGCTAGGGACAAACAGATGGCCTAAGGCATACTACCTATTAATCTGAGTGTGGGAACAAGGGATTGTATGACTGCCTTTTTTTGTCATCAATGCCAAGTACAATGCCTTGCTTGGTAGAGATTGGATCCATGCCAACAAGCGTGTGCCCTCCTCTTTATATCAGAAAGTGATGATAACCCTAAGAAATGGAGAAACAGAGAAAATAAATGCAGACCCATAGCCGTTCATTACATGTACAAATTTTGCAGAAGCAAAATTGTATACCGAAGGGGTGGTTTCATTAAGTGTGCTGAGGAAGCCTGATGCAACAACCGAAGTAACGGCTGATGAGGAAGTGGCACACCTAAAACATTTGGTACAAGAAAGTGTTGATGATGAATACCACTATATTATCAAGGATACCAACAATGCCTGGTTGTAGGCAAGAGGATCAAGAAGCCAGACCATTGGGTTTAGCCAAGTTCTTCATAATGGATGTTGAGGCAATAGTCCAAAAAGTTTAGGAAGAAGAAAGGGAAGCCATGATGATTGGCTGCAAACATGAGCAATAGGAAGCCAAATCATTAGCTCTAAGTAAGTATTGTGCGTTGGAAATTGAAACTAAAGTCTAGAAAATATAGGAAGAAGAAGGTTTATGGATAGATTTTGTTTATGAAGAAGAAAGTAAAGATGCTGAACCAGGAAGGGTTGTGACAGATCAGGGTGAAAAGGTTGCTTCAAAGCTAGAAGAAGCTGAAGAAGAAGCATTGGTAAGCACTCAGATGCAAGATCCTTTGGAAGAAGTCAATCTAAAAGAAGCTTTAGCTCAACAACCTACCTACATCAGTGCTTAGTTGGATCCTATTGCCAGGGACCAGTTATTGGCTATCCTGAAATAATATAAGGATTGTTTTTCTGGGTCTTATAATGATCTACCTGGATTGGACAGGTCATTGGTAGAACATAGACTTCCAGTCAAGCCAAACTGTAAGCTATACAAGCAAAGACCTAGACGAATGAGTCCTGAAGTGGTTCAGAAGGTGAAGGAGGAGACATCTAGGCTCCTCAAAGCAGGCTTTATCAAAATAGCCAAGTATGTCGAACGGCTGTCCAATATCATGCATGTGATCTAGAAAAATGGCAAATTGAGGGTATACATTGATTTTAGAAATCTGAATTTGGCAACTCCAAAGGATGAGTACCCCATGCTTGTAGTTGATCTAATGGTGGACAGTTCAGCAAGACACATTATCTTGTCTATGATGGATGGACACTCTGGCTACAACCAGATATGCATAGCAGAGGAGGATGTTCACAAGACAGCTTTCTAGTGTCCTGGGAACATTGGGACCTTCGAATGGGTTAAGATGTCATTTGGGTTGAAGGATGTTGGGGCAACATATTAGAGAGCAATGAACACCGTCTTCAATGATCTCATTGGAGGGTACTTGGAGTGTTACATTGATGATATTGTTGTCCATCTGACAACAGCTTTCGAAAGAATGATGAAATTCAAGTTAAAGCTCAATCCACTCAAATGTGCTTTTGGTGTATTAGCTGGAAACTTTTTGGGGGTATATAGTGCACAAGAAGGGAATACAGATTGATCAAAACAAAGCCAAATCCATCATTAAGGCCAAACCTCCATCAACTAAGAAAGAATTGCAAAAATTCCTTGGTCAGTTTAATTTTTTTTGAAAATTTATTTCTAACACTACTGGGAAAACTAAAGGATTTTTTTTTTTCTCTATTGAAGTTAAAAAATAAAGAATAATTTATGTGGACAACATGGCATCAAGCTGCTTTCGAAGAAATAAAAGCCTATTTGGCTAAAGTTCCAGTGTTAACGCCACCAAGGAAGGACAGACCGTTGAAGTTATACATTGCTACAGCTGAAGAATCATTGGGAGCTTTTCTGCCTTAAGACAATGAAGAGGGAAATGATTAAGCAGTCTATTACCTTAGTAGGTTTTTAAACTCTTGTGAATGTAAATACCCAACTGTAGAAAAGTTGTGTTTAGCCTTTGCAGCAATAAAAATAAGATATTATCTTTTGCCTATTGTGGTCTTGGTAAATGCAACCACAGATTTAGTTAAGTATATGTTATCTAGACTTATATTAAAAGGAAGAATGGGCAAATGGATTTTTGCTTTGTCAGAATTTCATTTGGAATATGTCCCCCAAAAGGCAGTAAAAGGTCAGGTATTGGCCAACTTCTTACCTGATCATCCATGTGAAACTGAAAGCTAAGAAATAATAGAATTTGACACAATGGATTTGGAGCCATGGCAAATATGGTTTGATGGATCAATGGCTACCGGTCTAGTTGGAATTGTTGTTGTGATTAAATCACCACAAGGGGTAGAAACCACACATGGTTTCAAAATTGATGAGACCACCTGTTCCAATAATCAAGCTGAGTACAAAGCCTTGGTTGTGGGACTTGAGATACTTATTGGTTTACAGGCTCATATAGTTGACATATTTGGAGATTCCCAATTGGTAATTAATCATGTAAAATGAGTCTTTAAATATCAAAGTGCAAGCATGTTGCCGTACTATGTTGTTGTTATACATTTTCTTTCCCACTTCCAAGTGGCAAATGTAACTTACTTCCCAAGATTTATGAATCACAAGGCCAATGATATGGCCTAGAAAGTTTCAAATTTCAAAATAAGGGATTATACTCAAATAGAGATGAGCTAAGCAACCTACCAAAAGTTGATACCACTTTTAGCAAAACAAGGTATATTGGTAGAAGCTAATCAAAATGACTTAGAAGAGTAGGATTGGAGACATCCAATCATTTAGTATTTGATTGGCCCTTCTTTGAAGGCAAACATAAAGCTTAAATTACATTCAACGCAGTTCATAGTGTATGGGAATGTTCTTTATAAACGAGGGAAAAATAGTCTTCTATTAGAGTGCCTAAGACCAAAGGAAGCATTGACTGCAATGGCTGAGGTGCATGAAGGCATTTATGGTGCTCACCAGCCTGGTGTTAAGATGAGATGGTTACTTCGAAGGCATTTTTATTACTGACCAACCATCCTTAAGGATTGTATAGAGTATGCAAAAGGTTGCCAAGCACGTCAGAAGCACAGTATCATAAGGCATGTTCCAATAATTGATCTACATACAGTGGTGAAGTCTTGGCCATTTAGAGGGTGGGCAATGGACATGATAGGGAAAATTTACCCACTTTCTTCGAAGCGACATTGTTTCATTCTAGTGGCCACAGACTACTTTACTAAGTGGGTTGAGGCTAAGCCTTATAAGACTATAGATTAGACAGAGGTAATTAACTTCATCAAGGAATTAATCTACAGGTTTGGTATTCCACAGACCATAATTGTGGATAATGGGATTGTGTTTGATGGAAAGCTAGTAAAAGCTTTCGCAGTAGAATTTGGACTTAGTCTTGTTAATTCCACCACCTATTATGCACAAGCAAATGGTCAAGCAGAGTCATCTAACAAATCCTTATAGAAGGGAATATAGAAGGTTAGGGAAAACAATCTTAGAGATTGGCACAACTTATTGTTAGATGTATTATGGGTTTACAAGACTTCCCAAAGATCAAGCACAGGAGTTACCCCTTATGCCTTGGTAGATGGGCACGATGTAGTATTGCATGTGGAGAGCATATAAAGTCCTTAAGGGTCAAATGCCAAGATCATCTAAGTAATGATCAATGTCATCAAAGCATGCATTTAGAATTAGAAGATGTGATGAAGCTACAATTTTGGCACTAAATAATATCCTTTTACAAAAGAGAATGGAAGCAAAAAGCTATAATAAAAGGGTCCAACACATCAGCTTTAATGAAGGGGACTTGGTGTGGAAAACAATACTTCCAATATGAATTAAAAGCCACAAGTTTGGAAAATGGTCACCTAATTGGGAGGGACCAAACCAAGTCCATAGAGTCTTGCCTGGAGGAGCTTACTATTTGAAAAATCTAAATGGATAAGTGCATCCCAAGAAAATTAATGACAGATATTTGAAGCCTTATTACCCAACCATGTGGGGAACACAAGGAGTATAGAGATAAGATATGGAAACATTAAGAAGAAACAATTAACACTTGTGTAAATAATAATGTTTCATTTTATAAAGATTTAAGTACATTGTGCCATAAATTGGCCCAAAATTCATTACAATGCTTCAGTTGTTCCCTTACAATAAGCTTTATACTCTTTAGTGATGGAAACAATTGTATAGTTATGTTCATCTCCTACCTGCGATTGGACAGCCTCTGGTGAGTAGTGTGCAGCCTCTTTGCATTTTGCTCCAAAGTTAGGTTGGTTGCTGTTAACTCATTCTCCAAATCTGTCTTCCTATGCAAGAGTTGAGCTTGAAGTTGAGATGTAGATGAGTGTTGGCCCTTCAGTGCTGACACTTTAGAGTGAATGTGGGAGACAAACTTTTTATCTTTTAGTAGCTCCTTTTCTGCAGTTGTAGCCATTTGGCAGATATTGACACAAAAGTCAATGGTTGCTATTGCTTCGGTTAAATGGCTTTTAAAGGTAACATTGGATTGGTTGAGTACTTGACAGCATTTGAGGAATCCATTCTTAATGATTGGCTTCTACAAAGCTTCGAATGGAATCCTTGAGAAGGTTTTCAGTAGCTCCAAGCAAGTGTCCACATCTACTTGAGTAAGAGAGATGGTTTCAACAGCAGATGAGCTTTTGATTATCTCTAATAAAGAGTCGACCAAGACTAGTGGCTCAATCTCACTGCTAGTTGGTAGGGCTGGTGTAGATATGTCAAATAAGCTTTCCAATTGAGCTTCAAAGATGTCCATCTCCTCTTCATAAAGTGGCATTACAAAAGTGTCACGACCTAAACCCGCCCCTATAGGTTTAGCATCGTAACCGGCCCTAAATTCATGATTGCTAAAGGCTTGCTTAACAATAATGACAATAACACAATAATGGGGGGTTGGCGGAAGCCAATCAATAATAGAAAATAATGTCCAATGAGCTGTGAGAACTTAAATGAACAAAACAACTTTCATATACTTATATATCCACAAACTCTTAAGTCCATAAAACACTTACATATAGAATAAAACATAAGTTAGGGAATTAAATCCCATTACCAAAAACAGTACAAACAAAAGTCGTAGTCTAGTCTTGACACTTAAATAAATTCAAAAGGGTGAATTTGGACCACCCAAGCCTTGACACGTGTTGGATTGGAACCTCGCAATGAGGCGCAATAGTTGGCTTGACAAAAGGGTTGACGCCGCTAACTCTGATCCGGTGCCCGATCACTTACATATATATATATAATAAACAATGAGCTAGAGCCTAATGAATAACAACTGTATAAAGGGGTTATGAACAATATCCTTACAATAATTAAAACAATCGATTCATCAATAGATCATTTTCAAAATGAATATCTCATAACATTCAATCATTTAGATTCATAATGGTCATACGTAGTACATCCAATAGTAGAACAATTCAATAAGTCTTAAAGACCGAACGATCATTTGATGGCCATCAATGCAATAACCAATAGTTCCAAGCATTGGAATTGACAGAGATCTCTATAACAATATCAATAACAATAGCAATATACTGTGGATGCAACAAGTATAGTTCATAAAATACGACAATCATTCATTCAATAAACAGTATTACTTTAGAAAACAATACATTTAATCAATCAGAAAATAATTACGATTGAACATAGCTTTACAACAGTTTTACTCATAGTGGGCTCCCTGACTATGTGCTTAAGATGCAGTGTCCGATCTAAACAAGCAAATTCAAGCACAACTCAATTACAATCATGTCATTTAGTTATTCAATCAATCTTATTCAGTTCGGTACTTATATCTATTAAATTCATTTGCTTCTTACTTGGTTTCAATTCATTAATTAACTGTTCGGTTATAACTTTTTGTTCTTTAGTTTCTTTCATACTTATGATATGCGCATGAATGAAAATACATGTGAAAACCATGTTAAAAGAATCCCAAAAGTTGGAAAAACGGAGTGAAAATAAAAAAAATTGGGTCTGCACTATTGGCTGCTCGTGCGGTGGCCATGGCCACTCTAGCATGCAGAATGCGTGTTGCAAAGGAGGGTTGGCCGCTTGTTCGGTGGCCCAAGCTGCTTGAGCGTGCAGTATACAAGACGCAAAGAAGAGCTGGCTGCTCGAGCGGTGGCCCAGGCCGCTCAAGCGGTCTGGGTTAACATTAAGGCCAAAAACTGCTCTTCTTTTTGAACTTCCCTTTCATCAAATTCTAACTTCATTTCCATATATCTCAAAGCCTAAAAGTCATAAAGACATGTTGAATTCACAATTTCTAATTTTAAACAAAAATCAAGAGTTTAAATCAAAGTTTAATTCCATGCAATGATTAAGTTCTTTGAGTTCAAGGTTTTAAATCATCAACATATGCATACATGAGTTCCAATTCCACGTCTTTGAAGTTTCCTCTTCAATTTTGTAAAACCATGCAAGAAATGACATGTAGAAACAACAATAAAACCATGCATGTCCATAATTTAAGCTAAGTCTTCCAATTTAGTTGATCAAAGGCTCTAAGAAATTATAAAAGCATGAACCATGAGTTTCAACAATTCTAATTCCAAACTTTATGAGGAAAGCTCTTTGAAACTTGTAGAAGTCATGAAGATTATGAAACAAAATATGTGTATAAACCAAAATGTCATGAGTTCATGCCATGCATGTTGAATTTGAGAACAAATTCCTCAAATTCTTTTCTAAACTAACTTGCAAGTTCTAGCTTGTTAATTACACCAACAAATCTTCAAATTAATTATAAATTCATCCTAAATCATCTTAAATTCTAAAAGATTATGAAGATGACATTTCAATTTCATGGAATGAGAAGGAAATTCTTACTTTGATTGCTTGATTAAGAAGATTTGGCCTAATCTCCCCTAATTCTTCTTCTTCTCCTACTTTCTCTTTGTTAAGCTCTCTCTTTAGAAGTCTTTCTTCCTCTCTCTCCGTGTAAACCACCAAGCTCAGTAATGTCCCTTATACTTCTCTTATTCCCACTCAATTGATGAGGAAAACACTAATTCTTTAATTATACACACATTAAGTTTAAGTTAAATAGGCTAATAAATCATAATTAACTAATTTAAATCAAATTCACTCAAAAAAAAAATAATTAATCGTCATCATTTATAACTTACCTCGTTTGGGAACATGCTTTTTTAGTAACTTTTTGGCTTTTTGGCTAAAATGTGATGTAAAAAAAACTAGTATGCTTGGGATGACTTTTTGACTTTTTACGAAAAGATGTGCAAAAAGTATAGAGAAAAGGGAATCTTTGACTTTTTGGTATGGGTTGTTGGCTTTTTGATTTTTTTTAGTAACTTTTTGGCTTTTTGGCTAAACCGGTCTCTTCCCAAACAATGTGAATTAGGCTCTAATTGCTTATTTTAATATTTAATTCTAACTTGTTAAAATTACTAAATCAGATAGGTTTAATTCATATCTCTACCTATATGTTCACATTAACAATACCATATATATATATATATATCACATGGCACATAATTCATAATTAACACATAATCACATGCTCAATGCAAATCACATAATTAGCTTAATTAATCAAGGAGGTGGTCATCACATTCTCTCCTCCTTAGGATGTTTGGTCCTTCAAATTCAATTACCTTCCTTTGGAAAGAACATAGGATCAAGTGGGAAGAGGTTCGAATATCTTTTCTTCATAATGTCTTCCCTTTCCCAAGTCGCATAGATGCCACCATGATTTTGCCAATCCACTTTCACTAATAGAATTTCTTTGTCTCTTAACTTCCTAATTCACCGGTTTACAATCTGAATGGGCCGTTCTTCATAAGTATAGTCATCACTCAACAATACATGGGTCGGCTCAATAACATGGAAGGGATCTCGGAGATAATCCCGCAACATAGAAATATAAAACACATTGTGCATATGTGTAGACACCCCATTTTTTACCGTCCTCAAGACTTGGACGTCATCGTTTGAACACTCGGTGATCATCCATGTTTGTGTTCGTCTTGCGTTCCCGGAGGTCTCGGCCACGCACCTTGTCTTAGGATCTCTCGACTTGACTATTTTGTGTTTGGTTTTGCACCAAACACTTGTGTTTTTGCTTTGGAGGTCAGGGAATGGCTTATTGGCCATCCCCACACCCCACCGACCATGGCTTGAGGCCACCAGCCTTGTTTTGTTGCCACTGGCCATTGGTTATGGCCGGCCGGCACTCTTTGTGGCCGGCCGACCATTGTTTTGGTCAATTTGGCATTTTTGGCTGGCCGACCACTGTGCATCTACTTTTGCAGATATTTTTATACCAGCTGTGCTAGCTGGCATACACTTTGACCCCCTTCCATACACGTGTATAAAGGGATTTCACTCTTGCTTAGCTTGTTTTGTAAGCTTTGAAGAGTGATCCTCTATAAAGGGAGAGCCTCTCCTCCCTCCTCAAGGGCTACAAAAAATTCCAGAGAGAGGTATGAACTAGGGTTAGGTCTTGTGTATCTATCTATCTCTATCTCCCTCTCCTTTTGTGCTTAAGTGTGTGTTTGTTCATAGTTTTGCACACAAACACCTACCATTACACTTTCCTTTAGCTACTGAGGCACTAAAGAGTTATTTTCAGAGTTTTGGACTTGGTTTTGAGCTAAGGAGGCTGCTGGAGCACCATTTTTGAAGGAGGTCTTCAAGGGTAAGAACTTTACCTTTAAATATCCCATTTTTGCATAGTCTTTTTGCCTACCTTGCATCTGTTTTTGAGCTTAGTGTATCACATATAAAAGTCTTATTTTTACTTGCTTAAAATAGTTGTTTAAGGTTGCTTTGAGCTTTGGGGTTGTTTGACCCCTCTTAGGCCTTGTTTGGCCCATTTTGGTAAGCTCCGGGACCACCTTGCTTGGGCCTCCTCACCACTGCAATCTTGAGGGATTTCAGGGGTGAGGATGGTGGTTTAAGGTCCTAAGAAGGAGAGGGTCATCCCCTCTCCTTGTTGTCTTCAAAATGTGTCATTTTGGCCTCATGTGTGAGCATTATTTTTAAGTTCATGTTGGCCATGTCTTAAGTGTTATTTGTGCATATTTTGCCATGATATAGCACTGTTTTTAGTTGGTTTAGACACACCATGCATGCCTTGCATACTTGTCTTGTAATGCCATATTTTGCCTTAACATGCTTTAGGCTTTGACCCTTCTTCTAGCATGATTTTGGCCAAGCTTTGTGAAGCTTTTGTGCATGTTTTAGTATCCTTTAGCTCTATTTTTAATTGCTTTGGCCATTCTTGACATGCTTTGTATAGCCACCTTGCATTTTGGCTTGCTAGTCTCGGGTGTGTGAGTGTTTAGCATGCATTGCTTAGCTTGTTTCGGTGGTTTGGCACCACTTATAGCATCATTTCAGTCCCCACGGTATGCTTGTATGCTTGCATTTAATGCTCCTTTAATGCTTTAAAAGGTTGTAATCTTGTGCTCCATGTTTGACCTCTTTTGTATACTCCCATGTGTAGGCCACTTAGGTGTGTCCTTGGCTTTGTTTAGGTCTGCCTTGGGACTATTCTAAGTCCTCTTAGCCTTGTGAGGCTTGGTTGGCATGGCCATGGTTTAAGTCCCTTCGCTTACCTCGAGTTTTGGGCATCGTTGCATGCTTAGCTTGTCTTGTTTACTTGGTTTGGAGCCTCTTATAACATGATTTCAGAGCTTATTATGCATGCCATTTGTCCATGATTATCCGCTTTTAAGTGTGCTTAAAAGTTGCTCTTTGATGCTTAAGTTTTGAACCATGTGTGCATGCATGTTTGCGTGTATTTTGGCCCTCATTTCCTTAGCATTTGGCCACTGTTTTGGGCCTAATAGAGGGCTGTCCATCTGGGTGTAAGTCCATTGTTCGCATGTTGTTGCATGCTCGCCTTGTGTGTTGTTGCATATTTGGCCTATCGCTTGTGTTGCATGCTTGAATCATAGTGCATTTGGCATGTATTCTCATCTTTGTTTTGATTTTTTGCATATTTGCATGTTGGCATTGCATCTTGGCATTGCATCTTGCATGCTCAATTAGCTCGCATACTTGTTATATGCCTTGCATGCTTGCCACATTCCCATGTTGCATACTTGGTTTCCATGCCTAGGGTGTATTGCATTGAACATGCATGCCTTGCCTCTTGAAATCAAGTGATAGAGGTTGGGCCTTTATGTGCTTATTTGGTTTGCATTTCATTTGACATGAAAATGAACAACTTGGTTCCTTGGGCCATCACGCATCGAAATGCGCGATTGGTGGTCCGAGAATCAAGGAACATCCTCTGAGTCATAAACATGATAAAGGGGTGTATTGGTGCAAATATTGCTTGAAATACATTGCCATACCTTGCTTGTCCTCTGTTGCTGTCAAAGCAGAATTCTGCGGGCATAGATGGCCGACCGACCTCATTCAGTGCCGACCGGCCTTCCATTTCTAGCCGATGGCTTCATTTGTGGTCGATGGCCACTTACCTTTGGCCGGTGGTGTTCCACAGTGTTCAGAGAGTGTTCCTTGGGAATTGTGCCATTTTCAGAGGAGCATAGCAAGGAAAACAGAGGCAGCTTGTGCATGGCATTGGATTTCCGAGCGAAGCCAATCCGAGCACGCGTGCATCCCTCTTCCCGAGGCCTTTTAATGCTTTCCTTAGCTTAATTGATTTGTTAATTAATTAGGTGGTCTGTAACTATTTAATTAGCTTGTTAGTTGATTAAATTGTATTATTCTTTTGGTCCCTCCGAGCGAGGGCAAATTTGTAATAAGTGTGGATGCGTGTGTGCATGTCTTCCAACCCCCACTTCTTTCTCCCTTTTACTTACCTGCTTTGATGGTTAGTATTAGGGCATGTTTAATTTAGCATATCTTATGCTATGCATGCGTGCATCATTCATCAATCTTGCATGCACCAAGCTCGGCGCATCATGCTAACCGCATAGCATTTCAATTCCAAACTTGGCACGGAGTATGATGTAAGTATTTATGCTTTAGCATCTCGCATGAGTGTAAATGTTAACATGACAGCATGCTTACCATGTGGCTATGTGCTTATGTGATATTACTGCTTGAATGCCTGTGGGTGAAGGTTGGATTGTTTGAGTTGGAACAACTCATTGAAATCCATGTTTTAGCCTACTCGCGAGTAGCAAATTCCAAACCATTTTCCAAACGAACGGATATGCAATGCTTTGTTCCAAATTAGGCGATCTAGTCTATACTTTTGTGTTGTGCGCATCACATAGTAAATCTAGGCTAATAATCAGAATAAGAGCACATAACGTTTTCAAAACAAGATATCATGGTTAGTAGAGGCCGATCTTTGATCGGGCGAGCGGGGGTGCTCATAGCTGACCTTCCCCAATCGTATCCAAGTTCTTGAGCCGAGGCAACTTTGGTGATGACGGACACGTGGCCTTGGACAAACGAGTCAGGGTTTCCTAAATTCCCCTAAAAAAAAAATATTTGGGTGGCGACTCTGTATCTGGAAAAGCAGTCCATGTTTGGCACTTCTTTACAAAAATCTGTTTTCCAAAACGATTTGTCGGATTTGGACTCTTTGGTTCAGATTAAGAACCGTGACAATTTGAGTCCGAACTGTAGCGTTGAGGCCCACGCGGGCGCGTCTACAATATGCTCCATATCCAGAGGAAGTGCTGCCTGATATGCCACTGGATTGATTTTCTCAATGATCTCATATGGCCCAATGTACCGTGGTGCTAACTTGCCCTTCGTTCTAAAGCGAGTCTGTCTCTTCATTGGTGTTACTTTAATAAAAACATGGTCGCCCACTCATATTCCCTATCTCGCCTTCGGACATCTGCATAGCTTTTTTGTCGGCTTTGTGTGGTTTTCAATCTTTGTTGAATTAACTTCACCTTTTCTGTTGTTTCATGTACAATTTCAGGTTCAAGTAAAGGCCCATCTCCAACTTCTGCCCAACAAATAGGAGACTGACATTTTCTACCATATAAAGCCTTGAAATGTGCCATGCCAATGCTTGAATGAAAACTATTGTTATAAACAAATTCGGCTAGAGGCAAATGAGTTTCCCAATTTCCTTGAAAGTCTAGCTCACACATACGCAACATATCCTCCAAAGTTTGGATTGTCCTTTTTGATTGGCCATGGGTCTGTAGATGATATGCACTGCTCAATCTCAATTCAGTTCCCAATGCCTTTTGCAAACTTTGCCAAAATCTTGATGTGAATTTTGAGTCCCTATCAGAAACAATTGACACAGGCACTCCATGCAATCTTACATTCTCATTAATATAAATAGTAGTTGACTTATCCACATTATAAATGTTTTCATAGGTAAGAAATGAGCAAATTTAGTCAAACAGTCAACAATAACCCAAATCGAATCCATACCTCTCATGGAGTGAGGTAGTCCAACAATGAAATCCATAGTGATATATTCCCATTTCCACATTCGATATTGGCAATGGTTGGAGTAATCCCGCAGGTTGTTGATGCTCAACTTTGAGTTGTTGGCATTGTAAACACTTAAACACAAATTCAGCAGTTTCCTTTTTCATTCTCGGCCACTAGAAATTGAGCTTCAAATCTTGATACATTTTTGTATTCCCTAGATGGATAGAAAATTTTGAATTGTGGCCTCCTTGCAAAACTCGCTTCTTTAACTCCACATCATTCGGTATGCACAATCTACCTTGAAATTTCAATATACCATTTTCAAAAATAAAATCCAGCCTCAGTTTGGATTGTCGTTCATCAATAATCTTCTTCAAAAAGCCATCTTGTTGTTGTTTTTCTTTAATCTCCTAAATAATTGCCAGTTGAGTAGAAATAGCACCCAATGTCTTGCCTTGTTGTCGTAAGACAATTTCAACTTTAAATTTCTCAAGATCTTGTAGTAATTCTCTTTGCCCAGTAAGTAAGCAAGCCAAATTTCCAATTGATTTGTGACTAAGTGCATCAGCAACAATGTTAGCTTTCCCCATATAGTATAAGATTTGAAGTCATAGTCCTTTATCAGTTCCAGCCATCTCCATTGTCTCATATTCAACTCTTTCTGGGTAAAGAAATACTTTAGGCTCTTGTGGTCCGTATATACTTCACATGTTGCCCCATATAGATAATAGCGCCAAATTTTCAATGTAATTACTACTGCGGCAAGCTTCAAATCATAAGTCGGATAATTCTTTTGATATGATCTCAGTTGTCAGGAAGCATATGCTATCACTTTACTATTCTACATCAATACACACCCCAAACCCTTATAAGAAGCATCATTAAAAATAGTAAATCCATTCGTACTTGAGGGTAAGGTGAGAATCGGTGCAGTCACAATTCGAGTCTTAAATTCTTGAAAGGCTAATTCTCACTGATCGATCCAGTCAAACGGTGCCCCTTTCTGAGTTAACTAAGTCAAAGGCAAAGCAATTTTGGAGAAGTCTTTCACGAATCTTCGGTATTGTTTGACCAAACCCAAGAAACTTCGGACTTTGGTAACATTAGTTGGTCTAGGCCAATTCACAATAGCTTCTATCTTCTGTGGGTCAACTAAAATGTTGTCTTTATTGATCACATGCCCCCAAAACATAACACTATCACTTCATATTTTGATCTAAGGTATTCAAATGTGGATAATGATATATTTATAAGACGTGGTGTTCTTTGAGCTGTCACAATCTCACACCTCTCCATTCTTTTATCTCTCTATTTTTTTTTTTCTCTCTTTTTCCCAGATATGGCTAATGGACAAATTAAAGGTGAGAACAGCTCCTATTTGTTACTCGGTGGTCTCCTATCATACTTGTGCTTAGTTGGTGATGGTGGATTTTGTCGAAGGTTGGCATGACTGGATGTGTTCTCGTACTTATAGAGACTTGCATGGTCTACTACTTTCCTTACCAAATTTTGCAGCAGTTTGAACGTAAGCAGGTGTCTCATTTGGGTTCTCCTTCATATCCTCCTTCATTTGTTTTTTGGGCTTCTCACTTGAAGGCAAATACTAAGGCTTGGCAAAACAAGATACTTATGATCCCAGTAGATGGTTCCAATTACTGGCTGTCTAGGGCATTCATCAAGTGGCTTGAGCGCAAGATCCAGTGGGTCAAGACGCAAATGAGAGACTTTTCAAGAGGGTAAAGGCTGAATGATTCTGATTTGACTCGCAGTGCCTCCAGTTTAGAGTTTAAAGTTTAAATTTATTTTTCTTTTAGCATTCTAAGACTTTTATTGAATGGAAATTAGTTAGCTTCGCTTTGGTTTGTCATGTTTGAAAATATTACCAATAAAATAGCGAAATGAAGTTTATTTCTTTTTTTAAAACTATTTTGTAAATGGTTGAACGAAAAGGGAACACCATTCACTCATTCTTCTCATTAAAAACAACTCAAATGACAATCTTGCAATTTTATAATTAAATCTAATGAGTTGCACAACTAAACCCCCCTCCCAAAATCTTAACATTCAGGTGCTTGGATGGATGATAGAATCTAAATGACGTGGGGCCAAACTTCATGGTGAAGCTGCCTATGTATCCCAAGGGTAGGAATCAGACCATCTGTAGTTCATGGTCAGGTTTACTTAGGTGTTAACTCTCTCCTTTTGTGCTCTAACTTTTGCCATGATTGCTCTTTCAAGTTTTCAATCTTGCGAGCTTTCATTTTTTTTTTTTTCTCTTTTCTTCTTCTTTTCCTTTTTTTACTCTTTTTTTTTTTTTTGGCACTAAATTTTGCTTAGGTGGCCTTTTGGGTTTTCGACATAACAAGCTCTCTCAAAGTTAACACATTATGTGAATTTTCATCTTATTCAGAAGCTACAGATGTTTTCCTTCTATCATGGTGACCTTGATGATCTTGCTCCTGTTGATTCGAATGTCTTCCTTAGATGATGTTGATTCTATGCATTTGCTCATTTTTCTTTTTGCAATTGTGGAATGCTTTTCAAATGAGTAGGAGAGTTTCATTGTGTTGTGCTAAGGGATAAAGAATTGCCCCAGTTTGATTGATGCCCAACACCCTTGCTACAGACTTAGATTCAAAGCCTAGAGGGGTTTTACATTGCAGAGTTTCATAGGATCACGCAAAAATGTATCATTGAATCCTTTTTGCAAGAGTGACTAAGCGCTCGTGTTCCCACAAAAACAATATGGATTTGATCCAAACCAAGAGTGGATTTTTTTTTCATCACCTAAGTTTATTGACATTATTTCATTCATTACAAATTTTGGCTCATCTTTTCTTTTGCCATTCAATTAGGTCTTTTAAGCTTTTGGAGAGTCATCTTTTTTTTTTTAATTTAATTATTATTATTGTGGTGTATTCAAAATCACTAGCTATATTATTGATAGAAAAGGAGGTACCAGCATCTGACTTGAACTCGAAAACAAAACAAATCAAAATAAACTAAAGAAAAAAGAGTAGATTCAACTTATTTCTTGAAATGACTAATGCGTCAAGATTCGACAGTCCAGATTCTGACTCACTTGACTCATTCTATTAGATTTTGTAAGCAAAACAAAATTTCCATTGTCAAGCTTTGTTGATTGCCATTTCATTGCATCCACTATGTTCTTGGTGACATCCTTTTCAAATTCTCCTATTCCCCGCATCATCATAGAATTGAAGTTCCCCAAACTAATGTGGTTAGTCTCAGTACTCAAGCCATTTGCAAAATAAGCCCATGTCAGTTTGTTCTGCCCACTTTCTTTGATTACTTTTCTTCAATGAACAAGGACCCTGTGAACCAGTCCTCATCTACCTTTGCTCGGCTTTCTTTCTCCTTATTCCTACTACAACACCTCATAATAGTGAATTTCAAGGTGAAATGAACCTCAGTCAACCCAACATCCCTCATTTTAGTATCTCTCTTTCATTATGGTAGTTAAGGGTTGGCGTTTTCATCTTCTAAGCATTCCAAATAGATGTATTCCCCACTCTTCTATTTCTGAATAGCCTTCTAAGTAGGTTTCAGCTTTATCTTCTTACTTTTTATCTTTCTCTTCTCGCTCTTTGTCACCATCTTCTTATTCTCCAAACTCAATTCCCCATTCTTGATCTATCAAGGTCATCAGGGTGTCCTAGGGCACTAGAGCCATTGAGAGTCGATTTTTTTTTTTTTTTGAGGGTAGGGCCCACCCCTAAGAAGTTGACGTCCATGGATTCAAGGAGTACCACTTCTGGCTTAGGTTCAATAGTACGTACAATGTACTTACTAGGATTGTATGCTTCTGCAGGTTGGGTCATTGCTGCACTACGGAGATTGTAGTCGGTTCTATTTTTCCAAATACGAGATTCGACCATTCATCCTCTGTAAGGTCCCTTAGTAGCACCATTTGATTCAAATATTTGACCTCGACGATTAACCCTTCTATCTGAGCAAGGAAGATCGCTATATGATCAGGATCATTCTCTTGTGACCTCTTTTGGATGACATCTACTTCCATTTCTTCAGGCATAAGCAATAATGGCTTGGGTAGATTAGTGGATATGATGTATTGGCTAGGGTTGAAGGTATGGGTGGTCTGTATGAAGTGGATCCTTGGGAAAGGTAAGGCTTTGTCATGTTCTGGTGGAGAGTTGATAGGCTCTTATGGTGGTGCTACGATTTAGCTGTCAATGAGATTTTGGATCTTATAGCAAAGATGAGTGCATTGGTTGGTTTCACGACCAGCTTGTTGGTGAAAGGCACAGTATTTGGTCAGGTTATAACCGACTAATAAACAATCTAGCAAATGTTCTGGGCCAAGGGGTATCAAATACCCCTTTGTCTTCAATGACTTGTAGGGTTCTGGATAAGGGCATATGGAGTGGACGAATGGTTCTTTGGGTGAAGTCTTTGCATGACCCTTGACATAATTTTGCAAAAAACACTTGCATAACCTTAACTTTCCATCTTGTGATGAAATCATTGAATTTCCATTGTGATTCTGGTAGTGGCGATGCGACCATTTGGACTTGTAGCTCATTTTGAATTTGGATTAGGGCATCTACGGTGATAGTCAGGGCATCCATGGATCTCTGAAGTGCATGTATCAAGTCAGTTATCTCTTGGGCTTAGGCCATTGAGATTTTGGGCTTGAGGACCTAAAAAATTCTGGGGTTAGGCATGCAAACCTTCTTCTCTGGTGGCTTGAGTCAAACTAACATGGGCTTTTCCATAAATTACGTCTTGAGTACAAGACAAACAACGGAGTATGGACCACTTAGCATGGGAAACTTCAATTTCGGGAGCGATGGTTGCAAAACAATCCTGTGAATAGGCAGATGTACCCTTAGTCAAATTTCATTTGAATTTACCATAGGATCTTAAAATCATGGGGGAACTATATGCAAGTGGGAGTTGAGAAAAAGAATTACCAACACATGGTGGGGGTGCAAGACACACTTGCACCCCCCATATGTTTGTAATTTTTTTCTCCAACTCCTACCTACATGTAGTTCCTCCTAAAATCATCATCATCATCATCATCATCATCAATTAGGTGATGGTTTCCTAACCAATGAGTTTAAGGAATTCTCAAAATTTTTGCCAAAGTGATCAACCCAACAATTACCTTTCCATCATTTATCACTTAACCATAGAAAAATATCCCATTTTTATTCAAAAACACACGATCAAATTACTACTTCCATTTTTTTTCAAAATTGTTTTTCAAGGTAAAAGTTTTGAAGAGTTTAGATTTTATTCTAAGGAATTAATCAGATAATCATCTCTTAGCTAAATACCTTATAGAGGAATCAGAATTTTATTCAAAATAGAAGACTTGGTCACTATTTCTTATCCACCATTTTTCCAATAACATTAAGATTCCTCTAAAGTCAGTAGTCTAAAGATTTTTATTTAAAACACTTTTCATAATTTCGGAACTCTACTAAAGTTTTATTTCAAAAATTTTCTAAGGAACTCTGGATTTTACTCCAAGTATTTAATGAAACAAACATCTTCTAGTCAAATGTTTTCTAAGGAAATTTAAAATTCTATTTCAAAGTGAATGCCATCACCTCTTTGTCTAACACTTTTCTATAAAATCAAAATTTCCTCAAAAGTCAACAACCTAAAGATTTTCATTCTATCAAACACATTCCATGATTTCCAAACTTCTACCCAGATTTTTTTTTTTTTCAAAATTCGTCCCCCTAAGGAAGTTTCGGATTTTATTCCAAGGACTCAATCTTATAATTATCTTTTAGTTAAATGATGTTTAAGAATTGGAATTTTATTCAAAATGATAGATTTGGTCACCACTTCCTTTTTTATCATGTTTTCATAAAATCAAAATTCTCCCAAAGTCAATAACTTAAAGATTTTTATTCAATTAAACACATTCTATAATCTCCAAGGCTCCTACGGTGAAATGTTTTTTGTATAGAAGTTATTCTTAAATCATTTTCTTTTTTTGGGGATTTTCTTTTTTTTTTTTTTAAATAAAAAAATAAAAATTGGAAAGGCAATCATTCTCAATTGACCACAAGGTAAGAATTCAAATTCAAATTCAAATTCTTTTGGTTAGAAAATCACTCCTTAATTCATCATTGATTGCTAGAATCGAGACCAAATCAAATCATTGACTAATTTGAGCTCTAGATTTTAGAGTCAGATCATTGCCTAGGATTCCTCAGATTTTCCAGGATCAAATCACGACCTAATCAGACCCTCAAATTTCAGAATCAAATCATCGCCTTTGTAACTTCTGAGTTTGGAATCCAATCACATGATTTCCATTCAAGACAAGATATCACATAAGCACATAATTTTCATTCATGCCTATTTGGGAGGGTTGCCCTATCCTAACTTGGAAATAGGATCTAAGATTCACTTCTTAGAAATGAGGGTATCCTATCGTAGTATGGAAGGTGCTAAAACTTTCTATATGCAAAGGTAGGTTTAGTCAAGCAGGTACATATATAGGTGTTATAAACTTAATATTCAGTTCATCTTCTTCATTATTTCGCTGAGATTTTAGATAGACTAAGAGAGAATCAACTCTAGAGAGAGAGGAAGGAGGGAATTAAGGAGAATTGAAGAGTTGATTCAAAGAATTGCTAGATTTCATCAATTAAAAACTCTATATAAGAGCTACAATAATAATTCTTGTAGATAATGCATGTAGGAGTTAAATTCATGTAGTAATAAGAGTAATTTCCATGTAATTGAAAAGTAGATGGAAAAATCAACTTGAATATGGGAGAAATGAGTTAATTGTTGACATGCATGCATAATTCCATCACATTCAATCATTTTGAGCTTGAATTCTAGTGTTCTTGTTAAATTATGGGTTGAATTTTACATGCATCAAAGAATTTCAAGCTTTCAAAGGTTTGATTTTATGTTTGAAGATTTTGAAGAGAGTTTGAAAATGATTACATACATGCATGAAGAATTTGATTTCATATTTGGCAATTCATGACATTTCTACGCTCATGGTTTCAAATTGGGTTATAAACATGTGTATCTATGAGTTTTCCATGTTTTTGGGTCCATCCATGCAAACTATACACTTGGAATTGTATTTTTTAACTTGAATTATGTTTTGGTAATTCCAGAATTTGACCACTAATCTTGAGCGATGAAGTCTTTGCTGTAGCGCACTTTGCATGCATCCAATATTTTTGTAGATATGTTACACTTGGCTTGAGTGACGAAATTACCGCTCGAGTGAATTCACCTTTCATTCCACTTGGCTCGAGCAACAATCGAGCCTACATTTCAACCAACTAGTAATTTTGTAGACCAAGTGGTCTGCTCAAGCGACCAACAATGCACTCAAGCAACCTACCTTATTTCAGTAACTTTTGAAAAATGCTTTTAAGTGTATATTTATATTCTTATGCACCTTTAGGCATTCTTGGGCATTGTTTAAGCATCATTAATGAGAGAATAACTAGGAACACAATTAAGGGAATTGAATTGAATTAAGATAAGATATTTGTATATGACAATGTGTTTCAATATGTGCCTTTATTATGTATTTTGCATAGGTGGTCGCCCAAAACTTAATATCGGTACAAACCCACTATGAGTAATGTCTTTATAAAGCTATGTTTGAAAATTATTTTGAATCATTCAAGAATTTTATTTTGAAATCTTATTTTGTTATCTATGAATGAAGATCCTTTTTGAACTTGTAATCATGGCATCTTTTAGTGAGGCCCTTGCGTGGGGGAATAAATATCATGGCCCATTGGATTAATTGAAACACAGAGATCTCTAATGTTAGACCCTAGTGGTCTACATTGAATTACCCATTGTGGTTTTATTAATTGACCCGTTGTGGTCCCATTGAATTGACCCTAGTGATCTTATTGGTTTCAGCACATTGATGTATCGTTACTCTATTGGATGTTACCACATATAATGACTTGATTGGTTATTGTTAATGCAAAGAATTGATATGATTGTTATTCAAATTGTTTTGATTGTTGAAAGAATGTGAGTTAAGAAATGTTGGACTTCATTAATTTAAATTATTTATATTGATGTTACTCACTAGGTTCCAGCTCACCCTTCTCCCATATATATATGTGGGTGAGTAGGTGGAACATTTTTCCTAGAGAAGCTTTAGGTGTCCACTCTTTGTGAAGTCATTTTGGTGTGCCTCCATGATGGGGTGTATTTGGATTTAAGTAGAGCCAAGCTTTTGACAACCTTTTGAGTAAGTCTTTTGTTTTGTTTTGATGATTGTGTAATATGGAACATGTTATGTACAAAGTTGAACTAGATGTTTGTTTGTAATTATTATATTATGGTATAATGAATGACTTGGTCTATTTATGAAGTTATCATGTAAGCACTGCTCAATGGACCTAATTAAATTTTTTTATTGCTTCCGCTAAGCCTCGATTATATATTATGATATGATTTTGTTATTGAGGTTGGAAGTAATCTGGGGTTACTGGTCGGTCATGACCTAAACCTCTAGGGGCGAGTTCGGGTTGTGACACTCATAAAATAAAAATTTTCAATCCAAGCTAACTTAATTTCCCAGCAGAGTCACTAACTGTGGGTGCCATGCCTTTTTTGAGTCTAAGGCTTGTTTCCTACACCAAAGTTGGACTAACTTGCTTTATTAACAAAGATTCGCCACTTAATTTTTAAAGGGGAATAAAAAACCTTTAACAATCAAAATTAACTAAAAGACCTGATCTGTCATAACTAGAAAACTTCTACATTCGAGAGCTTAGGTAGAAAAGAAGAATGTCATTAAATGAAAGCACTCATTTTTGCCCAATCCGAAGATTGGCCTTTACTCACTTTCTATTTTATGATTTTAGTGGTTAATTATTTCATACAATTCATTGTAAGCCTAAAACCTTTACTTAACCATAAAACTATGTAATTTGAATAAAAAATGAGTGTCATTTGTTTTAAATTAATGGAACAAAGTCATATTCTTAAAAATAATGATTTTTCCAATAAAAAGCATATTTTATCAATCCATGGCCATAAACCTAACTTAAAATGAACAACACTCACAAAGACATTCAAAACAAACAATTTTGCATAGAAAGAATATTTAACTTGTATTATTGAAAAGGCCAATGCAACAAGAACAAGGACACACATATGCCATGGAGATTTAGAGAACTTACCCGGATGCTCACTTTACACATCTTACATGCAATACAAAAAATAAATATGACCTAGAATATACAACTAAACATACAAAAATGACCCTAAGCCCGATTTGAGACAACTATAATGATGCTCATACATAAAAAGGCAAATAACAAGTAATGAAAAGAAAGACAGTGATAGAAGCTACCTACATGATATTCAAACTAGGCCTAACACATGATTTTTACATGATTAAATGGACCCTAAACATGCTATTCTAAATAAAATAAGAAAAACTTGTGAAAAAAGCGAAAAAAAACTTAATGAAATATGCAAACTACATGATGATGATGCCTTAAGAACTACCCTACATGCTTACATATTGAAAGTATACGAGAAAAAGGTACTGAAATAAAGTGAGGATGAGAGTTTACCTATTGGTTTTCAAGAATCGAAGAGCACGCGAACAACAAGACAAGAAAACTATGTTTTCTTGCTTATAGGCCTCCCTCAAACTTAGGTATCTAATTTGTGTTCAAGTCTCCAAGCCTTAGAAGGTTTTGATTGCTTCTCATAAGCTCTCAAAATGCTCTAAAAAATTCACCAAAGTCTAACCCTTTAATAAGGGGTCATGGGGAAAATGGTGCTTTTATAGGCACTCTTAGCTTGGGGAGGAAACTAGATGAGGCTGGTAGGGTTGGGCATCACTTTCGCCCTGGCACCTCTCTTCAATTCCTTATTGCTATCCTTGTAAAGTTTCGATTTTTTTCTATCGAGAAAACGTACGGCCGAATAGAGGAAGTGCGGCCACACAATCCAAGTGTGACCATACCATACACGTGTGCGTGTACATGCAGCCAAGGGTCCAGGTGTCAACTTTGTAGATTAGGTGTGGGTTTGCATGGTTAGGTGCGGTTTTGCATGGTTTTTGCCTACTTATGGCCCAAGCAAGCTCAAATTGTCCTTGGATCAATGTTTTTGATAAAATCAGTTAGTGGTTTTGGAAAATATCATCAATCCAAGTGCAATCGGGCTTCCCTTACTTCTTAGGGTTGAAAATTTAGTTTTTGGTTACAAAAATGAGTTTAGGGGTGTCATGACCCGAACCTGTCCCTAAAGGTGTGGATCATAATCGACCAGTAATCATAAGATTACTTATGGCCTTAGACAGAATTCAAAACAAACTTAGTAATATGGGGCCAGAAGCTGAAGCAGGCTAATAAATTTTTTCTAATGAGCTCTGCATATATGGCATAACAAAAACAACTTATATATGTTAATAACTCACATCCATTCGTATATAAAAAGATAATACAAGTCCAAGACCATTCACAAGATCATTATCGTACAAACTCAAAACTTAAGTACAACCATGGCCATACATGGCCAACAAAAGATAACAAAAGGGCAAAAGAAGCACAAGCCTCGTTCGAGAGGCACTCCATAACAGACTTCACAAAGGTTGGGTAGACTTGACTGGTTCACTAGGACTAGACATCTCGCTACTCACCTACATATATATATATATATATATATATAACAGAGTGATCTAAAGCCTAGTTAGAACTGATCATAACTTAACGAAATGACATTGGATCCAATCAATTACAACTGTATAATGACCATTTGGTGAACTCATGTTAGATATTCAGACTTATCAGAAATATGGAACGACCTTGGGTTTATCTTACCAAATATACAGAATGACCTTGGGTCCATTTCAATTGTACAGAATGACCTTAGGTCCATCGTATGCTTTCATTCTTGTCAATCACATTTACAGATCTTTTATGAATCAGATAGATAAAGGGCTTATTATAGCTTAAAATCATAAGTTCAGAAAAACTTACCACATTGGTAACACTTAGAAAATAAAGTACTTCAAAATATCTTTACTAAGATATTACTCACAATGATTCAGTTGTTGATACGACTTCATGGATAAACCTACATATCACATAAACATGTACACATTGAATCATATTGCTTAAGCGAATCATCTTCTAACTTATTAAATTCTTTTAAGTTTCATTCTAACTTATTGATTCATTAGGGAGGTGCAAATCATGCCTAAGAATGCTTGGAAGGAAAAGGTGATGCATATATGGACAGAATATGACTTTTTAAAATATGCTGAAACATTACACTTCGCTCGAGTACAACAATGGTCCCTTGAGCGAACCACTTGTTCTGCAAAAGTACTAGATGGTCTAAAACTAGGCTCGATGGTCACTCAAGCCAACTGTGCAAAATCAGTTCAGATCACTCGAGTGGTGACTTGGTCGCTCAAGCCAGATGAAATGTCTCTGGAAAAATGTTGGATCCATAAGATATGCGCTCAAGCAACAACTTTTCGCTCAAGCGGTGTGGTCAAATTCTGGAATTTCTAGAACATAATTTGAACTTCAAAACTCATGTCCAAAGTTTAAAAACTTGTATGATTGTACGAAACCCTTGAAAAAAAAAACATGGAAACACATATGTATGAACTCAACTTGAAACCATGAGCTCAAAAGTATCATGAATTACCAAAATTTGAAATCAGAATCTCTGTGCATATAGAAAATTGTTTCCAAACTCTTCTAAAACTTGAAATTCAACTCCAAAATTCTATGAATTAAAGATGCATGTCTAATTCAACTTTCAATTAAAATGTGGATGACAAAATCATGCTTAAAATGATGGAATTCTACCAAAATCATGCATATATGTATGAATTAATTCCAATTTCTTCATTCTAAGCTCAATTCTTGTGTTGAAGTTCATTATCTTCTTGAATACACATATTGATGAGTTCAATTCATGGATTAATGATCAAAACACTTACCTGAGGTCTTCAATCAAGATTGAATTAGGAAGAACTTGAGTCTTTCCTCCTAAATTTTCAATCTTCTAGCCAATTCACCAAGCTTCCTAGCCTCTCTATAGATTGATTTCACCCTTTCTTTAAATTATGTTCTAGCGGAGTTTTGAGTGTATCTATGAGCCTAATCACGTTCTCAACATATATATAAGCTTAATTAACTTAATACACTAATTAGGGATTAAGCTAATTAATTAGAGCTTAAGACTTAATCAAATAAATCTTGACTTAATTGATTTTATCTAATTAACTTAATTTGAATCAAATTTGAATCAAATTGATCAATAGGCACTAAAAATTATGCTATTCTTAATAAACTAATCAATTTTGATTGCTGAAGTCGATAAGGTTTTCAATTTTAGATTTTAAACATAAATTATAACAGATATTCCTACAATGAACAGATAGGCAATCAAATACACATTATACACATAGATCACATTCAAAATTAAATAGATATAAATTTAATACGTGATGGGGTTGTGCAATAGCAAACTCCATGTGCCTTGTCTTACCATATCTAAAACATGCTCCAGAAGTGCGGTAGCAAACTCCCTAATACTTTTGCCACACTCATTATAGGTTGGTGCAGAATCTTTTGTCGAATTGAAGGCACTAGATGTTCCTAGATTTTGCTTTTTTCGAAGATGATGATCCCTTATTAGAATAAGAACATTGTCGCTTTCCCTTCCTTTCAAATGGCCGATTATGTGATGCCAAATTCGCTTCAGACATTAAAGCCCTATCAAGATCATCCATGTACTTTGGTAATTTTGAAACATTCACTTTCTCTAAGATTGCATTCCGAAGTCCACCCTTGAACTTCCTTGCCTTTTTGTAATTAGTATTGTCCATGTGTGGTGCAAACCTTGCTAACTCAATGAACTGTGCCTCATATTTAGCTACTATTTGGTTTCCTTGCTTTAATCCTTCAAATTTAGATAATTTTCGGTCTCTAATGCATTGAGGAAAGTACTTTTCATAAAATATCTCCAGAAATTTTACCTAACTGACTCTCACATTTTCATCTCTTACTAACATCTGCCATCGACTGGTCTCGTCCTCAAGAGTAAATGTTGCCAACTGAACCTTTTGTGCATTAGTACATGGGAATACTTCAAACAACTTCTCAACGCCAAAAACCCATGCATCGACTTTCAAAGGATCTACTCCTCACTGAAACAACAGTGGCTTCATCTTCTTAAACTCTTTAGTTAAAGCGATTGTACGGTCGTCTATTTGATGCACTTGTATGGAGGTGGCACAGGCATTAGCGAAGGTGCAGGTGGCTATTGCTATTGTTACCTTAACTCTTTAGCCATATCTTAGATCATTCTCTCCATTCTTTCCAAACAGGCAGTAGAAGACTTCTTTATCTCATCAGCCCTTTTTCTCATCATTATCTATATAAGCTTGCATTATAATACACACAAGAATTGCACATATACACACATATAGGCATAATAATTCATGTTTCACATATTCAAGAATTGCACATATACACACATATAGGCATAATAATTCATGTTTCACATATTCATATATTTGCATAATCTTAATGCACATAAGCATATACTTATCATATGGATGCACCTTAAGTCCTTTTAGACACCTTATTGCTCATTTAGACAAGTGTGTGAGTTATTAACTCGTACTCTGATACCACTCTATCACTGACCTGAATATGCTCCTATAGGTTTGGATCATAACTGTGGAGAAGTGGTTTGGAAATACTCTTCAGATCCTGGGAGGCGCTAGTGATCCTCAGCTAGTCACCTGAAAAGAGGAAAACTCCGATCGGGGGTGCCGGGATTAGCACTCCGACGGACAAGTTAGTTCAGACACTCAAGATAACTTCTTCTTTAAGTCAAGTGAAGTGATTCTTACATACCTTTCTGGATTTGCGGTTCTTGTATTTATACTCACTTTTTTGGGCCTCGGGGCCTGAGCCTACGTTTATCCTATTCACCTTACATTTATTCGGATCTACTGGCCCTCGTCTATTCGGCTTTGTTAACGTATTCGGCGCCCTAGTTACGCAGTACGAAGCCGAGTAGTATCCAGTTTCTGGGGTACGCGTCTCCCGACTCTTCTACTTATTCAGCTCCCACAATTGCCCCCCAAGCACTTCATTGACGAAAGTTAGCTGGAGTGCTTGGTTTTGAATTTCGAAAGGTGAGAGCCAAAATTCAGCGGCTGGCCTCATCGTTATGTGGATATCTAAGTGCACTTCTTTCGGTTGTCATATCGACTTCTCCCCTTCACACATATGTTCATTTATTGCGATTTAAAATTTTGACACCCTTTTGTGTATCACGTCACGCTCATCGCTGGTTTGCCTTTTGGATATTCCTCGCAACTCTGTTTTCCAATATCCCCTTCGTCACCCTTTCTCCATTTAAATGCCATTTCTCCATTCCTGATGATGTCCGTCTATCACTTATGGCAGATGGCACTCATGATATGGAGAGGGAGGATGAAACTACGATTGTCTTTCCCCTTTTGTCAATTGCAGAGGGTGGAGTCCGTTTCCTCCTTCACCCATTTCTTAGGGCTGTGTTTCGCTACTGGGGGTTTAATCCCTTCCCAACCTAATGTGAATTTCTTTAGAATCATAATGGGGATTATAGCACTCAACCATCGCCTAAGAATTAACCTTGGCATTCCAGCTATCCGGCATTGTTATGCCTTGGCTAAGTCTTCTGGTCGGCACGGGCATTTCTTCCTTAGGGCCAAGGATATTGACCATCATCTGATTACGATGCTTTCCAGTTCTGGAAAACGAGTTGATGACGTTCATGGTCGTTGTCCAGGGTAACTGGGAATTTGGCAAAGGGGAGGATCACGCCGACCCTATTCCTAGACGGAGGGGTGAGCCAGGTGGCTGATTGCCTTCTTGCTTTTGTTTTATTATTTGTTCATTTTTATTGTGAAGCCCCTTCTTTGAAATGTGACGGCTTGTCTTCTGCAGGGAGCGTTTTGAAGAAAGTTCTGCCTTCAACTGATGGCGCCATTCTTTTGGATATAGAAGTCGCGCTCAAATATTTCGACCGTCGAAGTCTTCAGAAACAAGGGAGGTCGGCGCATATTCTGCTTCGTTACGAGCCGACATATACGACCTTCTCTGCGGCGAAAAATTTCCCTGTTCCGGAGGGCGAAGATTCTCTTATCGCTCTTATTTTGTCTGACTTCAAAAACCTGAGGCAGGTTGGCTTTTGAAGGGTCTGATTCAGAGCGGGACGTAGCTGATAGCGAATCAGGATCAGTCTGAGACCGAATCTGACGAGGTATTGAATTAGGCCGATCCCCCATCTACTAGGCCGAGGGGATCTTTCACTTGACGACGTTGTTCACAGTTTGGAGAGTATTCCCGCCGTAGACCACGAAGACATGGCAGGGTTAAGCCTGACACAACTTGCCAGGAAGGCGAATGCGGAAAGGTTGGTCGTGAGGCTGAAGAGTAGAGGCCTTTCTGTCCGAAATACCGCCCGCCACCGACTCTCAATTCTCCCTGCCTATTAGCAGGATCAGAGTCCGTGCGCATTAAGGTTGAAACGGCGGCAAATCGGAATGCCGAATCTTCTGTGATCGTGCAGGCCGGTCAAGAAGTTGAGGCGGAGAAACGCCCTGCCGAGTTTGAGGCCGGCTTAGAGGAACACAGCGGCAAACGTCCTCAATTAGAGGGATCGGGCGTGGTCGTTCCTTTTGTGATTCGGCCTGACGTTAAGAAACGTACCGATTTCTTCTGATGCATCGGCGCTCAAAGATCCAGAAGTCGCATTCAGCTTGGCCACGTCCATGTCATTGCCGTCTGACAAGGAGGCTTTCTGGGTGGAAACAGATCTGAATGTGACAGCACTAGCCGCCCAATTGGCGCTTTTGGTACATAGTCGAACTTAGTTTTACTTAATCCGAATACTGTTAAAGTTAAGGTTCTAAATGCTTGTTTTGCAGACCGTCGGATGGATAGCCGATTTGGGCCGTCGCCATCGCGACGCCGTCAAAGAGATTGGCCATCTACGTGAGGAAGCTGAGGACCAGAGGAGAAGGGCCGAGGTCGAGGCTTTGAGGGCGAATAAGGAAGCCTCAAGGGCTGACGTCGAGATGGAGAGGGCTCATAGCGCGGATCAGTTGAGATCAGATGCCGAGAAGAAGGCAGATGCGAGTGAAGATGCGCTCAAATTGGCCCAGAAGGCGATCTCTAGACTGGAGGCTGAGTTGGCTGAAATGAAGACAGTGAAGGAAGCGGCCGACTCAGAGTCTTCCAAAGTGTTTGAGGCCAGGAAGAATGCTGGGCTTGCTGAGTATGTTGACCAGGTCCCCAAGTTTGAAAATCGGGGATTCAAATATGGCCGGCTCAAAGCCCTTGCTGCTGCTAACGCTTCGTTGAATATGTCGATACCATATCAGCGAATGGATATTTAGCCATTGGAATCCGATTCTGATGGCTGATCCGGCCAACTGACAGTTTTTAATTTAGTGTTTTTCATCTGTTGCTACAGTCATGAGTATATATATAAAACGTGAGTTGTGCTCAATAAATGTTGAATGCTATTTTATTTTTTTACTTTATTTTATTTTATTTTAGATCGGCTTCTTAATAAATCTGCCCTTGCCTTGGCCAGGGCGCGAGCTTGGGAAGCCGAATGGGCCTAACTCGTGGGCTGGCTAAGGCACGGGCTAGTCGACCGTTTGCGCTTGAAAATTCGGCCGATAAGATTAATAAATCTACACTTGCCTTGGCCAGGGCACGGGCTTGGGAAGCCGAATGGGCCTAACTCACGGGCTGGCGAAGGCACCGACTGGTCGGCCGTTTGCACTTGAAAAGTCGGCCGATAAGATTAATAAATCTGCCCTTGCCTTGGCCAGGGCACGAGCTTGGGAAGCCGAATGGGCCTAACTCGCGGGCTGGCGAAGGCACAGACTGGTCGGCCGTTTGCACTTGAAAAGTCGGCTGATAAGATTAATAAATCTGCCCTTGCCTTGGCCAGGGTGTGAGCTTGGGAAGCCGAATGGGCCTACCTCGCAGGCTGGCGAAGACACAGACTGGTCGGCCGTTTGCGCTTGAAAAGTCGGCCGATAAGATTAATAAATCTGCCCTTGCCTTGGCCAGGGCGGGGGTGTAGACACCCCATTTTTGACCGTCCTCAAGACTTGGACGTCACTGATTGAACACTCAGTGATCACCCTTGTTTGTGTTCGTCTTGAGTTCCCGGAAGCCTTGGCAACGCGCCTCACCTCAGGATCTCTCTACTCGGCTGTTTTGTGTCTGGTTTCGCACCAAACACTTGTGTTTTGCCTTTGGGAGGTAGGGTAGGGCTTGTAGACCATCCCCACCCATCACCGGCCAGGGCTTGAGGCCACCGACTGTGTTTTGTGGCCATCGGCCAATTGTTTGGCCGGTCGGCACTATAGATGGCCGGCCGGCTATCTTTTTTTGGTCAAATGCATCTTTGGCCGGCTGACTACTGTGCATCTGCTTTTGCAGATATTTTATCATAGCTGGCTTGCATTTGGCTCCCCTCCATACACGTGTATGGAGGGATCTCTCTCTTTAGAGGCTTGTCTTGTAAGCTTTACAAGACAAAAAGCTCTATAAAGAGAGGTCTTCTCTCTTGTTGGAGGGGTTAGACATTTTAGACAGCCATTTTAGGGTTTGAGTTCTAGGGTTAGGGTTTGTCTATATCCTAGCTCTATATCTCTCTTCCTCTTGTGTTTAGTGTGTGTCTAGGCTCATTATTGCACACAAACACATAGTGTTACACCTTTTCTTGGTTCTTGAAGGACCAGAGGTCTGTTCTTGGAGTTTTAGGGCTGGTTTAAGCTCAAGGAAGCAGCTGGTCCACCATTTGTGAAGAAGATCTTCAAGGGTAAGAAGCTTGTCCCTTTATTTCCCATTTTTGCATTGTATTTTTACCTACCTTACAACTGTTTTTTGGCTTCGCATATAGCACATAAAAGTTATATTTTTAAGGCCTCTAAATAGTTTGTTAAGAGTGTTTTAAGGTTTGAGGTTGTTTGACCCCTTTTAAGCCTTGTTTGGCCCTTGTTTTGTGCCATTTTGTGTGAGCTTCGGGACCATGGTGTTTGGGCCTCCTCACCACTGAAATCTTGAGGGATTTCAGAGGTGGGGATGGTGCCTTAAGGTCCTAAGAAGGAGAGGGCCACCCCCTCTCCTTGTTGTCCTTGAAAAGGGCTATTCTTGCCTCTTAAGGGAGCATCTAACCTAGGTTCATGTTGACCATGCCTTGGCTGTTTTTTATGCTTATTATGCCATGAAATAGCATTGAGTTGAGTTGGTTTTGGTACACCATGCTTGCTTAGCATACATGCCTTGTAATGCCATTTTGTTGCCTTAATATGCCTTAGGTTGTAAGCCCTTGTTCTAGCATATTTTAGGCCTAGCTTTGTGAAGCTTTAGTGCATGTTTTTGTATGCTTTAGCTCTATTTTAAATTGCTTGAGTCATACTTGCCATGTATTGCATAGCTCCATTGCATTTTTGGTTTGTTAGCCTTAAGTTTTGGACCTTTATTGCATGCTTAGCCTATCTTGTTTGCTTGGTTTAGCACCATCTTAACATGATTCCAAAGCTTACATTGCATGTCATTAGTCCATGCTTAGCCTCTTTTAAATGTGCTTGAAAGTTTCCTTTGTTTGCTTAAGTATAGGCCCATCAACATGTGCATGTGTGTATGTGTGTTTGGTCCCATTTCTTGAGTTTTTGGCCACTGTTTTAGGCCTAGTTAGAGTTGCCTAATTTGGTTTAAGTCCATCCCTTTGGTTGTTGCATGCTCCCCTTGCATGTTGTAGCATATTGGTGAGTTGTTGCATGATTGAAATCACATGATTGAATGAAGTCACATGTTGGCTCACATGCTTGAATGCCTACATTAGCCTTGCATACTTGTTAGTTGCATTGCTCTATGCCTTGCATATCTTGCATGCTCATTTGCATTTCCATATTGCGTGCCTAATTGACATGCTTAGGTTGCATTGCGTTGGCATGTATGCTTGGCCTCTTGACTATCCATGATAGAGGTTAAGTCCCCACTTGGCTTGATTATGTACATCGCATTACATATCAAATGTGCACACTTGGTTTCTTGGGCCATCATGCATGGAAATACGCGATTGGTGGTCCGAGAACCAAGGTTCACGTCCCTTTGAGTCATAAACATGATATGGGGTGTGATTGGTGTATACATTGCTTGAAATGCATTGACATGCCAAGTATTGTCCTCTGCTGCTGTCAAACCAGATTCTACAGGAATTTTTGTCCAGTCGGCTACATTTAGTGCCGATCGGGCACCATTGTTGGCCGATGGATCAATCTTGTGGCCGGTGACCATTCTACATGGCCGGTGGTGTTCTCCCCCAGCCGGTGGTGTTCCCTGGCATCCATAGAGCAAACCCTGAGACTCTGGCAGTCATCAGAGGAGCAGAGTAGGGAAAACAGAGGCATCTTGAGCATGACAGTGGATTTTCGGGCGGAACCGAGCACGCATGCATCGAGCCCTCTCCCCGAGGCTGCTGTTTATTGCCTTATTAGATTAATTAATTTGCTTAATTAATTTAGTTGGTCTATAATATTTAATTAGCTTGTAGGTTAATTAAATTTGTATATTCTTTCGGTCCCTCCGAGTGAGGGCAAAGTTGTAATAAGCGTGGGTGAGTGTGTGTATGTCTCCCAACCCCCACTTCTTTCTTCCTTTTACTTACCTGCTTATGATGGTTAGTATTAGGACATGTTTACTTTAGCATACCTCATGATTATGCATGCGTGCATCATTCATCAGCATTGCATGCACCGGGCTCGGTACACCTATGCTAATTGCATTTTATTTCAAATCAAATTTGAATACATGCTACTTGCACATTTCACATGTCATCCTTAGATTAGCCGAGCCTATTCTAGTGACATTTTGCATGCGATGCATTAGGCACTTAACATGGACTTGGATCATGCATTGATTGTTAACATGTTCTTGTTTTGGCACGGAGTACTTGTGTGAGTATTTTATGCTTTAGCGTCGTTGCATGCGTGTGAGTGTTGCCATGACAGCATACTTACCATGTGGCTAGATGCTTACATGTTAAACTGTCTGAATGCCTGTGGGTGAAGGTTGGATTGTTGGAGTTGGAACAATTCGTTGAAATCTGTATTTTAGCCTACTTGCGAGTAGCAAATCCCAAAACCATTTCCAAACAAGACGGATATGCAATGCTTGTTTCCAAATTAGGTGATCTAGTCTATACTTGTTTGCTGCGTGCATAACATAGTAATTCTAGGCTAATAACTGGAATAAGAACACACGAAGTTTTCAAAAATGGATATCATGGTTAGTAGAGGCTGATCTTCGGATCGGGCGAGAGGTGGTGCTCATAGCTGACCTTCCCCAATCGTACCCAAGCTCCCGAGTCGAGGCAACCTTGGTGATGACAGACACGTGGCCTTTGGCACCGAGTCAGGGTTTCCTAAATTTCCCCGTAAAAAAATATTTAGGTGGCGACTCTGTATCTAGCAAAGCAGTCCATGTTTGGCACTTCTTTCAAAAATCTGTTTTCTCAAAACGATTTGCTAGATTTGGACTCTTTGGTTCAGATTACGAACCGTGACACAAATCGAGTCTGAACTGTAGTGAGGTCCCCCGCGGGATTGTTACAGTTTCTGGCGACTCTGCGGGGGAGTTAGAGAGCTTGACTCGAACTCGTGATATCCTATTTTGATTCCATTTATGTGTCTCTTTGCATTGCATGTGCATTGGTGCGCCTAGGACACCGTGTTGGCCATATGCTATTCCTGAGCGGTTTGCCGGAGGCTTGACTTTGTCAAAGCATGCCATAAGACTGACCAGTTGCGGGCTCTGCCAGTATGGGAACACAAACCTCGGTTTTACCGGGGCACCCTTTTTGACCATTCGACCTAGTGCATACTCGGAATCCATAACGACTATTCCAAACTAGGACAGGTTACTCACCCGATGTTAGGTTGTTTGGAACCGCTGCATGCGTAGTGAAACCCTAGCTCCTGACAAAATAGGACAGGGAAACCCTACCCCAACATAGGGGTGTTTTGGCTCATTTACTTGCTATGTGCTCCTAGAATGTATCTCTACAGGAACGCGCATATCAGTTTGCAAGATTAAGTATCGAGCCTGAGGACACCATTATCAGTTTGCGAGAATCAGTTATATCTGTGGATACCCGATTTAGTGTTTTGTGAGACAGTGATTTCTGGGGAACAGTGATCAGTAGTAGAGTACAATTGTTCTGCTGCACCTGTGTTTGATCCGTTTGGGCTGAAATGCTACTTGTTTTTCCTTTCAGTTCAGAGAATTCCGGAATAGTTGGCGTTCCCCCTTGCTGAGGCAAGACTTGAAATGACGCAGAATTCGGAGGAGATTGTGGTTATGACAGCCACATTAGGTCAAGGAATCACTTTGCAAAGTGAGACCAATGTTGATATGCCGCATCCACCCAGGTCGCCTACTGCACACCCAGTTTGGACCCCCCAACTATATCAGGCTCGCGAGCCTACTACATTTGAACTGATGGGGATAATAGGTGACTTCCAGAGGTCCGTGGCGTATCTCACCTATGGAATGTCCGCTTCGCCACCAGCCGCACCATATGCCGGAGGTTTTGTACCCCAGGAGCCCCCGCTGTTGGGACGGATTGTGATTGAACTTAGCCAACCGGAGATGGCCTCCAACTATAACAATGACATGTCAACGTCAACCCAAACCCTTGATCAGGCCGAGGCCAAAGGTAAAGACAAAATGATGGCAGATGCCGATCCCATTGAACAAATGCTGTGGGTAGTCGATGCTTTGAAAGCCAGGGGGATGAACAAGCAACAGATATCTGCAGTTGTGGCAAAAACTGTGGAGGACACTTTCCCCACTCCACCTGAGGGTAGTTCAAGTCAGCCAGAAAGCCGGGATAGGCCCCGTCATGCCAGAACAGTTCCTTCTGCTCCCAACCCTGCACCCGGGAAGGATCAGAAATCCAAGGCCGTGCCTGTCGACCCTTTCGCTAGTGCGTCTAGCAAAAATGCTCAGGCTTCAAAGTACCTGCCCCGAGGGCGCAGGGTCTTCCATGCTCTCTACATGCCGTTGTCCAAGGCACTTCAGATCCTTGTCGAGAGGGGACATCTTAAACCCTTGGAGCCTCGACCTCTACCGAAGAATCTCCCTACTACGCACAATGCTGCTCAATACTGCGCGTACCACCAGCAAACTGGTCATGCTACCGATAATTGCTTCCGCCTCCGTCATGAGGTACAGGATTTGATTGACAACGAGGTTATCCTCCCACCCACCTCAGCCAAGTCCGTTACCACCCAGTTATTGGATTTTGAGGACATAGATACTGCGAGTATGTAACCAGAGGGTAAACTGCCTGCGGGAGGTACTTGGCGTATTTTTGGATGTGGCGTCTGGCACGCATTTTTGAGCAGCTGTGATTGCTAATTTTGTAAATTCTGGCTTGGGTATCGAGTTAGTCTTTTGTTTTGAGTCTGTCTCTTTGTCTTGAGTCAGTCTTTTTGCTTAAGGGTCCATCTTGTTGTAGCGAGTCAGTCCCCTTTGTATAGAATACCAGGTGATTCCGGGGTTGTTGCCTCGAACACCGTTTTGTCTTGTAATTACCCGTTTTTGTTTTTGAGTCTGTTTCTGCCGAGGAGCCGGTTATACCAACAAATCTGAATAAAACCACTGTGGCCATCTTGTTTTCGTGCTTGCTTTCAGTTTGAGCTAGTTGTGCCAGAGGAGGCGAATGGAACGGCAATACGTTCTACCTACTCTCTTGTACCCTGAAAATCATTGTAATAACCTAAGCTTTTCAAAAACCCTTTTTGAACACTGCGGTGATAAAAACGAAGAGGAAGGAATTCCTCGAGTTTTGCAAAATTTTGATCATTTTTTAGAGAAAGATAGGCATGCTAAGCCTTTGATGAATGAAATCATACCTGTCAGCGTGAGTACTGAGAAGGACCCTGGCTTGATCCAGATTAGTTTCACACTATCTTCAGCGTGAGCGATTTGTCGCCTTCTTAAAAACCTTAAAAAACAAAATGTTTTGCGCGGTCCTACGAAGACCTGTGTGGAATTGCTCTTGAGATTGCGCAACCTAGGATCGCTCTCAAGCCTCGAGATTCAATCTATTTGTTTCGAACCTGGAGTCCGTTCAGAACATTCAACAGCCAACCGCCATGTGAGGCCCGTGTGGCTCAATTTGAAGCAGCCCTCGAACAAGAGGCACCAAACTCAGATGAAGAAGATCAAATCTCACCAGAAGAAGCTCGTGAGGCAACTGTAATGATTCTTTTGCAAATCAACATAGTAGTCACTCTCCTGGATACAGAGGGCTTCAATTTCAGAGCCATTTGGCATGGACTTGTTACACTTTTACCCTTGAGAGGCTTGCTGGGCCGAAAACCCAGAAGGGCGACCCAGGCAAAAGTTAGAGCAAGAAAAGAACAAGAAAACAACAAAAAAAGAAAAAAAATGCAAAATTGAAAAAATTGAAAAAAAAAAAGAAAGAAAAAAAGAAAAGAAAAAAAAAAGAAAAAAAATGAAGAAAATGCAAAGAAAAGAAAGAAAAAAGAAGAGAAAAAGAAAAGAAGCTCGCAAAGTCGAAAACCCGCATCGGGCGCCTTGGCAAAAGTTAGAGCCTAAAAGTGAAGGTTAATACCCGAGTGTAACTTAACCGGAACTACATAAGGCTTGATTCCCATGTTTGGGATATGTAGGCAACTTCATCCTGAAGTCCAGCCCACAATGCTTTCACAGCGCCTCAGTCCATGTAATGGTTTTGATTATCCTTGCCTCCTCTGAATCCGATAGTTCGGTTGTGACAAACGGAACTACGTAGTCAACTTCCCCATGAAGTCGAGCCACCATTGCTCTTACAGTGACTGTGTCCATATATTGATTCAGACCATCGTCGTCGGAGTTTAGTCGTCATTGATAAAGACTATTTTTAGCATGCTGCGGCATCATCCAAACAAGGGGCAACTTTCCCTTGCCATCCGTTGCCATGCATTGCCATAAGTTGCCCTGAGTTGCCGTCCAAACCAGGGGCAACTTTCCGTTGCCATTGTACCCCCTTTAAGCAAGGGGCAATTTTCCATTGCCTCCGATCCGAGGTTGCGCATCTCGAGGGTAAGTTCTGTGCTCGTCGAGCATTGATTGTTTGCAAAATAGTTTTTGAAAATTCTTACGGAGGTTGACTATTTTCTCGAAAACTGTTTCATTTTTCCAAAACTAGACCATTTTCTTGGACCCAAAAAGGAAAATTTTCAGTGCTCACAGCCTGACTTGCAGGATTTTCAAATCAAAAATTGAACAAGTACTGTTAATCCGACTCTCATTTTGGTCAAAACTGTTTTAGGAAGAAAACAAAAAAAAAATGGTCAAAGTGATGAACTAGGGGTGCAATCGAGTCAGGTGTTCTGTCTTCCCCCCGCCGTCAACATACTTGCCAGAAAGGCACCCTATCCGCCGGAAGAAGTTTTCCTTATCCAGAACCCCGACTTAACAGTCACCGGGGGAAATAGCCGTGAGCCAATAGTGTTGGGTGTGAACCCGCGACTTCCTATTCATCTAACAATCACCCTGGGGAAGGATGAAAAATGAGAGAATAAAGAATAGAGAGGTGTAAGTCGAGAGAAAAGTGCGGAAAAGGTTTTGGAGAGAAAAACCGAGCTTGAGGGCCGAGTGATGTGAAAATCACAAATCAGAAAGGGTGGGAAGCATAATACCCGAAGGAATTGGCTCCTCGACATCTGAGGTCTTTTTTTTTTTGTAAACACGTCCGTGTGTCGTGTCTTTTGTCTTGTTTACCTCAACTCTCGTTTTGATTCTTTTCTGAGCGTGTCTCGTTGTATCCAGGTCGCGCACCTTTTGTTTGAGTCTTTCCCTGCTGTGTTCAGTTTTAGGCTCGATACCCCGGTTGCAGAACCTTTCTTCAACAGTTAAAATCGTTTATGCTCAGAGTGCTGTGCCATTCTTTACACTTTATGTGGAGCAGAAGAAGAAAAGGGAAAATTTGGGGTATCTGAGTGTGTTTCAACTTCAACCAGTTTAGCTTTTGTAGTCCAGTCTTGTCAGATTGGGCTGTTTGTTCAGGGTTTGCTGTATGCAGAATGAACCGAGTGCTGTGTTATGGACTATATGCAGACTAATCCCCAACAGAGTATGAGCTGTGTGTTCAGGTTAAACTGCGGTTTGCTTGATTATTTTGCTATTGGCTGGTTGGTTATCTGATTATTACAGTGCAAGTGCTCAATTTTCAAACAACAGATCAATTTCACTTGCATTGAGATGTAGCATGATGTGATGCGATGCAATACATGAGGTATGTAAATGTAACACCTTTTAAATAAAAAAGTTTGTTCCATTTCATCATCTTTTCAAGTACATAGTTTTGGAAACAAAAATCTTCCTATGGCAGTACAAAGTACTCCTAGCTACCAAAAAGGAAAAGAACAAAAAAAAAAAAAGAAGAAGAAGAAAACAGCAAAAGTCTGTATCAATGCCAAAAGGTCTTAGGCTTGGGAGCTCGTCCTAGTCCTCTTCTTGGACGAAGGTCTAGGAGCATCATCATCTGAGCCCGAGTTCGAGCCGTCTCCGACCCCCTCCTCTGATGACTCTGCCTCTGCCTCCGAATCGTCGTCGTTTGGAACTGGCACTCGGGAGCTGCTTCCAGCATGAGTGCGCCCCGCCCTAGTGCGGGGAAATACTCTGCCCTCCTCATCTATCCCCCGAGCAAGAATGGAAGGTCCAGCTGGAGCACCTCCTATAGTGGGAATCTGGAAGGGAGGCTTAAAAGTACAAAAGACAAATGTATCAGTATGCGGTGAACGGTTTATCAGTACAGAATGCAGTATATGAATACAGTGTATGAATGTGGTGAACAGTTTATCAGTGCAGAATGCAGTGTATGGGTACAGAATGTGGATGCCGTGAGCAGTTTAGCAGTGCAGAATGCAGTGTATAAGTATAGTGTGTGAATATTGTGAACGATTTATCAGTACAGAATGTAGTGTATGAGTACAGTGTGTGAATATAGTGTATGAAGGCTGTGAGCAGTTTATCAGGTGTTTGTGTTGTGCATCGGATTATGTCAAGCAGTTTATGTATGGTTTGAGACTGTAATTAGAAGAACATACCGGAATACTGTAGAGGGCCAAAAGGTCGAAAGTCCGCTGTAGCATCCCCATCATGAAGGCATTCAACTCCAATGACTGCAGAGTGTACTCGGAGGAAGCCTGTAAAAAAATATTAGACACATCAACATTCTGCGGGATATCAAATAAATTGAAATGAAATGACCATGCAAGATGCAGCAGTGAAGTAATACATACCGGAGGTAAGTCGGGGACACCGACCAACTCGTGATCAGCTAGGAGGAGGGGCAAAGGGGATCGGGTAGGTCGCCCCACCCTGCCCTCTGTATGTCATCATCGTAGGCAGTGCGGGCCAACCAACCCCTTGCCCTCTCTGAGCTCCGCCTCTACCACGGACCCGAGCCCTCCTCGATGTCCCTATCCCTGTGCCTGCCCTGGCTGTAGGCATCGCAGGCCTCTCTCTCTCAGCTCGGCATGGCCACCGCTCAAGAGGCCGCATAAGGAAGGTTCGGATGAACTCCGTGTAGTCACCTATGCTCCTGTGGCGTATCGCATCCCAACCGACTGTGTACTCAGCCATCTGCTCGACAGTGTACCTTTCGGTCTCCTTCATGTCCGCAGGAGGAGGAGCTGGGACTATCTGCTCCGGTAGACCCAAGGTCTGGCGCAAGAAGTGCTCGCCTAGGTACCAGGCCCAACAGACTGGTCCCTCCAAGAGGATCCTAACCGGGCAGTCTCTACCGCGCCCGCGAATCGCTTCCAAATCTCAGTCAGCAGTGGGGCCCAAGGCTGCCAGGTGATCTGAAAATGAAATACGGATCATTATCTGCTATTGTTGAAAACATACAGTGTAAAGCGAAGCTTGTACAAACTGAAAGTAAAACATACCTTTGCGGCGGTGATAGTGTCAAAGTAGCGACGGAAGAAGATGAACGTCTCCCGTGGTCTTCGCACACACCTCACGTCGAAGCGTCGCGAGAACGGGACGACGAGAGGAGTCTCTACATTAGGAACCGGGGCTAGCCTAGGGAAGTAGGCGTAGACCCACAACTGCAAAGGGAATGCCGGTATGCTTATCAGACAAAGCATAATACAAGAATAAAGCAGAAATAACAGAGCCATATATTGTGCCGTGTATTATGCAGGCGGTGTATGGTGTAGAGTGTATAGTATGAGCAGTGCAGTCAGTGTAAAGCAGAGTATGTGTGTGCCGCGTGTACAGTATACAGCCAGTGTAAAGCAGACTACAGTGTGTGCAGTGTACAGAATATGGTACAGAGTACAGAAAATGGAAAAACATAAATGTAAAGAAACATACCTCCCAAGCACGCCGGTAGCCCCCGAGCAACTATCCGCTGCCACGGGAAGCCAAGCTCATATATCCATAGAGTGTGGCCAGAGCAGCGCCCCCCCAGTCGTAGTTAAAGATTTGAGTGACGTCCACTAAAGCGCTGAGCAAGCACAAGGGCACGGTATTCGCCCGGTCGGCGAAAATAGTGGTCCCCAACATGAACATCAAAAAGCCGCGCGCATACTGCTCCACAGCCTCTTGGGTCATCGGAGCCTCCGCCACCAACGCGGGCTGGACCCTGAACTGTACCTCAAACCAGGAATAGTGGACGAAGCCTGGACAGGCGAGAGGCGGCGTCTCGCCGAGTAGATGGATCTGGGCAGCAGTCCACTCGTCCATATCAATATCGAAAGGGATCAGATCACCCCCTACCCCGATGCCTGTGAGCATCGAGAAGTCGACGGGAGTCATCATCATCTCCCCGGCGGCAGAAAGGTGGAACGAGTCAATGGTGTCCCACCATTTCTCCACTAGAGCAGCAAGGAGAGGTCTGCATGTGGTAAGACGGGGAAGTCCCCCTGCAGAATGCACCGAAGCCAGCCTGGTCCACAATGTGACGAACAACGTCCGACAGCTCCATATACCAGTCTCGAGTGGCAACATTCCCATACCCGCGGACGGTATGGGAATCTCCCTGTTCAAAAACAAACCGTAGGCGAAGTAATGATAAATATACCAGTTTTGTAAAGTATGCAGAATTGAGGAAAATACAGCATGTGTGCATGTTTTCAATTCCAACAAATACCGGGTGCTGGTGTGCTTACAGTGAACTACAACGTGTGATGTGTCAGCGTGTCTGGGTGGTTCAGTGCAAATATGGCATGTGTGCATGTTTTCAATTCCAACAGATATCGGGTGCCGGTGTGCTTATAGTGAACTACAACGTGTAATGTGTCAGCGTGTTTGGGTGGTTCAGTACAGATATAACATGTGTGCACGTATTTCCAGATTCAAGCAGATATCGGGTACCGGTGTGCTCGTAGTGAACTACGGTGACTGATATGTCAATGTGTTTGAGTAATTCAGGGCAAGAGCAGTGTGTGTGCGCGTGTTCAGTCTCAAATAGATTACCAGTTGCAAGTATGGTTACAGTCAACTACGGTATACAGTGCATCATTGTATTCGGGCTAAGCAGTTAAAGAAATAATTAACTGTGGCAGTCGAATATTCTACATTGCGGAAAGCAACAAAGAGGGGAGAGGTTACCTCGGAAGTGCCAAAGGATATGTGAGACGTCGGCTCGCGCAGAAGCAAGTCCTGTGGCACGCTCCGGTCGAAGCTCCTGAACTGACGAAGCCCATCTGAGGGCAGTACATGAATTGCCGGCCAGTACATGAATCGCCGGGTCGAATGGGCGGACGCTCAAAGGGAGAAGCTCAGCGTCAGGATCCATCTCGTGATCCGGGGGAGTCCCGCCCCGTGGAATATCGTCGGCCATGTCAAAAGTGGTGAGAAAATAGCCAGAAAAGGAAAAACCGGGCGAAAATGTGGAAAGTCAACCCTCGGGAGGGCGAAAAATGACCGAAAAAGTCGGAATGAGGAAAATATGGGAAGATCGAGAGAAACTCGAGGGGAACAAACCCCAAGAAGCGGAAATAGTGAAGGACGCACCAAAATAGAGAAATATTCGGATGAAAATGTTCGAAACGCGAAGATATACGCGAATCAGACGATGAAACGGGCGTAAAATGCAAGAAAATCGAGGAATGAAGGAGGGAAAAGTGCTCTAGAGAGAGGGGGAACTATTTTTGGCTAGAGGGAAATGAGGAAAATAGGGTTTGAAACCCTATTTTAAAAGACCTGGGGTGAAAAGACCAAATTGTCCTGACTCAGTAACTTTTGGCCGGTCGGCTATATTTTTGGCTGGTCGGCCAAATATTTGGCCGGTGTAATTAATTGATGGCCGATGGATAGCCGGTGGCCTCCCCTTCCGACCGGTGAGCCTCCTACAGCCTTGTTTGGGTCAGATCTGTAGTTTTGGGCCTTCATAGCTCAAAGAAGTACAAGAAAGTGCATCTCCGACACTCAACCGACCTCCGTTTTACCCCCGGACTGTGCCTCCTGTGCGTGGCACTTGAATTCATGCAAGGCGTATCCTTTTGTTCTTTACAAGGTTCAAAAGTTGCCCCGTATGTGTTGCATACATTTATCGCACTGTTTGATGCATTGCATCGCGCCATTTTGCACATCTCGACTGCATTGTCATACATTCCTCGAGTCGAGCGTTGTCGCGCATTACAAACATGCACTGTCATGCATACATCTTGCATTCCGGTCTAGGAGACCTTAAATCCTTGGAAGGTGCAAGACCTTCAGGTGCATTGGTTTGCACAGTTTGTTTGCATTGTCATGCATCTCCAACGACTTGCGTTGTCGCATATGCGAAATCATGCATTTTCATGCATTTCAAGCCACGTGTTGTCACACACTTGCATCACCATGCGCTTTCATGCATTTCAAGCCGCGCGTTGACGCGCACTTCAACATCATGCATCATTTACATTTCAAAAACAAAACGCAAAAACAAACATGTATTGTCATGCATGCATTTTGCATCCCGATCTAGGAACACCTTAAATCCTCTAAAGGTGTGATTCCTTCGGTGTTTGTCGTGCCCGAACGACTTCCGGTGGTCTGGTAAAGCCACCCACCTGTGTTTGCAGTGAGTTCCTAGGAGACCAACTAGGACGGTAGAAACTAGAGTTCGAATGGCTTATGCCTAGAACACAAAGGTTCGGGATTTCCGGGACTAAAGTCTGGTTTAAATACCCAGGGGTGTATCCTCGGCTTGAAATCTGTATGGAAGCCCCATAGGTTGAGGCAGCATGTCTGCGCCTTAGTTCTAATACTGAACCAACCTAGTATATCGCCTAGTTGGGAGAATAGGGAAAGCTGCAATCATAGCCGTTGTATCATATTGCATTGTCATGCATCGTAGAAAATAAACAAGCATTGTCATGCACTTCCACTATAAATATTGCATATCCATTGCATTGCATATTTGTAGATATTGCATTGTAGATTGCATGCATTCACTGCATCACCTCCTCCGCCTATGGCTTGCTCCTTTCCATGTTGAGCTTGGTCTGGTATGTGCCCATACTTTTCACGTCGAAGCATAGTTTAGTAGACCGTTCTATGTTAGCCGCGGCTTGTATGTGTACATGCCTTTCTAGGCAAGATTTGGTTTGGCTCGCGTGCCATATCCATTGTATTGCATATTTGTAGATATTGCATTGTAGATTGCATGCATTCGCTGCATCACTTCCATCTATGGCTTACGCCTTTCCATGTTGAGCTTGGTCTGGTATGTGCCATACTTTTCACGTCGAAGCATAGTTCAGTAGACCGTTCTATGTTAGCCGCAGCTTGTATGCGTACATGCCTTTCCTAGGCAAGATTTGGTTTGGCCCGCGGGCCATATCCATTGTATCCATTTCCATCCCATTGCATATTTGTAGATATTGCATTGTAGATTGCATGCATTCACTGCATCACCTCCTCCGCCTATGGCTTGCGCCTTTCCATGTTGAGCCTGGTCTGGTATGTGCCTATACTTCTCGTGTCAAAACATAGTTCAGTAGAACATTCTACGTTAGCCGCGGCTTGTATGTGTACATGCCCTTCCTAGGCAAGATTTGGTTTGGTCAGCAGTGCCATATCCATTGCCATTTTCCAGCATATCCATCGCATATATTACATTGTAGTGTAATTTTTGCATTCGGCATTAGGATCATTGTCCTTTCCCCAGCGGGTCGTTGCCCCACTTATGTCATCCCCCCAATACTCATTCTTGTGTCCGTCTACATTACTCATAGTTCAGTAGACCGTTCTATGGTAGACGGACTTGTTACCTCCATCAATCTATTTGACATTTGTGTGGTTTTGAACCGCTCATGATTGGATCATGATTCAATTGCTTTGCATATAGTTTGCATTGTTTCAATTGCATTGTATTTTAGTTTGCATTGTTTATACATAGTTTTGTATATATTGCATATCATTTTGCATTCATTTTTTTTGCATTGTCATGTATGTTGCTAATAACATCGTACCTGTTAAGTTGTTTTCTTTGCAGGCACGATATTGTATGTACAGTTCATTTGCGGCTGGTGGAACCAGACGAACCAGACAGGTATTGTATCATCCGCGTGAGACGTATTGAGAATTGCATAATTCTCTTACATCCTTTCTGCATCAAAGTGTAGTTTGGTGTATGCTAGCTTAAAACTGTCGCATGTGTGCTTCGTTACAGCTTTCTTTACATGATCATAAGTTATGTTCGACTCTGTGCATTGTCTTGCATTTTGCCCCAGCCTTCGGGCGCATATGTTGTTTGTCTTGCATGCTTTGTCTAAGTCTTCGGCCTTGTCAAAAATGGGTCGTCTCTGGGCTTTGACATTCACTCCCGTCATTGTTATGACTTTTGAGTTCTGTCAAAGAGGGGCAACTGTAGACACCCCATTTTTGACCGTCCTCAAGACTTGGACGTCACTGATTGAACACTCAGTGATCACCCCTGTTTGTGTTCGTCTTGAATTCCCGGAAGCCTTGGCAACACGCCTCGCCTCAGGATCTCTCTACTCGACTGTTTTGCGTCTGGTTTCGCACCAAACACTTGTGTTTTGCCTTTGGGAGGCAGGGTAGGGCTTGTAGACCATCCCCACCCATCACCGGACAGGGCTTAAGGCCACCGACTGTGTTTTGTGGCCATCGGCCAATTGTTTGGCCGGCCGGCACTATAGATGGCCGGCCGGCTATCTTTTTTTGGTCAAATGCATCTTTGGCCGGCCGACTACTGTGCATCTGCTTTTGCAGATATTTTGTCACAGCTGGCTTGCATTTGGCTCCCCTTCATAAACGTGTATGGAGGGATCTCTCTCTTTAGAGGCTTGTCTTATAAGCTTTACAAGACAAAAAGCTCTATAAAGAGAGGTCTTCTCTCTTGTTGGAGGGGTTAGACATTTTAGACAGCCATTTTAGGGTTTGAGTTCTAGGGTTAGGGTTTGTCTATATCCTAGCTCTATATCTCTCTTCCTCTTGTGTTTAGTGTGTGTTTAGGCTCATTATTGCACACAAACACATAGTGTTACACCTTTTCTTGGTTCTTGAAGGACCAGAGGTCTGTTCTTGGAGTTTTAGGGCTGGTTTAAGCTCAAGGAAGTAGCTGGTTCACCATTTGTGAAGAGGATCTTCAAGGGTAAGAAGCTTGTCCCTTTATTCCCCATTTTTGCATTGTATTTTTACCTACCTTACAACTATTTTTTGGCTTTGCATATAACACATAAAATTTTTGTTTTTAAGGCCTCTAAATAGTTTGTTAAGAGTGTTTTAAGGTTTGAGGTTGTTTGACCCCTTTTAAGCCTTGTTTGGTCCTCGTTTTGTGCCATTTTGTGTGAGCTTTGGGACCATGGTGTTTGGGCCTCCTCACCACTAAAATCTTGAGGGATTTCAGAGATGGGGATGGTGCCTTAAGGTCCTAAGAAGGAGAGGGCCACCCCCTCTCATTGTTGTCCTTGAAAAGGGCTATTCTTGCCTCTTAAGGGAGCATCTAACCTAGGTTCATGTTGACCATGCCTTGGCTATTTTTTATGCTTATTATGCCGTGAAATAGCATTGAGTTGAGTTGGTTTTGGCACACCATGCTTGCTTAGCATACATGCCTTGTAATGCCATTTTGTTGCCTTAATATGCCTTAGGTTGTAAGCCCTTGTTCTAGCATATTTTAGGCCTAGCTTTGTGAAGCTTTAGTGCATGTTTTTGTATGCTTTAGCTCTGTTTTAAATTGCTTGAGTCATACTTGCCATGTATTGCATAGCTCCTTTGCATTTTTGGTTTGTTAGCCTTAAGTTTTGGACCTTTATTGCATGCTTAGCCTATCTTGTTTGCTTGGTTTGACACCATCTTAACATGATTCCAGAGCTTACATTGCATGTCATTAGTCCATGCTTAGCCTCTTTTAAATGTGCTTGAAAGTTGCCTTTGTTTTCTTAAGTATAGGCCCATCAACATGTGCATGTGTGTATGTGTGTTTGGTCCCATTTCTTGAGTTTTTGGCCACTGTTTTAGGCCTAGTTAGAGTTGCCTAATTTGGTTTAAGTCCATCCCTTTGGTTGTTGCATGCTCCCCTTGTATGTTGTAGCATATTGGTGAGTTGTTGCATGATTGAAATCACATGATTGAATGAAGTCACATGTTGGCTCACATGCTTGAATGCCTACATTAGCCTTGCACACTTGTTAGTTGCATTACTCTATGCCTTGCATATCTTGCATGCTCATTTGCATTTCCATATTGCATGCCTAATTAACATGCTTAGGTTGCATTGCATTGGCATGTATGCTTGGCCTCTTGACTATCCATGATAGAGGTAAGTCCCCACTTGGCTTGATTATGTGCATCGCATTACATATCAAATGTGCACACCTAGTTTCTTGGGCCATCATGCATGGAAATGCGCGATTGGTGGTCCGAGAACCAAGGTTCACGTCCCTTTGAGTCATAAACATGATATGGGGTGTGATTGGTGCATACATTGCTTGAAATGCATTGCCATGCCAAGTATTGTCCTCTGTTGCTGTCAAACCAGATTCTGCAGGAATTTTTGTCCGGTCGGCTACATTTAGTGCTGACCGGCCACCATTGTTGGCCGATGGATCAATCTTGTGGCCGGTGACCATTCTACATGGCCGGTGGTGTTCTCCCCCAGCCGGTGGTGTTCCCTGGCATCCATAGAGCAAACCCTGAGACTCTGGCAGTCATCAGAGGAGCAGAGCAAGGAAAACAGAGGCATCTTGAGCATAACAGTGGATTTCCAGGCGGAACTGAGCACGCATGCATCGAGCCCTCTCCCTGAGGCTGCTGTTTATTGCCTTATTAGATTAATTAATTTGCTTAATTAATTTAGTTGGTCTGTAATATTTAATTAGCTTGTAGGTTAATTAAATTTGTATATTCTTTCGGTCCCTCCGAGCGAGGGTAAAGTTGTAATAAGCGTGGGTGAGTGTGTGCATGTCTCCCAACCCCTACTTCTTTCTCCCTTTTACTTACCTGCTTATGATGGTTAGTATTAGGACATGTTTACTTTAGCATACCTCATGATTATGCATGCGTGCATCATTCATCAGCATTGCATGCACCGGGCTCGGTACATCATGCTAATTGCATTTTATTTCAAATCAAATTTGAATACATGCTACTTGCGCATTTCACATGTCATCCTTAGATTAGCCGAGCCTACTCTTGTGACATTTTGCATGCAATGCATTAGGCACTTAACATGGACTTGCATCATGCATTGATTGCTAACATGTTCTTGTTTTGGCACGGAGTACTTTGTGAGTATTTTATGCTTTAGCATCCTTGCATGCGTGTGAGTGTTGTCATGACAGCATGCTTACTATGTGACTAGATGCTTATACGTTAAACTGCTTGAATGCCTGTGGGTGAAGGTTGGATTGTTTGAGTTGGAACAATTCGTTGAAATCCGTATTTTAGCCTACTTGCGAGTAGCAAATCCCAAAACCATTTCCAAACAAGACGGATATGCAATGCTTGTTTCCAAATTAGGTGATCTAGTCTACACTTGTTTGCTGCGTGCATAACATTGTAATTCTAGGCTAATAACTGGAATAAGAACACACGAAGTTTTCAAAAATGGATATCATGGTTAGTAGAGGCCGATCTTCGGATCGGGCGAGAGGGGGTGCTCATAGCTGACCTTCCCCAATCGTACCCAAGCTACCGAGCCGAGGTAACCTTGGTGATGACGGACACGTGGCCTTTGCCACCGAGTCAGGGTTTCCTAAATTTTCCCGTAAAAAAATATTTAGGTGGCGACTCTGTATCTGGCAAAGCAGTCCATGTTTGGCACTTCTTTCAAAAATCTATTTTCTCAAAACGATTTGCCAGATTTGGACTCTTTGGTTCAGATTATGAACCGTGACACAAATCGAGTTCGAACTGTAGCGAGGTCCCCCGCGGGCTTGTTACAGCGGGCTTGGGAAGCCGAATAGACCTAACTCGCGGGCTGGCAAAGGCACAGACTGGTCGGCCGTTTGCACTTGAAAATTTGGCCGATAAGATTAATAAATCTGCCCTTGCCTTGGCCAGGGCACAAGCTTGGGAAGCCGAATGGGCCTAACTCGCGGGCTGGCTAAGGCACAGACTGGTCGGCCGTTTGCACTTGAAAAGTCGGTTGATAAGATTAATAAATCTGCCCTTGCCTTGGCCAGGGTGCGAGCTTGGGAAGCCAAATGGGCGTAACTCGCGGGCTGGACAGTTAGCATCCGACTGTTGACGTTTGGGATTGCTGACGTTGCCTCGAGAAGGCTACAAATATTGAAGGATAAATGGGGTGGGTGCACGCCAGAGGCCCTACTTTTTATTCAGGAAACTGGGGAGGGACAAAGATTGACTGAATCAGACGTCGCAATGAGTCGCAAAAGTGAGCCTACGTATTCGGAAAGAAAAACGTTCAAGGATCGGGTGACACAGCAGCCCCTTAGTCATCGAAGCAGATCGCCCCGAAAGGATAGGCAACCAAGGATCGAGCCTGAAGCGACGCCACGGCCGTTAAGTTTTGCGGTTTCTGTGAGGAATAGACCAATGACGGAGGCGGACTCTATCATCAAAGACCCAGATGTGGCAGTTGAGTTCGCTCGACAGATATTTCCGCCGGAAGTCCAACAATCGATGGTCGGATGTCAAGATTTTGAAGTATTTTGAGATGGCATCCATGAGGCCGTGAAAGGACTATATACTGCCTACGAAGTCGGCATGCGTCTGCAAGAAGCGCGACGTGAGAGCGAGAAAAAGGATGAAAGGAATCGCAATTTGGAGGTTCACGCAGAAAAGGCTGAGCGTGAGCTTCGGGAACTGAAGAATGTTCGAGCGAGCGTGTCGGTTGTGACCGATCAATCTAAATTGGTTGGTGCGGGGAGAGGAAACCAACAGACCTCGGGTTATGAAAAGAGGTTTCAGGATGGCCTGAAGTTCGGGATAGAGAAGACCAAACAAGACCTTGCCGGGGAGGTCTGTCGATGTGAAAATCGTGGATTCAAGCATGGCTGGATCAAGGCCCTTCAAAGCGAGGAATCCCTCGAGGCCGCGGGAATTGATTTGGCCTTGCCCCTGTATCATCGCCATCACTTTCCTTATCCTGATTTTGAAATTGAGAAGAGCGATGATGAGGGTGCCGATTAAATAAACATTGCGCTGAATAAATAGAATTTCTTTTCTTTTCAACGTTTGTATTTGGTCTTGACATGTTATGTGTTTAATTAATCGTATTACTTTGTCTTTCTGGCAAGTTTTGTGTTGTATGGCGTAAATGTTTGGACATGTATTGGCCGGTCTGAATTGCCAATGATTCTTATTGAATATTTATTCGGCCAATCAAGTGGTCCGAATACAAACCTCAGAAAGGCCAGTCGGGATATGCACGAAGGGCGCTCCAAATCCAGAGTCTGTTTTGGCCAATCGTGATATCCACGAAGGGCGCTCCGAATCCGGAGTCTTTATTTTGGCCGATCGTGATATCCACGAAGGGCGCTCCGAATCCGGAGTCTTTATTTTGGCCGATCGTGATATCCACGAAGGGCGCTCCGAATCCGGAGTCTTTATTTTGGCCGATCGTGATATCCACGAAGGGGGCTCCGAATTCGGAGTCTTTATTTTGGCTAGTCGTGGTATCTACGAAGGGCGCTCTGAATCCGGAGTCTTTATTTTGGCCAATCGTGGTATCCACGAAGGGCGCTCTGAATCCGGAGTCTTTATTTTGGCCTTGGATGGCTTAATCGGACCTTATTAATCAAGGCTTGGGGGCGAACTTGGGAAAACGAGAAACTTTGTATTACAAAGATGGATCACGTACAAGTATCAATCCCACAAGTCGGGTCAGTGATAGAATTTACGTAAGTGTGTAGAATTCCAAGGCCGTGGCAGGCTTCTTCCTGTCATGTCTGAGAGCCGATATGCCCCTGTTCCTGCGATGGATTCAATTTGATAGGGGCCGTCCCAGTTTGGACCCAGTTTTCCATCAGCCGGTCTTCGGTCGGCTGGAAGTACCTTCTTCAGGACAAGCTCTCCTGGCGTGTATCGGCGCAACTGAACTCGCTGATTGTACGACTTGGCGAGCTGCTGCTGGTAGCGTGCCATGGATGCCAGGGCGCGGTCTCTTCGTTCTTCAATTAGAATCAAATCTAGGGCAAGCATCATGTCATTTCGGCCCGTGTCAAAAACTTGCAATTTCAGGGTTGGGAGTCCGATTTCCAGGGGTAAGATTGCCTAGGTTCCGAAGCATAGAGCAAACGGCGTTTCTCCGGTGGATCTCCTTGGCGTAGTTCGATGAGCCCACAATACACTAAGCAATTCTTCTACCCATTTGCCCGTAGCTTTTTCCAGTCTCTTTTTGATGCCGTGAATTTGTTAGAGGCTTCGGCCTGACCATTGCTTTGTGGGTAGGCCGGTGTCAAGAAGTAAGGCCGAATGCCATATTTGCTGCATAACTCTCGGTACACGCCATAATCAAACTGGGTGCCATTGTCTAAGATTAGAGCTCTCGGAATGCCGAATCGTGTTATGATGTTTCTCCATACAAAGCGTTTAATGTCAGCATCTCGTATATGTGTTAGAGCCTCCGCTTCGACCCATTTTGTGAAGTAGTCTGTCGCGACGATTAAGAATCGTTTGTTCCCTGGGGCCCTGGGCAATGGTCCTACGATATCAAGTCCCCATTGAGCAAACGGCCAGGGGCTGGTGATAGAGTTCAACTCTTCGGCAGGAAGATGGGTTAATGGGGAGAACTTTTGGTGCTGTTCGCACTTTTTTACATAACTCTCCGCGTCAGCCCTCATTGTCGGCCAATAATACCCCTGCGTTATAGCTCGATGGGCTAGGGAGCGTCTGCCGGAATGGGCACCACAACTGCCCTCATGTATCTCTGTCAGAAGCTCTTCCACTTTGTCGGGGTGTATGCATTCCAAATATGGACCAGAGAGGGACTTTTTGTAAAGTCCTCATTGCGGATCCAGATAATATCGCAGGGTTTTATTTCGCAGCTTGTGTGCTTCTTTTTTGTCCTCTGGGAGTTGTTCAGAAAAGAGGAATGCAGCACTGGGGTCCATCTAGCTTGGTGCGGATTCTATAATATTGACTTGGATTTCCTCCGAAGGACCAATACTCGGCTCCGGGATGAAACCTACTTCGATGGTCCGTTTGATCTCAGAATTGATGGCGGAGGCTAAGCATGCCAAGACATCCGTGTGTGTGTTCTAATCGCGCGTTATTTGGTTTAGTTCATGATGGTCAAATTTTTCCAGCAAGGAATTGGCCGTTTTCATGTAGGCCGCCATACGGTCGTTTCTTGCCGCATACTCCCCCTTTAGCTAATTGATTACCAACTTTGAATCACAAAATACAAGCAAATGCCGAGCGCCGAGAAGGTGCGCATTCCGCAGACCGGCTAGAAGGGCTTCATATTCGGCTTCGTTATTTGATGCTTCAAAGCCAAGTTTGACGGCCTGCTCGATCACTGCGTCGTCTGGAGACATGATTACAACTCCGACGCCACTGCCCCTTTGGTTAGATGATCCATCACTGTATAATTGCCAAATATTCCCGACATAAACTCTCCAGTTCGGCTTTGGTAGAACCTCGGCCTTTGCTCGAACATCAGGTTTGAAGTTGGCAAGCGCCAGTAAATTCAGCAACAAAGTCAGCCAACACCTACCTCTTGATTACAGTTTTAGGTAAAAACCGAATGTCGTATTGGCTAAGTTCAAGAGCCCATTTTGAAATACGCCCCGATGCTTCTGCACTCCGTAGTACCGATCGGAAGGGATAATCAGTTAGCACCCTAATGCTATGTCCCTGGAAGTAATGCATCAATTTTCTTGCCGCCATGACTAGGGCTAAGATGAGTTTTTCCAATGGAAGGTAGCATGTTTTGGTGTCAACCATTGCCTTGCTCACATAATACACTGGCAGTTGCTCACCCTCCTCCTCCTTTAACAGTACGGCGCTGACGGCCCTATCGGAAATTGCCAGATATAGGATGAGTGAGTCACCAGCGGCGGGTGTTGTCAAGAGAGGTACTGTGCGAAGGTACGTCTTGAGCCCGTTGAAGGTTACTTCACATTCGGCGGACCATTCAAAAGCCTTACCCTGCCGTAGTGTCTGAAAGAATTGTCGGCAGTGATCTGTAGACCGGCTGATGAATCTGTTAAGTGCAGCGGCCATCCCCATCAACTTTTGGACTTCTTTTACTGAACGGGGGGAGCTGAGTTCCAAAATTGCTGTGACCTGCCTCGGGTTGGCTTCGATTCATCGGTGATTGACGATGTAACCCAGGAATTTGCCAGAGCCGATTCCAAACGCACACTTGGAAGCATTCAGTTTCATTCTGTATTTGCGTAAGATGCTGAATGTCTTTTCTAGATCGGCTATATGATTCTGTTCTTCTTTGGACTTGACCACCATATCATCTATATATACTTCCATAGTGTGGCCTAGTTGCTCTTTGAACATGGCAGTGACCAGTCCTTGGTAGGTTGCCCCTGCATTCTTCAGCCCAAAGGGCATAACTTTGTAGCAATAGGTTCCTCTTAGGGTGAGGAAGGCAGTTTTATCCTGGTCATCTGGATGCATGGCGATTTGATGGTAGCCTCTGTAAGCATCGAGGAAGCTCATGCGTTAGTGACGTGTCGTCGCATCGGCGAGTTGGTCGATTCTAGGTAGAGAAAAACAGTCTTTGGGGCAAGCTTTGTTCAGATCCATGAAGTCGATGCACACTCGCCAAGTCCCATTTTTCTTCTTTACCACCACTGTATTGGAAAGCCACGTAGGGTAAGTAACTTCTCTAATTGCCCCGGCGTCAAGCAGTTTGTCTACCTCCTCGACAACGGCGGCAGTGTGCTCCACGGCTGACCGTCGGCCTCTCTGTATGATCGGCTTACATTTCGGGTCAACATTCAAACGGTGCTGTGAAACTGACGGGTCTATTCCCGGCATTTCATACGGAGTCCATGCAAAGACGTCAAGGTTGTTGAGCAAGAAAGAGATCAGCTACTGCCAGTCGGCCTGATTCAGAGAAGCGCCGATCATGAAGAACTTTTCTGGGCTGCCATCAATGTCAACTCAGTCTAAATCTTCTGTGGCTTTCTTATTTGGATTCCGCCCAATATCTTCCAGGATTTCCCGATTCGGCACCTCAATGGAATTTACTTGCAGTTCCTTTGGCGTTCTGGCGGCGAGGAGATAACATGCTTGTGCCGATTTCTAGGATCCGCGGATTTGCTCAATGCTGTGTTCTGTTGGGAAACGAAACAGTTGATGATAGGTGCTTGGGACGACCTGCAATGTATGCAACCATGATCACCCTATGATGAGATTGTACGGTGATGGCAGCTTGACGACCAAGAATTCCACGTCTACCGTTCTGGAACCTGCTCGAACGGGTAGGCTAATCTTTCCCAATGGGTACTCTGGAGTGGCGTTGAAGCCGAATAGTGGATAAGGGGCCGGAGTCAGGTCTGACTCGTTAAATCTGAGTTTGATGAAGGTTTTATAATACATAACCTCCGAGGTATTGCCCTAGTCGATGAGAACGCGTTCGACGGTGAACCGGTTAACGCGCAGCTCAACAACCAACGGATCGATGTGAGGGAGTGATACACCGATCAAATCAGAATCGTCAAAGGTGATACTTGGCGATTCTCGGGGCCGCTTCGCTGGCGTGAGCTGCTGTTAGGGACCTGGACGTGATTGGATCGCATGTACGGCCGGGGCTGTTGGCAGGCTGTATATCATGTGGACGGTATCAAGCAGAATTTCATCCTGCGGAGGAGTAGGTGTTTTGACCACATCCTTCCGGATGCACTGGTGAAGACGTTCGTACTTCGCCAACACCGCAGGGGGATCTGTCGTCGCATAGCCGCCGTCAGTTGCTTACTGCGGGGCCCGGGATCGTCGATCATCTGCCCTCGGTGGTCGTTCAGAAGCTTGGCGCACCGTTCGTTTGGATTTTGATATTTTCGAGGCCAGATTACGACGAAGGCGTTCATTCTCAGCGATGATGTTGTCCAACCTCTGTTTGGTTTGCCTAGCTTGCGCCATGGTCGCCTGTATTGTCTTTTGCGTTGGGTTTGATGATGAGCGGAGGTCTGAGGCTGGTCTTGCTGCGATGATTTGTTGTCCAAGCAAGTTGTCGGTGGCCATCGGAGGATCTCCGGTCACGCCCGCCATGGATGTATTTGAGTATTCCCATAAACAGTGCCAATTGTGGAGAAGTGGTTTGGAAATACTCTTCAGATCCTGGGAGGTGCTGGTGATCCTCAGCTAATCACCTGAAAAGAGGAAAACTCCGGTTGGGGGTGCCGGGATTAGCACTCCGACGGACAAGTTAGTTCAGACACTGAAGATAACTTCTTCTTTAAGTTAAGTAAAGTGATTCTTACATACCTTTCTAGATTTGTGGTTCTTGTATTTATACTCACTTTTTTGGGCCTCGGGACCTGAGCCTACGTTTATCCTATTCACCTTACATTTATTCGGATCTACTGACCCTCGTCTATTCAACTTTATTAACGTATTCGGCGCCCTAGTTACACAGTACGAAGCCGAGTAGTATCCAGTTTCTGGGGTACGCATCTCCCGACTCTTCTACTTATTCGGCTCCCACAATAACTGACCAATAATCATGAGATTACCTACGACCTCAGACAGAATTCAAAACATATTTACTAATATGGGGCCAAAGCATAAGCAAACTAATAAATTTTGTCCAATGAGCTGTGCATATATAGCATAACAAAAACATATTATATATGTTAATAACTCACATCCATTCATGTACAAAAAGATAATACAAGTCTAAGACCATTCATAAGATCATTATCATACAGACTCAAAACTTGAGCACAACCACGGCCATAGATGGCTAACAAAAGAAAACAAAAAAGGCAAAAGAAACAAAAGCCACATTCGAGATGCACTCAATAACAGTCTTCACAAAGGTTGGGTAAACTTGATCGGCTCACTAGGGCTGGATATCGCACTGCTCACCTACACAAATATAAAGAGCAAGCTAAAACCCAGTGAATAACATCAGAGTAAAGAGGTTATATAAATGAGTTTTATTAAATAATCAAAAGCATTTCCATGTAATATACGATCCAAAATAGAATGACCTTGGGTCCAATTGATAGCGGAACGACCTCAGGTCCAACGTATAACATATGTACGTAACCGAATTGACCATAACTTAACAGAACAACCTTGGGTCCAATCAATTACAGCTGTATAATGACCATTTGGTCAACTCATATTAGATATTTGGACTTACTAGAAATACAGAATGACCTTGGGTCCATCTTATCAAACATACAAAATGACCTTAGGTCCATCATATGCTTTCATTCTTGTCAATCACATTTATAGATCTTTTGCGAATCAGACAAATAGAAGGCTCATTCATAGCTTAAAATCCTAAGTTCAAAAAAAAACTTACCACATTGGTAATAATTAGAAAATAAAGTAGTTGAAAACATATTTACTAAGATATTACTCACAGCAATTTAGTTGTTGGTATGGCTTCGTGGATGAACCTACATATCACATAAACATGTACACGTTGAATCATATTACTTAATCGAATCATCCTCTAAATTATTAAATTCTTTTTAAGTCTCATTCTACCTTAATTGATTCATTAGGGAGGCCCAAATCATGCCTAAGAATGCTTGGAAGGAATATGGAGATGCATATATGGACAAAATGCGATTTTTCAAAATATGCTGAAACATGACACTTCACTCGAGCGCAAACATTGGTCTCTCAAGTGAACCACTTGGTCTGTAAAAGTATTGGATAGTACGAAACTAGGCTTGATGGTCACTTGAGCCAACTATGCAAAATGAGTTGAGATCACTCGAGCAAGTGACTTGGCCGCTTGAGCAGTGACTTGGTCACTTAAGCTAGATGAAATGTCTCTGCAAAAATGCTAGATGCATGAGATGTGTGATCGAGCGATAACTTGGTCGCTCGAAGAGTGTGACCAAATTTTGGAATTTTCAAAACAGAATTTGAACTTCAAAACTCATATTCAAAGTGTAAAAACTTGCATGATTGTACCAAACCCTTGAAAATACCTGGAAACACATATGTATGAACTCAACTTGAAACCTTGAGCTCAAAAGTATCATGAATAACGAAATTTGAAATCAAAATCTCTATGCATGTAGAAAATTATTTCCAAACTATTCCAAAACATGAAATTTAACTCCAAAATTCTATGAATTAAAGATGCATATCTAATTCAACTTTCAATTAAAACATGGATGACAAAATTATGCTCAAAATGATGGAATTCTACCAAAATCATGCATGCATGTATGAATTAACTCCAATTTCTTCATTCTAAGCTCAATTCTTGTGTTTAAGTTCATTATCTTCTTGAATTCACATATTGAAGACTTCAATTCATGGATTAATGATGAAAACACTTACCTAAGGTCTTCAATCAAGCTTGAATTATCAAGAACTTAAGTCTTTCCTCCTAAATCTTCAATCTTTTAGCCAATTCACCAAGCTTCCTAACCCCTCTCTCTCTAGATTGACTTCACACTCCCTCTAAATTATTTTCTAGTAGATTTTTGAGTGTATCTATGAGCCTAATCACATTCTCAACATATATATAAGCTTAATTAACTTAATACACTAATTAGGGATTAAGCTAATTAATTAGAGCTTAAGGCTTTGTTTGGCAAATGGCCCTTTTAGCCAAAAAGTCACTAAAAAAATCAAAAAGCCAGCAACCCATACAAAAAAGTCAAAGATTCCATTTTCTCTCTACTTTTTGCACATCTTTTTGTAAAAAGCCAAAAATTCATCTCAAACATACTAGTTTTTTTTTTTTTTTTTTTTTTTTTACATCACATTTTAGCCAAAAAGTCAAAAAGTTACTAAAAAAGCATGTTCTCAAACGAGGCCTAAGGCTTAATCAAATAAAAGTTAACGTAATTGATTTTATCTAATTAATTTAATTTGAATCAAATTTTAATCAAACTCCTCACTAGGCTCTAAAAATTATGCCATTCTTAATGAACTTATCAATTTTGGTTTCTAAAGTCGATAAGGCGTTCACTTTTAGATTTTAAACAGAAATTATAACAGATATTTCGACAACGAACATATAGGCACTCAAATACGCATTAAACACATAGATCACATTCAAAATTAAATAGGTATAAATTTAATGTGTGATGCGGTCGTCATAGGGGGTATTTTGGTTATTTTATCAAAGTCGAAATAGAGTTTGACAACAACTTTCAGCAATTTTCCATATTCTAAGGATGGATATATTAACATTTCATCATCGGTAGGCCTATAAGCATCCAAAGTCTTAGGGTTAGTCAAAATGGCGTGTCTACAACTTATATATGTGGCAAAATCGGTTTTGAAACTCAATCTTGGTGGATTTCTAGGAGGCAACAAGAGGAATTGATGAGAAACCCTAGTGTGCTTCGCAATCTTCCCTCTGCCTATATAATAAGCCTCTCCACTTTCCTTTCAAAGGGGTTAGATTTTAGGAGAGTTTGAGAGCACCCTCTTACCTTAGCTCCGAAATATACACCCTTACAGAAGCTTCCTTTTGATGATTACATGTTGACAGCACCCAGCTTACTTATCCGGGATATGATTTTATTCTTCTTGTAATCAACGCCCTAGTCGTGAAAGATGTAAGCCCTCATGGTACTTTTTATATATTTTCCTAATTTTTGTTTTACATGTGTTGTAATCTAATGTATGTAACCTTATTAGGAATTTATGAGAAAGATATGTATTTGTTTTACGAGGTCCCTTTGCAATTTTCCCCCCTATATTCACACTTTTACTATGAAATCAAATAACAATTGTGGATTGGTAATTATATATGGTTTATTAATATCGGGACGCTACAAAAGTTAACAGGCTCAACAGGGTTAACAATGGATATTTTATAACTACATGGGTTGAGACCTGACCTCTTTTTTTTTTTAATTTAATTTAAATTTATTTTATTTTTTGTATAGCGGTGGTCAAAAAGGCTTTCTATCAAAATTCGACTAAGTCTAAAATTTTTCTAAGTGTGAAAATTGAAATTTTCAAAACTCAAGATTTTGAATATAATTTTTGGCGATAATTGTTTCTTATATATTAAATAGTCTAATTTGATTTTATGAGATTTTTCTACGAGATATTAATCACTTTGCTTCAAATGCCAAGTTAATATTTGTAGCTAGAAAATTATTTTGTAGTAAAATTAGGGGAACCACTTGTTGCTTTGTTTGGATTTTGATTTTCTAATATATATATATATTTGAATCTAAATGGGGGGTACTTCCTTATCTACATTGTAAATTTAAGTAAATGAAATATAAAGGTAAGACGCTAAATGAAAATATTTACTTAAATGATTGCATATAGAAATGAGGTTGTTGTATATGAGTAGCCATAGAATCTAAACCAATGTGTCACTCTAAATATTTCAGTTCGCACGAGCGCAAGAGTGAGTGCTTGAGCGGTCTTTTGAACCATCTAGTACTTTGGTTTGCATCTGAGATTTTTAGCGTTTGAATTTTACACTCAAGCAGTCTATCCCTCACGCAGCCTAAGATGCTGTAATCTTTCATTCACTGCTCAAGCGGTCTATTCGAAGTCAGCTCTTTAAACCACCTTTTCAGGACAAATCTTTCCATATGTCTCTCTTTTTCCTCCATTTTCAACCTCCCACGTTCTTTAAGCCTAGATTTCATCTATTTGCACCAAAAATCTACCCCTAGTTCTTGAGGCAAAAACTTAAAGCACGATAAGGTCGACATTTTGAACCAATTGGATTTTATTCTCCTCGATCTCATGTCTTTTGAGATGCAAATTTCCTTGACTCTCTTCAATACACTCTCATAGATAGATATGCGGTATTTTCCATTGCATGAAAAATATGTTTTGAGAAGAGATTTTTGAAATGCACGTATATGGTGGTTAGGGTTTTGAATCAAAAAAGTAAGTCTTATGTTTTAATGTTGATTATGAGCTTTTGATGTTAATAGAACATTATTTTGATGATTTTAATACAATGTCCTAATTTTGTTTATTTAATAATCTTGAGAAATAAGATTAGTTGTTGATCTCATCATTTTTGGATTATATTACTATTGTGAAAAGAAGCGTGAAATGAGAAATGAAATAATAAATGGTTATTTTGAAATTAGTTCAAATTGTAGTTTATAGTGATTACAAATAAATGGATTAATTTATGGAATTAACATGGTGGTGGTTAATGTTTTGTGAGTTGAGTAAATAAATAATTGTCATTAAGAAAAACAAAACAAGAAGAGTTTTTTAAAAATATATCACTTGACTCTCTCACAGAGGAGAGGCAGGGGCTCAAATCATCATACATTCTCTCTCTCTCTCTCTCTCTCTCTCTCTCTCTCTCGTTGGAAGGGGGAGAACACACTCACACACAACGCACATGCAGGACTATCTCTCTCTCGGCTTAGTTCTCTCTCCTTCACAGATTATTATTATTATATTTTTTTTTTTTGACATTCATCATGTAAAACCTTTGATCCACCAAAATCGATTAAGTTTTAGACCCTAGTTCTCGAGGCTAAAATGAAGAGCTTGGCGAGAGCAACATTTTGACAGGTGGAGATCGAAATTCGACAAAATCGAAAATTTAGATTTTTGCTTGTTTCCTCTTCTAGCTTGAGGTACGGATTTTTCCTACACTTCTTTGTGCACTTTTACTTGATTATATAGAGCTTAGAGTTGTATATAATTTAATTAGAATTTTTGAAAAATTTGTGATTTATTAGCTTAAAAGGGAAATTTTGAGAAAAATAAAGAGTTGATGCCCAAATTGTGAAAGTGTAAACTTGGAATATGTTTGTAAGGTTATGAAAGAGTTATTTTTTTAATTTGAACAAAAACAGACTTCGATTCGATTGGTTTTGAAATTTTTACCGGTTTGTGACCAAAAGAGCATTTTTAAAGAAAATAAAGGAATTATGTTTAACTTTTGGGGATTTTGATCAAAATAGGATGTCATAGTTGAATAATGCTTAGAGAATGAGTTTAGAAAGAAAATGATGTTTTCTTGGGCATTAACAGTATTATTTTGCTTAATATATTTATTGGAATAAAACCGACACGATTAGAAATGGACCTTGAGAGGTTACTAGACGTGATTGTGATTTGAAAACTAGTGTAGTTGTTCATGTTTGATAAGATGTGGAATAGATTATATTTGTCAAAAATTTTAGAATTTAATTGTTTAAATATCTGTTTAGAAATATCTGTTTTGAGCTATCGGCGGAGGATAGCCATGATTGTTGTAGAAATACATGAGACTTAGTTAAATTGAACCACATTCCTCATTTGTTGCATTGGACATTGCATTACATTCATTTCATTGGAAATGTATCTGTTTTTGAGAAATGTTTGGAAATGTATCTGTTTGCGAAAGATAAATACTTGGTGAATCTGGGTAAGAGGTGTGGAACCGCGCGGTTAGGTGTCGAGCCTTCTAGTTTACTGGTAAAAATGACAGTGGTAGTACATTAGGGCCTACTTGCAGACACTCACCTAAAGATTCACAGAGCCTGTATTCATGTAACATCTATGGTTTAAAATGGAAATATTTTTATATCTGTTGTTGCGTCTCAGCATTGCATGCTTTATAAAAAGAAAGATAAAATGTTTTATCATAGGCATGGCATGAGCATACTTCTCTTTAGTCTTGCCATGGTCCATATGTTGTGTAGTATATCTCTACTGGGCCGTGACTCACCCTATAAAGGAAACCATTTCAAGTATAGATGATATGCCTCCGCCAAGGCTGTGATGACCCTATTCCGTATTGTACTAATTAATCTTAATTATGATTGTGATTATGTGTTTAATATGATTTTGGGTACCATTTATATGATTATATATGGTTTTGGCTTTATATCTGTTCATCGTAGGAAAATCTGTTTAACTTACTGTTATAAACTGAAAATTGAAGGCCTTATTGGCCACACAAACCGAAATTGACTACGCCATTGTGATTGGCGTAATTTTTAGAGCCTATGGTGAAGTTTAATTGAAAACTGATTCGGAACGAAATAATTAGATTCAGAACGATTAAATTAGACTCAATTACTTAGCCTTAATCAAGTTGATTAGGCCAAACATATATAAGGGCCTTATTTTACTCATATTCATTTGGCTTGGAGCTCAAAATCTGAGAATCATACTCTAGAGAGAGAGAGAGAGAGGGCCGGATTTAGAGAGAGAAAATGGCCAACATTGTAGATTTTGCAAGGAAATTGGAGAATCAAGTGGATTAACTCAAGGATTAGCTATAGTTGAAGAATTGGAGCTCCTAGGTGAGTAAATTCATGAGTTTGAGTTGTGATTTTGTGAATTGAAGATTAAATGGTAATTTAGAATATGAATTGAATTGATCATGGTGAGATTAAAGTCCATATGTACATGCATACATAGAATTGCCATGAAATTGCATAATCAAGCATGAATCATGTTGAATAAGAAGAATTGAGCACCAAATCTCACATGCATGCATGATTTTTATGAATTTCATGATTACAAGTGTTATTTGTACCATTTGGAATAGAGTTAGAGTCAAGAATGCACATGCATGCATGATTGATGAAGATATGGGGTTTGTATGAAGTTGAGTATATGTGTTTTGAAACCCATGAAGAGAACTCAATGATTTTGGAAAAAAGACCATGAATTTGAACAATTTGGTCTCATATTCTTATATTCTCATATTATACAATGTGTTTCTATGTTTTTGAACCAAAATCATGAGTTTAGGGCCTTTGAACACCAAGTTTGAACTTCAAGAACAGTTCTGGAAATTTCAGAATTTGGCATGTCCGCTCGAGCGGAGAGAGCACCGCTCCAGCGTGAAATGTTGGGCCCTAGAACTTTTGCAGACATTGATGTCCGCTCGAGCGGAAAGAGTCACGTTCGAGCACCCGTCCATGTAAATTGACTTTCAGCTTGAGCATCCGAAGTCATGCTCAAGCGTAAATATGAAATAGCTAGTACTTTTACAGACCAAGGGGGTTCGCTCGAGCAGCAGAAACCACGCTCGAGCGAGGAGCCTTGTTTCAGAAATTTTGAAAAGTAGTTTCATGTTTCATTTTCTGTTCTCTTTCATTTCTAAGCACTCTTAGGCATACATTGAGCATTGTAAATGAATCAAGAAGATAAGAAAGAGGCCTAAGAGGAATGTATAAGTTAGGAACAGATTGAATGGCTTGTGACCCAATAATGTGTTATGTATTGTGCAGGGTCAAGCACAAGTGCGAACCCACCAGCAGATCACTGTGACTAATATCTTAGTAAAGATATTTTGAAGTATGTTATTTGTCCTGTTGCTTATTTCTATATAAGTCTTATAAGCTTAATGATTTGAATTGTGGACAAATATTTGTCCAGAGGCCGTCGGATATGAATGATTGGGCCAAAGGCCGTTCGATACGATTGATTGGGCCAAAGGCTATCGGATATGAATGATTAAGCCAAAGGCCATTCGATACAATTGATTGGGCCAAAGGCCGTTTGACAGGAATGATTGGGCCAAAGGCCGTGGGACATGAATGATTGGGCCAAAGGCCGTTTGATACGAATGAATTGGGTCCGAGGCTGTCTGATACGTCTGGATTTGTAATCGTTGATACACTAGATAGAAACATGAACTGGGCCTAAGGCCGTCTGACGTATCTATTTCAAATTTCGTTCATGTATCTTCTTTATTCGATATTATTCACTGGGATTTTGCACACCCTCATTCATGTGTCTATAGGTGAGCCAAGTGATGTTCAAACCCAGCCTCGGTGAAGTATGACAGAAATAGTCAAAGTTTTGAGGAGTCAGTCCATACGTTTCACGCATGAGACTTGTTTTCGCCCTTTTGTCCTTTTGTTATGTCTTTGCTACATTGGTGAAAACTTTGGATCACCTTTGTATATAAGTTTTTGGTTTGGCTGACTGTGACTTGAATGATCTTGTTATGTAAAGCTTATATGTTAACTTCCTTTAATGTGAGTTATTAATGAATATATGTAAAAAGTTATGATGTGCTATGTAAGCACAACTCTATGGACAAAAGTTTAAGTTTGCTTCCGTTTTGACTCCTTAACTCTGTTGAAATACATCTAATCTGGTTTGAGGCCATAGGAAATCTTTTGATTACTGACCGGTAATGACCTTAATCCATGGGGGCGGGTTCGGGTAATGACAAAGGCACTGACTTGGGAGAACTCGGAGTTCAGGCTTCATTTTTGTTTTATTGTTATTTGTTGAATGTAAGCCTAGGACTGTATTTGCGTTGAGTTGAAACTCCATTTTGTGTAACCAAGAATATTCTTAGATAAATTTGTAAGCCTGTAGGGCACTCATTATCCGTTTGGCTTCCATTTCATCCTTGTTGTAAAATGCATGCTTGGGATTGGAACTGAGACATTGAGATGTGAACAACATGTATTTGGTATTTGAGATTAAATCGAAATTGATATATGGAATAGTTAGCTAGATATATATGTTTGTCTATCAGGTGGGTTTGTTGTATAAATAGATATACCCTGTACAATTTTTCGGAGCGTTACAATTGTCATATGATTGATAATGTTGAAGTTGTGGAAGCTTTATGAGATTTTCATTTGTTTAAATTCTTTGAGAGTTGTGTTAGATATTGTTTAGAGTTTTGTCCTTGGCCATCAGTGCAGGATGGTGTTAATTGTTCTCGAATAGTGTATATGTACTCTGTGCTGTTAATTTATTTTGAAATTTTGAATATTATGGCAGATTTGAACAATGCAAAGGGTCCGTTTGCTTTTGACTTGTGACCAGTAAAGCGTGACGCCTTCAGATATATTATGATTCTTTTTAGTGCACTCGGTAAATCATGTGGAGGTTCCGCATTCCTTTCGAATAATGACCGGTAAAGCGTGACACATTGAGATAGGGTTCGCTTACCTTCCGGCTTGTGCTAGTAAAGAACGTGAACTGTTAGGGCTATATGGATGTTCCGTTTTCCTTCCGGCTAGACACCAGTAATGCGTGGCGTATTGAGATAGGTTCCGATTCCTTTCAGTTATTGCCCAGTAAATGGTGTTGTGGAATTTTTGACTCCTTATAGTTGGTCTTGTTGTGAATTGTAAAGTGTCCAATTGCCTTTCCGTGCTAAGACTGGTAAATATAAGGAACGCAACGTAATTATGATATTAGTTGAATTGAATGGATTTAATGATGTCTTTATATGTGAAAAAGGTATACTTTCAAACTAGTGTTGCATCATGGTGGGGTTTATGTTTGGTTATACAACTTAAGGGATGTAAGTGTCAATGCTGGTTTGTGAGTGTTCTTGAAGTTTGTTGCATGTTAAATAAATGAATTGGTTGTTCGGTATAGATTTTAAAAGTCACATTACTTATATATCTATGACTTGAGCATCATGATCGTATATATCCATGGTATGTTATTACTTAGATTCATTGCAAATTCGTACTAGACATATTTGTTCATCCGAATTATGGAATTATTTTAGGTGTAGCATCACATATATTTCCAAGGACTCAATAAGATTCAGTGTGTTTGGTTTTAGTTTTCTGAATTCAATTTTTTGAAAATTGAATTTTTTGTTTTTCGTGTTTTTTGTTTTTAGTGCATATTTTTTAAATTTTAATCATTTTTTAAAATTTTTTTAGATGCAGCTTATTTAGATGTATCTAAATAGTAAAATATTTGTTTAAAAATATTTTAAAAAATTAATAAATACACAAAAATATGAAAAATGTATTGAAGTTTCGTATTTTTTTAATATATTTTTTGGTATTTAGTATATTTTTAAAGATTTTTTTTCATATATATTATAATTTTTAAGTATATTTACTTTAGGTGTGTCTGAAAATTTAAAACAATTGCTTAAAATATTAAAACTGTTTTCTAAAAATTAGAACCAAACAAGCTAATTATTATTTTGTTAATGATCTGAGATTTTGTTAATAGAACCCGTAATGCCAATGAATTGTAAATAGGATGCATTCTTTTTATTGTTCTTAGTTTATTATTTAATTCTTAGTGTAAGCCTAAGGGCATGTACTATAATTATTTATGTCGAACATTCCATTATTGCGTTCATGTGAGAGAGGACCTTATTTACTCTATCTATTTTATTTTATTTCCAAACTTATATCTTTAAAATGGATTTAAATAAAGGATTGGTAATGTTTCTAGAAAATAAAATACGGGGCGTTACAACATGATAACAAAGCTAATTGAGTTTGAAAACCTTGAACTAGTAATGTTTTGGGAAAATAAAATATGGGACGTTTCAATTTTGTATCAGAACTCACTATGTTTGAAAACCTTAAACTCGTGGGAAGTAATTTTTACCACAATGGATTGTGCTTAGCTTGGTGAGGATGCTTGCATGTAAACAGACTAAGTGCTAGGACATTGTGTTTTGTGTTTATGTGAGTATGTGGTTAAGCTCTAGGGATAATGTTTATAGCCGGTTAACCTTCTTTGAGATCTCATTGTAGATGTGTCTAATCAACGTGGTTTAAGGTGAGAGTTCGTTGAGAGTTTCAGGACAAGTGGTCATCCTTGTAGACTTGATTCAATTATGTGATTAAGTGTTTAACTTGTTTACGTAATATGTGATTATATGGTAAGTATGTTTTGTAAAAGATTCAATTGATAGTTTAGAGATTAAATAAGCTTTAATTTATATATACTTAGGGATTGAGTAGACTCAATCGATAGTTTATGGATTAAATAGACAATTTGACAATAGTTGAAGGATAGAAAATATAATAAACTCTTTTTAAAATTATAAATTATATTGGAGCCTGTTTGATAAATTTATATTTATAATTTTTCTATTTGTATTTACAAAATTTTTGAAAATTGTAAACAAAAACTTCTGTGGTTTATGTTTTTGTTTTAAAAAATTGTATATAGTTTAAACACAAACAAGTTTGTTTCAATTATTTAATTTTTTTTTTCTTTTCATTTCTTCATCTTTCTCTCACCCTTTTCGACTACTACCCAGTGCTTAATATTGGCTACCATTGTCGATGACCTCCTTCACCAACTATTTTCGACCACCATCTCCCTTGGTCGCCAACCACCTCTCATCACTGCCAACCATCTCCCACCAGCAGTTTCCACCCTTAACACCACCTTTTATTGAAAACCATTTTAGGCAGTTGACTGGCCACCATCTCCGACCGTTGACAATCATTTTCGGATACCACTTTCCATGGCCAATCACCACCAACCACCTTCTGGTGGCAACCACCTTTCGCGGCCGACAACCTCCTTTGGCCATCATGTCCAACCTTCAACTACCATCTCTTTTCGCTTGTTTTCAAAATATAGATACTTGTGTATCAAATATGTTTTTTAATTTTTATTTTTTTTAAAAATAAATATAAACATGTTAAATATTTTTTTGTAAATTAAAAATTGTTAATGGTAAATGCGGTCAAACGGCACCTTAGTGTTGACGTTTAAGAATTAATCTACGGCCATAACATTTACATAGAAAACTCATTTAAAATAATGTCAACAATGTCATATATGTTTGAAATTATGGTCATAAAAGTTGATGTTTTGTTTTAAAATAAAACATTTAAAAAATCAAGTCATTCCATGTGAAAATTTAGAATGAATATCTCTTTGTTTCAACATTTCTTTTGTCCTTTTTAAAAAAAAAAATTTTTAATAAAAAAACAAAAGCAGGTTTTTCTTTCAACTATTAGACTTACTAATCAACACAGAAATGGTGATTGAGAGAATTAACAAAATTCAAATCTCTTAGATTTGAAGAATTTATCAATGGAGTCAAAACAGATAAACAGTAGTGATGACAGGAACAATAGGTTAAATCTGTATGAAAAAGTAGAGACAGGCCCACCAAGGCGAATTGCTGAGTGATTATTGCTTGGATTATTAAGATAAAAGAAAAAAGTCATGTACAACAGAATGTTCACTCTCTCTCTCTCTCTCTCTCTCTCTCTCTCTCTCTCTCTGTGGCACAGCACTCTCTTTGTGTGGCACAGCTAGGGGTGTGCGCGGTGCGGGTCGGTGCGGTTTGAGAGAAAAATAGAAACCGTATGGCGGGTGGCGGATTGATAAAAGTATCACTACAATTTGCCATTTTCCTTATCAAAAACCGGCGGTTCGATTGGCAAATAATGGCGGATTTGCCTTGGCGGTTCGGGCGGATTGGCGGTTTATAAAAAATATAATTCAAATTATAAAACTTAAATCAAAGAGTAAAAAAAAGACGAGAGATACCGTGATGTTAAGTATCCTGCGAAGCTTTCTTCTGATGCAGCAAGTGTAGCAACAACATAATAATATCAACAACTATGCTATCAGTTCATTACAAGCATCTGTGGAAGCTACAATGATCAAATACAATACATAAAATTAATATCATTCAGGGTTTACAATATATTGAAAATGTTTACTGTTGAAAAGTATTTAGATTGAAAAGTGAGCTGATGCAAGTTTGCAACATGGCCAAAAAAAAAAAAAAAAAAGATTAAAAAGTGAATTGGAATCCAACTTTATTTTGGATTACTGACATCTTGAATTCCCCTCGAGCAGTAATGTAATACTATATTCTAAGGTATAGAACAACAAGCAAACTTAAGTAAAAAAGAATTTTTAGAATCTTATAAAACATGATTTAATAGCGGTGCGGGTCGGTGCGGTGCGGAAGAAAAATAGAAACCGGCGGATTGATAAAAGTGTAACTAGAATTTGCCATTTTTCTTACCAAAAACCGGCGGTTCGATTGGCAAATAATAACAAATTTGCCTTGGCGGTGCGGCTCGGTGCGGTTTTGGCGGTTTTGGCGGTTTTGGCGGTATTATGCACACCCCTAGGCACAGCACTCTCTTTAGAAACAAACTGCAAGTCTAATCTCTGACCTAGTGTTTGGCTTTTTACTTTCTCCCTTTGTCATCTTCTCGTCTGCAGGGGGTAAATTTCTTGATTTCCACTCACAGTCCTAAGGGGCTTTGTTAAATCTTTCCACACAGTTTTCTTCTTGTTCTTCTCCTCTCTCTCTCTCTCTCTCTCTCTCTCTACATGTATACACACACATAGATATATATGTTCTTATTTGTGTTATCAATGTACCAAGGCAGCTACTAAACAATATTCCGGGGTAGATCTTTAAAAATGACAGAACCCTACTCAAATTTCTTCACTGGATGGTTCAACTTCCTACCTCTTCACTACCCGCACTACTCTTCCTCTTACTCTAACCCTTCTTCCTCCTATCCTCCTCATCCTCACAACTTGTACTCAAAGAACAACAAATCTTCCATTCGAAGTCAAATCTCACCTCCCTCACCTCCAACACTAGTAGCCCTTCCTCTTCTAAACAACCTAAGCACCGTAGCACAAGATCACCATGAGTCTTCTTCATGCAGTGCCACTGCGAGTGCGAGTGCCATGGAATTAGATGACAAGATCAAGTCCAGGGACGCTGATGATGAAAGTGTAACTGTAACCCTACATATAGGGCTCCCTAGCCCTAGCCTTAGCCCTAGTTCTGATTTAGTATCTCCTTCAGAGGTGACCAAAAATGAAGGTGTTCATGTAGTTTCAGGGTATCCTTTGAACAAATTAAACAAGGATCCGTACTGGATTCCTACTCCCTCACAGATTCTCATTGGTCCTACACAGTTCTCATGTCCTCTTTGCTCTAAGACCTTTAACAGATACAACAACTTGCAGGTTTGCCACATTGCATATGTTTCATATTCATAGCCATTATATATATACACACAAGTGCATCTCCTATCCAACTCTCCTTTTATTTATTTATTTTTTTTTTTTTTTTTGAGCATCTCCATTCCAACTCTCTACCTTTTTTTCCCTTTTTTTTTTTTGGAGGGGAGTTCAAATTTGGACCAAAAGCTTAATTTGATATAGCGCTTTCTCATAGTGAGAATCAAATTTTTTCACTAAATATTTAACCTATCTCAAAAACGTCTTTTAACCAATTCAGGTGAAAAAACATATCTCTAATCCATCATTTTTAAACAATTTATTCAAATTTAAGTGAAAAAAAAAAATTACGGAAAATTTAGTGAAATATTTCATTCATACATGATTTAATGAAATATTTGGTGAAAATCTGATTTGATACAAGTTTAAAGAAAGGATTAAATCTCATTTTTACCAAAAATTTTATGGAATTTAAATTTGATAGAAGGATCTAGTGAAGAATGAACATGCTTTAACATTACTCTTACCTCTTACATCCTCTTCTCCTTAAATTTCAGAAGGAGATAAGCACAGATCCTATTATCTGTCACAAAATGGATAGCCAGAAATTTATTTGCTATGGAAAATCTCCCTCTTATTGTTTTGCAGAGAGTTTTTCACGTATTTTGCATAGTTTCTATTCTAACCATGATTATCTTTCATTTTAAGCCACTACTTTGTACGGATTTTCCACATAGTGAAGCGAAATCTTGAGGGTTTTTTTTTTTCTTAGCATCGCTTGACCAGTGATTCGTTCCCAACTTCAATTAGTTCTTACATTCTTTTAGTATAAAAAATAAAAAATAAATAAAAATGATTGAAAGATGTTTGTTTTTTTACAACTTTCTTCTCTTTCTTTTTCTTTTGTTTTTGTTTTATTTCTTGTTCTTTTACTGTGCTGAAATTAAGCATTTTTGCCTCCTCCCTTACTCATCCTTAAATTCTTCTATTTCCTTATTTATTTATTTATTTATTATTATATATATATATATATATATTTTTCCTTTTGCGTTCCTTTTTTTCTCCCTTCAGATTTGAATTAAAAATAGTTAGATATATGTTCCATAGCCGACTGAGATGATCAGTTCCTTTCTTCTTCTGATTTAACTATTCATGCAATGTTTCTTATGCATATGAGGTGCTTTGAAGTTTGTGAAGGGTGTAGATGATTTTCAGGTAGGTAAAAGTAAAGTAATGAGTAAAATCTACAGTGCTTCTACTTCCAGGGTGTAGATGATTTTCATAAATGATCTAGCCCTTTCAATATATATATGAACTCTCTAGTCTAGTTTGTCAAAACAACACATTTAGTGAGATTCAGACAAATCTCATGTCTGCTGCACTCTGCACAGTTCTAATAAAACCCACTAGTTGTCTCTGATTTAAAAATCACAACCACCATATCCAATAATTTCAAGCACAATTAGTGCTTAGTCATTTATTTGTGAACTATATATATTAGTAGCAGTTCTACTTTTATTCATAATATATAACTGCTGGATTTTTAGTTAATCCTTGAACAATTTTATACTTCGGTGGCATTTATGATTCTTGAAAAAATTGTATCTGACACTCCTTGATGAAGATAGTGCAACGCTTTTGCATTCTTCAGGCGATTTTTCAAGTAGACATCTTCAACAATACTCCATAATGACAATAACAAAGTCTTCATTGTGATCTTCCAAAAATCATTACATATTCTACTGAAGATTGGAATGATCACTGGTTGAGTAAATCCCACTGTTGATATGTTGCCATCTTTGTGTAATGATTAGCTTCATTTTTAATGGGAAACACATGCCCAATTTATGATCTAACTTGGCTTTGATACCACTATTGGGTTTTTGGCTAATCCTGGAACAACTTTATACTCTAAAATTAACTAGAAACTTCGGAATACTAACAACTCTGCTGACAGAAATTTTCGACTTATCTAGAATTTTACTATTAACTAGAAACTTAGGAATACTAACAACTTTGTTGACAACATTGAAAAACATTTTTGACTTCTGAAATTTTGCTACTATATTAATTAGAAATTTTCAAATTATCTCCAACAATAAAAACTCAAAATATTCTGTGTTTAGCAATGCTAGGTATCATGAAAAGTCTTTCATAAAAATGATCATGAAAGATTTGTGACCTTTGAATTACACTTAGAATAAAGTACCACACACTAATTAAGGTAATCTAAAGGTCACAAATCTTTTATGATCATTTTCATGAAAATTTTTTCATTATCCTTAATATTTCTCTTCTATGTTTTGAATGGTATGGACGGGTTATATATTATTGTATTTCTAGTTTGGTTTGTGTGTGTGTGTGTGTGTGTGTGTCTCCCTCTCTCTAAACTTCAAACTTAGTATTGCTTATTTTGTAGATGCATATGTGGGGACATGGATCTCAATATAGAAAAGGACCAGAGTCATTGAGGGGTATCCAACCGACTGCTATGCTAAGACTCCCTTGCTATTGTTGTGCACCGGGGTGCAAGTACAACAGTGATCACCCAAGATCAAGGCCACTCAAAGATTTCAGAACTCTGCAAACACATTACAAGAGAAAGCATGGGACCAAACCCTTCACTTGTACAAAATGTGGCAAGCCATTTGCTGTGAAAGGTGATTGGAGAACCCATGAGAAGAATTGTGGCAAGATTTGGTATTGCATTTGTGGTTCTGATTTTAAGCACAAGAGATCTCTGAAAGACCACATTAAGGCCTTTGGTTGTGGCCATGGAGCTTTTGATAGTAAGTGCTTAGAAGATCAGGACGAACCAACATCTGAGATTGATCAAGATGGTGAGTCCTCCATGTGAAACAATAGAATATAAGTTTTGGACATATAAAATCTTTTACTCCTTTGTCTTTGAGTGCACATCAAACTTTTGTTTAGTTGTTGTTCAGCTTCTTCTGCCTCCTTTCTACACCTAAGAATACTTTTCTAGCCTGATCAGGTTGGAACAAGTGTCTATAAACTGTTTTGTCTACAATGATATGTATGTGGGAGAATTGGTATTTGATTCTAGTATGTCATTCATCTTTTGTGAAATTTTTTGCATATTTATCTGCTACGGTGAAGTCGCTTCATGAATGTGTCGAAATTTGGTGCAGCAAGCTCCGTTCTACATGAATTGAAAAATATTTTTTGTTATCAGCCCGAATTTTTCACATGTTTAGCCACTGAAAGAATTTTTTTCCCCTCATAGTCTCTTATTGTGACGACCACAACATGCATATCATGATTACATTTATTTAATTATATGTTATATTTTAATTATGATATGTGCTATGTGATTAATTTGTGTATATCTGTTTGATTTGAAAACTATATGTTAATATTTTTGTTTAGAATTCGAAATTTGTGGCTTAAATGATTTTAGAAACTGAAATCGACTACATGAATAGACTAATTAGAATTTTTAGAACTATATGGTAAGTTTGATTAAAATTTGATTTAGATTAATTAATTAAGTTGTGTTTAATTAGCGTAATATTCTAATTGATGTATTATGCTATCCTAGACATATAAATAAGTGCCTTGAGCTCATTTGAGCTCATCTTCTTCATTCTCGAGTGCAAAAATCTATGGGGACTTGTAGAGAGAGAGAGAACTCTCATTTTAGAGAGAGAGAGAGAGAGATTTGGAAGATTAAGGCTTAGCTCTTGAAAATTGAGAAAAGAAGCTTTAGGATTTGCAAGAATTTGGCTAATTAAAGACCTTAGGTGAGTTTTTGAACTCTAATTTATGAGTTTAGGTCGACATTTATGTGTATTCAAGAAGTTAAGAGATTCAACACAAGAGAATGTCTAAAACATGATGAATTTGAAGTCAATCGATACATACATGTATGATTTTAAAGAGTTCTATCGTTTTTTAACATAATTTTGCTATCTAAGCTTGAGTTGAAGGATATTTCATACATACACGCACATAAGAGTGAAGAATCATCATCTTGATCATAAGTTTTACTACATATATTGCGTTTTGCCACGTTGAGTTTGAATTCTAGCTTCTATGTTGAAATTATGGGTTAATTTGCACATGTTGTTTCATTCATCATGTGTTAGCTCTTAAATTCATCTTTTGGAAAAGAGTTTTGTACATGCATGGAGCTTTTGAGCTCAAATTTGGTAAATTCATGAGTTTTGAGAAAAAGACTTAGAAAGACTTAGAAAAACTTACATGCACGAGTTTTTGAATTCAATTTTGGTAGATTTAAAGTGATTTTGAGCAAATGGTTTTTGAGGGATCATGTATACATGTTTTCCAAAGCAACTTTGTATTTTTGAAAGAGCCATGCATGACCCAAGGTTTTGATTTTGCATTTTTGGACCTCAAACTCTGTTCTGGAAAACTTAGACATTCTATAGACCGCTCGAGCGGCCAAGTGTGCGCTTGAGTGAACTTGACAAGCTCCCAGTACTTATGCATATTGTTGGACCGCTCAAGCATAGATCAGACCATCCCAGTATTTTTGTAGTCCATGCAGTCCACTTGAGCAACCAAAATGTGGCTCAAGCACTCAAGCCATTTTCAGCATATTTTGACAAGTTCTTTTGTGTTTATATCTTCGTTCTCATCTTCTCTGGAGCAATTCTAGGCATGGATTGTGTCTTATTAAGGAACTAATAAGTAAGAAATTAACATGAATGATTAGATTAGAGAAAAAGAAGATGAATTATTGAAATCGAACCGTGTGTTTCACTGTATATGGTTATGTGTAGGTTTGAACGTTGTGGAAGAACATCAAGCTGCTTAAGGTGAGTAATATATTAGTAAAGATATTTTCTAACTATATCAATGTGGTAAGCTTTTCTGCACTTATGATTTTGAAAGTATAAATGAGCCTTCTATTTGTCTGATCGGTATGTTATTTGTAAATGTAACTGCTATGGACCCAAGGTCATTCTGTTATGTATTGGACCTGAGGTCGTTCTATTATGTATTGGGCCAAAGGCCCTTTTATACAGCTTTATTAGACCCAAGGTCGTTCTATTATGTGATGGACCCGAGGTCATTCTGCTATGGACCTAAGGTCGTTGTTTCATGTATTGGACTCGAGGTCATTCTGCTATGTAATGAGGTTATCTTATGATTTTACTTTTGCATATTGAACTCATTCATGTAAACTTTTTACTCAAATGTTATTCACAAGGTGTTAACTCACTCCGTATATGCATGCATGTAAGTGAGCAGTGAGATGTCCAACCCCAGCCTTAGTGAATCTGTGAAGGTTATCAAGTTTTTGAGGAGTCAACCAAGGATGCCTCATGTAGGAGGCTTTTGTTTTTCGATTTTCTATTTTCTTTGTTGGCCATTATAGACACCCCATTTTTGACCATCTTGAAAACTTGGGCGTCTCAGATTACTCACCTAATGATGAATTTATACGTTGTGCAAATGCTCGATTTCCTCAGTAGGAAGCCTTGGTTTTGAGTATCAGAAGCTTACAAATCTTGCACCACTTTTGGACAAAAACATCATTTTTCTAAGCTTGACCACTCAAAGGCCTGCAGGCCAACTAGTGGCTGGCTGGCCAAAAATGAGTGGCCGACCGTCTCCCTAGTGGTCGACTGGCCAATTGTTCTGGTAGAATAGATATTTTGCTGCCAGTTATGCCAGCTATCTCCACAGGTGCATGCACTGCACCAACTGTCTCTATACTGATATTTTCAAGATAGTAACATATTTTTCTATATATACTTGACCAGCCCTCTTAAAATGAGGTTAGAAAAATTTTGTGAAGCAAAATTCTTGAAAAATATTTTCTCTCTCTACCTTGCAACCTATATACACCTTACCTAGACTCCCTAAACCAAAATTTGAGTGCTTTTTGCTAAGGTTATTGAGCTTGAATTTCAGCTCTTGAGGGTGGGAATTTGTTGGTTTGAAACTCAAAGTATTACTCCTCTTCAATAGGTATAACTCCTAACTCTTTTGCACCACTTCTTTCCTATCTTTTCTTACTATTTTTGGAGTGTTTTTCAACTATTTTTATGGTCTAAAACTTGTAGTTTAAAGCTATTAAAGGTAGAGAGGTTAATCACCATTCTTTGAACCTTATTTTCCAAGCTTTTGCCCTTGTGTTTCCCATCTCTTTCTCAACTTTTTACCACTAATTTTTAGAGGTTGTTAGAGGTTGAAATGTTGTTCTAAGGTTCCAAAAATGAAGAGGTTAGCCACCCCCTTTATGCTTGTTTACTAGCTCAATTTCTACATTGTTTTAGCTAACTTTTCCAGTTTTTCCATGTTATTTCCAGCACTGTTTTTAGCTATTTTAGGATTGTTTTAGGTTGTTTATTTCATTTATACTTTGCATAACATGCTTATAGTGTAGTTGTCCTCATAGGTTTGGTGGTTTAGGCCTTAACCACTAATCTATTGGAGTTGATAGTATTTATTTCATGCATTGCATACTTGTGTTCATATATAATCATCTCTGCACTCTTCCTCGTTTTTTTTTTCTTTGAGAGTTGTTTCAACCAAGTGTTGTTTAAGCTTGAGAAAGAGACCCTTCCATGCTTAATGGTTTGATCTCTATGGAGATTCATTACCAAGGCATGACATCTCTCTCATGCCCAAAACAATTTCTTGTTTGACACTTATCTGTATTAGTGGACTTAATGCTCATTTTTGGACTAAAGTAACTACGGAATGGAAAGGTAATTAAAAAAAGTAATAAAATTGAGGCTAAAATGGAACAAGTTAATAAAATGGTTTAGGTTCAATCGGACGTTAATTGAACCCATTGAGTCTTGAGTCATTTCATACTTTTAGTAATGAAAATGGTTCAAGATTCAAGGTCTACCACTTCCCTTGATAAATTCTATGATAGGGAGGTGGTTTGTGGGTCTTTTATTGTCATTTATTGAGATTTTATCCCTTGATTCACAAGTCATCACGCAAGCATGCGAATCAAGCCTATCTCTCTTTTGATCTCTTTGATGATAAGGAGAGGCAGGATGGACAAACATCCCCTGAAAATACTTTGTTTGTGCTCTGTTTCTTTTCTATTGCAGTATGGGAGAACCTAAAACTAGTTGCCAATAGGCCACCTCTCTGTATGGCCGACCACTTTTACTGGCTGATCGGCCACCTCTTTTCAACCAAGTAGTGTCTTTTTCCTTGCAGAACAAACCAGAGGCTGGGGTAAAAATAGTTCAATTTTCTAACTGCGCAACAAAACCATTCTGGCAACAGAACATAGGCATTTTTCAGGTGGAAATCTGCATTCATGCATGAGCCATTCCTCACTTCTCGGGGCCCATTAAAATTATGTTTTAATAGTAGTATGTTGTACTTAAAGTAATGGACTTGTAATAATTAATTACTTAGTTAATTAATTTCGTATTGTAACTAATTAGTTAGTTTAATTCTAATTTGTATTAATTAGTTAGAATAGCCAATTAATTTTTGAGCTTGTTAAGTTTACGTTGTACTTAATTAATTAGTTAGGATAGCTAGTCGATTTTGGCATTGTAATAATTAGTTAATTCGGTAATTAGCTAGGACAGTTATTCAGACCCTCTTGTATGAGGGCACACTTGTAATAATGTGTGTATGTCTTCCAATCCCCATTTCTTTCTCCCTTTTATTTACTTACTTATGATGGATTGCATACAGCATCATGTTTCATTTAGCATTTTTCATGATTTGCATCCATTTGTTTTGCATCCATAAGGGTTCGGCTCATCATACTAATCAAATGTCAAATTCAAGTTCCTACAGGAATACGTGCTTTTATTGCATGCCTTGAATTGACTCACATGCCATGTTAGGAAGCTGAATCCAATAGTTGCATTTGTATGTGTTGCATTAGTCACTTGCATATTAGAGCATGCATTTAACTAACTATTTTCTTTCTTTTGGCTCACCTCAGATAGTTCGGGTAAGTATTTCTTTGCTTTAGCATATTGCATAAGCATTAGTGTTGCCATGACACGCATGATTACAATTAGACTAAGTGCTTAAGTGATATACTTGTTTGAATGCCAGTGGATGAAGACTAATTGCTTAATTTGGGATGATATGATTAGTTTGCACATGAGCTCACTTTTTCAAGTGATGCATCCACAAACTCTTTCAAAGCAAAATCAAAGTGTTCCAAATTTTGCAAATTAGTCTATACTTGTGTGCCTCACCTAGTAAAGTTAGCCTAATACTCAGAACAAAAGCATATAATGTAATAAGAATCACATCATGATTAGTAGAGGCCGATCTTTAATCGGGTAAATGGGGTGCTCAATTCATGACCTTCCCTTTTCATTCCTAAGTTCCTGAACCAAGACACTTTGGTGATGACGGATAAGTGACCTTTGGCATAAGTCACGAGCTTCCTAAATTTTTAAAAAATATTTAAGTGACGACTTTGAAATATGGCAATGCAGTCCATTTTTAACATTTTTGATTCAAAATCGATTTTCCAAATAATTTGCCAGATTTGGACTCATTTGTGTTCATCTATTTCACATTGCACTTGTGAAATCAGATTTAGAACCACGAGAGTCTGAACTGTAAGGCTATCATATCCGAAAGGAGCACAAGAAGCAAGCTATAGCCATGTCTGTACATATGTTTTAAGTTTGTATAATAATAATCTTGTGAATGGTCTTGGCTGACTACTATCTTCTGTATATGAATGGATATGAGTTATTAACTAAGTGAGATGTCTGGATATGTCATATATGTACAACTTATTGGACAAATGTTTAAATTTTATATCTCTGCTTCCGTTTCTAGCCCCGTTATTGATTAAATAATTTCTATTAATTCTGATTTTGAGGCTGGGTAATCTGGGATTACTGGCTGGTTACGGTCCTAAATCTATAGGTGGGTTTGGGTCATGACACTCATGGAGGCTTCTATCTCACCATTTTGTTTGGGTATCTCTGCACTCTGTGTGCTTCTCTTTTCTTTTCTTATACTATACAACTTTACTCGACTTATTAGCACCTATTTATTTATGCACTAAGATAATTCTAAATTCATTTCATGGTATCAGTCAACATAGCAACTTTAAAAGATTCAGTTACAAAATCACCACCACATTTTAGCTCTTTTTCTACATTGTTCTAGTTTTTTTGACATTCTAAAAATTTCAAAGTAATTTTTGCAACAATCTCTCCTAATTTGAAATTTTCTAAATTACAATATATATGTATTTATATTTTAGTACTCAAAATCTTTTGAATTTCCAATGCTCTTGAATGTAATAGTTTTTTATACCAATCTCCATGGATGTAATTGGTTTGAATCTTCGTCTCTTGCCTTGCCTACTTAACTAGTTTGTAGCAGAATCTTTATCTTTATATATTCTTTTTCCCCTGTAATTGAAGAAATTGAAGAAAAATTTATAAAAAAAGAAATTTCAATTTTTTAAGTTGGCAAGACACTATATAATGATAAGAATGAACAAATTTGCTAAGAAACGGATAAATGGGCAAGCATATTTGAATTGTTACAAGATTCATGAGAGTTGAAGTTTCAAATGCACTTTGCTATGGAAAATTTCATGTTTGATGCAAATAGGTGAGGATGGAATAATTTTTTGATCCGCAAGATAAAGAACAAAAAAATTCAAGAAGCACAAAAATATTAAGGAATACAAAGAGCGGTCGCAAGCTTGTGTGAAGAAGAAAATCACTATCATATTTTAGAGGAAAACTTGAGATGACAAGGAAGATTATTTCTTATCAAAAGCATTGGAACATCAGAAGATTTCTAGTTCAAGATAAAGAATCATTTGGCCAACATACTTCACTAGTTCAAGAAGTTTTTACATTTGAAGAAAATTGTGATGTCCCAAGTCTTAACCAGACTAGGGAATAATTATTTGAACCATTCATTTATTTTTGAAGTCTTGTGCTCTATGTGGTGTCATTGTTAATCCGTTTTCGGCTATGTTTAACTATTCTAAAATGTTTTTGAGTTAGAAATTTTGAGTTTTGGGAATAAGGATGAAACCAGATAGTGTGAAAATGCCTTGGAACAATTTTTGATCATCAGGCCTTTCCGCATGTGCGAGTACATGCAGTGTTGTGCGATGGAGTTTTGACCACATGTGCAGAGAAAAGGTCCTACACATACAGAAGGGGTCTCGCAGGTGCAGGCCCATTGGCCCGCACCTGCGACAAAGTTGAAGCTTGACTTGTTTCACACTGCACTACACTGCACATGCAGTGGGGATTCCCGCACAAGCAGCAAAAGGAATCTGCACATGCAGCAAGGTTAGCTAGCCTCCATTTTTTAGCTCTTTCTGAAACAAATTTGAGCCCCTCCATCTTTTTACTCATTTTCCTTCGCATATATATCTCTAAACTCACTTCTCTCTTTTCCTTTCCTTTTTGTCTTCCCAAACCCTCAAACTCTTACATTTATCCTAATCCACACCAATCCATCAACTTCTTGACCATAATTCTTAAGGTCATTTTGACGAGCATCTCAAGAGAAGCATTTTGACCAGTGGAGATAAAAAATCGACAATGTTGAAATTTGGGATTTTTGCTTGTCTCCTTTTCTAGCTTTTGAGGTAGAGATTTTCTAAATATTGTGTATTTATTTTATCTCCATTATTTGTTATTTTGATACTTAGAGCTAGTTTGGAGATTGGAGTTTTGTTAATAGTGTAATTATTTCATAAAAATGGGGAAGTTTCTCAATGTCTTCAATATTTTCCTATTGCTTGATCACGGTTCTTATATGACTCTGGAATTTGTGAAGAATTGTTCTTGAAATGAGAATTTCTCCCAATTTTGCCAAACCCTAGTGTTGTTGGAATTGAGAAATGAATTTTGTGTTATGAAATTACCAAGTTCTTTGGAAAAATCATGAGTTATTGTGTTGGTATAATATGAGATTGTGAATTTGGAAATTCAAAATATTACCCCCATTTTGAAATTACTAAGAATTGGATTATGCTCTTTATATATTGTCCATTTTGGAATATATTGAATAGAGATAATTGTTTTGACTACCGGTGGAGGGTTGCATTGATGTGTTGTAAAAATGCATGTGAATTAGGCAAATTAAAACGTTTACAAAGACGTTCATATCATTGAGCATTACATGATTTCATGATTTCAACTCTTATGTCAATTTGATAATGTAATTGAGATTCGTTATATCATGAACTTTTGAAAGCTTGTTGAAAACATTTGTAACATGTTGAGAAAATGGTATAAATACTTTGGTGAATCAAATTAGGGTATGTAGATGATGAGAATTAAGTTGGCTTTAGGTCAATAGTTAAAGTCCTAAAATACGTGTGGATTAGGTCCCAATTTCCTTCCAGTTAAGAGCCAATAAAATGGTTTTGGTAGTACTTGAGAGTCTACTTGCAGACACCAGCTTGGGGATTACCAATATCGTATTTATCACCCCTTGTTTTATCAAATGAATGATCGATTTGGATTGATTTCGAACAAGTGTATGGCATGAGATTTTCAAATGAGGAACTTATATTTTGGCATGGCATTTCATATGCATCCACCATATGATATTGTTAAACTTCATGTACTTTATTTAGATTATCTATGCTGGGCTTTATACTCATCCATGTATGAAAAACAACTTTTCTGATGTTGATGGAGTGCCTCCGTTGAGGTGATGGCCATGGAGGATCTTGGAGTATAAGGCTCATTTTTGTTTATTGTTTTGTATAGCTAAGGGCTTTTATGTTTTGAGATGTAAAACCTACTTTTGTTGTAACTAGGTAAGCCCTTGGAACTTGTAGCCCTTAGGACATAACACTTGTATTTAATTAGTTTTCAATTTCCATAGTCGCATGATATAGATTCATGTCATAGAGATGGTAAATTTATTGATGCATACGATCCTATTTTGTAATCCTTTAATTGAAACTCTTGAAATGAAATACAAGGATTTTACTATGAATTACTTATCAGATTATTGTTATTGATCATAGCTTCTGCATGAAAAATGAGAAATGTATTACCAATATGGATTGTACTTATGGGATCAGATATCAACATTTTTGGGACATTACAACTTGGTATCAGAGCTTATCGAGTTTGAATACTTGGGCATGTGGGATGTGATTTTTACCACAATGGGTTCATTTTTCTAGTTAGGAGTGTTGTGTATCTTATGTGATAACATGCTTATGTAACTAAATAGGTATGTGATTGGACTTTTAGGATGTTACTTACATCTATACAATCCCTAAGAGTCATATTAGAAAGGTACCTAATCAATGTTCAAAAAGATGACCGGGATAAAGTAGTGGTATACAGGTTACCACTCCCGAAAGTGCTAGATTCTGACTCACTAGACTAACTAGAGCCTGACTCCGACTTTACAAACTCACTATTGACTTAGAATCTCCAAAGCATCCTTTCATGAACTCCCAATTATTATGTTAGCCCTCCACTGCATCTAGAATAAGTATGGTGCAATTAACAGGTCGTTCATCCCCGATCGTGAAGATAGCTACATCACCCCCTAAGTTTGCTCGTCCGGCTTCAGCCTCGAAGTCTACCAAAAAATCAACCAGTGCTAGTCCAAGGGCCTTTTTTGCATTGTCATTGGAATCACTGTCTCTATCTTGACCCATGTGAAACCCTTTATTTTTGTGGTATTTAATATTTTAGTGGGAGGAATTGGTGATTTATTATAGTAGTTTGGTGGTGAGATTTTTAGATGAGAACCAAACTTATCCCTTTATATTTATTTTATCTCTTCTATCTCCACTTCATTATTATTTATCTCTTTTTGAAAATAAATTTGCTCCCATTTCCCATACTTTATTTCTCACCAAGAAAACAAGAAAAAAAATAAATATAAAAACCTTCAATGGCCGGCAGACCTGTGGGCGTTGTACCTTTTTCGAGTCTAAGGCATGCATCCCACACCGACTTATTTTATTGACATAGAGTTGCCACTTAATTTTTAGAGGGGAATTAAGAAACATTTAACGATGAAAACTAAATGAAAGCCTAGTTCATCATAACCAATAACATTTCGGGTTCGGGAGCTTAGATATAAAAGGGAAAGGCCATTTACATAGAAGCATCCCCTTTTGTCCAATCCAAAAATTGGCCTTTACTCACTCTCTATTTTATGATTTTAGTGGTTAAATGTTCACAAAAGTTTGTTTTAGACCTAAATCCCTTAACTAACCTAATACTATGTGATTTGAATAAAACAAGTGCCATTTATTTTAGTTGCAAGAATAAAGTCATGTCTTTAAACAATGGCCACAAACTTGAACTAAAATGAACAACATTTATAAAAACATTCAAAACAACCAATTTTACATATAAGGAGCATTTAACTTGCATAATTGAAAAGACGATGCAAGAAGCACAAACACATGCTATCGAGATTTAAAGGAGTTATCCAGATGCCCACTTTACATATATTACATGCAATACATATGACCTAGACATCCTGTAATACCCCGACCCTCATGCATAATTCTTGTGTCATTTCAGTCCTCTATGTTGTGTCTTTGAATGTTCATTGTGAGATTCTATGTGAAATTACATTAACTTAAATGAAACTTAGGAAAATGGACTTTTATCTGTTGAATCAGAACACTATCTGTTATACTTGAATTATATAAATCTGAAATTGGACACCTTAGAGACTTAATTTTCAGAAATGGATTTGATATTTGGAATCTACATAATTTTTAAGCTCTAATGGGATTTTCTGTGAAATTTTAGTTTCGGCATGATAAAGCGATTGAATTTTGTCTTATTATCCTATTATATTACCAATATATATATATATATATATATCAACTTAGGAGATATTTTTGACTTAGAGCTATGTCTTGTGTGACATCAAGAAGAGAGAAAACGTGAGGATAGGAGAGGAAGAATTGGGGGAAAACGTGATTCAACAAGGAAGCTAAGCAAAATTGTTAGAATTGTGAGATTTAATTCAAGGTAACTCAAGTTCTCTTCTTGTGGCAACTTAGGAGTTGAAACTCATGTTTGTATTTGGTTCATAAGTGATCTATGTTTGATTTATGAGGGTTTCTCAATAATTGTTTACTTTGACACTTTAGATTGGGTGATGTCTGAAATTCTGTCCGTGAAAATTTCTTGTATCAAACTTATGGATGTGATTCGATATCCTGCCTATTGGCAATTATATGTCTGTAATGCCCTGTTATGGATTCGTGCAATCTTGTCCTGCGTTACTTTGTTTTTTTTTTTTTCGTGACCACTACATATTAAATTGATTGGTTAAATAAAACAGTAAGATATTGATTGTGGTGACACCTTCTGAATGATTATGGTAAGGACCAGAGTAATCTGTGAATCATTTGAACGGCAACATTATGTGAACCCTTACGAATGTGTGTTCTGGAACTGGATAGTCATGTTTTTGTGAAAGTTACCCCAATGAAGGGACACCCCAGATTTGAAAAAAAAAGGGGTAAGTTAACACCCCGATATGTTGGTCCCTTTCAGATTTTAGAAAAAGTGGGTTCAGTAGCCTACCGAGTTGCCCTTCCACCACACATGAGTCAGATTCATAACGTATTCCATGATTCTATGCTCCGAGAGTACCTCCCGGATCCGTCACATGTCATTGATTATCACCAAGTTGAGCTAACTGACAAATTAACATATGAGGAAAAACCAATTCGAATCCTGGACCATCAGGTGAAACAGTTACGGAACCGAGGAATTCCAATGGTGAAAGTGGAGTGGCAAGAGCACTACGGAACTGACGCAACTTGGGAAAAAGAAGATGAAATGCAAAATCAATATCCACACCTGTTTTCGTCCTAAGGTAAAAACAAGTTTGGAGGACCAAACTTAATTAAGGGGGGAAGAGTGTAATACCCCGACCCTCGTGCATAATTCTGGTGTCATTTCAGTCCTCTATGCTGTGTCTTTGAATGTTCATTGTGAGATTCTATGTGAAATTACATTAACTTAAATGAAACTTAGGAAAATGGACTTTTATCTGTTGAATCAGAACACTATCTGTTGTACTTGAATTATATAAATCTGAAATTGGACACCTTAGAGACTTAATTTTTAGAAATGGATTTGATATTTGGAATCTACATAATTTTTAAGCTCTAATGGGATTTTCTGTGAAATTTTAGTTTCGGCATGATAAAGCGATTGAATTTTGTCTTATTATCCTATTATATTACCAATATAGAAATTATGAGGCCAAGAGCCGACATGTGAAATGTGAATGTGTGAACTTGTGAACTGTGAAAATAAGGGGCCGAAAGGCTATTCTGGGCCGAAAGGCTATCTGGGCCGAAAGGCTATTCTGGACCGAAAGGCTATCTGGGCCGAAAGGCTATTCTGGGCCGAAAGGCTATCTGGGCTGAAAGGCTATCTGGACCGAAAGGCTATTCTGGGCCAAAAGGCTATCTGGGTCGAAAGACCATTCTGCTAATTTTGGGCCAATAGGCCATTATGCTATAATTATACATTAGGCTAAGGGACGTTCTGAAAATAAAACCATATCAGATTTACTTTTGTATGTCATTTAATAAATGCACTGTTATGTATTGTGGTTAAACTTAGCCAATAAACTTCTTACGTATTATTATTCATTGAGCTTGCCTCATTCTATCATTTTGTCTGATTTTGTAGGAAACCAGCTTGGAGATCCATCCTAGCGTCTTTATCATACATCTTTTGTCAGCCTAAGGATAACCAGGCACTTGGAGAACCCCTTTTGCTTACTAGGACAGCTTGCTAGTCCTTGTCATTTTGTGCCTATGTTTTGCAGGCTAAGGTTGTTGTATCTAACATTTTGTTGTATGCCCAATCTCTGGGCTAAACTTGTAGATGTGTATGTAACTTAATCGCAGATGCATGTCCGCTATGAGTTTTAATTCTAAATCGTGGTCCTGGCATAGTTATAGTGGCTCAATGGATGTCTTTGCATGTTATTTTATTCTTTTAGCGCTTCCATTCAGGCCCCGGATATTCTATATGGTAGGTTAAGTGTCTGTTTCTGGTTAGGTCATGCCCAAACTTTTAGGGGCGGGTTTGGGGCGTGACACATCCAACTAATCATACAAGACATAAACCTAGGCCCAGTTAAAGACTACTAATGATGCTTATGGATAGAGCAAATAACACATAATGAAAATAAAAGCAATGATTCAAACTATTTATATGATGATTCAAACCGGGCCTAACACATGAATACTACATGATTAGATGATCCTAAATATGTTGTTCTAATAAAGATGAAAAGAATATGTAAGAAAAGGCGAGAAAGTAAAATGGCCTAACTACATGACATATGAATGAACTAAAGCCCTAAGCATGATTGACTACTGAAAATAAACAAGAATATGTGATGAAATTAACAATAGAAGACTGTTTTACCTTCTAGTTTTAAGAAACCGAAGAGCATACTAAGAAAATAGCGAGAAACACCAAGTTACTTGCTTGCAAACCTCCTTCAGGTTTTGGTTCCAAGCTAGGGTTAATGTTCTACAATCTTTAGAAGTTTTTCAAAGTTGTTTAGCTACTATAGGTTGTGTATATTTTGGAGCTAAAGAAAGGGGGAAGAAAAGGAGGGTGTTTTTCTTTCAAATAGCTTGGAAAGGGTTCAAAATTTTCAACCCCTTCAAAGAGAGGGAGAGGGAGAGGGGCTCTATTTATAGAGCATGGGGAAGCTTTTGGAACCCCTCTAAGGCTTCATCACTTCCCCCTCCGCTGTTCCTACCAAAATTGCATCAAAATTGAGTTACCAAAAATAACTCTGCCACGCTTGGACGTGCACACTCACATTAGACATGCTTACTCACAATGACCGTAAGTACTCAAAATAAATGTGTGCAATCATACCTCTCTCCTTAGTACACGTGTCATCCATGCTTGCACAAGTGTAGGGTCCCATGCCATTGGCTTGCTTGTGGCTGAAGTAAGCTCGAATTGCATTTTGATTAATGCTTTTGATAAAATAGGTCACTAAATTTGGAAAATGTATTTGATCAAAGCACAACCAGGCTTCCCTCTCTTTCTTGGGGTTAAAAAGTTGGTTTTTGGCTAAAAATGGGTCAAGGGATGGTCATTTCTGGAAAAAGTCAATTTTGGCTGAAATAGGTTTGTACATCAAGTCCAAAGAACCTCAAACATTTTAAAGATGAAGTAATTATCATTTCATCATTAGGAGTCTTGCAAGTGCCCGAAGTCTTAGGATTAGTCAAAATGGGGTGTCTATAAGACCCAAATGGGCTACTATGCTTTCATAATCTTAATTTGATAATGCCACGCCCATGCCATACCTCTCTCCCATTTTCTTGTACTTTCTTTTTATTTTATTTTATTTTTGTTTTCCTTTCTCCCTTAGTTTCCTTCATTATAAATTAATGAGCAAATGAGCTTATTCTTTCATTCTCCTTTTACTTTTTCATCTTCTTACATTTTGAAGCCTTCGATTCTCTCTCTCTCTCTCTCTCTCTCTCTCTCTCTCTCTCTGTTATATTTTTCTCTTTCAAATTGTTTATAATAGAAATATTGAGTTTAGATTGACAGTGTTTTGAGTAATAATTAATAATTTTACAAAAGATGATATTGATAGATTTTGTCAAACTTTACATACCTTATGCCATAGAATTTTAATCTGTCATTATTAGATCTATAGAGAAATAGTAGATGATTAAAGTGCTGTTGACAGAGGAAATTATTTTGTGGTAATTTGGGTGGTATACAATTTTCTCTCTCTAAAACTTTTTGCAAAGAGTGTTATTTTAATTACTTCCAATTTGTACTCTATTTGTTATACTGATCATTTGATAAAATCTATGTATGTTGATTCATTTGATTATTCTGATCATTTGAAAAATTCTGTGAAGTTATTCTGCATTGACAGTGTTTATTTGTTTGACTAAATAATGTTGAAAAACATGGACCTTGCCAGTAGCTTGCACTAATATGCCTGGATAAGCGGCTGTGCTTGGGTGAGATGGGCGTGGCCAGTCACTGGTCACGTACTAAGTAGAACTAGGTATTTGGTCTTGGGTAAATTATCATATGTTGAGTTGATTTGTTGATGCAATTTGGTAAATTACTTGATATCTTGAATCAAATTGTATTGTTTCTGCAATGTCGTAAATTATTGGATCCCTGTTGATTTATTTTATATCCGAGCAATGTTATTCCTATCGTATTATATACTTCTTGAGTGAATTTATTTTATAAGTATGGAGTAATTTAGCAGCAATTGGAGTTGAAGCATTAAAGGATTTACTAAGTTAGATATTTTGGAGCCCACTACTAAAAGTTATTTTTGGAGACAGTTGTATAAATTATATTTCAGAGACATTTTTGTAATTATTTTTGGAGATTGATTTGTATATTTGGGTTACTATTTATCTGAAATTATAAATTGGAGGTCAATTTGATTTATTAACAGCCCAGAAGTTAGGGCGTTACAATCCTTGTCGACATTTGGATCAACCAATTCCTCTTTGTTGTCCAAGAACTGATGTTCAAAAATGATCTCAAACGCTGTGTAAATCTTCTTAGTTGCTCAGTCAAGACAGGGCTCCAGAAAACCAAAAACGGGAAATCATCCCCTTGCACAACAAAATGTCCATTTAGAGTTCCCAAATTTGTTTGTTGGTCAACTCATATTGATTTCCCACTTTCTTTTCCTTGACTCTCTCTCTCTCTCTCTCTCTCTCTCTCTCTCTCTCTTATTTCTTCCCCTTTCTTTCTCCAATCCTCTGGCGTTGGTTCATATCCCAACCCAAAAACATGTGGATTGTGGCTCACCTCGAATGTACTTGAAACTCTTTGCCTGCAACTTCTTCCTAATCCTAAACCTAGGATATGTCCTTGCTTGCTTATCATATAAATAGACTAGGTGCTCAAAGAGGAATAATGTACTAACTGAGCTTTTGCTAGAGTAAAACCAGAGAGGAATCCATCCCCATCTCCATGTTGAATCTCCAGTAATAGTGTTGTTATATCTGGGGGATGATGAGCAAAGGTATCTCCAAAGATAGTTGTAATTCTGCTGTTATGTGGATACTTCACCCTCTGATGTACTATAGAAGATATTGCCATTTGCTAATGTAACCATGGTCTCCTCAGTAGCATATTAAAGGAGGCTGAAACATCCATAATGAAAAATTCCACTTCGAGCTGTGCTGGGCCTACTATTACCTCAACTTGAATAGTTTCCATGACTTCTCTCCTAGTATTGTGATATGCTATGACATCCTAGTTATTTGCGATGAAGTCTACAGGTCTTAGTTCCATGAGATAAGCAATTCATACTGGGTACAAGTTTATGGCATATTTGGTATCAACAAGGAGCACCGGAACCCATTTTCTTCCACATATAAGCGACACATACAATGCTTGTTGTAAGTTGGAATTGTCTCCATTGGCATGACCATGGACACGAGTTGGTTGGGAGTAGTATCAGTTGACTGTTTTGCTTTATTCAACGTCGACAACATTGCTTGGCGATGCTCGTGGGAAGTCATAAGTAGTACTCAAATTGAGATATCTGCTTAGATCTTTTTCAGCTATTTTAACACCAAATCTTCCTCTAATTCCTTTTCCTTTCATTTCTCGGCATCCTTGCCTGAAAGCTCTCCTTGATCTAGGTGTAGGGGCTAGAAATAACGCTTGCTTCTAGTTAGATGATCTACTTCTTCCGAGTACCATGTATCGTTGGAAGCATTCTTTCCCAACCTTTGTCTGTATAAGCAAAATGCAAATCATTGTCTTCCCTCCATTCTCCTTCATCTATTGACAAACAGATATCTGGTTAGATTTGAATCATGCCAATACTATGATCCTCAATCTTCGATTCATACGGTGACATCCACCGTATTTCTGAGAAGATCTCTCTTCTCCTTTTATGCGCCCATGCTCTGTCAAACCTCTATTTTTCTTCTTCTTGTGCTAGTTCACTTTTTTCCTTTTAATGATATTTTAGTATCTTCTTCTCTTTTCTCCCCTCTTTTTCATCATATTCCTCTTCTTTTCTACTCTCTTTAGACTCACTATCTTACTCCATTTTTTCTTTTTCCTTTTTATTAATTATCTCCTGATTTACTTTTGAGTATTCTCCCTTGTCAGTTTCTTTTGTCTCAATTCCCTCTTCCTCTACTTTTTCCTCATTTGTTCCATCTTCTTCTATTTCAGAATTCTCTCACAGCTTATCTAAGCATGACTAGTTTTCAGATTACTCAGATCCCACCATCCAATTTCCACATTCCTAAGATCTTATTCCTGAAAGAAATGAAGGTTAGTTTAGGTCTTCTTCTAAATCTGCCAAGTAGTCTAAATTCTGCTTTATGCCTTCTTCTCTGATGGCATTGATACTGAATGATTCTGGCAATATAACCTTTGACCTTGGTTGACAACCAATACGATGTATTTTCTTGAATCATATCCTCTCTCAGGTACCTCTCATTTCTCTATTATCGATACCTCGACCTCTCCTATCTTCAGATTTACCTCTTTTTTCTTAATTCTCTAGTTATTCTTTGCATTCCAAACTCTTTCTCCAACTAATCGATTCAATGCCACATTTCCTTTGATCAAAACCTTGGATTGAGTTTCCATTGCCCCGATAGGGTTTAGGTGTTTTATCTGGCATTCAGGTGCACCCAACATGAATAAGTTAGTGCTTTTCAAGATGATCACCTTAGGCATAGGTAGCTGAGATGAAATGATATATAGGCCAAGGTTGAAGGTGGCAGGGTAGTGTATTGATGCGATTGATGTTCTAGGAATGTGGTACTCGGTTATGGATGGGAAGTGAATTATTGGTGACATTGGGCTTTTGGTCTAGAGCTATGTATGTGATGCTTTTGGGGTTACCAAGCACACACAACAATTTGGACTCTCGATCTCCTGATGTTGTCTCACTAGTGCAATGCAAAACAAAGAAAATGAGAGTCCAAATTTGAAAAATTTTATTGAAAATCAATTTTGGGGAAATCAAGAAACGCATGACTCGTGCCAAAGGCCACCGTTTATCATAACCAAAGTGTCTCGGCTAGGGAACATAGGTATGAGAGGGGAATATCATTAATTGAGTACCCTACACACCCTATCAAAGATCAGCCTCTACTAAGTCATAATGTGGTCTTTATAATCAATGTAAATCCATATTCTGATTATTTAATAATGCTACCATTGCTACCTGAGGCATTCAAATATAGATTGTGTCGTAAATTTTATTTATGCTCTGAATTCATGCATTTTTGAAAAATGGGATGGACAAAAACTACAGCATAAGAATCACGTACACTCCAAAATAAATTACACAACCTCCATCCACAGGCATTCAAATAGATATCTCACTTAACCATTTAGCCTAATGTTATAGAAACATATATGGCAAGGAACACACACCTAGTACTCTAAGTCGAATCATGATATATACCAAAGCTCGAAATGCCCACCTAGTATTCTAAGTCGAATCGTGATATATACAGATGTTTACAGATATGCATGATCTTATATACAAGTTCCTAATGCAATACATACGAACCATGTCCTTAGGAGCCCAAGTTGCTAAGATGTAGCATGAATATCACCACAACACATGGATTTGCGCACATATTCATCTTTAAAGATAACACATTATATTAAAGTGGATGATCTGGACCCAAATGCATGGAAAAGTGGATGCGATATACAGGCATGATAAAGAAAACATGATGCAATACCAAAAGTAGATAAATAAAAGGGTTAAAAAGATGTGGGGTTAGAAGATTATTATGACAATTCGAATAAGAAAATGGGGTGAGAAAGAGATATATATATATATTATTACAATAATGAATCGACTCAGCCTAGCTATTGTTGAATCTAGCAAATCACACTAAATAATGAAAAGAAGCAATCCAGGGGCTCCAGTACTGCTTAGGGGAGCATTTCCCAAAAACTACATGTTTTGTTCTTTGAAGGGAATGATTGGCCAGACACTAGATGAGCCGACTGAAGTAGAAATGAGCCAACCGAATTTCTTTTCCGACTGGGGATTAGGTCAGTGCAGAATCTCACGACAGAGGCCAAAGGGAGGCTTTCTAGGTGGTTCTCACACCTTCCACCTCCTCTGTTGACAGGGATCACTTGGAGAGGAGATGGATGGGCAAAAACCCTTAGCAACAACATAGACAGATATATACAACATGTATTTTGCCAAAAGAAACAAATTAAATAAGTCAAAATCAAAACAAATTCAAGCCCAATAAATAAATAGGAACCTATATCTTCTCTTTGTGAGTGAGGGCAAGTTAATACCCAAATCCATGCTCTTAAGTGGAGAGCATAGATTAATGCAAATCATTTCTTGGCAGAAGTTTTTCTTACTAAAGCAAGGGATTCATCAAACTAATTGAAAAAACTCCTTATCCAGTCATAGAACAAGGATGACAACACCCCTTTCTATGTTCACTAATGATTAAGAAGGGAGATTTCAATTTCTTTGACCCAAAATATCTTGTTTTACTTCCAAAATACTCAATGAAAAAAAAAGAAGAGAGAACAACACTTGTCATTACCAAATCCCATGGATCACTCAACCAACCTTATGAAACAACCCCTAACACCCATTTTCATTGAGTCAAGGATCGAAACACATGGATTAGCATACTTGAGGAATTGGATAGATGAAGATGAGTTGTGTAATAGGGAGATGAGTTACTCTACTTATTGAATTTGTAGATTGACGGCTAAAATTACTCTTAAGCACATCCACAAGGATCCAAAATATACAAGAGTTGCACAGTTAAAGCTGTGAAAGCAAAGAAACAAAGGGAATAACTATCAACTCAATGGATGGGTGGCTAAAGTTATTCCCTCCACATCCATGAGGACTTATAACAATCACATAATGAAAAAAGAAAAAGAAAAAAGAAGCTTAAAACTAAAGAAAGGGAGATGGAAAAGTGACTTAGATTATGAGAAATGTGACTAAGAGAATAGGCCACTTTGATTCACAAACTCCCTTGTTCATTTCCTCAATTTGCTTTGAATAGATTGTTTAATGTCCAAGAGTCTGAGCAACGTGCTTAGGATCAAGCTTTTATGGAGTGTGTCCAAAGTCAAGAGAGTGGTAGGTAGGAAGTGTGGTTGAGAAGCTCTTAGGAGCCTTGGGCAAAAGTTTCAACCTTTTGACAAGAGCTATCGAGCTCTTATATATAGAGCCCAGGTTACAAATATCTAAGATATTTGTGGTAGGTAGGCCAAACAAGCTGAAATTTTTTAAAATGCTTTGTACTCGAAAAATTCAATCGGCCGAGCTTCCTGGTGATCGGCCGAGTGCTTTTGTAGCCGACCATCATAAGGTGTCTGGCCAATCAGTGGGCACATCGTCAGATCAACAAGAGTAGGTTAGCTTGAATTGAAGGAAGAAACAATTATTTCATAGGATTTCACCATTTCGATTCACTTCCACAATATTCTTTGCTTGGTTTGTTTTGAAAGAATACTATCTTTAGGATTCTAAAAATATGAGCCACAAAACATTGCAATAATGTCTAGAGTTGCACCTACAGAAACTCATTTTGGAAGAGATTCCATTTTGGTCAAAAAAATATTCTATCCAAAACAGGTCATTGGAGGGTTTAAAGCTTGATCCTTAGAACTCTTGCCGTGGAACTTGCACAAATTAACACATCTTATTTTCATCATCGGGATCTCAAAACATAGTGCCCAAGTCTCCAGGTTAGTAAAAAATGGGGTGTCTATAGTTGCCCCTATTTGATAGAGCTCGGTGTGTCATTTCATAACGTGACTAAATGTCAAAGCCCGAATATGACCTTTTTTGACAAGGCCATAAGACTTGGGCAAATAAAATGCAGATAAAACTTGGTTGAACCCAAGGGTTGCCTACGTATCCCTTTGCAAGAAATCAAAGAAGCGTAGTTTAGAGGGGAGAATGCAAATTTTAACCTCGAAACATGTTTTGAAAAGATGGGCTTATGCGGCGCGCTACCACAGTTTGATAATTGGGATTATGTGTATTGCACTGTCGGAGTTTTAAAAAACTTGATGATGTGAATGCCATGAAGGGTGACGAGGCGGAACAAATAGATAAAGCTGTAAAGATGGCAAAAGAAAGTGTAGGACCTTATGCAAATAGCACGCAAAACAAGCTAACATCTACAACAAAATGTGAAGAATGATGCGCAACGCAAACAAGCATGCAATGTACGAAAGAAACGCAACATCCACCTGCGCTGTGGCACGAGAGAGAGAGAAAATGATGGTTGCAGCCAAAATTGCATGTGACTGGCAGTCACAACAACAAGGAACTACACAACACGCACCAAACATGTTACGATATGAAAGAAGAAAGGATAGTGTTAATTGCCAACTCGCACAGGGAGTGGTATTAACCAAGGGTGGTATTAAATGCCAACCCCACCGGGGGGGGGGGGGGAGGGGGGATAAAAAGTAGAGATGGTGTTCACTAGCCAACCCTGTAGGGGACGGTATTAATCGAGGGTGGTGCAAATCGCCAACCCGCACAGGAGGTAGCATTAGCTAATTGGGTATTAACTGCCAACCCCAAAGGGACGATATTAACCAGGGGTGGTGTTAACCACTAACCCACGCAGGGCACGGTATTAATTAAAGGTGGTATTAACCGCTAACCTCGCAGGGGGCAGTATTACCTAAGGGTGGTATTAACTGCCAACCTCGTAGGGAGTGGTATTAACTGGAGGGTAATGTTAATTGCCAAACCGTGTGGGGGGCAGTATTAACTGAGAGTGGTGTTAACCATCAACCCGCACTGGGGGCGGTACTAATCGGAGGTGGTGTTAATCGCCAACCCTGCAGGGGATAGTATTAATTGATGGTGGTGTTAGCCGCCAACCTCGTAGGGGGTTGTACTAATCAGAGGTGGTGCTAACCGCCAACCCCACAGGGGGTGATATTAATCAGAGACTGGTGTTAAGAGGTGGTGTTAAATGCCAACCCCGTAGAGGGCGGTATTTTAATTGGAGGTGGTGTTAACCGCCAACCTCGTAGGGACGGTATAAATCAGAGGTGTTGTTAACTCGCCAACCTTGTAGGGGGCGGTATTAATCGAAGGTGGTGCAAATTGGCAACCCGTGCAGGGGGCGGTATTAACTACCAACGCTACGTGGGCTATATTAACTGGGAGTGTTGTTAACCACCAACTCACGTAGGGCGTGGTATTAACCGAAGGTGGTGTTAACTGATAACCCTATAGGGGGTGGTATTACTCGAGGGTGGTGTTAATCACAAACCCCACATGGGGTGGTATTAACTGGAGGGTGGTGTTACCTGCCAAACCGCACAGGGGGTGGTATTAACTGAGGGTGGTGTTAATTGCCAACTTGTACAAGAGACGGTACTAACCAGAGGTGGTGTTAACCGCCAACTCCACATGAGGCGGTATTAATTGAGGCACGTGTTAACTGCCAACCCCGTAGGGCATTATACTAACCGAAGGTGGTGCTAATGGCCAATCCCACAAGGGGCGATATTAATTAGAGGGTGGTGTTAAGAGGTGGTGTTAACTGCCAACCCCGCAGAGGATGATATTTTAATCGAAGGTGGTGTTAACCGCCAACCCCATAAGGGGAGGTATTAACTGAGGTTGGTGTTAACCACCAACCCCACAAGGGGTAGTATTAACTGAGGGTGGTGTTAACTGCCAACCCCGCAAAGGGTAGTATTAATCGGAGGTGGTGTTAACCTCTAACCCCGCAAGGAGTGGTAATAACTGAGGGCGGTGTTTACCACTAACCCCGTAGGGACGGTATTAACTAGAGGTGGTGTTACCTACCAACCCCATAGCAAGCAGTATTAACCAAGGATGGTGTTTACCGCCAACCATGCATGAGGCAATATTAACTGAAGGTGGTGTTGACTACCAACCCTGCAAGAGGCGATATTGACCAGAGGTGGTGTTAACCGCCAACCTTGTAGGAGACGGTATTAATTGGAGGTGGTGTTAACCGCCAACCCTGTGTATTAACCAGCATTGGTGTTAGCCACCAACCCTACAGGGGACGGCATTAACTGGAGGTGGTGTTAACTGCCAACCTCGTAGGAGGCGGTATTAACCGAAGGTGGTGTTAATCAACAGCTCCATAGGCGGCAATATTAATTGAGGATGGTGTTGACTGCCAACCTTGTGGGGGGCCATATTAACCTGAGGTGGTGTTAACCACCAACCCTGTAGCTGGCAGTATCAACCAGAGGTGGTGTTAATCGCCAACCCCATAGGGGGGTCTTACCCAATAATAGAAGCATCATGCTGCAAAAGCAAGTAGAGGAAAAACACAAAGAAGATGGGGACAACCTTTTATTCCACGGGTTCTGCTGGATAATTTTACCTTGAAGTATGATAGGGGTATTGATCACATACCCTTGGATTACTACTGCATAATTCTAAACATCCTTATTTCAACATGCTGTTGAGGTTCTCTTGGATCACTAAAAACGTGGTTAGCCGAACAAATGACTGATCGGCTGATGCCATCGGGTTTTTACAAGGTCAGAATAGTTATTTGACATCTTTGAAAGTTTATACAAAGGTTCAACCATCCAACTTCCTTTTTCCATCAAAAAAATAGCTCTCTAACTCTTTGAACTCATTCCCAAGCATTACCCATGGCTGATGATGATCTTCTTCATTTTTCACCCAATTCTCCCATCGGTTTTGATGAATTGAACATGCCACTAGGCAGTGAGACCTCATTTGGGAACATGGTGGCAGAGGCACTTATTATGGCCATGATAGATGGCTATGATCCCAAGCTTGCTTACATTATCATCGATGCATGGAGGCACAGACTAGGATACCCTCACAGGGGTATTAGTAGTATCTGGTAAGCAACAGTTGATAAGCCTGCACAGACCTAGGCTCCTGGGCGAGAATGTTACCATAGTCCTAGATAGGCTCCTTATGAACGACATAGCTTAGGCCTCTAAGGTCGACAAGGACGCGGACATGGCTGAGTTTTAGTAGCTCCATACATTCTAGACATTCATCCTAAGGTTTGGTTACTTCAAGTGCTAACTATTTCCTCCCAACTGGTTTTCATGTAATACTTTACACCTTTCTCTGGCTAATACTTCTTCTTTATTATAGAGTGGATTCGCTTGGCTTGAGGTGATCGTCATCATCATTGATGATGATGATGATGATGACGACGTACCTTACGACCCTCTTGATTACTCCTCTGCAGGCAGTAGTGTCTTTGGCAGTGGGGTTAGTGGTGATGATGATGCCCCTGGTGGTGTGGGTTCTTTACTATCCACTAGGACGATGGCTCCGGCTACCTAGCTCTTTTTTTAGCTTATACTCAACTTTTCACATTTTTTCTCTTTCTTTCCTTGTATAGCTTTGTGGAAACTTTAAATATAGCATCCTCAACTGTCATATGACATTTTGTAACCACTTTTGTAACCGATTTGCACCTCTCATGGTCTATATTTATAACAAATATCTTTTGTTTGTGAATGACTTCTGACTCTATGCTTGACTTGTTCTGCTTTACTTCTGAACAATTACACATGCACCTGCATACCTTCTTCTTTCTAAAGCCTTGTAAATGCATTCATGTCCCTGTTCTGGCACTTTAAAATTCATCAATCCCTCTGAGCCAGCTTCCCCATAACCTACCGACGAATACCATGGTCGGCTGGCTAAATGTGAAGTTGGCCGACTCATTCGAGCTCTCGTCGAGTAGCTCCTAACTTTTCCACTTCTAACAATGTGCAAAAAGGTGGTACATTTGCTGCAAACACCTTTTAGCCACTCCAAAGTTTGTTGTGTATGTGGGTTTGTACATCTTCTTTCATCTCAAAGGATTCCACAACCTCTCTCTCTCTCTCTCTCTCTCTCTCTCTCTCTTTCCAGTGTATCTGGAGACATCCCCTCACCACTTGGACTTTGTCAGTTTGTCCGACGCAAGTTCTGACAATATTGTAGTTTCGGACTTGGAAGTCATATGATCAAGAACTCGCTCTAGTGGCCGAGGAGGTAGAAGAAGGCTTGTTCATAGGAGAGAGGAACTGTGGCAGTTCTAGAGGAACCCACTGTTAATAATGGAAGATGAGTTCGTTGTCGTAGCGAAGCTGTCGGCCAATCTCTGAGCTATACTCGTGCCCTAGGCTGTTTTCATGGACTTGGCCCGACGCCTCATGTACTTCAAAGCTTATTGCCCATGGGATCTTCATTCTCTCATCTCGCCATCTCTCTGGAGCTATGATGCACTAATCTTGCCATTTATTTTCATTCCACATGGTTTCTTTTTACTTATTCCTCTAATAACACGGTTGTTTTGGCCTTAAAATGGAAACTTGGAATCACTCTGACCACCTACTTTGGGTACTCCAGTGGTGAATAGCAATGAACAAGATGACATAGGAGTTGCTTTCGGCATTAAAGAAATCTCTAATGGTCACGACGATTCTGGCGATGATGACAAAGCACCGAGAAACCTTTCATACTATTTGTAGCACTGGAGCCTTTTCCCCACAACTTAGGGTACCTCCAAACGCATCATTTCCTCATTTTTCTCCTTGAAGGACAAGGGTTTCATCTTTATGTTCATAAAGAAATCAGCGTATAGGAATAAGCATGTTTGGGGCTTGCATGTCTTAACACTTTTCCTTTGTGAAATGCAGTTGCTCTTGTAATGACTAAGACCTCCCTATTTGGTTTTTGAAGAAACTCTTGTAACCACCTTATGTTTAATAGAAATCTTCTTTTATGCATTAATCGACTTCCTTTGCTTGCATGGCTCGGTCTTCTGTGCATGGACTTGACATGTTTACTTCATAATAAATCTGATCGGCCCCAATTCTCCTTTCCAGGCATAAACACAGCTTATTTGGACAAAAGTATGACTTTCCTGCACAAAAGGACCATGCCGGCCACTCATATAGGTTGCCGGGTAAAAAATTAGTCGGCCAAACCAATGATGGATTGGCTGGTTGTTTCGGGTTTTCCAAGGACAATTTTATCTTTTCGTCTCCCAAAACGTTTTATAAAAGCAAACCAATGGTTTGTTTGAACTCTACACCATCCAAAAACCTCTCCCTCTCTTTTCTACTCTCTCTCTCTAGATTTTTCCCTCTCCTCACATTACCTAACATCCTGCACCTTTTTTTTCCTCGAAACTGCTACTTTCCTCTATATTTTGAACCATTTGATTCATGATTCGGTTGAATTTGAGTCTTCTACTCTCCATTATGTGCTACGCACGTTTTGACTTAGTTCTTTACTCATTTTGGTCCCTTACATTTTTTTCCCCAGATTTTTGGGCTCCCTTTGGTAGTCTTTTAGTTTTCTTCATCCATCTTCCTTATTTTTTCCTCACCCACACCTACTCTTCCTCGATGGACACTGATATCCCTTAGGGAGACGTTCCTTTGGCAGTGATAGTTACACTTCTCCCACGGTGCCCGTCTAGTAAGCCTTGATTCCAAACCCACATTTTTATTTGCATTTGCTCACATCTGCACTGTATTGGTCAAACTTTCTTGCAATAGGACAATGACCACCAGGTGAAGGGTTACATGGTAGTTATATTCCCCCGCTGATGGTACCAAGTCCTCCTGCCTAGAGTTTAGGCCTTGGTGGAGCAACCGGCCTCGGTACCTTTTATTTTGGGATCACACAGATGCGGGCTGCTCGATTGGTCGTTGCGGGCCTTATGGAGAGGTGGTGGGACACCATCAACTCCTTCCACTTTTCTTCTACCAGGGAGATGACGATGACCCTCTATGACTATTCCATGATTATCGGCCTTTCGATAGAGGGTGATCTGATCTTTTTTGACTTAGATATGGGTTCTTAGAGCGCGATCCAACTTTTTCTACTCAAGGCCATACCGTTAAAGGATAGCCCAAGGATCATTCGCTATAGCTAACTACACTAGAGATTCCATGGTACACATCCTGACACTCTAGAGGCCACTGCTCAGTATGCCCACAGATTTTTTCTGTATGTCCTTGGTACTACCTGTAGACACCCCATTTTTGACCGATCTTAAGATTCAGACGTCATCGATTGAGCACTCTGTGATCGTGCATATTGTGCTCGTTCTGAGGTTTCAGAGTTTCGGCTGAAAGCCTTACCCCCAGACCCCGGGACCCTTTTGTGCTTTGCCTTGGTTTGCGAACCAGGTCTTGTTTTCTCTTCCTGAAGGGAGGGAGAGGTCTCGTAGACCATCTCTCAGTGGCCGTAGGCTACTTTTTGTGGTCGTGGGCCACTTTGCCAGTTTGGAGACCAGTTTCCAGTTTTCAGAGCCGTTGTCTGTGCGCCTCGGTTCGGGACTACTTAACTTTTTCCATTTGGCACAGTTTTTGGCACACAGCTTGCTTCCTCTCTCTAGGGGGACACTGTGGCCTGGAAGACCACCTTTGTGGTTGCACGCCACTTTCGATGCTTAACAACCTGTTTTCGGGGCACCCGACTGCGCGGTTTGACCCCCCGAACCCTCGTTTTGCATCCGTCTTGGTTCATTTTTGGCATGGACCTTGTTTTCATTGTTTGGGAGGTGGTACAAGGGTGGGAGACCCTCTTTTCTCCTTGGAGACCACTTTTCTCCCTCCAGCCATTTTTCTTGTCAGGAAGTTGGTCTCCTTGGTCTTTGAGCCACCTTTACTGGTCTCCCACCATATTACTAGCTTGCATTCAATGTGGAGACCATCAAATGGGGCTGCCGACCACCTTTCATTGGGTTGAACCTTTTGAACTGGTCGGCCAACTAGGGGAAGTGGTCGGCCGACCACTTGAACTAGTCGGCCTGCCTCCTCCAGTTTTGTCTCTGTGAGTTGTTGCCAGCTATGCCAGCTGGAAGGCACAGACTGGATCCTCCATACACGTGTATGGAGGATCTTCAATCTTGGTTTTTAGCTTCTTTGAGAAGCTTTGGTCCCTTTTGGCTATAAAGGAGGGCCTCTCCCTCCTTTGTGAGGGTTCAGAAGTTTGTTGAAGGCATACAATACATCTCCCTCTATATCTCTCTATTTTGGCTCAAAAAGTGTATTGTTCTTGCACTTTTGCACACCACCTCATAGCCTAACCCTTCCACCATTGCTTGGAGCTTCTTGGAGGCCATTTTCAGAGGTTAAGGAGTTTGGTTTTCGGTCCAAAAGTTGCTGTCTTGCTGAGCTTCAAGGGTAACACACTTTTTTCCCCTTTTAAGCTTTATTTTGATCCATCTCTTAGCCTTATTTGCATGCATATTTGAGCTTTGTTGTCAATTAAAAAAAGTCTTCTTTAAGGCCCTTTTGGTGCTGAGGGTCATCTTCCCTCTTACATGCCCTATTTGGCCTTGTTTTGTGCCATGCCGTAAGGCCTTTGAGTTAATCCTTGCATGGCCTTTTAGCCACTGAAATCCAGTGGATTTTCAGTGGTTGGCATGTGGTTTTGAGGCCCTAAATCAGAGAGGGGTGACCCTCTCTTTTTTATCTTGTTTGCTTGCATTTAGGCCTATCAAAGGAGCCTTCATTTGCACACCTCCAAGCCTTGTTTCAGGCCCTTTTCAGTGACTTTCAGGGCCTACCTAGGCTCAGTCTAGAGTTGGTTTTGTCACCTTGGGTGTGTCTCTTGTATGTATAGAATAACCCCTCTTATAGCCTATCAAAGGAGCATGACATTCTTGCATGCATTGATCATATTTCAGTGGGTTTTTGGGCTTTATTTGGCATGTCATGTCTCTAAATTTTGCTGGTTTAGTGGCCTCTCGAATGCTTCATATGCTTGTAGTGTAATCCATGTTCACTAGCTCACATTGCATGTTGTTTTGGCCCTTGATTCTAGCATATTTTGGCCATGTTCTAAACTGATTTTAGTCATTATTTGGGCTGCCTTAGCTCTATTTTTAAGTCCCATGGTCGAATGATGCTTGCCATGCATGCTTGTAGTATAATACCCTTGCCTAGCTTCGAGTTTTGAAGCCTCTTGCATGCTTAACTTGAGTTGTTTTCATATTTTGGCATCATTGAACATGTTATTTCAGAGCTTATACTTGTTCCATATTCCCATGTTTTTTACTCTTTAAATGCATTTGAGAGTTGTGCTTGTATGCCTCATTTATGGGCCATTGCATGAGCTTCATTTTTGTGCATTTCAAGCCATCATCTTAGTCCATTTTGCCACTGTTTTGGGCCTACATAGGGACTGTTTGGGGTTGGTTTGTTCATTTGGGCATTGCTTTGCATACCTCTAGTGTAATGCACTTCACTAATTTTGGTATTTGAGCCATTCAACATGCATAACATGAGTTGCTTGCATGATTCGAGACCATTTTGTATGTCATTTCAAAGCTGGAATATGTGTTGTTGTATGCCATATTTCATCCTTTCCATGCTTTCATACAGTTATATCTTGTGCCCTAGGCTTTGGGCTCTTGCATCTTGCATGTTTGCATGTGTTTTGCTGCCTCATTTTCATCATGTATGGCCACTGATTTGGGTGTGGCTGAGACCCATTCATTTTGGTTTAAGTCCATTTTGCATCGAGTATGCCATTGTAGTTCACAGCATAGTATGCCACGTTGTCGCATGTTTGATCATTGCATTGCGCATGCCTTGTTCACTTCATTGTGTATGATAGTCTTCACATGTGCATTGTGTATGACATATAGTATCATGTGCATTGAGTATGCCATTGTTAGTTCGTAGCATTGCGTATATATGCTAGTTTGCATGTTTGCACGTCATCCTTTGCATGTTTGCATGACTTGGTTGCATCGCCCTAGGATTGCATGCTTGAGGTCGCATTGTGCATGCCATTCTACTTGTTGCATTGTGTTTGGAATAGGAGTTAGTCCGAACACGGGAAATGAGGGACGTTTCATACTCCAAGTGATGAAACATGCCTCAATTCTCGGTCGCCGACACTCTTGACTAACACATGATGGAGTTTAGGCATTTATGTGTTTATATGTGCATTCATTTCATATTGATTCGTGCAATTCGACTCCTCGGCCATCATGCATCGGGATGTTTGATTGATGGCACGAGGATCGAGGACTACACTCCCTAGAGGTTATGCAATGACGGGGAGAGTGGTCGGGCACACATATGTTGAAAATACTTTGCCTTCTCTCTCCCTTGCCTTTGTTGCAGAAAATGCAGAAACCAGGAGAAGAAACTGGCTGGCCGACCAGGTTTTCTGGTAGGTCGACCACCTTTTCTAGTTTTCACCACCAAGGGTGGTTGGTAGGTGGTCTCCAATGCCTATAGCTGGTCAGTAGCCTTCCCTTAGATTCCCAGGGTGGAGTTTTATCTCCTTGGAGCTTTGTGCAAGTTCCTGAGTTCAATTGCAAACAAAGGCGAGTTGAGACATCGCGATGGATTTCCCGACAAGGCGACTCGAGCATGCATGCATCCTTTATCATTCGGAACAGAGCTGAGGCAGTCCATTTCATGTAGCTTGCATGCTAATTTATTTGCTTCCGTAGTTTAATTTGTTAATTAATTAATGTTGTGTAATATTTAGCTATAATTGGTTATTCATTTCGGTTGTGTAATAACTAGTTTAATTAGCTTAGATTAGCTAGTTGGTTCTGTATTGTTTATTCAGACCCTCCGCGAGAGGGCGAACTTTGTAATAGGTATGCGTGTGTGTGATGCATGTCTTCCAACCCCACGTCTTTCTCCTTTTTATTTACCAGCTTATGATGGCTAGTTTTAGGGCATGTTTCAATTAGCATCTATATGTTCGCATGTTTGCATTCATGCATCTATATTGCATGCACCGGGCTCGGCGCATCATGCTAACTGCATTGTATTTCAATTCCAAGTTGAATACATGTATCGATTGTTGCTTTGTACATTTGTAACTTTATTTCTACTTGTTATATGATGCCACCTGTCTTTCTTGATATAGATATAGGCATATTCCTACTTTCTTGAGCTTGCCCCTATTCCTATGTGGGAGATTGACTGGGCAATGCCTAAGTCTTTATACTTTGATGAGGCCTTTGGGCCACGTGACCGTCAGTCTCACAGCTTTACCCATTTATGGTATTTCTTCAACACTGTGAACTCATAATCCATACTGATTCGTTTCATCCTCGACTTTCATTATCTATGATTCTGATTGTAACTCACTCTTTCAATCATACATGTAGACTAGCATCCCTGGGTGGTTATGCCCCAGGTTGAGAGGAAGCGGTATGCTGCCTTGTGGGCAACCTCCCGAGCAACGATACTCTTTGAGGGCCCATTTAGTGGAGCTTATTACCTGGGAGAGTGCTTCTTTTGCTAAACTTTAGATCAAGCTATAGCGGACATTCCGTTTCCCCTGTCTACTCGTATAAGGACTACTGATTGAATTACGGACATGGTAGAATGTGAGGCCGTGCTGGATGGACAGGAAGCCGACATGTTCCATGTGCCTGGGGGTTACACCACTTTCCTACAGTCCCACACCATGCCTTCTATTACTCCTGACATGGCTCAAGTATTGGGAGATGTTGTGGTGGCTGCTACTCCCATTCCTACGGAAGCTCCTGTCCCTAGAGGTGCTGCTATTCCACCCATCGATCTTGTAGCCTGTTTGAAACCATTTGCTCGTGTAGCGAACCCCTAGTTCCTGACGAAATTAGGACAGGGAAACCATACCCCACCATAGGGATTTTGTTCTCACTTGCTTGATATGTGCTGTTAGGGTGTGTCTCTACAGGAATGCGTGTATCAATTTGGAAGTCTGGGTATCAGTCTGAGGCCATTAGTGATTGAGGGTATCAGTATTATGGCAAAAAATTTGGGGGGCAGAAATCAGTGTTTGAGTACAGTTAGTCCAGCTTGTGAATCTCAACTGTGTGTTGTCTCTATCTAAGCTAAGATGTTGTCCCTTTTTTTTATTTTTGTCTTTTACTTTATTTTCTATTTTGCAAGGTGGTATTTCATCATTGCTTCCGACGAGGCAGTTATTCCCTGAGCACTTTGGACTAGAGGTAGAAGGCTTTCTCGATCTGAGGATCTAATTGACGGACAACCAGTGTTTGCTTCATTACCCCCGGTTACAAGATGGAGGGCAGTCAGGCATAGAGCACCAGTACAGCAATTACCAGATCAACTGTCAGTATCCACCTCGCCTATGCGCAGTTGGACTGAGATATCTGCTTCCACCTCAGAGAGGAAAGACATACATGTTCAGTCAGATCAGCACTTTATAGTCAGTATGGAGGACATGATGCGTCAACTCCAAGAGACCATGCAGCCCATGCAGCGGGATGCTGCCTGCCAGGCAGAGTTACAGCACGTCAGGCAGAGGTTGTAGCCCAACAGGCAGAACTAATTGCCAGGCTCCAACAACAACAGCAACCACAACATGCTGGAGCATCTGCTTCATATCCACCCCCACCCCCACCTAGGGTTCCAACACCCGGGGAAACAGCAAACGTCCAGGAAAATATAGACGTTCCAACAGGGTCAGTCCCACCGCCAATCCCACCTTAGATGTCTAAAGCACTGGCTAATCCAGTGGACATGCTGTTCGAATTTGAGGTTGATCCAACTGCTCTGAAAGTGAGTAAGCTTGAAAAGCTGTTAAAGCAGGCCTAGGGAGTTAACTCGATCCCAGATATAGAAGATGGATACACTGATTTGGCGGTGACATTGCTGGACAGGTTCAAAATGCCGCACATAGATCGCTTTGACGGCTCAGGCGATCCTATGATTCATTTGAGGCTATTTTCTGATATTTTACGCTCGATGGGCTTGACGAGACTCCAGAAACTATCTCTCTTCGGTCGGACCCTATCGGGTATTGCAGCCACTTGGTATGCCAAGTTAGAGGATTCAGTAAAAAGGAGTTGGGAGGAGATAACCGAGGCCTTCATCGCCCAATATGCTTACAACACCCAAATTGAGGTCACGACTCGCCGAAGAGCCGAAAGAGGGCTTTTCTGACTTTGTCACTCAATGGAGGGCCAAGGCCTCCATGATGACAACTCAACCACTCGAAAAGGATCAGATAAGGATGGTTGTGTGCAACCTATAACCCAAGCTGATGCAGAAAATGATCGTCTTACCCCTCCCCACCTTTGCTGACTTGCATGAGATTGGGGTACAAATCGAAGATTCTATGAAACAAGGTCTGATCGGCCACGAAAGGGAGCAGCCCAAGAGGGCCTTTACCCGCGGTTCAAATACAACTACAAGTAGTAGTGCAGCCGCAACAACTTTTGACGTGGGCATGGTCACCACCACCACCAAAAAAATAGCCACACCTTTCACCGGCTCATCCGGAACCACCTCTCAACCAGCAAAGTACCCACCTAGGGGCTAGAGGACCTTCACTTCACTTTACATGCCCCTATCCAAAGCCTTGGGGGTTCTAATCAGAAAGGGGCATCTGAAGCCCCTGGAACCACGTCCACTACCAAATAACCTCCCTCCCACACACATTCCAGCCAAGTATTATGTCTTCTATCAGCAACATGGGCATGATACTGACCAGTGCTTCAGATTACGTCATGAGATTCAAGATCTCATTGACAACAAGGTGATTGCGCCTCTCAAGAAGCCAAATGTCACCACTAACCCTCTCCCACCACATAACAACCCCCCTCCTCCACCCAGGCAGATAAACCTGATTCAAACCACGACTGTTCTATACGACCCTAGCATATATATCACTCATTCCCACCTACCTAAGCCGACGGTGTTCATCCCGGAATGCACAGATTTATGCATGATGAACACGTCATTAACCCTACCCAAGCCAGTGGTGGTAACTGTCGAAGACAGAACTGGGGTGACCTTAGAGGAGAATGGGAATGTTGGTTCAAAACCTGAGGGATTTGTGAGCTTAACTGAGGAAGCATACAACCCGTGCGATTATATTGTGTCGACAGACCAAGCTAAGCCGATGGTGGAGTTGCTAATTGGGGCAGAGGTATATGTTGTCCGGGAGGATGGGCCGAGCCAGGGGCTCGATGACCTAGCTGACCTTGAGGAGGATGCCAGCAACCTACAGTTCTTTGATGAGCGAGACCTGGGGGATGTGCAGGTTGGTTGGTGTGATGCGGACGAAGCAATAAATACTATAGGGTGGCTCAGTGACAAGCCAGATATTGTTGAGGAGTCTCAGCCGAAACAGGAGCAGTCAGAAACTGGAACATCTATAGTGGCCAGAACGGTCGAGTACAAGGAAGAATTGCCGAAGAGCACCGGTACGAAGAATTTTGCTCGGGACTTGGGCAGTTTGTGTACAGTAGATACCGAACAAGAAGCCACACTGAGGAGTTTTTAACAAGAGAAAAGCGAGAATGATGACAGGGCTAGAAAAGCCAAGGATCTTGTGGGGATAGAATGTGCCGTGAAAACAAAAAAAAACTACAGCAGAGCCGGATAGTTGTCTATCGGTTGCTGAAGGCATGTGATGGGAAGACGATGATTTGCGTCTGGCCCATACTGATGAAGACTAGGGGCAGAACCTCCCAAATGACACCTGGTATATTGAAGAAGTGGACCATATGACCCGGAGTGGGCGGTCTTTAAGCCCTTACATCTGGACCAGCCAGAGGCCTCTGGGAAGGATGGAGAAGCTGAGAAACAGAAGGACAGACTGTTAGAGGAGGAAGCTGTGCTGAAGCAGCTAAAGAAGATTCAAGCAGACATCTCCATCTGGGGACTGCTTATGGCCTCCAGGGTACATAGACAAGCCGTCCTTTCAGCCATGGACAAGGCTAAGCTTTCAATTGACACAACGCCCGAGCAGTTGGTGGGGTTGGTTTTCTCGGGTGGTGCTTCACTGACTCTGACCTTCACAGACAAAGAACTGCCGCCTGAGGGCTCCGATAATAATAAGCCGTTGTATATCTCTGTGGAGTGTAAAGAAAAATGGATACCAGTGGTCCTGGTTGATACAGGATCTGCAATCAATGTGTGTCCATCGCGAACGGTGTATGCTATCGGGTTGAAGCCCGCAGATTTCGTTCCTATAGCCCAGGTAATACGGGCTTATGATAACACCAATCGGGAGGTGATGGGGACGGTACGAATTAAAACTCAGGTTGGCCTGGGGCAGCAGGACATTGAGTTTCATGTCTTAGATGTTCTAGCTACCTCCAATCTACTCTTTGGGCGGCCGTGGTTGCACCAGGTGAGAGCCGTCTCTTCCACCCTACACCACATGCTGAAATACCCCCACGGGAAGGGGGTGGCAATTGTTTTTGGGAACTCTTCAATACATCTGCCGCCAGAGGTGACTACGCCAATCTTGGAGATTGTACATGGCGATGAGGATGTCTTCTTGTCTGGGTTCACCTTGGCTGAGGCTCGGGTGGTGCAAAATCTTCTAGCTATTGATGAGGGGTTGTATGTCAGTGCACAATCTATTTACCTCATGAACAAGCTTCAACATGTGCTTGGGATGGGATTAGAAAGAAGTGGCCAGAAGGGCGTCGTTGAATTGGCCGAAGTGCCACACAATCCCCATACCTTTGGTCTAGGTTATACACCTGCCAAAGAGGATTGAGTAAGGAAAGGAAGAGAGATGGCTGGAAGAGTCAGAGCTAAACAAGCCAGGAAGCATTATGAGTTAGTGCATAGACCTATCCGAGGGACCCTAAACGGACGCTTTGTCCGAGAGGGGGAAGATTTCCCATTCTGTGGCTTTCTAGAGCCATGGCTGAATTCAGAGAGGCGGCGTTTGTCGGGTTTCGAGATCTTCTTTGACTTACAGTTACTAGGGGATGAAGTTGCCGAAGAGCAGACTGACCCAGCAGCTGTCGCTGAGCAGTGCAATGAGGACGAAATCGATAGCACAGAACTTGAAATGGGGGTAGCACTGGCTTGTCTCATCTCAGATCCTCAGATCTTACTAGAGTGCTCGGGGGATGATTTCTCAGTTTCCATGATTGGAGATAACTCGGCTGTGGGCCCTTCTTCCGGTATTCTGGATGCATCTATTGCAACCTCTCTCGTCTGTTAGTACGAGGAAGGCTTTTTCTCTAGCAGTTTTGGGTCAGGTAGTGAACCGAAATCTGATTCTACAAAGTTTGTGGAGTCGGAATCATATTCCAGTTCTTCTGAGTCAGAGTCTGGTATTCCTGGGGGTGATAACCCGAATGCCACTATCCTGTCCAAGTCGTCATTTTCATTTTCTTTTGAGTCTGTTGTAACCGAAGAATCAGACGAGTTGGAAGTTAATGAGAATGGTACTGCTGTGGCTTTTGAGTACTTTTTTGCGCCTTTAGCTTATTGCCTTAATCAGGACTTTCAAAATTTTGATGAAAACGAAGAGGAAGAAATTCCTCCGGCTTTAAAGCATTTGATTGACCAAGAGCAGGAGAGGTTTGTAAAACCTTTGGTTGATGAAATCACCTCAATTAATGTTGGTACTGAGAAGGATCCGCGGCTGGTCCAAATCGAGTCCACGTTGTCTTCGGAGGAGCACGAGCACTTAGTTGCTTTATTAAAAGATTTTAAAGATGTTTTCGTGTGGTCCTACGAAGACATGCCTGGAATCGATCCTGAGATTGTACAGCACCGGATCCCTCTTGACCCAAAGGCCCGACTGCTAAGCAGAAGCTCCGAAGGATCCGCCCGGACTGGGCTCCGAAAATCAAAGAAGACGTCACCAAACAAATTGATGCAGGGTTCCTGTTGGTATCTGAATACCCTACTTGGTTGGCTAATATAGTTCCAGTGCCGAAAAAGGATGGCAGAATTCGAGTATGTGTGGACTTCAGGGATTTGAACAAAGCCAGTCCGAAGAACGTCTTTCCTCTGCCGCATATCGATGAATTGGTGGACTTCACAGCTGGGCATGTGCTGCTCTCATTTATGGATAGGTTTTCAGGCTACAACCAGATTTTGATGGCCCCTGAAGATAGGGAGAAGATTGCTTTCACCACCCCGTGGGGAACCTACTGTTATAGGGTGATGCTGTTCGATTTAAAGAATGTTGGGGCTAAGTATCAACGGGTTGCGACCACAATCTTACACAATATGATCCATAAAGAGGTTGAGGTGTACGTAGACGACATGATTACCAAGTCCAAAGAAAGAGAGGGCCACTACACCGCCTTGAAGAAATTTTTCCAACGGATCAGAGAGTATCGGTTGCGGCTGAACCCTCAGAAATGTACTTTCAGTGTCACAGTAGGGAAAATGCTGGGGTTCTTGATCACACGAAGGGGTATCAAGGTCGATCCTTCCAAGATTAAGGCCATCTTAGAAATGCCACCACCAATGACTGAAAAGGAGGTGCGAGGCTTTCTGGGTAAAGTGCAATTCATAAGACGGTTTATTGCAAAGTTAACCTTGACTTGTGAACCGCTGTTTGGTCTCCTGAAGAAAGGAAAGAAGTTCCAATGGGATGACCGATGCCAAGTTATTTTTTAGCAGATCAAGCAGTATCTACAGAACCTACCTGTGTTGTCACCGCCGGAGCCGGGGAAACCGTTGATATTGTATCTATCAGTAACCGAAACGACAATGGGCTACATGCTTGCACAGGAGTCTAAGGACAAAGTGGAGAAGGCTATCTATTACCTGAGCAAAAAGATGCTGGAATATGAGACCCGTTACACTCCGCTTGAGAAGGCTTGTTTGGCCTTGGTATGGGCTACCAGAAAGTTGAGGCACTACCTGTTAGCTCACTCTGTAATACTGGTTTCGAGATTAGATCCCATCAAATATCTCTTTGAGAAACCAACACTTACGGGTAGGTTGGCCCGTTGGTTGCTTCTTCCCTCCGAATTTGATTTGAAGTACATGACGCGCAAGTCTGTAAAAGGGAGAGCGGTAGCAGAGTTCCTAGCCAATCACCTAGTCGAGGGGGATGAAGCAGTAGAGTATCTATTCCCAGATGAGGCCATTCTGTATGTTGAAGAAGAAACTTGGACTATGTATTTTAACAGAGCGTCTAATCAGTACGAGTATGGGATTGGGGTGTTACTGATAGCACTCGACAAATCCCGCATACCCTTAGCCTTCAAGCACCGGTTCAAGGTATCAAATAACGAAGCAGAATATAAGGCATGTATTGCTAGACTAGAAGCCGCCCTGGAACTAGGGGCAAAGCGGTTGGACGTCATCGGAGACTCAAACCTGGTTGTATCTCAAGCAAAAATAGACTGGAAAGTTAAAGAAGAAAGAATGAAAATCTATCACCAGACCTTGGACGTCCTGATTCCTCGGTTCGAAAAGTTAAAATTCGCCCATCTGTTAAGAGAGAACAACAGGTTCGTTGATTCTTTAGCAACTCTATCTTCCATGATAGACATCCCTTTCGGAGTCCGAATGCGTCTGATAATTATTGAACAGAAATTCGTGCCGGCCTACGAGTTGATTGCAGCCATAGATGAAGTACAAGATTAAAACCCCTAGCATTATGACATTTGGAACTTCTTGGGAAAGGAAGCTTATCCACCAGGGGCAAATGCCAAAGACAAGAGGGCAATTCGAAGAATGGCTATTCAGTTCATCATCCGCGGGGGTAAATTGTACAAACGGGGTCATCTTGGGATGCATAAACTGTGTGTTGAAGCTGAAGAGTCGAAGTCCTTGATGGAGGCCATCCATGGAGAAGAGTGTGGAACGCACATGAGCAGGGTGATACTAGCTCGGAAGATTCTCAGACAGGGTTATTACTAGTCAACCATGGAGGAGGATTGTATTGGCTTTGTTCGGCGATGCCACAAATGTCAGATCCATACAAATCGCATGAACATTCTGCCATCGAAGCAATACAACATGATTTCCCCGTGGCCATTTTCAGTCTGGAGGATTGATGTGATTGAGGCAGTTACTCCGAAGGAGTTGAACGGGCATGAGTATATTTTGGTGGCAATAGACTACTTTACAAAGTGGGTCGAGGCCCAATCCTATGCAGTGTTGAAGGTGTCGCATGTAGCTAAGTTCATCTGGAATAACATTATCTGCAGTATGGGGTCCCGAATGAAATCATCTCGGACAATGGTTCTCACTTCAAAAAGGAGGTGATCGACTTGTTGGAGAAGTACAATGTGGCTTTTCATAAGTCATCCACACATAGGCCGCAGACCAACAGAGCTGTTGAGGCCGCCAACAAGAATATCAAACAGATTCTGCAGAAGATGGTCGAGACCTACAGGGACTAGCCAAATAAGCTGCCATTTGCTCTTTGGGGCTACCGGACATTAATTCGAACTTCTACTAGGGAAACTCCGTATTCCTTAGTTTATGGGATGAAGGTTGTTCTGCCAATCAAAGTTGAGGTTCCGTCATTGTGAGTAATGGCTAAGTGCCAGATAACTGAGGTAGATTGGCAGCAGAACAGGTTCGAAGAACTCATGCTGTTCGACGAGAGAAGACTGAAAGCACTGTAGCACATTCAAGGTTATCAATGTAGAATTGCCTGGGCTTTCAACAAGAAAGTTAAGTCCAGGAATCTGAAATAAGGGGATGTAGTGCTCAAAGACAACCGAGCTCCTATCCACGACCCTAGGAACAAATTCAGACCCAATTGGACTGACCCTTACACCATCAAGTCAATTTGGTCGGGTGGAGTTATCATTCTGATGGATTTAGATGGCCTTGAGTTCTCCCAACTGATCAACATGGACAAATTGAAGAAATACTATCCCTGAGTGGCTCGCTAGGCCGAAAACCCGAAAGGGTGACCTAGGCAAAAGTTAGAGCACAAAAAAATTGAAAAAAAGAAAAACTGAGCTTGCAAGGTTGAAAATCCAGAAAGGGCGGCCTTGGCAAAAGTTAGAGCGCAAAAGAAGAGTGTTAATACATGAGTGAACCTGAATTGAACTATGTAAGGCTTAATTCCCATCTTTGGGATATGTAGGCAACTTCATTCGGAAGTCTAGCCATAAACATTTCCACATCAACTTTGTCCATGTGATCATGTTGGTCATCTTTGTCTCTTCTACATTCAAGAGCTCGGTTGTGATCTCCAGTGCAATGTTATTCAGACAAGGGGCAACTTTCCAGTTGTTGGGATTCGAGGTTGTGCATCTCGAGGATAGATCTCAAGCGTGTCTAGTTGTTATCCATATCGAAAATGGTTTTGAAAAGTTTTAATAAAAGTTGATTTTTGTTCAAATTAATCTTTTTACAACCTAGACCATTTTTGGACCATAACGGAAAATTTTCAGTACCCACAACCTTCAATTTCATTGATTTCAGTACAGAGTTCTCCTACTCTTGAATACGAATTGAAGTTGCTTTTTATTACATTCAAAAGAAAACTTGAAAATACAGATTAAAGCAATAAACTTGGGGCATAGTCAAGTCAGGTGTTCCTGCGCCCCCTCCCAGAGCTCGTGAAAGCTTTGGATGCTAAAGTAGGCCCGATTTGCGCTTCTTCTTCAAGCCAAGCTATGCACTCGTCAGAAAGGGTGCAACTAAAATTGGGAGCGGGGGCCAGAAGTTCTCTCGTCCTCCATGCTATGGCATACCGAGCTAGATGTGAGCCTTTGATCAGATATGAAGCCGGGTATTCCACTCCCTCTTCTGGGCGGGTCTGGTTATGCCTGAACTGGCACTAAAACCGGAATGGAAAGTAAAAGACACAGTGTGTCAAGCCAATCAGCTGAATGCCCGGCTGGCGAGACATGCTGTAGCTCATCGCTGGCAGATTAAGCCAAGGGCAGCGCCAAGCAATGTTGACAGCAGATAGGCTGCACATCCATTCGCACCACCATCCCTCATCTGGGGCGTCAACTAGGCGTTGGCGAAAGAAATAGTCGCGTGCTGAATATGCTGGGCATGAGTCCACTACTCTCAACTTATCCATGAGCTATATCTGGGGAGGGATGAAAAATAAGAGAAATTAAAGAATAGAGAGGTGTACGTGGAGAAAAAAAATGAGAAAGGGTTTTAAGAGAAAAACAGAGCCTGAAGGCCGAGTGATGTGAGAAACATATATGAGAAGGGTGGGAAACATTACCTGTAAGAGTAGTGGACTTCCTGCGAACCTGGTTGTCTCCCGGCAATGGAAAGCATCCAAGCCCATCAAGGTTTCGGCTAATGTCATGCCAATGCAGTTCTTGCCCTCTTTCAAGCCTTGGGCAACCTCAATCAAACGAATGCTAGACCCTCCAAAGTAAGAGTGTCATGGCCCTAACCCGCCCCCGTCGTGGATTAAGGGCATAACCGGCCAGTAATCGTGAGATTACCTACGGCCTCAAACCAAACCAAACGCATTTTAACCGAGTTAATGGGGGCCAAACGGAAGCAATTTAAAAACTGTCCTTAGAGCTATGCTTACATGGCACGTCAAACAAGTTATACACATAAACGTTAATAACTCACAATAGAAATTAAGTATCAAAAGTTCAGCACATACAGGATCATCCCAAACTATGTCAACCCGTGAAACTATATACAAATATATACAAAGCTTTGCCAACATGACAAAATATAACTGTGTAACAGAAAGCGAAGGTGGGTCTCATGCGTGAGACACAAAGGCTAACTTTCCAAAACTTATGTTGATCCACTTAGGCTTTACTGGGGCTGGGTCTAGACCTCCCTTGGCTCACCTACAAACACATGAATAAGCGTGAGCGAAAGCCCAGTGAATAATATTAAATAAAGGAAATGCATTGAAACATTATACAATAGACGGCCTTGGGCCCCAATTCATTCATGTTAACTAGCCTTTGGCCTTTTCAAACTTTCATATCAGACTGGCTCCTTGGCCTTTATATCAGACTGGCTCTTAGGCCTTTTATATCAAACTGGCTCTTAGGCCTTTTATATCAAACTGGCTCTTAGGCCTTTATATCAAACTGGCTCTTAAGCCTTTCAAACTTTCATATCAAACTGGCACATAGGCCTTTCAAACTTTCATATCAAACTGGCACATAGGCCTTTCAGACTTTCATATCAAACTGGCACATAGGCCTTTCAGATTTTCATATCAAACTGGCACATAGGCCTTTCAGATTTTCATATCAAACTGGCACATAGGCCTTTTAGATTTTCATATCAAACTTTGTCCCCCGTTCAAAATTAATGAACCTCATAAAACTTACATGGAAGCAAGTAATTGGACAATAGCATATTTTAGATATTACTCACAGGGATCAGTTGATTGGTTCGCCCTGGAACTCGACCCTACACATGTCATGAACATAAAAGAGTCACTAACAATTCAATCCGTTCAAAATTCACATTTTCCTCTTAGGCTTTATTCTTATCTCTTTAATTCATTTACAATGCTCAATGTATGCCTAAGAGTGCTTAGAAGTGAAAGGGAACGGAAAACAGAACACAAAATGCATTTTCAAAGTTTCAGAAAACAGGGTCCCCGCTCGAGCGTGGACTTTCCCGCTCGAGCGGACCCTTAAGGCCTACAAAAGTACTGGATGCATCAAAATTACACTTGATCGCGAACTCTGGCGCTCGAGCGGAAGCCCTCTCTACATGGCTCCCCGCTCGAGCGTGAAATTCTCCCGCTCGAGCGTTCACCATGTCTGCAGAAAGTGCTAGGAGCACGAAATTCACGCTCGAGCGGCGGTTTCCTCGCTCGAGCGGACATCGAAATTCTGGAAATTCCATATCAAGTTCTTGAGCTTCACTTCGATGTTCAAGGGTTCCAAATGCATGTTTATGGCTCAAACTACATATGTTTATGTACTAACTTGGTACAAACACCAAACTACATCACAATAAAGCTCAATTTCACAATTCAACACATGCATGGCTCAAATTGGCACCAAACTCAACTCTAACACACCCATTCAGGCATTCAAGGCTCTTATCTTCATAGATTGTACATGCATGTGGTGTCTAGCTCCTATTCTCAACTTAGATGATACCAGTGGTGGTTATACATGAGCTTTAACTACAAATTTACATGGATTTCAAGCTCAATTATACAAATTCCAAACAATTTCATACATGCATGCATATATAGTCTTCCAATTCAACAAAACAACTCAAGACATGCTCTTGATCACAAACAAGCCTTGAACTCACAAAATTACAAATTCGAACGTATGAATTCAAGATCAATTACCTACCTAGAGACTCAATTCTTGCAAGCTATGGCAAATTATTGGGTTTAATCCTCCAATTCTCTAAGTTCTTGCCCAAACCTCCAATCTCCTATTCAACCTTCCTCTAACCGACCCTCTCTTCCCCTCTTTGAATTTTGATCAGCCCAAAATGAGGCTAGGGGTAGAGAGATTGAGTGTATAAAGGCCCCCACTCAACTATTACTTCAATATAAACAATTGGGCACTTAATTTATCAATTTAATCAGTTTAAATTGACTAAAATAAATTTTCAATTAAATTTCACCATAGGTTCTAAAAATCACGCTAATCACAATGGTATAATCAATTTCGGGTTCTGTGGCCGATAAGGCCCTGAATTTAATTTTTGAAGCGGATTATTCAAACAGATATTCCTATGGTGAACAGATAGAATTCTAAAATCGCATATATCACATAATGGCACACAAAATCATATCAAAACATATAATCGCATACGCATTAGGGACCAATTAACATAATACAGAACGGGGGTATCACAAAGAGGCAAGTAGAAAGTGAGATAACATGCACAAATAGAGGGCATGTCGCCGAAAACTTTTCCAAAGAAAATCACCGCGGTCACCGACATTAGAAAAGCGATGAATCAAGCTGGGAATGTCTAACTCCCCATTGCGAATCAAAGACCAAGCGTCGTGCAAAGTAAGCCCACACGTCCCTCGTAAAGCTTGGATGTGGCCGAAACAAAAATGGGGCAAGATTTCCTCATCGTGTCGGGACTCCATCAAAGCTTGGAATTCTTCAAAAGTGGGGCACATCTCTTGACCCCCAAAGCTAAAAACATGAGTTACCGGATTCCAACACCTAGCTGCGACATGGAAGAATGGAAAATGAAGCGGGGTGTGACTTAGCGTGAATAGTGCATTTATTCCGAAACTCCGAAAATTTAACTTTTTCGAGCCATCTAAAGCTGCAATCCAATTGGAGAGTTTTTCGGCGAAGAATGGTTTCATTTTGGGCAAAAATGGGGCTGAAATGAAGAAACCATGAAGCTGGAGCTTTTGTAGAAGATAGATCATTGAATGGAAGACAGGTGGCAACAATCTGGAGGCTCCCAGCAAAACTGGCCGACCGACCAGTTGGAGTAGTCAACCGGCCACATTTTCTGGACGGCCGGCCACTTAAGTGGCCCACAGAAGTAAAAAGTAGCCGGCAAAAGCAATAAGTGCTCGGCAGCCTCTGTTTGTCTCCCGCAGAGTGCTTTTTAGCCTTCTTGTGTGCTAAGGATGCTGAAAACCTAAGTTTGATTTTGTTTCGGATGCATCCTTCTGTTCTACTTAACAATTGCATTTGCTTATTGAGTTGTATTTGTTTTATTCATTGAGTTGTTGCTTTCCTTATCGAGTTGTTGCAATTTGTTTATCGAGTTGTAATTACATTGTTTGGCCTGTCAAGGCCTTGTGTTGTTTATCGAGTTGTGTTGTTCTTACAGTTGTTAGTTGGTTCACTACCTGATTAAGACAATGCATTTTGAATTTTCAATTTTCATCAATCTCATTTTTGTGTAAAATGGTGCGATGTAATGCTCGGAATACAAAATATAACACCTTTTTTTTTTTTTTTTTATCAAAAAGCTATTTTCTCATTCCATCATGGTTTCTTTTTACAAAGGTACAAGTTTTAAGAAATAAAACTGCCTAGGACTGTACAATGAGCTAATACTACTAGCAAAAAGAAAACAAAGCAAAAACATCTAAATCGGTGCCGGCCGCCTCAGGATCGAGAGCCTCTCTTCATCCTCTTCCTCTGTTGAGCAGACTCTGCATCATCGCCGTCAGGACTGCTATCTAAACCAGATCTGCCTTCGCTCCCACCCTCGGAGCCCTCCTCGACATCATCGCCACTCTCAGAACCTGAGCTGGTATTGTCGCCTCCACCCTCGGATGACTCTAACTGAGGACTCGTCGACTCCTCCTCTCTACTAGACTTGTCATCGTCATTGCGTGTGATAGGAACTCAACATCTCCCTCGGCTGTGTGCCAAAATCTCTCTCTCTGCCGCTCTAGGAGGCTTATAAGGTCCTGTCTGTAAGGGTGTGACCTGAAAAGACCAGTTTGCATTTATCAGCAAGTATCAAGTGCAAGTGCGGTATACAGAGTATATGCAGAAATTAGATACAGTATGTGCATGCAGTGTGTCGTGTCAGATGTGATCCATACATACAGTGTATCAGTACAATGAAATGTTCAGTTTTTATGTATCAGTGGAAGTATGATAAATGCAAGAAAATTGAAGAGTACCGAAATGCATGGGAGGTCAGCATCGTCTCTCTCCGCAAAATCATGCTCTCAAATGAGGCCATCACCTGGAGTAACCCCTCCACATACTCTACAGAGGACTGCAAATGCAAGTTGAAATCATGAGCGCATGAATGCGTGCATAAGTATCTGAAAGCTGTAATGAAATGCATAAAAACTGTAAAGTGTACCGGTGGTGAGCTAGGCGCCCTCACGTATCGGTGATCAGGCAACAGAGGCTCAAGTGGAATCTAATAAGATATCCCATACCGCCAACATATCAACTCAGTCGGGGGATCTGGCCACCCAACGCGCTGTCTAGTAAAAGGCATCCCTCTAACCTCACCTCTCAGTGTCCGGGCCATGCTCGTCGAAGGGGCACCTGATGCCGAGCCCTACTTGTCGAGGGGACGCCTGCTGTCCCAGCCTTGCTCGATGATGCAATATCAGCTGCTCTCCCCATGTGAGCGCAAGCACCTGCCAACGGAGGCATGAGATATGTCTGGAGGTAGATCGTGTAGTCCCTCTCCCTGATGAACCGGTCTGTATCTAAGCCTCGGATGACGTCAGTAAGCTCCTGAGGGGAAAGACTCTTTGTGGCCCGCATAGACGGTAGTGGAGGCAAAGGAACTGACTGCGATGGCAAGCCCAATGTCTGGCACATGAAGCGCTCACCTAAGAACCAGGCTCGACCCATGGGTCCCTTGAGCACAAGCCAATATCAGGAGGTGCCTCGAGCTCTAGCAAAATGAAACCGGGCGAACTCTGGCATCACTGCCCAAGGCTGCCATGTAATCTGCAGATAACAAATGCATCAGTTGCCATTTAGATATGCAAAGTGAATTGAAGACGAAAATAGGAAAAACTGTGGGTTTTGTGTTACCTTAGTCACCCGCAGGGTGTCAAAGTACTAGCGCAAGTACGAGAGGGTCTCTCGAGTTCTGGGCTGGCACCTATCATCATACCTATGTGAATAGGGTACCTCGGGCGGCGCCTTAACCTCTAGCTCGGGAGCAAGTGTGGGGAAATAGGCATATACCCATAGTTGTGAAAAACAAGACAATGACAGTGAGAATAAAGAATACAGAAAATACAGAAAACAGAGTATGGCACAGTGTGTAGAAAGTACAAGTGCAGAGCAAAGTATAGACTATGTGTGTGCAGTGTACAAAAAGTGCAAAGTAGAAAGCACGGTAGAGAATGTAAAGCAGAAATGTAAAGTGTACCTCCCAGGCTCGCTAGTAACCGCCCACTCTGTTCCCGCTCCTGTGGGAGGTCGAGCTCATGTAGCAATAGAGGGTAGCAAGGCCGGCGCCTCCCCAGTCATAGTGCCGTACCTGTGATAGGTCTACCAAGGCACTCAGCAAATATAGCCCCACTGTGTTTCCTCTGTCGAAAAATAGAGTAATGCCGAAGAGGAACATGAGGAAGCCTCGAGCATACTGCTCTGTCTCCTCGACCATTGTAGTCTCTCTCCCCCTGAAGTGGTTGGCGAACCAAGTGTCTGGACCAAGCCTGCCGAGCAAAAAGTAGGCGGGTGCGCTCCCAACAGATAGGTCCAAGCAGCCTCCCACTCGCCCATGTCAAAGTCGTATGGGATCGGCTGACCTCCTACCTCTAGGCCTATCAGCATTGCAAAGTCATACAGGGTCATTGTCATGTCCCCCGGTGGCAGCGAAATGGAAGGAGTTAGTGGTGTCCCACCATCTCTCTACCAGTGCTCCTAACAGGGTCTTGCTCACAAAGAGACGTGAGAGCCCTGCGCAGAATAGGCCAAACCCTGCCTCGTTGATAATCTGCTAGACGCTGCCGGGGAGCTCCAAGTACCACTCCCTCGCTGTGGTGGCCCCATACACGCGGGTGAAACGGGAGGTAACTTGTGTGAATGGGCAGAAATACAGTATGAATGTGTTCAGAGCGAGCAGAAATACGGTGTGTGATTGTGTTCAGAGCAAGCAGAAATACAGTTGTAGACACCCCATTTTTGACCGTCCTCAAGACTTGGACGTCACCATTTGAACACTCGGTGGTTATCCATGTTTGTGTTCGTCTTGAGTTCCCGGAGGTCTCGGCCACGCGCCTTGCCTCAGGATCTCTCAACTCGACTGTTTTGTGTTCGGTTTTGCACCAAACACTTGTGTTTTGCTTTTGAAGGGCAGGGAATGGCTTGTTGGCCATCCCCACACCTCACCGGCCATTGTTTTGTTGCCACCAGCCATTGGTTATGGCCGGCCGGCACTCTTAGTGGCCGGCCGACCATTATTTTGGTCAATTTGGAATTTTTGGCTAGCCGACCACTGTGTGTCTGCTTTTGCAGATATTTTTATGCCAGCTGTGCTAGCTGGCATACACTTTGCCCCCTCCATACACGTGTATGGAGAGATTTCACTCTTGCTTAGCTTGTTTTATAAGCTTTGCAAGAGTGATCCTTTATAAAGGGAGGGCCTCTCCTCCCACCTCTAGGGTTACAAAAAAAAGCTAAGGGGAGCTCTGGTTCTAGGGTTAGCATAGTGTATCTATTCTATCTCTATTTCTCCCTCCCTTTTGCTCTAAGTGTGTGTTTGTCCTTAGTTTTGCACTAGGACACCTACCATCACACCTTACCTTGGTTGCTGAGGCATTAGGGGGTTCTCCTTGAAGTTCTTGAGCTAAGAAAGCTGCTGGAGTGATCCTTGTGAAGAAGGTCTTCAAGGGTAACATTCTTGCCCTTTTTACCCCATTTTTTCATAGTCTTTTTGCCTATCTTGCAACTGTTTTTAGACTTTGTGTATAACTAATAAAAGTCTTGTTTTTACTTTCTTAAAATAGTTGTTTAAGGGTGTTTTGTTGTTTGGGGTTGTTTGACCCCTCATAGGTCTTGTTTGGCCCCCGTTTTGTGCTATTTTGGTGAGCTCCGGGACCACCTTGTTTGGACCTCCTCACCACTGAAATCTTGAGGGATTTCAGTGGTGAGGATGGTGGTTTAAGGTCCTAAGAAGGAGAGGGTCATCCCCTCTCCTTGTTGCCTTCAAAATGTGTCATTTTTGCCTCATGTGTGAGCACCATTTTTGAGTTCATGTTGGCCATGTTTCAGTAGGTATTTGGTAGTATTTTGCCATGTTTTACCTCTGTTTTAAGTTGGTTTAGACACACCATGCTTGCTTTGCATACTTGTCTTGTAATGCAATGAATTGCCTTAACATGCTTTGTGCTTTGAGCCTTGTGTCTAGCATGTTTTTGGCCTAGCTTTGTGAAGCTTTTATACTTGTTTTAGCATGGTAAAGGTCTTTTTTTGGTCATTTGGGTCATCCATGCTTTGCTTTGTATAGCTACCATGTAATCCCCCTTGTATGCCTTGAGCATTGACCCCTCTAGCATGCCATCCTTGCTTTGTTTCAGTGGTTTGGAACCACTTGACATGCCATTTCAGTCCTTGTGGTGTGCTTGTATGCTTGCATTTGATGCTCCTTTAATGTGTTAAAAGGTTGTTGTCTTATGCTCCATGTTTGGACCCTTTTGTATGCTTGCATGTTTAGACCATTTAGATGCCATCTAGGTGTGTCTTTGGTCTTGTTTAGACCTGCATTGGGGCTGTTTGGAGTCCCCTTGGCCCTTTGAGGCTTGGTTGGCATGGCCATGGTTTGAGCCCTTTGGTTGGTCTCAAGCTTTGGGCTTGTTAGCATGCTTTGATTGCTTGGTTTAGGTTGGTTTGGCATCATCCTTTGTGTGATTTCAGAGCTTAATATGCATGCCATATGCTCATGATGTTCCTCTTTCAAGTGTGCTTAAAAGTTGTCTCTATATGCTTAAGTGTTGGACCTTATATGCATGCATGTTTGTATGTGCATTTGGCCCCATTTCCATAGCTATTGGCCACTGTTTTGGGCTTATGTAAGAGATGTCTATCTTGGCATAAGTCTACCCTTTACATGTTGGTGCATGTTTACCTTGTATATTGTCATATACTTGTTGCATATTTTGATGAATTACATGTTGTAGCATGCTAGTTCAAATGTGCCTCATTGTGTGCTTAATCCATGACACGTTGCATGATTAGGTTGTAATGCATTTTGCATGCATTGTTCTTAACATGTTGTCCATATTGCACTTTGCATGCATGTTAGCTTATGTGTTTGTTTGCATGCCTATGTTGCATACTAGCTCACATGCCTAGGTTGCATTGCATTGGCATGCATGCCTTGCCTCTTGATCAAGTGATAGAGGTTGGGCCTTATGTGTTTATTTGGTTTGCATTTCATTTGAAATCAAAATGCACAACTTGGTTCCTTGGGCTATCACGCATTGAAATGCGCGATTGGTGGTCCGAGAATCAAGGAACATCCTCCTTTGAGTCATAAACATGATGAGGGGTGTATTGGTGCACACATTTGCTTGAAATGCATTGTTATGCCTTGTTTTGCCCTCTGTTGCTGTCAAAACAGGGTTATGTAGGAAGCTTTGGCCGGCCGACCTCATTCAGTGCCGACCGGCCATCCATTTATAGCCGATGGCTTCATTTGTGGTCGATGGCCACTTACCTTTGGCCGGTGGTGTTCTCCCTTGGCCGGTGACCCTCCCCAGTGTTCAGAGAATGTTCCTTGGGAATTGTGCCATTTTCAGAGGAGCAGAGAAGGGTAAACAGAGGCAACTTGTGCATAGCATTGGATTTCCGAGCGAAGCCAATCAAAGCACACGCGCATCCCTCTTCCCGAGGCCTTTTAATGCTTTCCTTAGCTTAACTGATTTGTTAATTAATTAGGTGGTCTGTAACTATTTAATTAGCTTGTAGGTTAATTCAATTGTATTAATCTTTTGGTCCCTCCAAGCGAGGGTGAATTTGTAATAAATGTGGGTGCATGTGTACTTGTCTTCCAATCCCCACTTCTTTCTCCCTTTTACTGCTTTCCTTAGCTTAACTGATTTGTTAATTAATTAGGTGGTCTGTAACTATTTAATTAGCTTGTAGGTTAATTAAATTGTATTAATCTTTTGGTCCCTCCAAGCGAGGGTGAATTTGTAATAAATGTGGGTGCGTGTGTACTTGTCTTCCAATCCCCACTTCTTTCTCCCTTTTACTTACCCGCTTTTGATGGTTAATATTAGGGCATATTTAATTTAGCATACCTTATACTATGCATGCGTGCATCATTCATCAATCTTGCATGCACCGGGCTCGGCGCATCATGCTAACCGCATAGTATTCCAAATCTAACTTGAATACGTGTATCGAGTTGTCGCATTTCACATGCCATTCTTAGATTAGCCGAGCCTATTCTAGTTGCATTTTGTATGCGATGCATTAGCCACTTAACATGGACTAGGATCATGCATTTGATTACTAACTAGTTTATTGTTTTGGCGCGGAGTACAATGTAAGTATTTATGCTTTAGCATCTCGCATGAGTGTGAATGTTAACATGACAGCATGCTTACCATGAGGCTATGTGCTTATGTGATATTACTGCCTGAATGCCTGTGGGTGAAGGTTGGATTGTTTGAGTTGGAACAACTCGTTGAAATATGTGTTTTAGCCTACTTGCGAGTAGCAAATTCCAAACCATCTTTCAAACAAGCGGATATGCAATGCTTTGTTCCAAAGGAGGCGATCTAGTCTATACTTTTGTGTTGTGCGCATCACATAGTAAGATTAGCTAATTAATCGGAATAAGAACACATAATGTTTTCAAAACAAGATATCATGATTAGTAGAGGCCGATCTTTGATCGGGCGAGCAGGGGTGCTCATAGCTGACCTTTCCCAATCGTACCCAAGTTCCCGAGCCGAGGCAACTTTGGTGATGACGGACATGTGGCCTTAGGAAAACGAGTCAAGGTTTCCTAAATTCCCCCATAACAAATATTTAGGTGGCGACTCTGTATCTGGCAAAGCAGTCCATGTTTGGCACTTCTTTACAAAAATCTATTTTCCAAAACGATTTGCCGGATTTGGACTCTTTGGTTCAGATTAAGAACCGTGACAATCTAAGTCCGAACTGTAGCGTTGAGGCCCACGCAGGCGCGTCTACAACAGTATACATATGTTCAGAGCGAGCAGAAACGCAGTATGCATGTGTTCAGAATGAGTAGATGAAATACAGAGCAAAAGTGCGAGCTATGCTACAAATGTAAAGTACATCACATAAACTATAAGAGTGTCGTGTGTACCTCAGTGGCGTCATGGGACAGATCGGACTCTGGCTCCTGTAGTAGCAGATCCGCGGGCGCATGCCGTGCAAAACCAGTGAAATGGCACATTGTGCTAGGTGGTAGCACATGTACCTCGGGATGGTATGTTGCTAGGTCGAATGGCCGGATCCTAGGCAGCAACGGGATGTGCTCTGGCTCCCCCTCCATCCTAGGAGAACCCCCGCTATGCGGCGGGTCGTCTTCCATTTGAAAAGAAGGTGAAAAATGAGCAAAATGAGCAAAATTGCAAAAAGTCAACAAAAAGTCAAGTCTCGGAGAGAGAAAAAGGCCAAAAAAGTCAAATGCCCGAGAAAGCATGCAAAACTCAAGACAAACTTGGGGGAAACATACCTCAAACAGTGAATGTGGAGAAAAAAAGCTTGAAAAACAACTTTTGTTCGGTTCAAAAAGAAGAGAATCGAAAGATCTTAGCGAATCAACTTCGCGAGGAGCGTTGGAAAACGCGTGTGGGGCACAAATCTACGGAGGAAAAGTGTCTAGAAAGCAAATGGGAAGAACTTTCAGCACTGTATGTGTGAGCAAAAGTGATTTGGAGTTGTGTTTTTAAAGATCTGAATGCCAAAAGACCAAACTGTCCCGAAAATACAACAATTGGCCGGCCGGCTAGTTTTTGTGGCTAACCGGCCACTTAAGTGACCGATAGATGTAAAAAGTGGCCAGCAGTTCATTCAAGTGGCCAACAGATTCCCACTATTCCCTCTGAGTGTTTTCAGACTGTTTTGAGTCATTGGGTTCCAAGAAATGCAATTTCTGCTGAAAGTTTGGTTCAAAATGCCTTCGTGGAAGCTCATAATTGTGTTCGTAGTACACGAGGGTCATCACCCATCAACACAGACAAAGTGTATCCTTTTAATATATTGTAACTCTCTAAGATGTAAATCAGAAGTTACCTTTGAGTTGTCTCTATCATATGCGTCTTTGTCACTGCATAGAATGTACATTGCTTTGTCGTTACATTGAATGTGCGTTTTGAATTGTTGCATGGAAACATGCATCGCCATCATTGCATAGAATATCTGTGCACGTTGCATTGGGTCATGCACTGTTATCATTCTGCATAGAATGCGTATGTTGTGTCACATTGTGCTACACTTGTTCATGTTGTCGCATAGAATATTGTTGCATAGAGCATGCATTTTGAATTGTCCCATTGAACATGCGTTACCATGTTTGTGTAAAGTACGCATCGTGCATCGAATATACATCGTTGATCATTTTGCATAGAATATGCTTCGGTTCATTTCTTATATGTTGTGCATTGAGCAAGCCTCAACATCATGTTATGATCATCCATCTCGCTTGAGACATGCGTTGTATTGCATTGTACCTGTAAGGTTTCTTTCTTATGCAGGCACGATATTGTATGTAGAGTTCATTTGAAGCTGGTGCAACCAGACAATTTTGTATGTATGGTTCATTCAGAGGAATTCTGGATAAGATCATTCCTGTCCTTTGAATACCTCGTTTTGGTTAGAAGCGTTTCGACCGTATGCCCGACGCTTATACCTCCTTGCTTTAGTTAGAAGCGCTTGAACCGTGTATTCGACGCTTATACCACCTCGTTGGTTAGAGACATTGGGGTCGTGTGCCCAATATCTTTACCCTTTTGGTTAGAAACACTCGGGTACACCCGGTGGTTATACCTCCCCCTTGGTTAGAAGCATTGGGTCGTGTGCCTGATGTTTATACCATCTTCTGGTGTTCGCACTGTTTTCTTCCCTCTCTAGCGTGTGATACGCTGAGAGGTGCTTTTCTTCCCTCTCTCGCGTGTGATATGCTAGGAGGTGCGTCCTCTTTCCTCTCTCGCATGGGATACGCTGAGAGCTGTTTTCTTTTCTCTCTCACGTGTGATACGCTAAGAGGTGCTTTTCTTCCCTCTCTCGCGTGTGATAAGCTGAGAGGTGTGTCCTTTTTCGTCTCTCGTGTGTCATATGCTGAAAGGTGCTTTTAGTTTGAGACTTCGGGTATTCCCAATAGTCGCTTTTAACCTTTCCTGCATGAGGCATAGTTAAGCTTGCATAATTTCTTACATCCTTTCTGCATGAGCTGTAGTTCGGTTTGTAGTTCCCATGTGTAGCATGTTTGCTTATGATTTTGCTGTAGCATTGATTTGCATAACATTTGCATTTGGATGTTTCATTATAGCCCTCTTTGCATAATCATAAGTTATGTTCTACATTGTGCATGTCACTTGCATTTTGCCCCTGCCTGCGGGCGCATCTGTTTTGATATCTTGCCTGTTTGTCTAAGTCTTTGGCCTTGTCAAAAATGGGTCGTCTCTGGGCTTTGACATTCACTCCCGTCATTTTATGACTTCTGAGTTCTATCAAAGAGGAGAAACTATAGACACCCCATTTTTGACCGACCTCAAGACTTTGACGTCATCGGTTGTGCACTCGATGATTGCACATGTTCGTGCCTGTTTTGAGCGCCTGAAGGGCTCGGCTGAGCGCCTTGTCTTTGAGCCTCTTAACACTTTGTGTTTTGGCCTTGGTTTTTGGGCCAAGCCTTGATCCCTCTTGCCTGGGAGAGGGGAGGGCCTTGCCAGCCACTTGTTGCATTTGCCGGTCATTTTCCTTTCTTGTAGGCCACTTCAAGTGGTCGGATAGCTAGGGGAAGCGGCCGGCGGCCAATTTTTCTCCTTTTTAGATATTTTCAGATCTTTTGAGCCAACTGTGGCTCACTGAAACTCATCCTCCATACACGTGTATGGAGAGATCAAGCAAGCCTTTTTGCTTGCTTGCTCTATATAAGGGGAGGTCCCTCCCCCTTTAGAGAGGTTCACAAAAATTTCATAGCTAAATTTCCCTCTCTCTAGAATTCTCACACTCTCTCTCTCTATATTGTGCTATATTGAGCTTTAAAGTGTGTTTTCTTCACATATTTGCACTAAAACACCTAGTCAAACACCACTACCTTGGAGTTGAGGTTCTTGAAGGTTTGTTTGGAGCTCAAAAGCTGGTTTTGGCTCAAAGGAAGACCTGTCTTGCTGCTATTCTTCAAGGGTAACAACTTGTCCCTCTTGAGCTTTGTTTTGATTAAGTGTTTGATCACCTTTGCATGCTATTTTAAGGCTGGTTTTAACTCTTAAAAACTCTGATTTTAAGGCTTTAAAATGTTAGTTTGAGTCTTGTTTGGTTAAGGGGTGTTTCTCCTCTTTTGCTCTTTGGCTTGTAAAGCCTCTTGAGCCACCTTTCTTAGCCTTTGTAATCACCTTTGTTTGGCCTTTTTACCACTGAAACTCAGAGGAATTTCAGTGGTAGAAAGTTGGTTTTGAGGCTCAAAATAGGTAGGGGTGGTCCCCTCTCCTTGTATCTTGTTTGTATGCATAGATGGCCTATCAAGTGAGCATGGGTTTCTCCATTTTTGAAGCTTAGTTCAAGCATGTTTTTGTAACCTTTTGGACATGATCTAACTCTATTTTTGGCTGGTTTGGCCCCCTATTGCTTGCTTCTTACACTTTTAGTGTAATCTTGTTTAATAGCCTTGAATGTCTAATGAGTTAGTCCATCATTCTAGCATATGTTAGCTTGATTCCAGCATATTTTTGGCCTTATTTTAGCATGCTTTAGCTCTGTTTTGAATGGCCTTGGTCCTTTGAGGCTTGTCTTGTATGGCTATGGTATAGTTGGCCTTGCTAGCTTTATGTTTTGGGCTCTCTAGCATGCTTTGTTTGAGTTATTTCCATGATATGGCATCATTTAGCTTGTAATTTCAGAGCTTATACCATTGTCATACTCTTGCATGTGTTACTCCTTCATTGCTTCTGAGAGTTAAGCCTTATGCCTTGCTTGTTGGCCAATTGGTATGCATGATTTTCTTGCCTTGTAAACTTCAATCCCAGCATGATTTGGCCACTGTTTTGGCATGTTTGAGGTCTGTTTTGATTTAGTTTAGCCCTTTGAGGCTTGTGTTGTAAGGTGGTGGTACAACCCCTTTCATTAGCTTAATGAGTTACGCCTTTAAGCAAGCATTACATGAGTTGTTTGTATTGTTTTTAAGTCACTTAGCATGCTATTTCAATGCTGAAATATGTGTCATTGCACTCCATTGCTTTGAACTTTCATTCACTTTGAAAGTGGCCTTAAGCCCCTTGTTGACTTGAGCATGAACTTGAGGCATTCATGCCTAATGGTTTTAATCCTCCCTTGAGGATTTCTACTAACCAATAGCATGATAATTTTTTCATGCTCAAAGCACTCGAAGCTTAGGCCATCTTTCAAATTAGAGGACCTTGCACAGTTGGACTTAACCGGTTAATGGACTAATTGGTAAGCTAAAATGTGTAAACAAAACTGAGTCAAGTAAAACATGCCAAGATAACATACGTGTGTTGCATTGCATTTGTTTGGATCAGACGTTAATCCAAACACAAGAAATGTGAGGCGTTTCATACTCAAAGTGATGAAACATGTCACATTCCTTGGTCGTTGTCACCCTTGAGCATGCATGATAGGTTGACGACACTTTGAGTCTTATGTGCGCATTCACTAAGCTTGTACAAGCTTGGTTCTTGGGCCATCATGCATTGAGATGCTTGATTGGTGGCTTGAGAGCTAAGTATCACACTCCTTTGAGCTTGAGATATGATGAGGAGGGTGATAGTACATACATTTCTTGCCAAATACATTGCCTTGGCTCTGTTGCTCTCCGTTGCAGCAAAGAAAGGATTCTGGAAAAATAAGTGGCCGGCCGGCCACTTACACTAGCCTACCGACCACTTGTACTGGCCGGCCGGCCAGTTGAGGTAGCCTACCGACCAGTTGAGGTGGCCGACCGGCCACCCGAAGGGGAAATTGTCCAAAGTGTTCCTATTTTGGGGTAGAAGCTATCTGGAAGTTTGTGCGGTGTTTTGAGATCACAGTGAGTGCAAACAAAGACAACTCATGGCAAGGCAATGCGTTTTCAGGCAAAGCACACCGAGCATGCATGTCTCCCTCCCCAGAGGCCATTTTACTGCTTTAATTAGCTAGTTAATTTACTGGTTTTGTAATTAATTAGTTAATGTATTTAGCTAATTTAATTTCATTTTGTAATATTTAATTAGCTTAGATTAGCTAGTTATTCAATCTCATTTGGTTTGTAATAATTAATTAGCTAAGTTAGTTAATTAGTTGTTTTGTAATAAGTAGCTTAACTTAGCGTAGCTAGTTAGCTTATTTATTCGGACCCTCCGTCGCGAGGGCGCAATGTTGTAATAAGGGTGCGTGTGTGTGTGCATGTCTTCCAACCCCACTTCTTTCTCCCTTTTACTTATCAGCTTTCGATGGTTAGATTAGAGCATATTTCAATTAGCATACCTTATGCTTTGCATGTGTGCATTATTCATTTGTCTTGCATACACCGGGCTCGGCGCATCATTCAAACTACATTGCATTTCAATACTTACTTGAATACGTGTTTCAAAGCATGTTATCAAATGTTGCATTCATATGCCATCTTAGATAGCTGAGCCTATTTAGTTGCATTATTGCATGTGTTGCATTAGGCATCTAGCATAGTTAGGGTCATGCATGATTTCTAACTAGTTTTCTGTTTTGGCTCGGAGTACACGGTAAGTGTTTACGCTTTAGCATCCTTGCATGAGTGTGAGAGTTGCCATGACAGCATGCTTGCCATGAGGCTATTTGCTTAAGTGCTTAACTGCATGAATGCCTGTGGGTGAAGGCTTGATTGCTTGAATTGGTGCAACTCGATGATTGTGAGTTTTAAACCCACTTTGCGAAGTGGCAAAATCATGTTTTCAAGCCCACTTGAGAGTGGCAAATCCGCACTTTAGCCTACTTGCGAGTAGCACTTTCAAACCATTTTCAAAAACAAATATGAGTTGTTTTGCTCCAATTCTCGCGATTTTTGGTCTAAATTTGTATGATGTGCGCATCGCATAGTAAAATTAGCTAATAACTGGGTACGAACACATGGTTTATAAAACAACATATCATGCTTAGCAGAGGCCGATCTTTCATCGGGCGAGCGGGGGTGCTCATTTCAGGACCTTCCCCTCTCGTACCTAAGTTCCCGAGCCGAGGCAACTTTGGTGATGATGGACACGTGGCCTTTGGCACAAGTCAGGGTTTCCTAAATTTCCCAAAACAAAATATTTAGGTGGCGACTCTGTAATCTGGCAAAGCTGTTCATGTTTGGCACTTTTTCATTCAAAATTGATTTTTCAAAACCAATTGCCGGATTGGGACTCTTTGGTGTTTATCAGTCTCGCATTGCACTTTGTGAGATTAGATTCAGAACTGTGACAGGAGTCCGAAGTGTAAAAAGACCAAATTCGCGCCCTCTCCGAAAGGGGGGCGCACGGAGAAAGTCAGGTCCACAGTACCTCTATCTCGATTGATAGGTTTGCCTCCATCCCATAGACCAGAGAATAAGGGGTTGCCTCAGTAGATCTCCGGATCAAGGTTTTGTAGCCCCATAATGCGAAGGGTAGCTCATTCGGCCAATCCTTGTATGTTTCTACCATCTTTCGTAAGATGTTCTTGATATTTTCGTTCACTGCTTCAACAACTCCGTTGGTTTGTAGCCTATAAGGTGGTGACTTGTGAGAGGCCACATTGTATTTCTCAAGTAGATCAATCACTTGCCTCTTAAAGCGTGAACCGTTGTCTAAAATGATCTCGTTCGGTACCCCATACCTACAAATGATATTGTTCCTAATGAACTTGGCCACGTGCGACACTTTCAACATTGCGTACGACTGTGCTTCTACCTACTTGGTAAAATAATCAATTGCCAACAAGATGAACTCATGTCCATTTGACCCTTTTGGTGTTATTGACCTAATGACGTTGATTCCATAAACTAAAAAAGGCCATGGTAAAGTCACGTTGTACAATTTCAATGACAAGATGTTCATGCGATTGGCATGAATCTGACACTTATGGCATTAGCGGAAAAAACTAACATAATCATTTTTCGTAGTCAACTAGTAGCATCCTTGTCTAAGGATTTTCCTTACTAAAATTATACCATTCATATGAGCCCCATATTCTCCTCTATGAACAACGTCTATGATACGTTTGGCTTCATCTTTCTCCACACACAACTTATGCATTTCCAAATGACCCCTTTTGTACAACTTATCTCTAGAGATGATGAATTGAATGGCCAGACGTCGTATCCCCCTTTTATCTTTATTGTCCGCCCCTTGGGGGTATACTTCTTTTTCTAGATAGTTCCAAATGTCAAAGTACCAAGGACCCTTATCTTAGGCTTCTTCTGTCACAACAATCATCTCATATGCTGGCATGTACCTCTATTCTATGACAATTGGATGCATTCTTAACCTAATTGGTATGTCTACCATCGAAACTAAGGTTGCCAAGGCATCTGCAAACCTATTGTTCTCCCTCACCAAATGTGTAAATGTCAATCATTCAAACTGCGAAATTAGTGTATCTAGAGTCTAATGACAGACCTTCATCTTCTCTTCCTTGACTTTCCAATCCAAATTGGCTTGAGACACAAACATGTTTGAATCTCCAATCATATCCAATCTTATTGCCCGTAGTTCCAAGGCAGCTTCCAGTCTGGCCATGCATGCCTCATACTCTACCTGATTATTGGATACTTTAAACTGGAGTTTGAAGGCCAAAGGCACATGAGAGTCGTCGAGTGCTATGTGCCACACTCCTATCCCATATCCATATTGATTGGCAGCTCTATTAAAATACAATCTTCAAGTATCTTCTTCCAACTACAAGATCTCTTCCTCCTGGAATTCATACTCCTCGTGTGACCACCCCGACCTCCGTAGTATTATATTACAATACTTTAATAAGCTTAATAGCATTGAATGTGTCATTACATGCTTAATTTCGTGATTGTTTGTTGATACATGGAATATTTGTTTACTTATTGACTTAGAATCAGAAATTGAAAGCCCAAATCAGAAACCAAAATTGACTAGCCCAATATGCTAATTAGAATATTTACAATTTTATGCCAACTTTAATTAAAATTTGATTTGGATCAAAATAATTAGAATGAATTAATTAATTAGAATTAATCAAAACTAAGTGGGATTAATTAGTCCTAAGCAAGCTTAATTAGCTTAAGTTAATTACACCTTATATAAGGCCTTAATCATGTTTTTGAGCTTATATTTTACAACACATGGGCTGAGATTGTTGAGAGGGAGAGAAATAACTCAACATAGAGAGAGAATAAGGAGAATTTGTAGGAGATTGGAATAAGACTTGGAGAATTAAGCTAAGATATACTTGAATTTACACTCTAGGTATGGAACTCATCCTTAATCCTTGAAAATAAAACATATAGTAGTTAAATTCATCTAGTTCTTAAGTTCACTTGCATGTAATTGTGTAATGGAGGCTAGAATTACCATAAATTAGAAGAATTGAATTGCATTGTGTACTTGCATGCTTCATTTTACATTTTTGAGTTAAGATTTCATGAATTTCATACATGCATGAGGTCTAGAAGGCATGAACTTGAAGGTCTTACATGATTTCATACATTTTTCACCACTTTGTTGTGTATTGGAAAGAAAAGCGTTTAAATCATGGCTTGCATGGTTTCAACTGGATGCTTTAAATGTTAATTGGGGAAATTGGATCATGATTTTGAACAATTAATTTCAATGTAAATGTATTTTCAGGTTTCACAATGTTTTTCTATGTTTTTGGAACAAGCCATGCAAGTCTCACACTAGAAAAATTAGTTTTGAGCTTCAAACTCAATTATGGAAATTCCAGAATTTGAGCAGATCGCTCGAGTGATGAAAGTGTCGCTCGAGTGTAAAATTCAAACTCCCAGTAGTTTTGTAGACAATTGCATGGTGGCTCGAGCGGCAAAATGTGTGCTTAAGCGAACCCACGTTTACTCAGTGCTTGGCTCGAGCGACTGTCAACCGTAAAAATCGAGCATCCAGTACTTTTGTAGTCTTTATAGACAGCTCAAGCGGCCAAGTGTGCACTCAAGCGAACACCCTATTTTCAGCAACTTTTAAAAAGCTTTTATAAGTGCATCATTGCATTCTCATGCTTATTAGAGCCTTCTTAAACATTGATTAAGACATCATTAATGAGGAATTGATACAGAAACATACAAAAGACAATTGAATGGAGGTTAAATGTTAAATTGAAATGGAAACTCAATGTGTTGTGTTATGTATTTTGAATAGGTGGACATCCGAGGCCTAGCATCGATTCAACCCACTGTGAGTAGTAACTTTATAAAGATATGTTCAAGTTATATCTATTTTCGAGTTTGCTCTGTGATTGGTTCATTGAAATGCTATTTTCCCTTAATGAATGAAGTTCCTTTTGAAATTGTATTTGTGGCATCCAATGAATTTAAGCCCTTGCCTGGGAAAAACAATACCGTGGCTGTTGGATTAATTGAAACATAGAGATCTCTGATGTTAGACCTTAGTGGTCCATTCACTGACCCTTGCGGTCCGTTGTTATTGACTCATTGTGGTCCATTGTTATCGACCCTCGTGGTCCATTGATATTGAAATATTGTTTCTCTATGGATGTACCACGTAAATTGTTATTGTATTGATTATTGATATTAAGAAAACATAGATCATTGTGAATGGAATTGAAATGAGAACTGTATTTGGAATGATATCGAACTTCATTCATTTAACCTCTTTATCATGTTATTACTCACTGGGCCCTAGCTCACTATATACATATATATGTAGGTTAGCAAGATGAACGCCAAAGTTAGGGAAAGCCTCGAAGTCTACCTTGTGTCAGCCTTTTTGATGAACTTACGGAGTGAAGCAAGTTAGGCTCATGTGGAGCCAAGCAAGTTAAACCCCTTTTTGTTTTGTATTCTCGTTTTGGTACGTTAATTTTGTATAATGAGGTTATTGTTTAATTATAAGTTATGGATGAATCAGATGTTTAAAACGTTTGTAATGTCTATACATAAAGAATAGTTGCATAGCTATAATATGAGATCTTTTCATATAAGCGCTGCTCAATGGATTATTTTCGAGTCTTATATTACTTCTGCTAAGCCCCGCAAATTAAACTAAGGATGTTTTGTTAATAGAGGTCGTAGGTAAATCTATTATTATTGGTTGGTCATGACGCTAAACCTATGGGGCGGGTTTGGGTTGTGACACCTCGTCCTCCTCCCCATCGATCAGGTGATCAACCAAGAATTCAGCTACAACTCTCCCTTTGATAGACTTGCAAGTGACATATCAAAGATCAAACTCGAAAAGCAAAAATAGCCATCGAGCTAGTCTACCGATAAGCACTAGTTTCTCAAAGAGATATTTGATGAGATTTAATCTCGAAACTAGGATTACCGAGTGGGCTAACAAATAGTGCCTTAACTTTCTGGTGGCCCATACCAATGCTAGACATGCATTTTCTAAAGGGGTGTAACGGATTTCATGTACCAATATCTTCTTGCTCGAATAGTATATGCCATTTTCCACCTTCTTCTCTGATTCTTACGCTAGCATACAACCCATAGTAGATTTAGTCACTGATAGGTACAACATCAATGGTTTTCTTGGCTTAGGAGGAGACAACACGGGTGGATTCTGCATATATTGTTTGATTTTCTCAAAAGCGTGATTGCATCGGTCATCCCATTGGAATTTATTCCCTTTCTTCAGCAAGCCAAAGAGTGGTTCACAAGTGGAGGCTAATTTAGAAATGAACCTTCTTATGAATTGCATTTTCCCTAGGAAGCCTCGTACCTTCTTTTCAGTCATCGGTGGGCGCATTTCCAAGATGGCCTTGACTTTGGATGGGTCAACCTCGATTCCACGTTGTGTGATTAGGAACCCCAACATCTTTCTTGCAGTCACCTCGAAAGTACAGTTTTGTGGGTTCAACCTTAACTTGTACTCTCGAATTCTTTCAAAGAACCTTCTCAATGCTTCATAGTGACCTTCTCGTTTCTTCGATTTGACAATCATATCATCCATGTACAGTTCAACCTTTTTGTGAATCAAGTCATGTAGTATGGTGGTTGCTGCTCTCTAGTAATTGGCTTAGCATTTTTCAACCAAAATGGCATAACCCGATAGTAATAAGTCCCCCACTGGGTGGTAAATGCCGTCTTCTCTTTATCCTCAAGTGCCGTGGAGATTTGATTATACCCTGAAAACCCATCCATGAAAGAAAATAGGGTATGACTTGCAGTGAAGTCTACCAATTCATTAATGTGTGCCAGTAGAAAATCATTTTTGGGGCTGGCTTTGTTCAAGCCTTTGAAATCAGCACAAACCCAAATTCTGCCATCCTTTTTTGGAACTGGTACGATATTTGGTAACCACACCAGAAATTTTGACACAATCAAAAACCCTGCATTAATCTACTCCATAACCTCTTCTTTAATCTTTAATGCCTAATCTGACCAAATTCTATGGTGCTTTTTGCTTGATAGGTTTAGCCTGGGGATCAAGAGAGATCCTTTGCTGGATGATCAGGATCGATTCCAGGCATGGCTTTATAGGACCATGGAAAAACATCTTTAAATTATTTTAACAAAGCGACTAATCGCTCAGATTCCTTCGAAGACAACATGGAACCAATCTAGACCAAGCAAGGATCTTTCTTAGTACCCACATTAACCAGAACAGTCTCGTCCATCACAGGTTTTGCATGCCTCTCCTCCTCTCAATTTTTCAAAATTTTCAAAACTCATGGAATTTCTTCCTCTTCATTTTCATTAAAATTTTGAAAATCTTAGTTAATGCAATAAATTAAGGCTACAAAAAAGTAAGCACAATCCACATAATTCTTATTCACCAAGTCTGGCTTAACAGATATAGTGGACCCAAAGGAAAACAAAAAAGACGACTAAGACAAGACAGTAGCACCTGGGTTATTAACCCCAGAACTACCAAAAGAACATGAGTCTGAGTCTGACTCTGACTCTACGGACTCAATGGAATCAGACTCAGACTCAATTTATATTGCTTACTGGCCTTCTTAATTTTGGCCATTCCTCTCATCTCATCCACCTTCATTTTGTAATCATCTTTCGTGGGTTTGTACCCTAACCCAAAGGAATAAGGGTTGTAGGGAACTTCGTCTGCTATAGTGGTACCCTTCTTTCCACTCCTTCCAAGTTCCATTCCCAAAATATGTCCTAACTTGCTTATTTAGTAGATTGACTGAGCACTTAGGTACATCCCATATTCTTTTGCCATGATAGTTCGAACAAACTAAGTCTCGGCTAAAGTGAATCCAAAAAAACAAAAAACGTCTTCTTCTCTATGATCTATCTTCAGTACTGGGGTTGTAACCTCAGGTGAAGGATCGGTGGATGAATTCCCAAAGACAGTGATGATTCTCCTAGTATGGGGGTATCTGACCAATTGATGCATTGTGGAGGAGACAGCTTTCATTTGACGTAATCAAGGCCTGCCCAATAGTAAATTGAAAGCCACCACCACATCCATAATGTGGAACTTAGTTTCATGCTCCGATGGTCCCACTAAAATCTATATTTTAATGGTGCCCATGACCTCCCAGCTAGTGTTGTCATATGATCGGATCAGCTAATTTGTTGGTACAAAGTATGCCGGCTTCAACCCTATCACATAAGCAATGCGTGAAGGGCACATATTTATGGCTGACCTAGTGTCAATTAGAACCACAAGGACCTGCTTTTTCCGACTTCCAAAGACACATACAAAGGTTTGTTGTGCTTTGATCTTTATGGAGGGAGTTCTATATCTAGGAAAGTCATGGATGGAAATGTCCAGTTGGCGTGATCAATGAAACTAACTACTCTGGTGTAGTATTAATGGACAACTTGGCTTTACTTAACGTTGTGAGCATGGCTTGTCGGTGTTCTTGTGACATCATAAGCAATCCCTAGATGGAGATGTTGGCTTGGACCTTCTTTAACTACTTAAGGACCAGATTTTCTTCTTCTTCCTTTTTCTTTTATTTTCCTTTCTCTATATCCTTCCCTAAGGGTTCACATTGATTTAGGTGTGAGGGCTTAAAGAAATACCCACTCCTAGTTTGATGATCAATTTCTTCCGAATACTAGGTATCGTCTGGCACATTGCTTCCCCAACCTTCATTGGTGTAGGCGAAGTGTAGATCGTTGTCTTCCCACTATTCCCTTCCATTTACAAATAGGCAGTCATCCAGCTCAACATTTATCATTCCTACATTACAATCATCTCGTTTTAGCTGGTATGGTGATGTTGACTAGATTTCTGCAAAGATCTCCTTCATTCTTAAATGTGCACAGGCTCGACTAGTTTATTGCTTTTCTTCTTATCCCGTCAAACCAGTAGGCCCGATGTTCTCGGATTTGGGGACTACCCTTTCAACTTCTCCTCCTAGCACTCTTTTTCCAATCTTCTCTATTTCAGGCCATTTTAGCTTATTGTTTTCTCTGATTGCACTATTTTCACCTTTTTTTTTTCTTTTCCTTCCCCTTCATTTTTTTAGCAGCTTATGCTATTTTCCTTGTTTCCTTGTTACTTCCTTCTACTTCTGAATATTTCCCATTGCTTGCCTATTCGTGGACACTGACCCAATTGTTCGGGTTCCACCATTCAATTTGTATATCTCCCAGGCACCATTCTTCGAAAAAACAAAGATTGTCCAAGTCTTCCTCCAAATGAACCAAACCATCCAACACTTGCTCAGGTACTTCCTCTCTGTTAACATTAATGAAGAATGCATTGGGTAGAGCAACCTTTAATTTTGGATGCTCAATCAGTACAATATCTCTGCTAGGATCATACCCTAACAAATCCCCAATTTCTATCACTAGTGCCTCCATTGTTAGCACAAGATTTTTGGGTTCCGACCAAGGGTGAGTTGCATCCATCATGCAAAGATTAATGTTCTTTAGAATGAGGACTTCAGGTTTAGGTAAATAGGGAGGGGTGATGTATTTGCTCAAGTCAAAGGCAGGAAATAGTGTATGGATAACATTAAGATGGGGAGGTGGCGAAACTCGATCATAGGTAGGCAAAGGATTGGTAGTGACATTTGGCCTTTGTGGTGGGGCTTGTGTGGAAGATATGATTTTGCAGTCTATAAGGTCCTAGATCTCATGGCGGAGACAAATGCAACGGTCGGTTTCATGGCCTTATTTCTAGTAAAAGGCACAGTACTTGGATGCATCATCCCAAGGCGAAAGTGGGCCTGGAAGAGGGGGAAGATAAGGTAGTTTGATCACCAAGGTTTTCAAGGCTCGTGTTAGAGTCATATAGAGCGGGTGAAAATCACAGTTCGAGAAACGATTCTGACTGTAGGACTGTGAAGTGGCATCAGCAAAGGGATTGGCTATTTTTGTGAAGGTAGCGATAGTACTAATTCCAAGGGTTTCATGGCTGTGTTAGTATTACTAGTAACATTGGAACCACAGACAAAAGTCTTTCTTACAGGTTCTTTCTCATATGTGATGATCCCCTGTTTCATGGCATCCTCAATTTGAACTCTTATCTCATGCAAATCTTTGAAGTTGAAAAGTGGGAGAACTATCATCTTTTGTAACATCTTTCCATGAAGGTTCCTTCTCTGAAGAACATTATGGCTACCTTGGCCCTCTATCTTGCTATAAATTCAATGAAGCTTTCCTTCTGCTCCTGACGTGTGGCTTCCAAATCTCAGGTGGTCACCTCAATTTGTGTGTTATAGGAGTACTAAGCAATGAATATCTTAGACAACTCCCCCTGACTTTGCTTTACCTTATCCTCCAGTTTGGCATACCAAGTTGCAAAAATTCCCAACGAAGTCCTTCCAAACAGAGACAACTTCTAGAGATGGATCAGGCCTATAGGTTTTAGAACACTTGAGAATAAATGGATTTGTACCATGGGGCCCCCTAATCTGTCAAACCAGTCAACATATGGCATCTTGAATCTTTTTGACAGCTTATCAAGAATGGAATTAATTCCCTGGGATTTCTTAAACAACTTTTCTAACTTGGCTATCTTCAGCATAGCTAGATCAAATTCAGCAATGTCAAGGGAAAAGAGTCATTCAACTGGATATACCAGGGCTCTAGTAGCAGGAGCCTGGGCCAGTTCTTTTGGTTTACCAAACCCAGGGAAATTCTTAATGGGCGGAGGCAGGTCTAGACCTAGATGGTCAATTGGCTGTTGATGGGCAATAGTTGCCTTGGCTATTTATTGCATTCCAGCAATAGTATCACCTTGAGCAGCTACTATATGACAAATAGCATCTACGGACCGTTGGAGGTTGGCGATCAATTCTGCAATATCTAGGAGATTTTCAGGCATTAAAGAAACTAGGGAATAGCTTACTATGGTACTAAATAGGAGAGATCTAAGGGGTGACTGGTGTAAAATCTGAAAAGGAGATCATGAATATAGCCGGCTCTTAACCAACTGTGCTTGTCTGACCCTTCTTCTGGATACTGTTGGAAGTGACACTAACAATGGTTGACCTTCAACAAGATCCGTAGGTTTGCAGAGTCTACTAGCATGAGTCCACAGGGTTTTAGGGGTGTCAGAACTTTCTAAAACTATGATGAACCCACTACCTAGTAAAGGGGGAAAAAAAAAACAAAGAAAACAAAAAGGATACATGAAACGAAAATTCGGCAGCAATTTGGTTCACAACACATATATCAATCATAAACCAGGTAACATTTCAGCTTAATCTGTACTACTGACCACTATATATCCCACTACACTATTCTCAATTCAACCACTATATTTGAACCACTAATATGAACAATGAGCCCCTATATAGGATTCCATATATAGCACATAGCAAATAAGGTGAACCAAAACACCCCTATGAGGGCTTGGGATACCCTGTCCTAATTGGGGAACGAACTAGGGCTTCATTATTCAAAAAATTGGTGTCACTGCATCTTAGACACGGGAGAGCATCCTGTCCTATTTGTGGAAGTTACTAGAGCTAAGTATATGAACTAGGTCAGTTTGATCAAAAAGGTTACCTCGAAAAGACACCTGATATACCTACCCTACCCAACACCTAAATGAATGGAGGATCAAATGGTACATTGGTAGTCTAGATCCGAGGCTTGTATTTCCACCATAATAGAGCCTACGTCCGGCAAGCCATCTGGGATGTTAGATGACAAATACAGTGACCCTAAGCACACTATGCATGAAATGTAATGAATATACATAAGAAGATAAAATCCAATTTATGAAGTTTGAGTCATGTTCTCTTAATCTCCCCAGCAAAGTCGCTAGAAACGGTGGGATGCTTTTGGAGTTACCAAGCACACCTAATAGTTCAGACTCTCGATCTCTTGATCTTGTCTCACTAGTGCAATGTGAAACGAGAAAATGAGAGTCCAAATCCGCCAACTTTGATACAAAATCCATTTTGTTGCAAAATATTGCTAGAAATTGACTACATCACTAGATTTCAGAGTTACCACCTAATCATTTGGGGAAATTAGAAAACCCATGACTCGTGCCAAAGGCCATCGTTCGTCATAACCAAAGTGTCTCAACTCAGGAAATTAGGTATGAGATGAGAAGGTTATTAATTGAGCACCCCACTCACTTGATCAGAGATCGGCCTCTACTAAATCATAATGTGGTCCTTATAATCAATGTAAATCCATATTCTGATTATTTAATAATGCTACCATTGCTATCTAAGGCAGTCAAATATAGATTGTGGCATAATTTTTGTTATGCTTTGAATTCACGCATTTTTTAAAAGAGCTTTCTTGGACAAAAACCACAACATAAGAATCATCTACACTCTAAAATAAATGACACAATCTCCATCCACCGACATTCAAACAAATATGTTAAAGAACACATACATGCAATATGCCAAAGGTCGAAATGCTCACCTAGTACTCCAAGTCGAATCATAATATATACAGATGTTTACAAATATGCATGATCCTATATACAAGTTCCTAATGCAATACATACGAACCATGTCCCTAAAAGCCAGGGTTGCTAAGATGTAGTATGAATATCACCACAACACATGGATTTGCGTACATGAATATCTTTGAAGATACCACATCATATTAAAGCAGATGATCCAAACCCAAATGCATGGAAAAGTGGATGCAATAGACATGCATGATAAAGAAAACATGATGCAATATCGAAAGCAGATAAATAAAAGGGTTAAAAAGACGTGGGATTAGGAAATTATTACAATAATTCAAATAAGAAAATGATAGAGAGAGAGAGAAAGAGAGAGAGAGAGATTATTACAATAATGAATGGACTCAGCCTAGCTACTGCTGAATCTAAAAAACACACTAAATAAGAAAAAGAAGCAATCCAGGGGCTCCAGTATTGTTCAAGGGAGCATTCCCCAAAAACTGTTTATTATGTTCTTGGGGGAAAATGACTGGCCAGAGACTAGATGAGCCAACTGAAGTGGAAATGAGCCAGCCAAATTCCCTTTCTGACTGGGGATTAGGTCAGTGTGGAATCTCAGGACAGTGGCCAAAAAGAGGCTTTCTGGGTGGTTCTCACACCTTCCACTTCCTCTATTGAAAGGGATCACTTGGAGAGGAGATGGAATGACAAAAACCCTCAACAAAAATATAGACAGATATATACAACAGATATTTTTCGCAAAGAAACAAATTAAATGGGTTAAAATCAAAATAAATTCAAGCCCAAAAAATAGATAGGAACCTATATCTTCCCTTCGTAAATGAGAGCAAGTTAATACCCAAATCCATGTTGTTAAGTGGAGAGCATAGATTAATGCAAATCATTTCTTGGCGGAAGTTTTACTTACTAAAACAAGGGTTTCATCAAACTAATTGTAAAACTCCTCATCTAGTCATAGAACAAAGATGACAACACCCCTTTCTATGTTCACTAATGATTGAGAAAGGAGATTTCAATTTCTTTGACCCAAAATCTCTTATTTTTACTTCCAAAATACTCAATGAAAAGAAAGAGAGAACAACACTTGCCATCACCAAATCCCATGGATCACTCAACCAACCTCATGAAATAACCTCTAACACCCATTTTCATAGAATCAAGGATCGAAGCACATGGATTGGCGTACTTGAGGAATAGGACAGATGAAGATGAATGATGTAATAGGGAGAAGAATTACTCTACTTATTGAACTTGTGGATGGATGGCTAAAGTTAGTCCCAAGCACATCCATAAGGATCGAAAATATACAAGAGTTACATAGTTAAAGCTATGAAAAGCAAAGAAACAAAGGGAATAGCTATCAACTCAGTGGATGGATGACTAAAGTTATTCCCTCCACATCCATGAGGACTTACAAAAATCACATAATGAAAATAAAGCTTAAAACTGAAGAAAATGAGATAGAAAAGTGATTTAGATTATGAGAAAATCACCTTCTAAGAGGATATGCCACTTTAATTCACAAACACCCTTGTTAATTACCTCAATTTGCTTTGGATAGATTGTTTAATGTCCAAGAGTCTGAGCAAGGTGCTTAGGATCAAGTTTCTATGGAGTGTTGTTGTCCAAAGTCAAGAGGGTGGTAGGTAGGAAGTGTCATTAAGAGGGGAAGGAGTCAAGAAGCTCTTAGGAGCCTTAGGCAAAAGTTCCAATCTTTTGAAAAGAGCTGTCGAGCTCTTATATATAGAGCCCAGGTCACGAATATCTGTGATATTCGTGTTGGTTTGGCCAAACAAACCAAAATTCCTGAAAATGCTTTGTACCCTGAAAATTCAACCAGTCGAGCTTCCTAGGGATCGACTGAATGCTTTTGTAGTTAGCCATCATATGGTGTCCGGCTAGTCAATGGGCACATTGTCAGATCAACAAGTGCAGCTTAGCCTAAATTAAAGGGAGAAACAAGTATTTCAGAGACTCTTTCTATTCATTTCCACTATATTCTTTGCTCGATTTGTTTTGAAAGAATACTATGTTTAGGATTTTAAAAATATGAGCCTGAGAACATGGTGGTAACATCTAGAGTTGCACCAACTAAAACTTGTTTTGCAAAAGATTCCATTTTGGTCACAAAAAAAAAAAAAAAAACGTTTTGTCCAAAATAGGTCGTTGAAGGGTTTAAAGCTTGATCCTTAGAACTCCTGTGTTGGAACTCGCACAGATTAACACCTCTTGTTTTCAACATCGAGAACTCAAAAGGGAACGCCCAAGTATCAAGGCTAGTAAAAAAAATGGGGTGTCTACACTACGGTCTTACTATCAATGACATCTTGGATCTCTTGATGAAGGCAAAAATACCAGTTAGTTTCATGACCATGCTGTTGACAGAAATCACAATACTAGGTTGGATCATATTTGGCCAGGAAAGGATCAGAGAGAGGACAAGGATCAAGAGGCTTGAAATACCCATTATTCGTCAACACTTTCAATGCTCAAGTCAGACTCATATAAAGAAGATGGAAAGTTTTATTTTGGATATGGATCAGGTTAGTTGTTTGGGATTCACATTGGCGAATGGATTGGCTAGACTAGTATGTGTGGTAACTGAGTTAATCTTCGGTTTGGAACTGGTACTACCACTAGAATTCGTATTCTGAGTGAATGATTTATTCGCGGGCTCAACTCCTCCTCCGATCAGCCCTTGATTAATGGCATCCTCAATCTGAACTTTGATTTCATGTAGGTCCTTAAAGTTGGAGAATGGAAGGACAATCATTTGTTGCAGCATCTTCGGTTGTAGATTCCGTACAATGGTACGAACCTGATCTTTCTCAGAGGGTCTAGTTGTCATTCTAGCTGTCTTCTTTCTCCATCTAGTGACAAATGCACCAAATGTTTCCTTGGTCTCCTTTTTGGTTGCCTTAAGCTCTCAGGTCATTACCTCTATCTAAGTATTATAGGATTATTGAGCTACGAATGCTTCTGTTAACTCCTCTATGTTTTTCTTTACTAAATCTTCCAACTTGGCATACCAAGTGGCAGTAGCTCTAGAAGGAGTTTTCCCAAACAATGATAGTTTCTAAGATCAAGACAGATCCATAGGTTTGAGAATATCAAAAAAGAGCACAATATAGACAAATGGGTTTTCAATTCCATCAAATTGGTCCACATAAGGCATCTTGAATCGTTTTGGAAACCTTACTGTGGTCTCAATGTAGCTGTGATGGATAGAGTTAATCCCTTGAGACTTTTTGAATACCTTCTCAAGTTTAGCTATCCTTTATATAGCCAGGTCAAGCTCATTCAAATCAAGAGAGAAAAGGCCCTCGATGGGTTGTGTCAGAACTTTGGGAGGTTAAGTGTGGATCATCTACTTTTGTTGTTCAAAGCCTAGAAATCCTAAACTAACAGAGGTGGATCAAGAATCAAATGAGCGGGTGAGATAGACCGAGTAGTAAATGCCCTAGATAGGTGTTGCATTCCAGCAATAGTCTCATCTTGTACAGCTACCATATGATTCAGAGCATCACAATTCACTACAAAGTTGTCGGCATCTCTACCAAATCAATAGGAGTCTATGCCATGGTTGATACTGCTGGTCTAGCAACTGATGGACAAGAGGGATGTGAACCGATTGAGGAAGAGTAACTAATCTGAGCTGGTGATGGCTGCTTGGTTTTCCTTCTTCTTACCAGCGGTAGAAGGGATACTAGCTGTCACGACCCGAACCCGCCCCTATGGGTTAAGGCCATAACCGACCAGTAATCACGAGTGATTACCTACGGCCTCAACTTAATAAGTCAAAACTCATTAGAGAAAAAAGGGCCAAAAGGAAGCAATTTAAAACTTTGTCCATAGAGCTGTGCTTATATGCACACCATAACATTTCAAACATTTATATGTTAATAACTCACATCAGAATATGTACTAATACAAAACACTGTACATACAGGATCATCCAGATTTAAGTTAGCTAAACCCAAGACTTATATACAACAATGGTCTGATGATTTCGCCAACAAAACAAAACTATGAACAAAGGACCAAAAAGGGCAAAGACAGTCTCATACGTGAGACTTTTGGGCTGACTCTTCGAAACTCTAACTGTTTCTCATAATTCACCGGGGCTGGTTTTGGACGTCCCTCGGCTCACCTACATGTACATGAATGAGCGTGAGCGAATGCCCAGTGAATAATATCAACAAAAAAAAAAGAGATACATAAGCAATTATTGAAACAGTTACAGCAAACGGCCCTTGGCCCAATCATTTGTGTCAATCGGCCTTCGGCCCAATCATTTATGTCAATCGGCCTTCGGCCCAATCATTCATGTCAATTGGCCTTCGGCCCAACCATTTATGTCAATCGGCCTTCGGCCCAATCATTTATGTCAATCGGCCTTCGGCCCAATCATTTATGTCAATCGGCCTTTGGCCCAATTATTGATGTCAATCGGCCTTCGGCCCAATCATTTATGTCAGTCGTTGTCCGCCATTCAAACTAATGAACTTACATAACTTACATGAACAATAGGACAACAACATATTCCAGATATCTTATTAAGATATTACTCACAGTGATCGGCTTGTGGATTTGCCCTGGAGCTCAACCCTACACATTCCATGAACACAAAAGAGTCACTAACAATTCAATCCGTTCTAAATTCACATTTTCCTTTTTAGGCTTTATTTTTATCTCTTTAACTCATTTACAATGTTTAACACATGCCTAAGAGTGCTTGCAAGTGAAAGAGAACGGAAAACGAAACACAGAATGCGAAAACAAAATTTCAAAAAACAAGGTCCCCACTCGAGCGGGAGCGTGGACTTCCCCGCTCGAGTGGACCCTTGAGACCTGCAAAAGTACTAGTTAGGTCGAATTTACGCTCAATCATCCACACTGGCGCTCGAGTGGAAGGCCTCTCGACATGGCTCCTCGCTCGAGCGTGAACTTCCCCGCTCGAGCAGATGCTATGTCTACAAAAAATACTGGATGCATCATTTTTACGCTTGAGCATGAACTCGGATGCTCGAGCGAAAGTTCATCCCACATCGATCCCCGCTCAAGCGTGAACTTCCCCGCTCAAGCGGACGCCAAGCCTGCAAGAAAATACTGGGAGCTCGAAATCTCCGCTCGAGCGTCGGTTCTCCTGCTCGAGCAGACATCAAAATTCTGGGTTTCCTAGATTGTGTTCTTGAGCTAAAATTCAACTCTCAACCAACGTTTCATGCATTTTATAGCTCCAATTCCACACATACTTGTACTAACATGGTATAAACACCAAAACACATCATCATGGAGCTCAATTTCAAAGATTTAACACATGCATGGCTCAAATTGACACCAAACTCAATCCTAACATACACATTCACGCATTCAAAGCTCTTATCTCCATAGATTGTACATGCATGTGATGTCTAGCTCCCATTCTCAACTTAGATGATACCAATGGTGATTATACATGAGCTTCAACTACAAATTCACATGGATTTCAACCAAATTGCAACATGAATCATGTAATTCAAGCTCAATTATGCAAATTCCAAACGATTACATACATGCATGCATATATGGTCTTCCAATTCAACAAAACAAATTCAAAACATGCTCTTGACCATTAATTAACTTTGAACACACAAGATTACACCTTAAACTCATGAATTCAAGAATCAATTGCTCACCTAGAAGCCCAATCTATGGTTAATCCTTGAACTAGACTTCAATTATCCAAGTTTTGAGTCAAAATTTACACAATTCTCTCCCTCTCTATCTAACAGCCGGCCCTCTCTCTTCATAGAGTTTTTCATCAGCCAAATGAAGCTAAAGGAGAAAAATGAGGGTGTAGTGCTCAAATACAACAAATCCCAATAGCCACAATTAATAATTTTAAACAATTTGAGCACAATGCCATTAAATAAATCAATTTAATCTGGCCCGAATCAATTTTCAATTAAATTTCACTGTAAGCTCTAAAAATTCCGCTAATCACAATGACGCGACCAATTTCGAGTTTCATGGCCGATAAGGCCTTCAATTTAATTTCCAAAGTAGGTAATCAAACAGATATTCCTACGGTGAACAGATAGAAATTCAAAACCACATATTTTCCCATAATGGCACACAAAATCATATTAAACACATAATCATACTCAAATTAAGGACCAATTAGCACATTACCGAACAGGGTTATCACACTAGCACTAGATGCCCTTGGACCAAATCACTAATCTAGCAAAGCTGATCAGTGTGAGTCCACAAAACTTGAAGATAGTGGATTAGTTTTCTTTGAAGATATGATTATTGAAAAGCCTAGCAAAAAGAAAGAAAAACAAAAACCTTGATCAGACAGCACTTCGGTCGAACCTTACCATTCACATAAGATCATTGTACTAACAATAAAAAACACTGTACCCATAATTCTCACAATTGATATACCTGAACCATTAATCTAAAATCAAGAACCCTTGTACCAATCCAACGCATAGTACATAATAATAGGTAGTGAGAACAAACATCCCTATAGGAGTGAGGGTTACCTGCCTAGCTTTGGAAACATATTTAAAGTTTTTCTATTCACACAAAGGTATCATAACATTCTGGAATGGGAGAGAATCCTATCCTAAGTTGTAATGCACTACAGTGCAATAGGTAGGATTGGTCAAAATAAGTGCCTCAGCATGATCACTGATATACCTCTTACCATTTTCACTTAACAACAAAAGGGGATCAAGCGATACATTAGCAAACTAAATCCAAGGGTTATGTTTCCACCGTGATAGAGCCCATGTCCGACAAGCCATCCAGGATATTAGATAACAAACATATAGAAGGTAGTGAATCTCAGTTCAGGGATTTAAAGTGAACCAATGCAAATGTAATGCGACGAACATATAGAATGTGCTGAATCTCATATTAGAATCATCAAGTCAAGTTCTCTAGTGTCCCCAATGAAGTCGCCAGAAATCGTGGGATGTCATGGAAGGTATCAGTGGGATCTCCTGAAGTGTTTTTGATGTGCCTGATAGTTCACCCCTGTTTGGTTCACAAATGTGCGATGTGAAGCGAGTAAGGGTCCAAATTTGGCAAATCCATAAAAAAATTGCTAATCACAAGAAATGCCAAATGGGGACCACGTCACCAAATTTAGAGTCTCTACCTAATCTTTTTAGGAAACTAAGAAACCCTAACTCATGCCCAAAGGCCATAGTCCATCATAACCAAAGTGCCTTGGCTCGAGAGTTTAGGTATGACAAGGAAAGGTCATGAATTGAGCACCCCCACTCACTTGATCAAAGATCGACCTCTACTAATTCTTGATGTGAGACTTATTAACACGATATGATCATATAATCCAATTATTAATGCTATCTTTACTATGTATAACATACAAGTATAGATTAGATCACCTATGTTGGAATGTTCTATTCTCTTGCCATTTGAAAAGGTTATCAAAGCAAGAATCTCATGAAAATAAAGATGAGATAATTGTCATGCGAAGAGGTTGAAATCATCCCAACTTTGGCAATGAGGCCTCCATTCAATCAGCAATCATAGAGATATAACACATAAGCATATAGTCTCATGGTAGCATGATGGACACAATAAGAATCAATCACACACACGATGCAAAGATGATAGAGGCTCACCTAGTATTCCTCCACACTATGCCATGAGCGTAAAGGGTTAGAAATCAATGCGTGATTCTAGATACAACAGTAAATGATATGTAAGAGAAAATGAAAGAAGACTTACTGGGTACTCCAACCAAGTGCAATAGAAAACAACCAATTAGAAATGTGCATGATCCTAGATGTAAAAGACTACAAAATACAAAATAAGACCTATGAGCTCGGACACTATCAAGATGGCATATAAATCATCAAAATCAAGATAAAAAAATAGTCTGAGCTCAGATCTAAAGTAAACATGTGAAGGCATGATGACAGAATAAGAAAATTCAAACAAAATAGATAAAAGAGAATGAGAGAAGGGTAGGGAGAGAAGATACCCATTCTAACACGCACGAAAAATATAATAAATGAACACTAAACTAAAGCTAGAATAAAGTAAAATACTCCGATAAAGATAAGGAGGTCCTAGCCTTCATGTGCATGGAAACAACTATAGACTACCCAAATCCAAGAAAGAATCAGCAGCTACTGTTTGAGGTGCATCTGCCTAAGGTGTTCAGTAGCCATGCTCAAGAGATGCTTTCGAGAGGGTTTAGGCTACTCAAACTTATTATTCTGGCTTGAAGAGTCTTCATCTGCGATTATACCTTGATATGATTAGTTGGCTTATGTCCTTATTTGGGAGTTGTCTAGTTCGTTTGTTTTTTTTTTTTTTTTTTTTTTTTTTTTTTTTTTTTTTTGGTAAGTAAGTCATAAAATAAGGACAATGAAATTATAGATGTTTACAAGGGGCACACCCCAGGCACACCCAATAACAAATAATAAAAACAAACATAAACAGCATAAACTACAACTACACCCCCCTAAGAAAAGAGGGGGGCTAAACAAAAAACACAACTGAAAACACAATAACCCAACTCTGCCCATATATCTTTTTTGTCCTCAAGTAACCCCTACCATCAAAGTAGTAGTTGGGAACTTGAGATAGATATATGGGCAAAGACACACCAAAGAAAAAACATCCCAAGGCTTATAAACATAGCAAACACTCACAATCAACAACCTTCAAGCCGAATCAAAGATGAAAACTAACCCCACATGCCCCCAGTCTCTACTGCAGATAAATCATTGAATCCAATAAGGGTCTCACTCCTCACAGCCGTGACATCCAAGCCACTTAACTAAAGCCATGACGAAGGATAAAATATACCCCATGAGAGATCCCAACAGAGTCACATGAAGCTCGCACAATCAGTAACCATAAGCCACGGTCAAGGGAGTTGAGTGAAGAAACAATAGCCCCTCTGCAACAAACCAATACACAGTAAACAAAATCATGAGATCAATCATCACATCTCCCAGTCCCTTCCTTGATAGATCACAAGCCTCAAACCCCACGACAGTGTGCCCTTTCACTCCATGTCAGGCATGGCGAAATGATCAATTAGGATGGGTCACGTAAAGACAAGAAGCAACTAGAAAACCGGTAGCTATCCTCTCACTCATCTCCCAGTCTCTAACTCAGCTGGTTCTCGAACCACTATTCGCCAAAGCAGTGACTCCCCAATCACTCTTGGCGGAGATGGCTCAAAACCACCCTCGTATCGACTCACATGAAAATCATACGATCAATCATCATAAAATAATCAACTATAAATTGATCCGCTGCAAAGAGACTAAACAAAAGATTTTCTAAAATGAACCCAATAAATGGACCACTAATAAAAAATCAAACAAATAGTGGCCGAAAAATAAAGCCAACATCTTCACCAAGAATAGTGGCCCACGGACAACCTAAAAATGTGGCCCACCACGTGTGATTAAGTACCACTGATAAAACCCGTATAAAGTCAACAAATTAAACCCACTTACTTCAAACCCAAAACAAACTCAATCCCTGCAGAACCAATCACGTGCCTACAACATGCTTCTAGAAGGAAGCTCAGCAATATTATAACAATATACAATTCAAAACCACAAACCAGCCCCCCGTTTTTAATTTGAAACCGGCTCCAATTTCAAGCGGGAAAACTGGGGCAAGCAAACAGATGTAACGTGTGCAGAATACCTACACTCCATAGCTGACGAGCATTCCAGCTATATGTAAATAGCACCATCAGCCATCATCATCACTAGAAACCCATGCGCAGGAGCGTGGGTCCATACAACAAGGTCGACTCACGCAAGACTGTATGCTGTTCTTGAACAACGACGCCGAATCTGGAGCACAACACGCGTGATCTAGAAAAAGCAGATCACCATGATTCCACCACTAGAACCACAACTCAACCACCGGATCTGGAGCACAATACGTTGACCAGCAACTACCATCTAGAACACACGGCAAACTCTAAAAACTCACCGATCATCCACAAATCACGACTGGGAGTATATTCCTAACCATGTAGTACACATATACGCCGTCGGAATATACTCCAACAAAGACCAAATCCAGTCGGCGTCCACGATTTGCAGTAGAGACGTCAGTCCACGATTTACAATCAGCGAAGCTCACAAACCTAGCAAACCCATGAATGATGGAAAGATGAGTCCACCACCAAGACCGGCAAGACCACTTCAACTGCTAGACTCTCACGCACTCCCTGTATCAACGGCTATAGAACAACTTGACCACGAAATCAAACACGCCGTTGCCAGAGAACACAGACCACGATCCACACAATGAAACAAATCCACTGCTGACGACATAGAACTAGTCAGCACAGAACCAGAACTAGAACCAGCCGATTACAATAACCTTCGGTGAGGATAAACACTGCGCCGACAAACAAGTACATCCGTACCTAGGAACTGGACGTCCATCTTCATAGACTCATTCTTTCCACAAACAGCCGAAGCTTAGATTTTGATGCTTTGACACACAACTCTAACCTTCATGAAACCATGGTCACCATAACACACAAACCCCGCTGAATGTTTCAATCTGAAATTCAGAACAGCCTCTGAATCACTCACTAACCAAACCAGACAAAGAATCTAATAAGGAACATCAAAGAAACTCCATCGGTAACAACGGAGGGAGCTTTCTCTCTCTAGATTCTAGAGAGAGAAGCTCTCAACCTCTAGTTCATTTGTTGAGCTCCTATATAGTTGTGTACAGCCATAGTTGAGTATTATCATGTCTATAGCCTCTCTATCTTTATGAGACCCATCCTAATAGTGGTCTTTAAGCTACTCCCATCATAGAGCGAAGGAGATGTTGCCATAGGGATTAAGGATTTGTGTTGAGTGCTCACATTGTGCGATCGGCTTTACCTATTATACTGTTGTTGCAGTGGCTCTTTGTTCACTATACTCCCTTAAACTATTGATTATGGTAACTGACTGTGCGAGCTTTCATATGACTAGGATTTTCATGGCGTAGACCTTTTCCTTCATTATGGCTTTGCTTGAATGGCAATGGTAATCACAACTATAAGGATGCGAGATGCATATTAGGCTCCATGTTTTCATCCATGGTAGAGACTCGGAGCATATGGGGGCATGTATCATTTTTTTTGTTGGTCTAGGTGGTTGTTTCAGCTTGCTTATTCTTGTTTTAGTAAATGTATTTGTTAGGTGCTTTAACTATATTATGTTTTTAGCTACTTGTATACTTGCCCATGTATCCTCCCTGTGGGAGCCAGAAAAATATAGGTAATATAGGTACTAGCTTATTGGGCCTAACCCAAACAAAGCCTACAATGGGTCCAGCCCAAACAAATATTACACCCCCCATCTATATAAAGGAGGGGGCATCCCAAAGTGCAAGGTATGTCTCATCTCTCTCTACAAAACACACACCCCTTCAAATGTATATATTATTTACTCCCGTGATTCAATGACTAACTTCATCATCAAAGAGTCCCCGGCCGACAACCCCGGTTGCATGGCACCGACTATGTTCATCATTGCAGATCTACAGGGGTGAAGCTCTCCTCTTTGTTGGATCTCTACAACATCCATGTGAGAGGATATTTCATGGTCTCACACTCCCGAAGTTCACATTTATTGTCTTTGATGGTAAGGGTAACTAGGTGATATAAAAGATACATGGGCATAGTGTTATTATTAGGTTAGTGGTATTGGTGGCTTATGTAGTGTGATTTTTGTGTATATTTGTTAAAGGTGCCTTTTGTTTAGTGTTGCTAATGTATAGCTCCTAGTCTATGTGTCTTCTTTATTGATGGCATATGTAACTAGGGGTGAAGTAGTAAATTATTTGGATTACAGGAATAGCTTGGGGCATGCATCTTGTAAACTTGTATATTTCACTGCTTTATTTTATGACTTTCCCATCCCAAAAAAAATGAGAAGGTAGGTCCAACTTATCCTCGTGGAGGAAACTGTGCCTAGTTTTTTACATTCTTAATAATCCATAAAACATAAAAGAAAAGTAATTAAGTCTCCAATGAGGATATAGAAATTCTCACCCTCTAACTCATAAAAACGGGTATAAACTACTTGAATTCCTGAAATAGTGATGAGAAGGGAGATTCAAACAATTCTTGTGGAGGAAACCTTGCTTGGGCTTCTATATCAATCAAAATCAATCAAAATAACAAAAAAAATGAGACTCTAATGAGAAGAGAGGGGTTCCTTTCCTTCTAATCATGAAAGTGAGTATACGCTACTCAAGTCCATGTAAAATAGGTTTGAAAGGGGAGATCCGGTCCTAGGCTTTTAACCCATAATAAATCAAGAGAAAACAATTTGGACTTGGACAAAGTCACCATATAGGCCTCCACTAACTATAGAAAAGGGGAGAAGAAGAGAGAATCTAACTAAATTACGAGCTACAACAAGAATAATGATCTCAAAATCCCAAGGAAACTCCAAGAATAAAGAAATAGCGGTAGAAGATGCAACAATATTCAAGAATGGCAATAGGGATTACCTCTAAGCAAGTAGAGATAGGGCACAAGCTAGTCAAAAACTCCAATCGAAGCTCGCTTTGGCCAGTAGAGATCTCTAGCTCCGAGTTTCCAAGCAAAGAGATAATGAAAATAGTCCAAGTATATGAATATCAAAGTCCAAATCTTATCAACTCTCACTTAGATTAATTAACTTAATTACCTAATTAACTAATTAACCTGGAGAATAAAATTAGGAGTTTAGAACTAGGAATTGTGAATTTAGAAAATTAGAGCCAGTCCCTATTCCTCCAAAATGAGGGGTTTAAATAGGCTTAGGGGGGCTTGCAATATGCCATTTGATCCCTTAGGATCCAAATGGCATATTCGAATATCCTTGGGGACACCTTATAAGAGGACTTGTTTGGCTCACTGTGAACTCTCCTTTTTCGCGCCCCCTTTCAGAAGGTTTGAAAGAAGGCCTCACAGTTCGAACTCCCGCGGTTCTGAATCTAGTTTCACAAGTGCAATGTAAAAATGATAAACACTAAAGAGTCAAAATCTGGGAAATCTTTTTGGAAAATTGATTTTAAATCAAATAATGCCAAAATTGGACCACTTTGCCAGATACAGAGTCGCCACCTAAATATTTTGTTTTTGGGAAAATTTAGGAAACCCTGACTCGAGCCAAAGGCCACGTGTCCATCATCACCAAAGTTGCCTCGGCTCGGGAACTTAGGTATGAGAGGGGAAGGTCCTGAAATGAGCACCCCTGCTCGCCCGATCAAAGATCGGCCTCTATACTAACCATGATATGATGTTTTATAAACATTATGTGTTCTTATTCTGGTTATTAAACTAGCTTTAGTATGTGACGCACACAAGCAAGTATAGACTAGTCGCAAGACTTGGAACAATTCAACTCGTGTTTGTTTTCGAAAATGGTTTAAATTTGCCACCCTCAAGTGGGCTTAAAAGATGCGGATTTGCCACCAAACTTAGTGGGCTTAAAACTTACATTTGTTGAATTGTTCCAATTCAAACAACAAGCCTTCATCCACAGGCATTCAAGCAATTTAGCTTTTAAGCACATAGCCTAATGGCAAGCATGCTAATCATGGCAACATGGCAATCACACTCATGCGAGTATGCTAAAGCGTAAAGACTCACCGAGTACTCCAAGCCAAAACAAAACAAAAACTAGTTAGAAAGATGCATGATCCTAACTATACAAGATGTCTAATTCAACACATGCAATAATGCAATTAATAGGCTTGGCTACTAATATGGCATATAAATCAATTTTAACAACATACGATTAAACACGTATTCAAAAAAGATATTGAAATGACAATGCAGTTTGAATGATGCGCTGAGCCTCGGTGCATGCAAAACAAATGAATGGATGCAACATGAAAGCATAAGGTATGCTAATTGAAAATGCCCTAATCTAACCATCGAAAGCGATTAAATAAAAGGAAGAAAGATGTGGGGTTGGAAGACATACACACACACGCACACTTATTACAACATTACGCCTTTGCGAAGGAGGGTCCGAATGAATAAAAGCTAACCAACTAGTTACGCTAATTAAGCTAACTAATTATTACAAACCGATACTAATTGACTATTCTAAGCTAATTATTACACACCGAAAACAAATAACTAGTTAAACTAACTAATTATTTACAACAATTTTAATTAGCTACAACTAATTAATTATAGCATGCATCTAAGCTAGATATTTAAGCAATAAATAAACTTGAAAATGCAAGAGAGGCTGATGCACGTGCTTGGTTTCCACTCGAAAAGTCGTTGTTTTGCTGCTGCAAGCCTCTGTCTTCACATTTAAACACCAAAAATTCTGCCAACTTCCAGAATACCTCTCCTCTGCCTCAGGAACACACTGTGCAAATTTCATTGGTGGCTAACAAGGGGCCTTTCAGCTACCAATGGTGGCCGGTTGACTGCTGGTGGTGGCTGGTCAGCCACTGATGACATGAACCCCTCTTTTTGCTATAACAGAGAGCAGACAGAGCAAAACAGTGTATTCTCACAGGTTTGTGTGTACTATTTACACTCCTTATCATCAAACAAGCTCAAATGAGTGAAACTCTTGGCTCTCAAACCACTAATCAAGCAATTTCCATGCATGATGACCAAAGAACCAAGTTTGTACAAGTTAATGAGTGCAAAACAAGACTCAAAAAGACCATCACCCTATCATGCATGATGGTGACCAAGGAAAGTAGCACATTTCATCATTTTTGAGTATGAAATGTCCCATTTTCCTTATGTTCGATTTAACGTCCAATCCGACCGCATGTAATGCAACACGAAAGATGCTTATCTTGCCTCTTTTACTTGTCCAATTTTATTTACTCATTTCACATTACCGATTCATTCTTTAATCGATTAAGTGCAAAAGTGAGTGTCCTCTAATGGAAAGAAGTGTCAACCAAGGGGTAATTGAAGGCATGAGAGAAATCATGCCATTGGGAATGAACCCTCAAAGAGGATTAAACCATTAAGCATAACCTCAATCTTAAGGTTAAAGGATCCCAAGTTTGAAACAACTCTCAAAAGCAAATAAAAGAGTGAAGCAAAGAGGGAGGTTGCAAAGATTTTAAGTGCTGAAATGAAGTGCAAAACAACACTAAAACATGCTATTAACTCAAAACAATGACGATCAAAGCATTAAAATATCATGCTAGTGAAGGAAATAACACTACAACCATGCAATACAAGCCACGACTGAACTAACCAACCTAAAACAAAGCCAAAACAGGTCAAAATAGAGGCAAAAACATGCTGGACTAGAGCTAAGTTAAGCTAGAAAAACATGCTAACTCATGAAGCTAACTAGGCATGCAAACATGACACAAAGAGGGGAGGCTAACCCCTCTAATTTTGGACTTCAAAATTTGATTTTTACCACTGAAAAACCTTTGAAATTCAGTGGTTAAAAGGCTCAAAAAAGTTGGTTTGAAAGTGATGAAAAATGGTACAAACGCTTAACAAACAAAGGTGCAAGAAGGGTAGACAACCCCTTAACACAAAATAGCCTCAAACCACCATTTTTAGGTCATAAAAATAGAGATTTTTACACTTCAAAACCAGCCTTAAAATAGTAAGAAAGGATGGCAAAACAAGTATACAAAGCAAGCTCAAATAGGGTAAGTTCTATACCTTTGTAGCAAAGCACAATATAGGCACAAATCTGAGCTTAAACCACCTTTTAGAGCTCAAAGGAGGCTACAAGTAATCTCAGCCCAAAGATGAGAGTGTTTGGTTAAGGGTTGATGTGCAAAAGCTAAGAGAAACTAAGCAAGTGTATGCAAAATAACAAGAGAGAGAGAGAGAGAGAGAGAGAGAGAAAGAGAGAGAGAGCGAGAGAGATTTTTGTTCTAAAAATGCTAACCCTCAAAAGTGGAGGAGGACACCCCCTATATATAGAAAAACAAGTCTTGAGCTTAGAAACATCTCCCCATACACGTGTATGGAGATGCAGCTCAGTGAGCAACAGCTGGCACAATTGGCAACAAATATCTGGAAATATCTGGAAAAAGAGACTGGTGGCCGTCGGCCACCACTGATAGTCAACTGGCCACCACTAGTGGCCGACCGGCCACACCCATGCCCGACAGCCTTGGGGGGTGGCCAACAGGTCACCAAGAGGTCCAGACACCAAGTTTTGGTCCAAAACAAGGCACAGAAGGAACAAGGTTCAAAGGCTCAAAGACAGGGCATTCCCCAAAGGACTTCGGGCACTTAAAACGAACACTAACACACAATCATCGAGTGCACGAGTTGTTGTCCATCGTATTTCCACAAAAACCTATTTGCCTCTACAAAAATGATCCGATGTGCTCGCCTAGACAGATCTTGCCTAGATGTGTTTGCCCTTCTCGAAATTGTCAGACGTTTTGTTCACAAGTTCTCTGGCCGAGCAAGTTTGATCATACCAAAATTCTTGGTACATTTCCTCTATCTTCTCATTCATTATGGTTTTCCAAGCTCTATTTTTTTTTAAAAAAAAATAGATCAAACATTGGAAAACACAATACCATGGCCAAAATGAATGAAAATGTACCATTTGCCTTCAAAACATTTTGAAAAATAGGTTTTGAAGGTCTAGAGAACTCTTTGGCCAAAGAAAGTGTAGAAAGGTTTGTCTTTGTTCATCCCTAACTTATTGTTTGAAGCGTTCTCTATTTTCATCATCGAAAGCATTTTATGGAGCACCTAAGTCTTAAGGCTAGTAAAAAATAGGGTGTCTACAGTTTCCCCTCTTGGACAACACTCGATACTTCATTTTAATGATATGAGTGGCAATTAAAGCCTAGAGACGATCCTTTTGACAAGGTCCTAAAATAAGGTCTAATCAGGGCATGCAAAAATGTAGTTGGTTGAACTTGAGGATTGTCTACATATCTCTTTGCAAGGAATCAAATAAGCGTAGTTTAGGGGCAATAGTGTGAATGCAATGCGATGTTCGACAACCCAATTGAACGTAATGCTAGTTTAGGGGCGATGGTTTAGGGTTGTCTACATTCTTTGTTTTCATCATCGGAAGCTTTTTATGGAGCGCCCAAGTCTTAAGGCCAGCAAAAAAATAGGGTGTCTACAGCTTCCCCTCTTGGACAACACTCGATACTTCATTTTAATGATATAAGTGGCAGTTAAATCCTAGAGATGATCCTTTTGACAAGATCGTAAAATGAGGGCTAATCAAGGCATGCAAAAATACAATTGGTTGAACCCAAGGGTTGTCTATGTATCCCTTTGCAAGGAATCAAAACAGTGTAGTTTAGGGACGTAGTGTGAATGCAATGCGACGTTCGAAAACCTAATTGAAAGTTGGGCTTATACCTTTCACAAAGCTAGTTTGAAAGTTAGACTTACATGTACCACACTGTCGGTAAGTTACAATGAAATGATCATAAAGGTGCGAAGATGGCAAAATACAAGGGAAGATTCGTGCAAATGATATATAGTATGCTAAAGGACGGCAGATATGATGAATAGAACCTTTTTGTATTTGCACACATGGAGGAGGTGGACAATTTCAAACATGTTTTGCGGTTGCATGTGCAAAGAGGAAAAAGCAAATGATATGTAGTATGCTAAAAAAGGTGGATATGATGAATACAACCTTTCTATATTTTCACACATTAAGGAGGTGGACAATTCCAAGCACATTTTATAGGTGAACATGCAAGGAGGAAAAACAATCCAAACATGCATCGCATGAGTGGAGGAAAGAAATTTAAATGTGTTTCCCCCTAGTGAAGAATGGTGATGTATTAGTGTTTTCACACTTCAAGCTGATTGTGGAAACATACTGTGAAAAATTTGCATATGATTGGCAGTCATCTCAATAGGAAACTCCAATTTCGACCAATAGTCAACGAAAGTGAACCCATAGGTGCAATCCAAATACATTTCATGCAAGTGAAGGAAACAATTCAAATGTGCCTCGACACAAGTGAAGGGGGGAAAAAAAGAGAGTATGTAATTGAAAACTTGCATATGACCAGCAATCATAGTAATAGGGAACTCCGATTTCAATTGGCAGTCAATGAAGGTGAACCCATAGATGCAATCCAAACACATTTCATACGAGTGAATGAGGTGTATAAAAGTGATAGCAAACCTAAATGCATTTCATAAAAAAAAGGATGAATGTAATCAATCCTAAATGCAATTCATGCGAAAATGGTGAATGCAACAAAAGTGACAACATGCCTAACAAATTTCATGTGAACAGGGTGAGTGCAACAGAGTGATAACAAACCAAAGCGCATGTCATGTGAAAACGGTGAATACAATAAAAGTGACAACAAGCTTAAATGCATTTCATACAAAAAATGGTGAATGTAGCAAAGTAATAACATGCTTAAATGCATTTCACGCAAAAAGAGTGAATGCAGTAGAGTGATAACATGCCTAAGTGCATTTCATGTGACAAGAGTGAATGTAGATAAAGATGATATAAAGACAAGACTCATGACGGAATGCTAAAACTGGTGCAATAGATACACCTTACAAATAGAAGCAATGCTATTGGTAGAACCTTATAATTTTGCAACCTAGCGTATAGAGCTGCCTTGTTCTGGGAGCCAATGTTTTTCAAACAGCTCAAAGGGGTGCTAAAGGTGGCACCTCACGGATTTGGAGAATTTTACGTATGGGACCATCTCATTCTATGAAGCAACGTTTTTTAAACATCTCAAAGTGGTGCTAAGTGTGGCATCTCACAAGTTTTGAAAAGCAATGTTCTTTGAACATATCATTTTATTGAAAACCAGTGTTTAGAATAGAGCACCTCACGGGTTTTGAAAAGTGATGGTGTACCTCAGCTTTTCGCGCTCCCTTTCGAAAGAATGAATAGCCCTTACAGTTCAGACTCCACTTGTGTTGGTTCTGAATCTGATTTCACAAGTGCAATGTAAAACAGTGGAAACACAAAAAGAGTCCAAATCCGGCAATTTCTTTTGAAAAATCGATGGCTGAATCAAATGCCAAAAATGGAATGCTTTGCCAGATTTCAGAGTCGCCACCTAAATATTTATTTTGGGAAATTTAGGAAACCTGTGACTCGTGCCAAAGGCCATTAGTCTGTCGTCACCAAAGTGTCTTGGTTCGGGAACTTAGGTATGAGAGGGGAAGGTCAATAATTGAACACCTCACTCACCCGATCAAAGATCGGTCTCTACTAATCATGATGTGATTTTTATGTACAATATATGCTCTTGTTCTATATATAACATACAAGTATACACTAATTTCACAAAAAGTTGAAACATTTGATTTCATGTTTGTTTTGAAAAAAAAGTATTTTGAATATGTATCACTTAAAATGGTGATCTCATATATACATGAATCAAAGTATCCCAATTCAACTGATTAGTCTTCATCCACAGGCATTCAAATAGGTATATCAAATAAGCAGTTAGCCTCATGGTAGTATGTTTGATATGACAACATTCATACTTATGCAATATGCTAAAGCAAAAAATGCTTGCCTTAATGTCCGAAGGCGAGTCCAAAAAGAAAGCAAATAGTTAGAAAGAAAATGCATGATCCTAATTTAATGACTAATGCAACACATGCAACGTGCAATTAAGGTTCGGCTACTAGTATGGCATGTGAGTCAATTCAAGGCATGTGATAGCGCATATATGCAAGTAAGGAGTTTGAATTTGACATTTGAATAATATGATGAGCCGAACTTTTATGTATGTAAACGAATGGATGCAAATCCTGAAAAATGCTAATTAAACATGATGTCCCTAATCTAACCATCATAAGCAATGAAATAAAATGGAGAAATAATGGGTGTTGGAAGACATACAACTTATTACATATTTGTCCTCGCGAAGGAGGGTCGGAATGTCCAAATGTTCGGATAAATAATTATTACAAAGCCGAATGACTAATAAAAGAAAAAGGGCTGTCTAATTTATAACAATAATAGAATGCAATGATTGCTCGATGCTCCTTGGGAATTATTCTGTCTGCCTTGCTGGGATTTGTTCTGTTTCACCCCTAGTTACTGCTTTCGAAAAGTGTATTATTTTGCAATTTATTGGAGCCTTGCCGACCCCGAAACGCGACTCAATCGAGCCCCAAATAAATCCAATACTTTGTTTTCTTGTGGAAATCTGTTTTTTGTACCTGAGGTGAAACAGTGCAGATGGGGTATTCCTAGTCATGTTTGTCTTTGTTTTTACCCTTCTCTATCATAAAAATACTCAAGAAATGGTTGGAATCATCTCCAAAACCATCAATTAGCAAGTTGATTGCTTGATGATCTCATATACAATTTGGACAATGATCAATAAATACAATGAATAAACAACCACCCCTCCCTCCTATCATGAAGTGAATTCAAGAAGGGAAGTAGAGCCACTTCAAGATTCATCAAATTATCATGAATTGATGTAAGACAAGCCTTGACACAATAAACTTAGTATAACGTCTGACCGAATTCAATTAATCATGTTGGTTCTTTATGTCGGTTGTAATCCAATTTTAACCAATTTTATTAGCGTTTTTTTAGTACCTTTCCATTTCTTTATCTTTTCTCCTGTTTGTGCAAAAGTGATATTTACGTCCACTAAGTCCAAAAGGCAATAAAGAGAAACAAGCATCACTTAACCTGAAAAACAAATCTTATTATCTTCGGGGGAAATTACAAAGGAAGAGTCAAACTTATTTACAAGCGATAAGCGATTCCAAGTCAAACTCAAGATGTGCAACAAGGACTAGTCAAACTCAAAAGAGTGATAATGACTTAGAAAAATCCAAACTTGATAATAAATGATAATGACACTTTTCTTGGTGATTTCCAAGGGTCAATTAGTCCCTTAAAAGTAAACACACTGATGAATAAAGAGAAATGAAAAATAAAAGATTTTTCTTTAGTATAAGAACATGCATACATTTGGGGTAGTGAACCTCCAAAGAATTTAAACCGTTAAGTATAGAACGTTTTATGCCTTTAGTAGTAAATCCCCTAAGAGATTAAATCAGTAAGCATAGAGTGTTGTATACTTTTGGTAATGAACCTCTTAAGCATGAAACGTTTGATGCCTTTGGTAGTGAATCTCCAAAGAGATTAAACCATTAAGCATAGAACATTTTACACCTTTGGTAATGAACCTCCTAAGCATAAAACGTTTTATGCCTTTGGTAGTGAATTTTCAAAGAGATTAAACTATTAAGCATAGAACGTTTTATACCTTTGGTAATGAACCTCATAAGCATAAAACATTTTATGCCTTTGGTAGTGAATCTCCAAAGAGATTAAACCATTAAGCATAGAGCGTTTTATACCTTTGGTAATGAACTTCCGAAGAGATTAAACCATTAAGTATGGAAGAGTTCCTTTCTTTTACTTGAACCACAATCTTAATTTTTCACAACTTTTTAATCAAAATAAGCAAAGAATGGAGGGAAGTTGCAGAGCTGATTATGCGAAGTTGATTAATTGGTTAGTACAAACAAACTTGATAATTAAAACATAAATCATTGAAATAAATTAAACAGCCTCTTAAATAGCATACAATAGTGCTGAAATTAAGCTATAGAAAGCGAGTAAAATTAAATAGAAACAAGTTAGTAAACAAGTAGAAGGAAGGGTGGCTAACCCTTCCACTTTTTCAACTTCAAATCACATAGTTTAGATGTTGAAAAATAGCCCCAAAAGAATTTGAGAGAAATCTACCACTTTTACTATTCACTGCCGGAGGTTACTATTCACCTCTAGAGGTACTATTCATCGTCGGGGTTACTATTCACCTCCGGAGGTTACTATTCATCCCGTGAGGTAAATTAATAAATTACAACAGTTTATATATAATATTTAAATTACAGCAAATATGTGGGTGGTGTAGCCTTCCCGTTGAAACAGTAAAACAGTATAATAATAATAATAATAAATTACAACAGATATGTGGATAGTGCAGCCTTCCCATTAAAACAATAAAAAAACAGTTATGAAAAAAAGTAAATGAAGTATTTAAACAAATTATATCACATTTTTAAATTAAATGAAAATTTGAGAAAACTCACTTTTTAGGGAAATGATGAATTTTTTGAGTCACAAACTTTCTTTTGATTACTCTCAAGTCTGTGGAATGTGTTCTTAATTCTCAATTCAAATTTTGGAATTACAGCTTTAGTGGTTGGTTTTTGAATGGTGTATTGATGAAATGGAAATAAAAATATCAAAGAAAATAATTTATTTTCCCTCTCTCTCTAAAAAAAACTAATTTTCTTTCTTTCTGATTCTTTTTCTCTTAAATTCTCTCACACCACTTCATTTTCCTCTCTGATTAGCCTCTCCTCTTTTTTGCTAGGCCTCCCCCTTTGAAATCATCCATTTGGTTGCTTTATATAAGCAACAAACCAAAATAAATATAATATAATAATAATAATATAATAAACATAATAATAATATAATAATATAAACATAATAATAATAATAATAATAATAATAATATAAATATATATACATATTGTCTGATGTTTGATGTCGGTAGACCGACATCAAACGAGTTGTTATTATTATTTTATAATATATATATAATATAATATATAAAATATATATAATATATAATTTATACCAAAATACTAAACATATAATATAATATTATAACTATACATAACATACTAAACATATAATATAATAATATAACTTTTTTATCCTATCTAAAATATATATATATATAACTTTTTTTATTATTTTATTTTATACATATAAAATATATAATTTATACCAAGTTATATAAAAATACCAAAAATATGAACAAACACATAAAATTATGTAAAATTACAAAAATACTAAACTAATGAAATATTTAGTATTTTAAAACAATTTGGCCATAATGGTGAAGGTTGAGATTAAAGTTCAAATTCCATCTCTCTTACTGAGGATTCTGTGAGAAACACATTCTAATTGTCATTATCGAGTAACCAAGAGAAAGCGCCCAAGTCTTAGGGCCGGTCAAAATGGGGTGTCTACAGATGGTCTTCGAACATTTCATTTTATTGAAAAGTTGTGCTCATGGGAAAACACCTCACAAGTTTTTGAAAAGCGGTGCTCAGAGGAGAGCACCTCACAAGTTTTGAAAAGTTCTGTTCTTCGAACATCTTATTTTATTAAAAATCGATGCTCACAGGGAAAATACTTCACAAGGGTTTGAAAGCGATGCTCACGGGGAAACAACTTGTAGGGTTTTGAAAAGAAATGTTCTTTAAAACCCTGATTCTGGCCTGTTTGGGAAAGGCTATTAGGGCTAAAAGAGCCAATAAGACAAAATGTCATATCCAACCCACAATCATTTCACTTTTTGTCTCACAACCATCCAAAAAACTACCAACTTTCCAAACACAACTTTTTTAGCCAGGCTAAAATAGTCAAAAAGCCAACTAAAATAGCCAACTTCCTAACTGAGGCCTTTATTGAAAAACAGTGCTTTTGAGAGAGCACCTCATAGGTTTGAAAACTCAGTGTATAGGGCCATGTCATTCAGGGAAACAATGTTTTTCAAGCATCTCGGGAAGCAGTGCTTATAGGGAACCACCTCAGTTTTTATTGTGGAACTCGATGTGTGGGGCCACCTTATTCTAGGAAGTGGTGATTTTTAAGTACCTCGGGAAGTGATGCTTATGGGGAAGCACCTCATGAGTTTATGGTGGAACTTTGCGTATGGGGCTGCCTTTTCTAGGAAGCAATGCTTTTTAAGCACCATAGGAAATTATGGTTATGGAGAAGCACCTCATGAGTTTGTGGTGGAACTTGGCATGTGAGGCTTCCTTGTAGGAAAGTGTACCAGTTTCTATGCTCTATTCTTACAGTTTCTAGAGGTGAGACCATTGAAAATGTAGAGGTTTATCTGATTTTTCTATGAAGAAGATCGAATTTTTGTGTTGGCCCAGCGATGCCCCAAGTTATACAGCCGTGCCGTTGTGGTGACACCATGCCAGTTTTGATTCAAAGTTATACACAGGTCTTTACTCACCATTCTTCACTCACCAATATTATCGAGTAAGCTAACAGGTAGTGCCTTAACTTCCTAGTAGCCCAAACTAGCACAAGACACGTCTTTTCCAAAGGCATGTTACAGGTTTTATACTCTAGCATCTTCTTGCTCAAATAATAAATTGTTTTCTCTATCTTGGTCTCTGACTCTTGCACTAGCATGCATCCCAAAGTGGTCTCAACGACGGACAAGTACATGATCAATGGTTTTACTAGTTCTGGAGACGTTAGCATTGGCGAATTCTGAAGATAATGCTTGATCTATTCGAAGGCCACTTGATATCTATCATCACATTGGAATCTCTTTCTTTTCTTCAAAATCCCAAATAGTGATTCACAAGTTGAGCTTAATTTGGAGATAAACCGACTTATGAATTGCACTTTTTCTAGGAAACCTCAAGCCTCCTTTTCAATCATTAGTTGTGGCATCTCTAGGATGGCTTTGATCTTTGACAGATCAATCTTTGTTCCTTATTGAGTGATGAGAAATCCCAATATCTTCCCTGTCATTACCCAAAACGTGCACTTTTCCAGATTCAATCTTATCATATACTACCTGATTCTCTCAAAGAATGCCTTTAGTACTTCATAATACCCTTCCCTATCTTTGGATTTCACAATCATATCACCCACATAGACCTCAACCTCTTGTGGATCATGTCGTGAAGTAGTCTAGTTGCGGCTCTCTGATAGGTAGCTATAACATTCTTCAAATCAAATGGTATGGCTCGATAGCAGTAAATTCCACACGGTGTAATGAAAGTAGTCTTTTCTTTGTCGTCTAATGCCATTAGAATTTGGTTGTACCCTAAAAACTCATCCATGAAGGATAACAATGCATATTCGATGGTAAAATCTACTAATTCATCAATATGTAGCAATGAAAAGTCATCCTTCGAACTAGGTTTGTTCAAATCCCTAAAATCGACACAGACCTTGATCCTGCTATCTTTCTTCGGAACCGGAACAATGTTGGCCAACCAAGTCAGGTATTTTGTGACTATCAAGAACCCTACATTGATCTACTTGGTGACCTCTTCTTTGATCTTCAAGGCCCAGTCAGGATGGATGCTCCTAAGTTTCTGCTTGACAGGTTAGGCATCAAAATTGAGAAGGATTATGTGCTGTACAATCTCAGATTTGATTCTAGGCATGTTTTTATAGGACAACGCAAAATCATCTTTGAATAAAGCAACTAATTGCCCGCGCTTCTCTAAAGACAGCGTTAAACCAATCTAGATCAAGCGAGGATCCTTTTCAGTACCCCCATTAATTGTAATGATTTCATTGACTATGGGTTTGGCGTGTTTCTCTTCTTCTTATTTAATCAAATTTTTCAAAACCAAAGGAATTTCTTCCTTATTTTTTTTTCAAAGTTTTGGAAATCATGGTCCAAACAATTAACCGAAGGCACAAAGAAATAAGAAAAATCCTTAGAATTTTCATTAAAAATAGTCGACTCGGAGATCACAATAGACTCAAAAGAAAAATAAAAAGGTGACCTAGACAGGACAAGAGCACCCAAGTTACCAACCCCAGAAGCTCTCGACCTTGACTCACTAGAAGAGTCTAACTATGACTCAATAGATTCAGTGGAATCGGACTCTAACTCGTCATCTAATTTTATTCCTTTGAAGCAACCCTTCTCAATAGCCTAGTTTTGATGCTTGCCATCCACAAAATCTAAGACAAGCTCAGTGTAATTGACAGAAGTTTGTTCCATGATCATGAACATCTGTATAGCATTATCCAAGTTCATCTTCTCAGCCTCAAACACATAATTAGTCAGAAAGTTAGGCAGTGCCACTTTGGCAAGCCATTGTTGCACTGTCATCAGAATCACTATCTCTGTCTCCACCCACATCTATATTTAGATCCAAATACTCCTCCTTGTCATCTGATAGCTCATGGTTGAAGAAGATTTCAAAGCGTGGAGATATCTTCTTGGTTCTTTGAACCTACCATGGCTTTGGGAAACCACACAATGGAAAGTCCTCTCATTCTCTAACAAACCGTCCGTTCAAAATGCCTTAGACCAGTTTGTATAGCAGCTCAAACTTCTTGCCTATCATTTTTGCTCTAAATCTCTCTCTTTTTTCATATTTCTTCATCTTCAAGTCCTCCTCCATTAGCTCATAAACTAAGCGAAATGGGTACGAATGATCATTAATTTTAGACGCCATGGGTGTTCCTCACCTTTTGCCCTTTTCCAAGTCCCATTCTAGGAACATAACCTTGCCTGCTCATCATTCAGACTACCTGTGAGCACTGTGCCTTTTTTGAGTCTAAGGCTTGTTCCTACACAAGTGTTGTCCCAACTTGCTTTAATCAATAAAGAGTTGCCAATTAATTTTTAAAAGGGAATTAAGAAATCTTTAATAATGAAAACTAAGTTAACGACCAATCTGTCATAACCAGAAAATTCTAGGTTTCGAGAGATTAGGTACAAAAGGGGAAGGTCATTGAATAATAGCACCCCCTTTTAGCCCAATCTGAAGATTGGCCTCTACTTTGTGATTTTAGTGGTTAATTATTCACAAAATTCATTTTTAAGCCCTAAAACCATTAACTAACCTATAACTAAGTGATTTGAATAAAAGAAATATCATTTACTCTAGTTCCATGAATAAAGCCATATTTTTTATTAAAATAATGATTTTCCACCAAAAAGATAGTTTTAATATAACATGGCTATAAACGTGGACTAAAATAAACAACCCTTAGTAAAACACCCAAAATAACCAATTTTGCATAGAAAAGCATTTCACTTGGATTTTTTAAAGGACAATGCAAGAACCACACATATACTATGGAAGGATAGAGGACTTACCCAGATGCTCACTATCAGCATTTTACGTGCAATACTTGAAATAAATATGACCTAATATGCAACTAATCATACAAAGTAGAAATTTAGGCCATGTTTGAGGCAACTAAAATGATGTTTATGCATAGAAAACAAATAACAAATAAAATGAAAAAAAAAAAAACTATATTATGATTCAAACTAGGCCTAAAGCATGAATTCTATATCATTACATGATCCTAAATATGATTTTCTAAGAAAAATGAATAAACCACGGAAGAAAGGGCAAGAAAGTGAATAAAACTAAGAGATTACATGATGCTATGATGGATTAGTATCCTAACATGTTTGAATACTAAAAATAAACAGATAATAGGTATTGAAATTGACAAAAACATGAAGGTTTACCTACTGGTTTGAATAAACAGAAGGCAAGCGACGAAAGGTGCAAGAATACAAAGGTTTGCTTTCTTGCAAGCCTCCCTCAAGTAAATGTTTATGATTATGTTTGAGTTCTTCAAGCCTTAGAGTATTTTTTTTTCAGTTTTTAAAGTTGTAGTGAGGATGGGAATTTCAAAGCTAAGGCAAGAGGAGAGAGAATACAAGAGTGGAGGGCACTCAAAAACTCACAAAAACTTCTCAAAATTCTAACCCCTTGAAAGGAAGTGTGAACGGTCTATTTTATAGGAAGAGGGGAAGTTTATTGAGCACTCTAGGGCTTTCCATCGCTTCCCCCCACCGCCTCTCTCTAGAAATGCGCCAAGATTGATTTTCCAAAACATGCTCTGTCGCACTTAGATATGCAGATGGACAATTTATGTGCGTACACATCACTCTCATTGGTACATGTGCCATTCGTGCATACATAAGAGCGGGGTCCCATGCCCTTGCCTTGCTAACAGCCCAAGTAAGCTCGAATTACTTTTTTATCAATATTTTTGATATAACAGGCCACTGATTTTGAAAATTTTCTTTGATCAAAGCACAACTGGGCTCTCCTCTCTTCCTTGGGGTTAAAAAGTTAGTTTTTGACTAAAAACAGGTTCAAGGGTCAAATGGTCATTTTCACAAAAAGTCAATTTTTGGTTAAAACAAATATTTACAGCAAGTCTAAACAACCTTCAACATTCCAAAGATGGAGTAGTTACTGTTTCATCATCGGGTGGCTTGCAAGCACCTGAAGTCTTAAAGTTAGTCAAAATGGGGTGTCTGCAAATGCCCCTCTTTGAGAAATGATGCGGAGTAAATGTCAAAGATTCAAGACCACCCCAGTTGACATGACCCTAAGGATTAAAGCAGTGCCAAGCATTCACGTAAGTAATCAAACTCGTAGGTTGCCCACATATCCTTGATTGTAAGGAATCAGATCAACATAGTTCAGGGGTGGTTGTGCAACAGTTCATATGTGCAACAAGCACTCAACATTCATCCAAGCATGCAATCTTTCCAAAAGGAGAGTGGAGCGAGCAGTACCTACTATACGCACCTTGTCATGCCAAAGACTATCCCAAGTTCATTTGTATTACATTCCAAGTTTGCTACATGTGTCAGTCCTACAAATTTTTCAAAGAAAAACATTCCCAAGCAACAATACATGCTGCAGTGTGGTTAGCATGATATTAATGTGTGTCATTCCTTTTTTTTTGGGTGGGTTATGTGTGTCATTCCTTTATTTGCAAGGTCTATATCATGCCTTTTTATTTTGTTCTGTTTCATCCTCGTGCCTTATGAGGTAGGATTTTATTAAATTCCATTCTACTTCATCCCATCCTCGCGTCTTACGAGGTGAGGGTTTATCAATTTCCATTCCATCTCATGCCTTACGAGGTGGAAATTTATTAATTTCCATTCCGTTTCTATCTTCCAAGTGATTCCAAGTGCTTTTCCAAAAAATTTCAAGTGGTTCCAATTGTTTTTCCAAAATATTCCAACCGTTCCAAGTGTTTTTCACCCTTGATGGGCTTTTATATGCCAATTTTCAAGCTTTTCCAAAGTTTGGTTTCCAAGGGAACTCTAATCATACAATTTTTCCAATGGCAAGTATGGTTTTGAAAACAATTTTCCATTCCAATAACAACCCAGCTGGGGGGAAATTAAGGTTTTATTTTCCATGCGGATGCCAAATGATTCGTGTGCTAGTGCTGTGCAGTACCATGCAGTCATGATTCAATTTTGAGTTTAAAAAGTTATGCCTTGAAAGCCGTGCCAATGCTTGAGTTTGAGTTCAGGACATACCTATGCCTCGAGAGGCGGCCAGAAGGTGTAATAGGCTGGCCAAACATATGAGGCATGTGGGCCACATGTGTGCCAATTCAGGAAGTGCAATTGCACTTTTGGTCGACCGCAAACAGTTCTCGTGGACCCAAAAGGTTTTGACAACATCTGAGAGTCTCTTTTCATATGTACTCTTATGCTAAATATCTTCTAAATTCACCATCTCTTTGCTTCCTTAGTGCTTCATACCTCAAATTCCTATTTAACTTTTTAAGTCTTCTCATATTACAGCCATTTTTCTTCTGATTTATGTGACTCTTCAACCATACTCACCAACTTTTTCATTTTTTTCCTCTCTTTTTTTAGGTCCTAGTGATTTCTCCCCCTCTTCCTGCTACAATGATTGCTTTGATGATGATGAGAGTAATGATGATGATGATAGAGAAGATATGCCTTCTTTTTTCATTACTGGTCCAGATATGTCGTCCTCTTCTACTTGATGCTTTAAGCTTGTAAGTGTCTCGACGATTCATCTTGTACTTTCTTAGGATTGTTTCAATAGTTATTTTTATTTTTATTTTTTTCCTTCTCTTGTTAGGAATCATTGTGTAAGATGCTTGGGGAATGCCCCATGTTTTGTAAACAGAAAACTTTTATAAAATATCATAGTTTATGCAATGGAGTCCAATTGTGTTCCTTTTAATCATGCTTGCTTATTAAATCTTACAATGACTCTTTAGACAAGATTTCAAAGGAACATAAACAAGAGAAAATTACAACTCAAAAAGGAAGTCTTACAAACGCCCTAACCACCTAAAACAAACTCTAATAATGACATCGGAGTGCCCTATTGACTTTGAAATATCGTGTGCCCTACGTTAGGGTAAACAATTGAATTGATGAAGATGTGCTTACGTGCTAATGGAACCATCTTGGAATTCAACGCCATTGTGTTAGTCTTCTCGGGTGAAAGTTTTCGGAGTCTCAGCGAATTGCTTTGTGCATCTTGTCTGGTTCCTAGCGATGTTGAGTAGTAGAATAGTTAGCCCTATCGTCATTAATGTAGTCAAGCAAGTTAGGGATGGGAAGAGCTTCATTGGTTTGGTTTTGGCGGAGACCCTAATTTACTAGGAGTCCATTATTGCTTCAGATACCACCCATCTCACTTGGTTTCTCATCTTTCACCTTTTTATTCTTTTATCTCATTTTTTTTTTTTTTTTTTTTTTTGTGCACACCTCACTCTTTCCACTCATCTCACACCTCTCTATTCTTGTCTCTCTTTCTCCCAGATGTGGCTTATGGACAAATTGAAGATGTAAGCAGCTCTTACCCATTACCTGGAAATTTCATGTCACACCCAGTCTTAGCTAGTGTTGATGGCGGAACGTACATAAGGACATTGGTTGGTTCTTCCTTTGACTAGCATTCCTGGTGATGACTCGAGAGATGCTCTCATTTTATGCCCTATTATCCCCCCATCAGATTCTGCAACAATTCAATAAGTGACTTCTTCAAATATCCATTCATCATTTGATCTCCTCATTTGAAGGTGAAGATTGGGGTTTTGGTGATACAGAACACACATGGTTGTTGAATGTATATATTTAATGGCAAGAGAATGAAATCTAATGGATTGAGAAATGCAAAGAGAGAGCATACAAGAGAATAAAGACAAAGTGATTTTGACTTGACTAGCAGTGCCCCTAGTTTATAGTTTTATTGCCACTTTCTATTTGGTTTGGTGTTTCAAAATTTTCATTGAATGGAAATTAGTTAGTTTTGCTTTTATTTGTCATGTTTGAAATCATTATCAACAAAACAATCTAATGAAGTTTATTCCTTTTGTTTTAAAAATGTTTGTACAAATGGTCAATCAGAAAGGAACAAAAATCACTCACCTTGGAAACCCAATATTAGATGTCGATAACTGATGCTAACGAATGAGGGACTCTGGATGGGATGGGCCCGAACTCCAATGTTGAGTTGCCTATGTATCCCAAAAATAGGAATCAGGCTATTCGTAGTTCAAGGTAAGGTTTACTCGGTTGTTAACTCTCTCATTTTTTGCTCTAGCTTTTGCCAAGATTACTCTTCCAACTTTTTAATCTTGTGATCTTCCATTTTTTTCATTCTTTTTTTGGTATGCTACAAATTTTGCTTAGGTCTCCCTTTTGGGTTTTCGGCCTAATGAGCTCTCTCAAGGATAGTACTTTTTTAGTTTGTCCAAGTTAAAAGGCTGTGTAAACTCAATCCTATCTAGATTCATTAGAACAATCGCTCCTCCAGTCATAATGTTTTTGATGATATACGGCCTCGTCCAATTTGGCTTCAATTTCACTCTTAGTTCATACAGTGTAGTTTGGTTCTCTTTGAGCAATTGGTCCCACTTCTTTCAAATTCTAGCTTTCATCTTCTTGTGGAATGCCCAAGCAATTCTTCATTGGTAACCTTGGACATGGTACAATAATTACAGCCTTCTTTTGTCGAAGATCATCAATTCCTCAAATCTACTCCTTTGCCACTCGACCTCTTCAATTTGGCATTCCACCAACACTCACAGTGAAGGGATCTCAATCTCAATAACTAGGACAGCTTTCATTCCATAGACTAGAGAATAAGGAGTTGCCCCAGTTGAAGTTCTAATTGATGTTCGATATCTCCATAAGGCAAATGGTAGCTTGTCTAGCCAATCCTTGTATCTATTAATTGTCTTTTACATAATGGTTTTGACATTCTTGTTGGCAGCTTCAACAGTCCCATTGGTTTATGGTCAGTATGGTAATGACTTATGGAAGGTCACACCATATTTTTCAAGCAAGTCAGCCACCTCTCCTTTGAAATGGGAACCATGATCTGACATTATTTCATTCACCGCTCCATATCTATAAATGACATTAGTTTTGATGAATTTGGCCACATGCGATGCTTTCAGTACTAAGTAGGATACTGATTCAACCCACTTGGTGAAATAATGAATGGCCACCAATATGTATTCATGTCTTTTTGACCATTTTGGCATGACTGCTCCAATTACATCAATACCTCAAACCGAGGGAGCCCAGGGCGAGGTCAAGTTGTGAAACCATGAGGGTGGCACATTCATAAGGTAACCATGAATCTAGAATTTATGGCACCTTTGGACAAACTATATGCAATCACTCTCTATGGTGGACTAGTAATGCCCTTGTCTAAGGATCTTCTTGCTAGCATAACCTTATTCACATGAGCTCCACATTCTCCACCATGCACTGATTCCATGATCCTTTCCCATTCTTCTGTGTTGACACATAGCTTATGCATCCCCAGATGACCTCTTTCGTATAGCCTTCCTCCGCATAGGATATATTGGGTAGCCAAGCGTCGTATAACTCTTTTGTCTTTCTCTGTTGCCCTTTGCAGATAATCCTCATTCTTTATGAAATTCCAGATGTCGTAGTACAAACAATGTCCATTTTAGACCTCTTCCACTACAATAGGCTAGCACATATCTCAGTTCTATGATGATTGGTCTCATTTTGATGCCTTTTGAGATGTCGACCAAGGAAGCTAGAGTAGCCAAGGCATCAGCAAATCAATTGTTTTCTCTTAGCATGTGAGTGAATGTGACTTTCTCAAACCTAGGCAGTAGACAATCCATAGTTTGGTGGTACAGTTTCATCTTTTCTTCTTTGACTTTCTAATCCTCTCTGGCTTGTGAAACTACCAAGTTTGAGTCACCAACAACAACCAACCGTCTTGCCCCTAGCTTAAGGGTTGCATCTAACTTGGCAATGCAAACCTCATACTCTACCTAATTATTTGAAAGTTCAAAGAGAAACTTGAAAGCCAAAGGCACATAAGACTCATCGGGGGTACTAAGAAGAACACATATTCCATACCCAATTTGGTTTGAAGCTCCATCAAAGTACAGTTTCCAAATTTCTTCTATTACTTGCATGATTTCCTCATCTAGGAATAAGAACTATGAACTACCCTCCCCACTGACCAGTTGATCAGATACAAATTTCGTTGCTACTCTACCATTCATTGATTTTCTGGCCATATGCTTCAAGTCAAACTCAGCGAGAAGTAACAACCAATGTGCTAGCCTACCAGTCAATGTTGGTTTCTCAAAGACATAGTTGATGGGGTCCAATCTTGAAACCAACACCACTAAGTGGGCAAGCAAGTAATGTCATAACTTCCTATGGTCCACACCAACGCGAGACAGGCCTTCTCTGTTCGTGTGTACCGGATTTCATAGTCTTACATCTTCTTGTTGAGATAGTAGATGGCTTTTTTCTACCTTTGCCTTTGACTCTTGTGCCAACATACATCCCATGGTTGAATCTGTCATAGATAAGTACAGAATCAAGGGTTTTTAGGTTCTAGTGGTGATAATAGTGATGGAGTTTGCAAGTAATGCTTGATTTGCTCAAAGGCAAATTGGTATCTTTCATCTTAATGGACCTTGGTCCCCTTTTTCAAAAGCTTAAACGGCGGTTCACAAATCTATGTTAATTTTGCAATGGACCACCTTATGAATTGCACTTTGCCTAGAAAGTTTCTTACCTCGTTTTTAGTCCTTAGTGGAGGCATTTCCAAGATAGTTTTGATCTTTGAAGGATCTATTTCTATGCCACTTTGAGTGACAAAGAACCCTAATATTTTCCCGGTTGTTACCCCAAATGTGCATTTCTGTAGATTCAACCTCAATCTATACTTACAGATCCTTTTGAAGAACTTTTCTAGTATAAGGTAATGACACTCCCTTTCTTTGGACTTGACGATCATATCATCCACATACACCTCTACCTCTTTATCGATCATATCATGCAACAATGTGGTAGTAGCTCTCTGATAGGTAACTCCATCATTATTTAAACTAAACGGCATGACCCTATAGCAGTATGTCCCTCACGGAGTAATGAAAGTTGTATTTTCCTAGTCTTCTAGTTCCATCATGATCTAATTGTATCACGAAAACCCATCCATAAATGACAAAAATGCATGCCCCGCTATGAAGTCTACTAAATTATCAATGTGTGGTAGCAGAACGTCATCCTTTGGACTAGCCTTATTCAAATCCCTAAAGTCAATGCAAACTATGATTCTACCATCTTTCTTAGGGACTAGAACTATGTTAGCTAACCATGTTGGATATTCTGACCCCATTAAGAATCCAACATTGTTTTCTTTTATTACTTATTCTTTAATTTTAAGTGCCCAATCAGGGCGGATTCTTCTCAACTTCTGTTTTACAGGCTTAGGTTTGGGGTCTATGAGGATTTTATACTTGTAGAGAAGTGGTTTAGAAATACTCTTCAGATCCTGGGAGGCGCTGGTGATCCTCAGCTAGTCACCTAAAAAGAGGAAAACTCCGGTCGAGGGTGTCGGGATTAGCACTCCGACGGACAAGTTAGTTCAGACACTCAAGATAACTTTCTCTTTAAGTTAAGTGAAATGATTCTTACATACCTTTCTGGATTTGCGGTTCGTCTATTTATACTCACTTCTTCGGCCTCGGGGCCTGAGCCTACTTTTATCTTACTCACCTTGCATTCATTTGGATCTACTGACCCTCGTCTATTTGGCTTGTTAACGTATTCGGCACCCTAGTTACGCAATATGAAGCCGAGTAGCATCCGATTTCTGGGGTATGCCTCTCCCGACTCTTCCAATTATTCGGCCCCCACAATTTTCCCCCGAACTCCCTATCGACGGTAGTTGATCGGCGTGTTTGGTCTTGAATTGGAAAAGTTGGAACTGGTCAGGCGGCTTCACGTATCCCAATATAGATGTCAGGATGTTCACACTTTTTCGTTTATCATTACGCTTTCCTGCCTCAATCGTGCATTTCGCATTTATTGTGATTTGAAACTTTGGTCTTTTCGAATGTAGAGTTCATCGAGTATTCAAGGCTCTTAGACCACCAACGGATATCCCTTCTCTGATTTGCACGCTCTGCAATTCTTCTCCGTCTACCCTTGTCTCCGTTTAATCTTCGTAAGCCTTCTTCTCCCTTCTTTACGATCCTATTTTGTGTTTTGTCGTTTTGATTTCGGCGAAACATTGAATTCCTGCGAACATGGCTAAACACTTGAAAGACCTCCTTTTCGAGGGTCGTATTGCCGAATTTCGGAGACATTTTTCCATTCCTGATGACGTCCACTTATCTCTCGTAACGGACAGTACCCTTGACATGGAGAGTGAGGATCAGAATACGATCGTCTTCCCTCTCCTATCCATAGCGGAAGGCAGAGTCCGTTTTTCCCTACACCCTCTGCTCAGGGCCGTCCTTCGCTATTGGAGTCTGATTCCTTCTCAACCCAACGTCAATTTCTTTCGAATCATCATGGGGGTGATTGAGCTGAATCGGCGTCTTAGGGTCAACCTTGGCATTCCGACGATTCGGCACTGCTACGCTTTGGCCAAATCTTCCGGTCGGCTGGGGCGATACTTTCTCAGGGCCAAGGACATTGACCATCACTTGATAACCATGCTTGCCAGCTCTGGTAAGAGGGTTGACGACGTAATGGTCAATGTTCAAGGCAACTAGGAGTTCGGTGAAGGCGAAGACTGCCTAGATCCTATTCCCAGACGAAAGGGAGATCTAGGTTGTCGTGCAACGCCTTGTTGTTTGTTGACTTGCCCTTCACTTGGCTACTTTCGCTTTAATCACTCTTCGTTCTTTGCAGGTAACAGTTTGAAGAAAATTCTTCCGTCGACCGACGAGGCGGTTCTTGAGGAGATCAAATCTGCGCTCAGATACTTCGGCCGTCCAAACATACAAAAGCAAGGGAGAGCAGCTCACACACTACTCCGATACGAACCGACTTATACTACATACTCGGCTGTGGAAGGCATTCCAATTCCATTCGGCGATCAACACCTTTCGGCTCTTATCTTTTCCAGTTTTAAGAACCTTAGGCAAATTGGCCTCGAAGAGTCGGATCCGAGGGCAGAGGCTGATCCGGAGGTAGAGGTAGTTGCCGAACCAACCGGAGAGGCTGCTGAGGGGGCCGAAGAGGTTGACAAAGCGATACGCTCGCCGTTTGAGGCTGCGGGACTTAACCGGCCTTCACCGTCCACTTCGGGTCGGGCAGAGTTTTCGTTCGAAGATATTTTTGCAAATTTGGGGGACCTACCCGGCAATATTTTTGAAGCTATGGCTGGGGAAAGCCTTACGTAGATGGCGCGAAGGAAGAATGCCGAGCGAATGGTTGCTCGAAAGAAGGCCGAGGCCGCTCATTCTCAGCCCATCTTGAGTGAAAATTTCGTACCCGCTATTGAAGAGACGATTTAGGTCACTGAGACCGAAACGGGGGAAAAGGTTAAGGAACAGGTCATTGAAGAACGGCTGGTCTCGGAGGAGCGTGGCGAAAAGCGTGGTGCCGAGGGAAAGGCCGATTCGAAAATTAGCCTTGCTTCCAAACGACCTTGTTTAGAAGAGTCGGGTGTGGCTGCGCCTTTTATTGTTCGGCCTAAGATCAAAGATACACCGATCTCTTCCGATGCTTCGGTTATTGAAGATCTAGCCGTAGCGTTGAGCCTTGCGGCTTCAATTTCCTTGCCGGCTGACGTCGCAGCCTTTCGCGCCGTGCCGGATATTATGGCCGTAGCCCTGTCTGCGCAGTCAGCGTTGCTGGTTAGTGACCATCTCAAATTCTCTTGACTTTGCTTTCGCTAAAGATATCTGACAATCCTAACTTGTTTTGCAGACTGTTGGTAGGATAGCGGACCTAGGTCGCCGCCTCCATGATGCCCTCAGCAGAGTTGTTCGTTTGCAAGTGGAGGTGGACGGTCAAAGGAGTAGGGCCGAATTTGAAAGTATGAGAGCCACGATGGAGGGTGCGTGAGCTGAAGCAGAAAAAGAGAGGGCTCGCTCAGCTGAGCAGCTCCGCTCTGAGGCTGAGGGTAGAGCAAATGCGAGTGAAGAATTGCTTAAGTTAGCTAGGGAGGCACTGGCCAAGGCGGAGGTTCAGTTAGCGGAGCTTAAGGCCGCCAAGGAGAAAGCCGATTCTGAAGCTTCTGCAGCATTTGAGGCAGGAAAAGGTGCTGCCCTTACGGAATATGTAGATGAAGTCCCCAAATTCGAGAATCGAGGGTTCAAACATGGATGGCTCAAAGCCCTTGCTGCCACTGGAGTTACATTGGGCTTGCCAATTCGCTACGAGCAAGTGGACGTGAAGCCACTTGAGTCTGACCCCGAGGGTTGATCTGGGAATCATCTCTTTTGATTTTGATTTAAACTTTTATCTGGTAGACTTTTGATTTTGATGTAAGTTTTTGTTTGGCTAGTTTTCATGCATAAATTGGTTACTATTTGTGCTAAATTTATTAATGAAAACTGCCTTGGTATTTCTCCACTATTTTGTTCGTGGTTTGTGAAGTTACGTTAATGAAGAATACTATACCTTTCACGAATTTGGGCAAATTTATTAATGAAAACTGCCTTGGTATTTCTTCACTATTTTGTTCGTGTTTTATGAAGTTACGTTAATGAAGAATACTTTACCTTTCACGAATTTGGGTAAAATCATTGTTGTGTTTTAGTTTTCAGAGATTGAATCTCCTTATGACAATATTGAATTATCAGTTGTGTGCCGCGTATTGTGGGTACTGAGCCGAATCGATTAATGAATCTGCCCTTGCCCCAGGCGGTGCATGATCATTCGGGCGCCGTATGAACCGACATTAAGTTTGGTGAAGGATCGATTCGTGGGCCGGCTGGGGTACATAAGCCGAAGAGATTGATGAATCTGCCCTTGCCCCAGGCGGTGCATGATCATTCGGGCGCCGTATGAACCGACCTTAAGTTTAGTGAAGGATCGATTTGTGAGCCGGCTACGGTACTTAAGCCGAAGAGATTGATGAATCTACCCTTGCCCCAGGCGGTGCATGATCACTCGGGCGCCGGGCGTTTGAAGTTTTTCAATTAATAAGATGGCCTCGAGGGTGCCGCCTCTTTGCAGCATAAATGATTAAAGTTAAAGCTTTTAGGAGCATAGCAAACAACTAACTCCAGTGTTTGAGGGTATCGAGTGAATGTCGAACAGACTCTTCTTTAACAGCAGAGGGAAAACGAAGACGCTGGTTGAGCTGGGCGAAGACATGAATCGAGGTAGTAACCCTCTGCGTAAAGGGAGTAGGAGTTCTAGGGATCGAGAGAGGCGTCAATCTCCTCGACGTCGAAGCAGGTCGCCCAGGCGGGACAAGCAGTCACAGGGCAGAACTTCCCAACCTCGAGTCGAGAGGGCACCGGAGGCAAATCCGCGCCCATTAAGCTTCGCGGTATTTGTGGGGAATAGACCCATGATGGAGGCGGACTCGATAGTTCGAGACCCAAATGTAGCGGTCGACTTCGCTCGACAAATTTTCCCGCCGGAGGTTCAGCAATCGATGGCAGGTCGCCAAGACTACGAAGTGTTTCGCAAAGGCGTTCATGGGGCAGTGAAGGGGCTGTATACTGCCTATGAAATTGGCATGCGGTTGCGCGCTGCCCACCAAGAAATGGAGAAGAATGATGAACGTATTCAAAGTTTGGAGGCCGGCACAGAGGCGGCTGAGCGGGAGTTGAAAAAGATTAAGGCGGCCCAGGCACAACCCACCGGGCAGGGAAACCTAATCGTGGAGGAGAGGGTGACCAGCCGGCTCATCAATTCCGCGCTTGCCGATCGTGAGACGGCGAGTATGTTCGCGATGGAAAGCGCAAAGGGAAGGGCCTATGAGAAAGGTTTTCATGAAGGCCGAAGAGTCGGAATCGAGAAGACCAAGGAAAAACTGGCCGAAGAAGTTTGCCGATGCGAGAATCGTGGGTTTAGGCATGGTTGGATCAAGGCATCTCAAGTCGCAGAAGCTCTTCGAGCGGCAGGCATTGAGTCGGCATCTCCGCTCTATCACAGGAAACATTTCCTGTTTTCTGCTTTTGAGGTCGAGAAGAGTGATGATGAGGGTGACGCCGCATAGTGGTAGTGATTCTAAATCTGAAAAGCGGATTATGTTCAAATATATGTAATTTTATCACTTGTTTTGTTGAATAAATAAAGAAAAACGTTCTGTCACGAATATTTTATTGTAGTTTGTATTCGGCATGTATGCGTTTTGTTTTACTGGGTTTGAATGAATATCTAAGCGTTTGACCAACAGGGCCAATCCAGATGTAATAGCCGTTTATTCCCGACAGGCTATTGCGACCTGAGGCCAAGAGCCGGCAGGCAAAATGGCCCGGATACTTTTAACTCGGCTCGGGGCCTAGGTTTGTGGACAATGGACGTGCTTCAAAAGGTCGTTTGGATAATTATGTCGTGGGGAATGTCAACCGACGTTTTGTTTATGGCGTTTAGCATTAGCGAAATCGCCTCGGGATGAGGGCCTCGAGATCGCTGCCAGGGCTGAAAATAAAAGGAGTGGGCGCTTTGCGCAGATGAACAATCGCTTATGTGAGCTGGGTTAAGTGGGCGTGTTAGTTAGAGGCTGGAGTTCAGCCGATCTTGTTGTTGCGGTGGATCATGGCAGAGGGGCCGTTCGTATGGGAAGTAGGGCGTCCGATAGTTGGCATGAACCTTCAAGTCATCGAAGTAGATCACCCCGAAAGGAAAGGCAACAACTGTTGGATTTATCCCTCCTTGTCTTGGATCTTTGCCTTGACATTGTCAATGGTATCAAGGGAAGATTTGGGCACAGTTGGCTCGAGGCATTGCAATGCGCGGAGGATTTCCGGGTGACGGGAGTTAATTCGGCACTGACGCGTTACCAATGCATCTTCTCCCTTTTTTAGCTTCTCATATTGGAAATGAGTACTGTAAATACGAGTTGCATTTATGTAACAACTGTTTGATTAAATAAAAAGTTGTATTTCAAACATTTGAGTCTTGTGCTGAATTTGTTTATTTGCGTCTTATGCTGAATTTGTGTTTGCATCTTGCCTTGACGTTGTCAATGGTTGAAAATTCTGTTTTGTTCGTTCCAATGAGGTTTCCGAATTCGAAGGCTTGATCGGCCCTAAGGTGTTATGCACCAAAGGGGGCTCCGAATCCGGAGACTTCATATGGCCAATGGTGATATCCACGAAGGGCGCTCCGAATTCGGAGACTTAATTGGCCCTAAGGTGTCATGCACTAAAGGGCGTTCCGAATCCGGAGGCTTAATCGGCCCTGGGGTGTCATGCACCAAAGGGGGCTCCATATCCGGAGTCTTAATATGGCCAATCGTGATATCCACGAAGGGCGCTCCGAATCCGGAGACTTAATCGGCCCTAAGGTGTCATGCACCAAAGGGCGCTCTGAATCCGGAGGCTTAATCGGCCCTAAGGTGTCATGCACCAAAGGGGGCTTCGAATCCGGAGACTTAATATGGCCAATCGTGATATCCACGAAGGGCTCTCCGAATTCGGAGGCTTAATCGGCCCTGAGGTGTCATGCACCAAAAGGCACTCCGAATCCGGAGACTTAGTATGGCCAATCGTGATATCCACAAAGGGCGCTCCGAATCCGGAGACTTAATCAGCCCTAAGGTGTCATGCACCAAAGGGCGCTCCGAATCCGGAGGCTTAATCGGCCCTGAGGTGTCATGCACCAAAGGGCGCTTCGAATCTGAAGACTTAGTTGGCATAATGAGGTTTGTGAGATGAGATGAACGTCAAAGAAAGATTATTTGCATTGCAGAAGTGAAATATATACAGGTATCAAAGCCCACAGGTTGGGTCAGTGATATGATTTTCATGAAATCGCTGCTTATGCCGATTGGGGAGAGCCACGGATCTCTTCGATGCCACGGGCTGTTGGGAAGTGCACGAGCTGATGATAAGTGCTTGGAACGGCCTTCATAATATGTATCCAGGTTCGCCCCATGATGACATTATACGGGGAAGGGAGCTTTACAACCAAGAATTCTATTTCGACCGTTCTAGAGCCCGCTCGGACAGGCAGTACGATCTTCCCTATCGGGTATTCGAGATTCATATTAAAGCCGAACAATGGATGCGGCGCCGAACACAGATCTGACTCGTTGAGGCCGAGTTTGATGAAAGTCTGGTAATACATAACCTTCGAGGTACTCCCTGGGTCTATGAGAATTCGTTCAATGATGAAGCGGTTTATGTGTAATCTAATGACCAACAGATCAATGTGGGAAGCTGTCGCGACACTGAGGTCGAAGTGATTGAAAGCAATTGTCGGAGCTTCTTTGGGCCAGTCAGTCGGAATACGTTGCCCCTGGAGGATTGGATGCGATTGAATTGTGTGGACGGCTGGGGGTGCAGGCAGGCTGTAAATTACATGGATCACGCCAAGCGGAGGAGAGTCCTGCCTCAAGGCTAGTGCCTTGGTTGGCTTTCCCTGTTTAACATACTGCTGCAGTCAGCCGTCTTGCATCAATTCTTCCAGGTGATCTTTTAATGCGTAGCAACTCTCTGTTTCGTGGCCGTGATCTTTGTGATATTCACACCACCGGTCCCTTCGTCGCGTATCGGGCGGCCCCACCATCTTTGACGGCCATTTGAAGAATGGATGGTGTTGGACTTTGGTCATTATTGCAGCGATTGGTTCTGACAACTCTGTGTACTTTTTGTCGGCACGTCTCAAACGTCTGTTGTCGACTTGTAGTTGTTCATTCGTCCGGTGGGGACATTGATCGCTTGATCGGCGAGTATCCCGCCGTTTATCACGTTTAGTGCGCTGCCGAGGCTCTGGGCTAGGAGGTGGCACGGAACTTATTGGTTGGGCAATTTCAGGGGGGGGCCGTTTTGTTGGACATTTGGCTGGCCTTTATTCTTAAGGCATCATCTGCCACTTTGCAATACTCCTCAACTTTCTTCATCAACGCCCAGACCGTTTTGGGGGGTCTTCTGGTGAGAGAACTGCGAAGGGGACTATCTGGGTGTAGTCCCATTTTGAAGGCGGTGATGGCCATAGAGTCGTTACAAGCGTCGTCGACGAGGTTGAAGCACTCCCAATATCACGCCGAGTATGCTCTGAGTGTTTCTCCTGACTGAATTTGCATGGCCCAGAGAGAGTCGGCCTGTTTCAGCTGCACCTCATTGGTTATGAACCTGGCCCTGAAGGATTTCTGTAATTGATGAAAGCTTCTAATGGAGGCCGGCTCCAGCTTTTAATACCACTTGACAGCTAATGGCCCCAGGCTGCTGGGGAATATTCGGCACATGAGGGCTTCGTTGTCTGCATGCAAAGTCATGGCTTGCTTGTAATGACGGAAATGATCAGTGGGGTCTAATTTTCCATCGTAAAGAGTGAATGACGGAGCTTTTAACTTCTTGGGCAAGGCTGCCCTTGCAATCCGTCGGACAAAAGGATCGTGCTGGTCATTTTCGTTTGAGCTGCTCCTCCTGCGCTTGTTCCTTGTACGTAGGCTCTTTTCGGAAGAGCTGGAAGTTTCAGATTGTCCCTTCTTGGTGAGCTCCGTAGATAATGAGTTGGAGTTGCTGTTAGTATCCTTGGGCCGGGCTCGAGGTCGTTGTCCACTGGCCCTCGGAGGTCGTTCGGGATCTTGGCGCAAGGCTTCTCTTGATTTCGCGACTTCGAGGGCCAAATCTTGACAGAGACGTTCATTTTCAGCGATCATGTTCTCTAGCCTCTGTTCATTCTGCTTTGCTTGTTCCATGATCGCCTGCATTGTCTCTTGCATTGAAGTCATTGGTGAATCGAAGTTCAAGGCGCGTCTTGCAGCGATGGTTTCTTTCCCGAGCATATTTACTGGAGTGAGGTCATCTCCCTGTGCGGTCTCGTCAATGGTTACCGGAGGATCTTCAGTCACGCCTACCATGGATGTATTTGAGTATTCCCACAGACGGCGCCGATTGTGGAGAAGTGGTTTGGAAATACTCTTCAGATCCTGGGAGGCGCTGGTGATCCTCAGCTAGTCACCTGAAAAGAGAAAAACTCCGGTCGGGGGTGCCGGGATTAGCACTCCGACGGACAAGTTAGTTCAGACACTCAAGATAACTTTCTCTTTAAGTTAAGTGAAATGATTCTTACATACCTTTCTAGATTTGAGGTTCGTCTATTTATACTCACTTCTTGGGCCTCGGGGCCTGAGCCTACTTTTATCTTACTCACCTTGCATTCATTCGGATCTACTGACCCTCGTCTATTCGGCTCGTTAACGTATTCGGCACCCTAGTTACGCAATATGAAGCCGAGTAGTATCCGGTTTCTGGGGTATGCGTCTCCCGACTCTTCCAATTATTCGACCCCCACAATATTGTACAATCCCAGGATCTATTTCAAGCATGTCTTCATAGGACCATGCAAAAACATCTTGAATTCTCTTAAAAGAGCGACTAGATACTCACGTTCTTCTAGAAATAGTGTAGATCTAATATCGACCATGCGAGGATTTTTCTCATTACCTAGATTTATTGAAATTATCTCATCCATGACAGATTTAGTAGTTTTTTCTCTTCCCTTTCAATTAAATATTTTATACCTTGAGGAATTTTTTCCACAAAATCATTTTCATTTTCATTTTCAAAATTGGTGGGATTAATACTATTAACTAATGGCACAGCGAAATAATCAAAATCATGCACTATTCCATTAATTGAAACTGGGGGACTTACATCTGAATCAAACTCAAAATTAATCAAAAATTTAGACTCAATCTCTACTCTTGGACTTACAAGTTCCAAGTCACTCAACACGTCAGAATCCGACAAGCTAGATTCTAACTCATTTGACTCACTACTAGAAACGGTACATTTTTCAATGGACTAGTTTTATGCTTGACCCTCCATTACATCCACTATGTATTTGGTGACATCCTCCTCCAAAGGTCCACTTTCCAATATCATCATAGAATTGAAATCCGCTAAGCCAATATACCTAGTCTCAGTAGTCGAGGCAGTCTTAATATCAGGCCTAATCATATTGTCCATCCAATCTTCACTCCCATCCAATCTTCACTCCCATCGCTTGAACTGCTGTATCTATCCTCCACAATGTCTATGTCCAAGTCTTTGAATTCTACATCACTATCCATAAGCTTGCGATCAAAGAAGATTTCAAATCTTGGATACTTTTTCCTCATTGTATGGTTAACCTAAGGTTCAGGAAAACCACAAAATAGAAAATCTTCCCCTCTTCTAACGAATCACCCATTAAGTGTTCCTTGGATGGGCCTGTATTTCAACTCATACTTTCTACCTTCCCTTTTTGTCCTTGCCTTGTCTCGTGCTTCGGTTGCCTTTGCCACCAAGTTTGCCTTTGTTGGTTGATAACCTAGCCCAAAGGTGAATACGTGATTGTTGATTTCTGGCACTTTTGTAACTCCTTGTTTACCATTTTTTCCTACACCAAAACCAGGGATGTACCCTTCTTTGTTCATCATTAGAATATAGGGTGCACCGACATATTGATCTTCCTCAAGTGCCATGATGGATTGCATTAATCAAGCTTCTACCAAGGTGAAGCTAGAAATAAAGATGTCCGTGATGAATTTCAAGTAAATGAGTGGTTAAATTGGGGGTGGACGTACTGAAGTATCATCATTCAGTGTAACTACATGACCTCCTTTAACATATTTCATTCTTTGGTGAACAGTTGAAGGCACAACTCAGAGTTGGTGCATCCATGGTCTTCCTATCAACATGTTGAATATGGCAGGAACATCCATGACATTGAATTCTACATCGTGCTCATCTAGTTTAAACTTAATCCTTAATCTTCTTACTATTCCCAAAACTTCCTGCCAAGTGTTGTCATAAGGTCTAACAAATTGTGTGGTTGTAGTTTAATCTTTAGGTTTTACCCTAACGCATATGTAGTTATGGTCGGGCATACATTTATTGCAAACCCATTGTTAACTAGCACCACTGGCACCCATTTTTCTCGACCCTTTAATGACACGTAAAGGGCTTTGTTATGAGTTACCCCTTTTGGTGGAAATCTTTATTAGAGAAAGTGATGGTTGGGTTCTTTGCAAGCTCAAGCAATGCCACTAACTGTTTTGGAGTGGTGTCTACGGGCAATTTGGCTTTGTTCAATGCAGTCAACTAGCCTAGCGATGCTCACGGGAAGCCATAAGGAGACCCCAAATGGAGATATCTACCTGAATCATTTTTGGTTGTTGAAGTATATAATCCTCATCATGCTCTTTCTTTTTCCCTTTGGATGTTTCCAAAACTTCACCTTGCTCGATGAACACAGGTTTGAAATGTCATCCACTACGTGTGAGGTGGTTCACTTTCTCCACATACCAAGTGTCCTTCCTCTACTTGGGTTACTTCCTCTGCTTGAACCAAACAATTGTCGACTGTCCGAGTGTTGGTTTGGCCCTCATCATACAAAGACATCTTTTGAAGCAACATAGCTAGATCCCCTAGTTCCTTTTGTTGAAACATGGTTGATAACTGATGGAACTAAGGAGTAGGCATATGAACCTAGTCAAATTATGTTAGAAGCTTACCATACATTTCAAAACCATCATCATCACCAATTAGGTAACAGTTTCCCAATTAAGGAATTTTTAAGGAATTTTCAAAATTCATACCAAAGTGATCAACCAAACAAGTGCCTTTCCATTCATTATTATTTACCCAAAAGAATACCCCATTTTATGCAATAATACATGATCAAATTAAAACTTTCCTTTTCTTCTTTTGCAAAATTATTTATAAAAATTAAGTTTTTTTTATAAAAAAATAAAAAAATAAAAAATAAAAATAAAAAAACTTTTGAAGTGTTTAGATTTTATCCCAAGGTATCAATCAAACAATCATCTCTTAGCCAAATATCCCGTAGAGGAATCATAATTTTATTTCAAGATGGAAGACTCGGTCATCACTTCCATGTCGAACATTTTTCTAATAAAATTAAGATTCCTCCAAAGTCAACAGCCCAAAGATTTTCATTCAATGAAAACACTATCCATAATTTCCGAACTACACTCAAAATTTTGTTTCCAAGGAATTTTATATTTTATTCCAAGAAATTAACCAAACAATTATCTTCTAGTCAGATACCTTTTGAGGAAATTCAAAATTTTACTCAAAGTGAAAGAATTGGTCATCACTGCCTTGTCCAACACATTTCCATAAAATCAAAATACCCTCCAAAGTCAATAACTTAGAGATTTTTGTCCAATCAAAAAACTTTACATAACATCCAAAATTCTACTCAGATTTTTTTTTCCCTCTAAATTTAAATTCTCCCCAACGAGTCTCGAATTTTATTCCAGTATTCAATTAAATAAATATCTTCTAGTCAAATACCTTTCAGGGGAATTGAAATTTTATTCAAAATGGAAGATTTGGTCACCACTTCCTTATCTACCATTTTTTCATAAAATCAAAATTCCTCCAAAGTCAATAACTTAAAGATTTTCATTTAATCAAAAATTTAACATAACTTCCAAAACTCTACTTAAGATAGAGATTTTTTTTTTTTTTTTTCCAGAAGTTTTTATTTGATCATATATTTTCTTGAGGATTTTACATAAATTTTGGGAAGGCAATCATTTTCCCATTGATCACTAAGGTTTGAATTCAAATTCAAAACTCAAACCCTTTAAAATGGGAAACCATACCTTAACTTACCACTGATTGTCGTAATCAAGATTGAATCACTGCCTAAATTGAACCCCCAGATTTTATAATAAAATCACTACCTTTCTGATTGCTGATCTCCGAAATCAAATCAAATCATTTCCATTCAAGACAAGATAATACATGTCACGACCCAAATCTGGGCATGACTAGACGTGGCCCATAGGGCCTTAGCCCAAGGCACACGTAAGCCTTAACACAAATCCATAATCACATAGAACAAATGTAACAATAGTCCACTAATAAATAAACCAAAACTCAATACAGTGACATGTCACATGTACAAATGAGAAAAACCAAACCTAATCCATACCATCCATATAACTAGTAGGACACAAACAACCCATATAACAAAATAATACTAAATGAATCTCAAGAAAAAAAGTATGCACAAATTGTCATAATAATCTAAAAATAATAAATGAATGTCCTAGAGATCCATAAGATAGAGTCCCTGTTGAGCCACGAGTCCACTGCAAGTCCATCTCTCACCTGAAAATGTTTAACAACTAAGTCAGCTAATAGCTCAGCGAGTAGAAGTATGGATAATATAGTTTCGAAATAGAGTTCAATTTCAAAATAAGATATATATATATATATAAGAAACTAGATTGGCATGCCGTTTTGACAAAAATGATCTAATTCAAAAATAAGGTTCCACGGTTTAATAAAAAAATATCAATGTTTCTCAAGAACATAACAAAGACAATCTCCATGTAGTTAAACAGTAGCATAATCACTATCATAATCTAAGTACCAAGAATAACAAGTATCATGCCAAAAAGTTCTCAAGGCAACAAGCTTGTTGGATCCAATATCGAACCAAGAGTCATCATCGGCGTGACAACCTGGCCTTTTCTCTAAAACGATCCAATTGAAGGTCACCTAGATTAGCCTAGGTTTGTTCCTTACAATCATTGAGCATTAGAGTCATCACGGCCTAATCCAAATATGTTCCCTAGTAGCCAGAGTCATCACACACAGTGGAATAAGTTCCCTGGACTTACATATATATATATATATGATCCAAATAATCAACACAATATAGTTTTGCAAAATATGATAATGCACAAATACAAACATCAGACCATATCAAATAGTTTACTTTATGCCAAGTTTGCACATGTTTCAAAAATAGCTTAGTTCCAATAATGTAATAATTTTACCAAAATAATTTAATTTTGAAGGAGAAATAATTAAATTTTCCAACAGTTCGGGGCAAGGGAACATTTATAAAAATATGTAGCATGCATCTATTCACCTGAAAATGGAACAATATAATCTTCAAATATAGTACGAAAGTCAAACTAGTGCCCTGAAACAAGTATGAAAACTACGCATCACTACTAACTCTAAAAATACTAAAAGCAATAATAAACTTAGTAACCTCAGGCTAAAGCATACTAACACGGCTCAACCCAAGTCACCATTACTCTTAAATAATACATAAGTTCATGTTCTTCAAGGTGATAAAGTACCCAGGACATGGGTTCAAGTTGAAACTTCATTAAATGTGACTTTGAAATAAAATACAATTTTAAATGCGTTCCCCATCTATTCGTTAGCTTTGAAAATTAAAAACTCGCACTATACCATTCAAAAAATTCCGTAAACCTTCAAATATCCACTACCATGTGTTAAGTTTCAAACTCAATTGGTTTTACTTGCTTTGCGTATCATAAGAATTAGTTACAATTAATTATATCCAAATAGATCACTTTCTACAGCATCTTAAAGAAGTTAATGGTTCTCTTAGTATACATGAGCAATCAATGCAAGGCCAAAAATAGAAGAAACTAGACTCGTAAATGGTTCTAATGGAACTAATTTGATGATTTTTAGACTCATAACCAAAGAGAACGATACTTCCGAATCTACTATTTTTTACTAGTTTTCTGGACAGATTTTGAACGTATCAGTTTCTATGGATTTTAACTCCCAAAAGTTATAAGAAAATTTTGATATGAGATTCAATATGTAATTAAGTTATTGTAAAAATTTCAGTTCAAAATTCATCCATTTGATATGATTTCTTGATTTTTAAAGTTTTTATTTATGTGCAGAATTTTTAGACTACAAATTACACCCATTCTTTATATACCAATCACCAATTTGACACCCAAACATGGCATCAACAAGTCGTTTCTCCTTTTCCTTTCCAACATGTAGCGACCCAATTTTCATAATTTATTTTGAAACCCTAACCTTGATATTATTACAATTAAGACCCTAAATATTCACCTTATCGCTAATTTAATCCTAGAATTGAAAACGCATCCTGAACGAAACCATGCAAACCCTAATCGATGCTAGTAACCTAGTATCATTCCTAACACTCTCATATTAATTATTTAACTCTTTAATTATAGATTGATCGCTCAAAACCCTGGTTTTTTATTTCATCGTTTTCGTTCGACTATTCTCCTTTTAATTCAAAGCGGCATAACACAAACGAAATTATTTTTCCTATTACTATTTTAATTAATTCTATACGTGAAATATATATATATATATATATAAGTGCATTCTATTATAATAATATTTTTCTAGAAAAATCTACACTATTTTAAGATAAATTTGTACACAAAATGAAAATAAAATAAAATAAATGAGAAAACCTCAAGTTATAGAGCACATGGCCATCCACCTTGAATGCATATATATATAGTTTACTTTTGAAGAAAAATTGCATGAATTCATGGAGGAATTTGACCAAGGACCCATAAATTAAGAAAGCTTGTTTTGTACCAATATACCAACCTAATTCTAAATCAACTAAGCTAGGTTTAAGCCTAACTAAATCACACTTAACACTTCTAATGAACCCTCATTCCATTTCAATTCAACTAAATACAAGCTCATTCTATTCAATTCTAACCAACGGATATTTTGGACCTTTCACCACTTTTTTCCTACAAATACACCACCTCCCACAACACTTTTGCACATCACACACACACACACACACACAATTTTCAACTACAGGGAGACAAAGAGAAGAGAAAGTGTGACGCCCCAAATCTACACTAAGGGTTGTAGCCAAGGGAAAGTCACTAATGAGTCCTATGGCCAATATCCAAATAAGATCCCAAATCAGCGGATAAGTCAAATTAGCCTTCCTTCTAAGTCTAGCTTTCTTAGTTAGCACACTACCTTTTTGACAGATCTTAAGAGGTATTGTCACAAGGTTTCATAAGCAACATAGGGAATTACATTGGTATTGGAATATAAATACATAATAATAGAGTAATTACAAATATCCTTAATTACAAAAGCTCGTTCCATCAACATTACATCCAAAAGAAAATTTAAAGTTTCATATGGACTTTACAAAACAACAAAAGAAAATCCTAACTTTCTAGGATAACCAAAAGTCCTCGACGGTTTCCGGTTCGTCATCTTCTGCTGTGAGCTCCTCTTCAACACCTGGCATGATACGCCGTGAGTTTTGAATGCCCAAGTCCAATACACAACAACATTTACACACACACACACACACACACACACAAAAGAGAGGAAAGGATCATGGCATTTAAGTTCATAGCACAGATTATATTGTTAATTGTTAGTAGTCTAGAAATCCCCCAAAGAGATTTCGTCCTCCCAACTCCAAGAATTGGACACAGATTATTCGGTATGCCCCTTCTTTCGCTGCTTTGTTGCAGACCTTACCTTGGATGCCTACCAATGGTTATATACCACGTAGCACCAACCGCTGGGCCTCAAAAGAGACGATAATGATGGGCCTTACCCAAACCCCTCCTTATACCGAACTACATAGGGTCCAAATACAACCGCTCCATTCAAAAGTTCCAAAACAATCACTTACGCAAGATTTAACTTACCAAAGGGAATGCATCCCACTAACTAATAACTTCTTCTCATGATAATAATCGGGTGATCGAAACACCATTAGCCACCCCCATTAAGTTTTCCATCAGATTAATCGTTGTAATTGGTTAGTCCAAGCGAGAAGGAAAATAAATTGCATAAGTGTAAGCATCATTAAAGGACAAAAAAATACATAACCATGACATGTATAATATCATACTAAGACATGATTTTATATAAGTAAGCACATTCATAAAGTCAAGAGAACAACATATCAATGTAAACAAGATTTCTAGATTTAGAGTCACTCAAAGATCAAGATTAAAAGAACTATTTTAGATCAAGATTAAAAGAACTATTTTAGATTTTTCCCAAATCCAGCCCTCCTATGGTTCGTAGAGAATTTTATCTAGTTTTTAGAACATTTTTTGGAAATGGAATAGCTTTTCTAGATTTTTAGTTATTTCAGAAATACTCCAGCTCATTCCATATTCGTCAACCGTTACGAAAATCGGATTTTCTCACAAACCGCTTACTCGTTTTCAATGAAACAAATTTTCCTTGAAATCTAACTCCGTAAGGAAGATTTTGACATAACATGGAAGTCTAGAAGATTTTTATACATGTTTCTATAATTTTCACAAGTTGGCTGTAAAACAGATTTTTCTTGCACAGTTCTTGAAAATAGAAATTTGGTGAGAAAAGAGGTCAACTAGAGGAAATTTTCCATTTATCTTGTAATGTAAACATGAAAAATAATATGTATTAAACTCAGAAATTTAAGGTGAAGGTATGCCTTCAGAAATTTTGAGAGTTTGATATGGAAAAAGATAGTCTTATACCGATTAAGAAAAATACAAAAAGAGTAGAATCAAGGCTCAAATCCTTTCATTTTTAACACAAGAATACCATCAAAACACTTTTGAAATGAATGTTTAAAACTTCTAAGAGTATGTATTTTAAAGGAAAAGAAATAAGAGAGAGTTGTGTTGTGGCTTACTTGAGGGTTGCTGGAATTACTAGCAAACTTTTTCTTCCTCTCCTCTCTTCTACCAAGCTCACCCTCCTTCATTTCTTCTCTCTCAGCTGAATATAGTGTGTATGTGTGTGTTTTTGCATGTAAAATGCTATGGGAGGGTTTGTTTTATAATGCATATGGTACAAAAAGTCCTAAATGCCCATTGGTTGGAATTGGTTTCGATATTTTGGATTTAGTTTGAATTCAATGGAATAGTGGAGGATTAGAAGCCTTAATTAGGTTCCTAAACATGATCTAGTTGGGGTTTTCCTCCTAATCAAACCAACCTAGTTACATATATACATATATATACACATGAAAGTTTGTACCAAGTCAAAGTTGTTTTTTCCTTGAATTATGCAATCTTGCCTCCAAAAGTACACTCACTTCATCTACATAGGTATTGGCCGGCCATAGCTAGAGATTTGAGGGACTGGTTTTATATATTTTTTTTTTTTTTGTGTACAATTGTTGGAATTTATAAAATATAATGTTAAAAAAAAGATTTTAGGGTACAAGTGTATATATAAATATATAACAGCACTTGTTTGGGGTCTTTGTGTTATTTAATAAAAATGTAAGGGCTTTGGGTTTTTTTTTTTTTTTTTTGAATTGGAATATTTATTTTAGTGTTAAATTAAATTAAATTAGGATTAAAGAGTCTAATTCAATCTGGATTCTTGTTTCAAATAAAAAGGCTATCTACCGACGAACAAAATGAAAATTGGTGGTCATTTCACACTTAGAGAGTCAATTAATCAGTATTAGGGTATTAGAATTGATTCTTAAGTTACCGCAATTGATTAGGGTTTGCGTGGTTTTAGTCGGCGCATGCATTTTCGTCCTAGGGTTAGAATTGCAATTAATTAAGAAATTGAGAGACTTCAAAGAAATAATTTACAAGTAAGGGACTTTTAAGAAAATAAAATTTTCAGGGGCTTCACAACCTATCCCCCTTAAAACATTTCATCCTCAAAATTTAACTATACATTACTTTCAAATAGTTGGAAGTAGTTTGCCTTCATCTAATCCTTGCGTTCCCAAGTAAACTCTTCAATTCCTTCATGACACCAATCCACCTTTACTAGATGAACTGTCTTGCCCCTAAGATTCTTCTCTCTACTATCTTGTATTGCTACAAGTCCTTCTTCAAAGGTGACATCCTTGTCAAGGATGATTTCTTCCTAGTTGATGACATGTTATGGATTGGCAATGTATTTCCGCAACATTGGTACATGAAAGACATTGTGTATCCCTGCTAACTACGGGGGTAGAGCTAGTCGATATACCACTTCGCCCACCCTTTCCAATATCTCAAAAGGTCCAATATTTCGAGGTGATAGCTTCTCTGTTCTTCTAAATATACAATCTCACGCCTAGGTTGCACCTTTAGGAACACATGGTCGCCAACTTCAAACATCAATGGCCTTATCCTCCTATTTGTGCAATTCTGTTAATGATCTTGAGCAGTCTTTAATAGTTGTTAGATCAATTTGACCTTCTCGGTGGTCGCTAGGAAAAGTTTGAGTCCTATTAGGTTTTTTGCCCTGCTGCCACAAAAAAGAAATAGAGCAAAAACAGAGAGTTTCTAATGGATGTTTATTCTCTATGCTTCTCCCTATCATTGAATTGATCAAGGAAGGAGTAGAATCGGTCCACAAATCATCAATGGTTACAAGTTTGTTGCATGATGATCCATGAATTGATGGGATAAAGGCTCAATGAATGAAAAGTAAAGACCAACAAAACCTCCTCTCCATCATCGAGTTACCTCAAGGGAAGTGGTAGACATTGAGCCATTATCATCACTAAAGAGTATGAAATGACTCAAGACTCAATGGGTTCAATATAATATCCGATTGAACCCAACCCGATTTTATTATCTTGTGCCTCTTTTAGTCCACTTTTATTAGCCCTTTTAATTACCTCTCCATTCTTTAATTATTTTAGTCCAAAAATGAGAGTTATGTCCATTAATGAAGAAAAGTGTCAAACAAGAAGTTGTTCTTGGCATGAGAGAGATGTAATGCCTTGGTAATGAACCTCCAAAGAGATTAAACCATTAAGCATGGAAGGTCTCTTTCACATGCCTTAAACAACCATCAATTGCTTGAAACAACTCTTAAGAAAAAGAAAAGAAAATCAATAAATGAGGGAGGTTGCAAAGATGATTATCAACTCAAATAAAAGCTATAAAAATAAAAGCTATCAACTCAAATAGGTTGTTGTCTAAAGCCTCAACCACCAAACCTATGAAGGCTTACAACAATACAAGCATACTATGCAAAGAAAAAACTAAATAAACACACTAAAATAGACCTAAAAATAGCAAAACAGTGCGAGAAGTAATGTAGAAAGCTAGAAAAAAAAGTGAGCAAAAATAAGAGATAATTCAAGCTAGTAAATAAGCTTAAAGAAGGGTAGCTAACCCCTCCACTTTTTGGACCTTGAAATCACATATTTTAGCCTCTTAAAACTCTGAAAAACAGTGGTCAAAAGTCGAGAAACAAGTGGGAAACACAAGGATAAAAGCTTATGGAATAAGGTTCAAAGAAGGGTGGTTAACCCCTCCACCTTTGGTAGCTTTAAATCACAAGTTTTCAGCCCACCAAAACAGTCCAAAAACAGTATGAAAATAGTAAGAAAAGAGAGGTAAGAGTAATGTAAAGATGGCCAAAGTTATACCTCTTGAAGAGAAGTTACTCTTTGATTCACAAACCAACAAGTGATCACCGTCAAGAGCTGAAATTTTAGCTCAAGAACCTCAGCAAGGAGCCTAAAATTTTTTGTCTAGGAAGTGTTTGTATAATGTATGTGGGTTACAAGATAGAGAGAGATTGCTTTGCAAGATTTTGAGCTTTGGTAAATTTTTCTAACCTAAAACCAAAAGGGATGGTCAAGTATATATAGAAAAACAGGTTGCTGATATCTGTATTGAGCCAGCTGGTGTAGTGCATGTACATGGGGAGACAGTTAGCAACAAATATCTATTCTGCCAGGAAACCTGGCTAGTCAGCCAGATAGGGGCCGGCCAGTTACTATTTTTTTGCCAATTGGCCACTTGTTGGCCAGCAAGCCTCTAGGTGGTTAGGTTTGGAAAAATTATGTTTTGGCTCAAAGGAGATGCAAAGTTTTTAGGCTTTGAAACTCAAAATCGAGGCTCCTCACTAAAGAAATCGAATGTTTGCACAGCGTACTAATTCATCATTAAGTGTTCAACCTGAGATGCCCAAGTCTTATGGGCAGACAAAAATGGGGTGTCTACAGTTGCTCCTCTTCGACAGAGCTCGAAGTCATAAAATGACGTGAGTGAATGTCAAAGCCTAAAGACAACCCATTTTGACAAGGCCATAGGACTTAGGAAAAGAAATCAAAATGTAGATTTAATTGGTTGAACCTAATAGTTGCCTACATATCCCTTTGCAAGGAATCAAACCAGCGTAGTTCAGGAGCACGATGCAAAATGATATAATATATACGATACAACAGTTGAGAACACAAACGAGCGTACCGCCCGAAAATTATGAAAATGAGACTCAATACAATACGACAATTGAAACCATAAATGAGCATACTGCCAGAAAATTAATCTTAACTACGCTTCTGCATAGAAAGCTTAACAAGAAACAATCCTAACTACACTTCTGCATAGAGAGGTTAACAAGAAACAATCCTAACTACATTTTCGAGTAGAAAGGTTGACCAGAAACAAACCTAACTACACTTCCGCGTAGAGAGGTTAATAAGAAACAATCCTCACTACGCTTCCTCGTAGATAGGTTGACAAGCAACAATCCAAACTACACTTCCATGAAGAGAACAAGAATAATCCTAACTACACTTTCGCATAGAGAGGTTAGAGATTAACAAGAATACAACCTAAACTACACTTCCGCGTAGAGAGGTTGACAAGAAACCATCCTCACTACATTTCCATGTAGAGAGGAACAAGAACAATCCTAACAACACTTCTGCATAAAGAGAAACAAGAACAGTCCTACCTACACTTTCGCATAGAGAGGAACAAAGACAACCCAAACTACACTGTCGCGTAAAGAGGAATAAGAATAACCCAACTACACTTCCGCATAGAGGGGAACATGAACAGCCCAAACTACACTTCCGCGTAGAGAGGTTTAGGGGTATAAGCCCAAACACACTCGTGTGATAAGGGTGGATATAAAGAAAAGCACAATGCACATGAATGCAACGCATTGAAATGGCATACGTTGCGACGCATGTTCTATGCTGCAATGCATGTTCTATGCAACATAACAAGTATGTGAAATATGATACAATGCATGTTCTATACAACATAATAGGCAACAGAATGGAAAACATAAACAAAAAGTGGTATTTTGAGAACACCTCTTAAAGATATCCGGCTTACCACTCAGAGGTTCTTACATGCTTAAAAAGGATACAACTTCGTCAAACCTGAGGTTGGGGCACGTTCCCACTTCGGAAAAATGATGGGTTTTGAAGCAGCGTATGAGGAATCACATTTTGAAATTTCCTATAATCGAAACAAACCCAATTTCTTCAATTCTTCACTTCGGGATGCATACAGGACCCTTCATGCATAGATTAGGCAAGACCTTAGCAAAAACCAACTCTGGACCAGAAAATGGGTCAGCCGGCCACAAAACAAGGACGCCCAGCTACTTGAGTAGCCAACCAGCCACCCGATGTATTTCGGGGGCAGATTCGGCACTTTACATCCGAGGGGCTTTAAAACACAACCAAGACTTCATTTTCTCACTCCCACACATCCGAAAACACACACTCTCTCTCTCTAGATGTTCTCTCTAGATTCATGTTTTATTCGCTTTACCTAATGCCCAACGCAAACTTTTCTCGTAAAACACCTTTGGCCCTCTTCACTTTGAACTGATTGGATTTTGTTTTAGTTGAGTTTTTGGGTTTTTCATTGCTTTGGGTTCCGGGTTTTGACTTTTTCTCTCTTTTTTTCTCTTCTAGGGTTTAACTTTTTTAGGTTTTCTACCTTTTTCCCTCATTTTCACCATCTTCTCCCATATTTCTCCATGGCAGTATTCCACACGATGGTATCCCTCCCGAGGTACTAATATTTCAACCTATCACAGAGGTTGAGGAGTTGATAGTTGACAAGGCCGACAGGGCAGCAGAGGACATAACTGTTGACATCGAGGCGGAGGAGATATACCCTCCAAGGCATGAGCTAGAGTTGCCACCGCTGAGGGTGAGACCCTTTAATCCAACCACTTACCACCCCCAGATACATGCAACGGCCCCCAGGGGAATGCTGTAGTTCGAGGATTTTGCCACAGGCATGCCCGAGGATGTCTTGTTGAGAGAGCGAGCCTCCCATCTTTCTCATGACGCTGTTGAGGTACAAACTTTACTTTCATGCACTTTGCTTGTTTTTTCATTTCATTTCTACCTTTTATTACTGTCTAACATCGGACATACTACCTTTCCCACATAGGGTGTCGCTCTCTCTTGGAAAGGATATGGGGTAGTGACTGCTAGAGATTGGTATCATGACCTCCTGGTCTGAGTCCATGAGTTGGTTGATGAGGCGAGCTTCGGCCTATTTTTCTCTGGGCTTTCACGACTACTGGCCAACCAAGCTTTACTCGGATCTTTAGTGGACAGGTAATGGGACACTACTAACTCCTTCCACTAGGGAGATGACGATGACTCCTTATGGCTTTTTGATGATGACCAGCTTGAGAGTAGGGGGTATTCTAATCCCTTTCAACCTAGACATGGGCCAGTGGGAGGCTGCATGGATACGTCTGCTCGGGGCACGCCCTCTGCTAGATAGACCGATCATGGTACACTTGTAGCTCGATTTTTTCGCACCCCCTTTCGGAAACTCGAAAGAAGCCCTACAGTTCTGACTACCACGGTTCTGAATCTAATCTCATAAGTGCAATGTGAAATTGATAAAAACCAAAGAGACCAAATATGGCAAATCTTTTGGAAAATTGATTTTGAATCAAATTGCCAAAAATGGACTGCTTTGCCAGATACAGAGTCGCCACCTAAATATTTTATTTTGGGGAAATTCAGGAAACCCATGACTCATGCCAAAAACCACATGTCCGTCATCACCAAAGTTACCTCAGTTCAGGAACTTGGATACGAGAGGAGAAGGTCTTGAATACATTGGAGCACCCCCGCTCGCCCGATCAAATATTAGCCTCTACTAACCATAATATGATTTTTAACAACATTATATGCTCTTGTTCTGATTTATTAGGCTAGCATTTACTATGTGATGCGCATACACATAGTATAGACTAGTTTGCCCGAATTGGAACAATTCAATTTCATGTTTGCTTTAAAATAAAAATAAAAAAATTTAAAAAAAGAAGTTTGAATTTTCCACTTAAACAAAGTGGACTTAAAACATACATTTATTGAATCATTCCAATTCAAGCAACAAGCCTTCATCCACAGGCACTCAAACAATTTAACAAGTAAGCACTTACCCTCATGGCAAGCATGCTACTCGTGGCAATCACTCACACTCATGCAAGTATGCTAAAGCATTAAAACTCACCTAGTACTTCAGGCTAAGATAAAACAAAAGAGTGTTAGAAAAAAAAATGCATGATTCCTAACTATGCAAGATGACTAATGCAATGCATGCAATATGCCACTAAAATAGGCTCGGCTACTAAACATGGCATATGAAACAATGAAATAGCATGCGGTCTAAGCACGTATTCAACTAGGTATTGAAACGACAATGCAGTTACAATGATGAACCTAGCCTCGATGCATGCAAAACAACTGAATGGGTGCAAACATGCGATATGCTAATTGAAACATGATGTCCCTAATCTAACCATCAAAAGCAGATAAATAAAAAGGAGAAAGACGTGGGGTTGGAAGACATACACATTATTACATTACGCTCTCGCGAAGGAGAGTCCGAATGAATAAACTAAGTTAAAGCTAATTATTACCAACCAAAATGAATAACTAGCTAAACTACTTAACTAATTATTACAACGACAAACAAACTAATTAGCTAGTCTAACTAACTAAAATAATTACATCATAACTAGTTAACTACTTAACTAATTTAAAGAATTACAACAACACAATTAAACTAAGTAATTAATTACTCCGCCTTGGGAAATGAGAGATATGCATGCGCATGCTTGGATTCTACCCGAACCGACCATCGTTTTGCACCCGAATGCCTCTGTTTGCACAGTTGAACATTTCCAGAACCATTTTGCTCCACCTTACCAGCACTCTGCTGAGATTTGTATCAGTGGCCAGCTGGCCAAGGATGAAGGTTGCCGGCCACCTACTGGCCATTAAAGGTGGTCTGCCAGCTACCTACCGCCCATGGAGAGTGGCCTGCTGGCCGCTGATACCTAGGTTCATCTTGCTATAACAGAGGACAAACAGAGCATATACAGGGTATTTTCAAGGATTGTCTGCACAACTCACCCCTCATTTTCATGAACAAATCCAAGGAGTGGTGAACCTAAGCCACAAACCACAAATTCAAGCACTTTCATTGCATGATGGCTTGTGAACCCAAGTGTCCAAGTTCAACAAACGCAAAACAAGACCCAAGCCTCCTCCATTTTATGAAAGATCAAGGAAAGAAGGTGACCTTGGAGAGTTGGAACATTTTATCACTAGCAAGCAAGAAATGGTCCAAGTTCCATGTGCTAAATTAACCTCCGACTGAACACAATCAAATTATTATCTTGCCCACTTTAGTCCCAAGTTGTAGTTGCTCATTTTAATTTACCAACCATTCTTTAATCCAATTAAGTCCAAAGGTGAATTAAAGTCCTCTAATGGAAAGAGGGCTCAAAACACAAATTGCTTTGGGTATGAAACAAGCATCATATCGTTGGTAATGAACCCGCTAAGGGATTAAACCATTAAGTATGAAACCTCAATTGCATACTTGGGCAAACAAGTGACTTGAAACCACTTTCAAAGAAATATAAAAAGTTAAGAATGGAGGGAGGTTGCAGAGATTTTTAGTGCCGAAATTAAGTGAGAAAAGCACTAAAACATGCAATCAACTCAAACAAGTGGTGGCTAAAGGCCTAAAACACCAAACTTGTGAGGACACTTATACTACAAGCATTCAAAACAAGACTCAAATGACTTAACCAACCTAAAAAAGAGTTGAAACGGTCCAAATCAGAGGTTAAAACATGTTGGAATTGAGCTAAAACAAGCTAGAAAAATAAGCTAACACATAGAGCTATCTAAGCTAGCAAACAAGACACAAGGAGGGGAGGCTAACCCCTCCAAATTTGGACTTCAAAATATGATTTTGGCCACTGAAAAAGCTCTGAAAATTAGTGTTTAAAATCTTGGAAAAAGACAGTAAAAGGATGGGAAACACAGGTGGCAAGGCCTTACAAACAAGGTATAAAAAAGGGTAAACCACCCCTTACCTTAAATTGCCTAAAACCACAATTTCAGCCCACAAAGACAGAGTTTTTATAGCCCAAAAACAACCCAAAATCAGTGGAAAAAAGATAGAAAAACAAGTATGCAAAGCAAGCTAAAAAGGCAAGTGTTATACCTCTTGAAGAGAAGAGTAATTCCAAGCTACAAAACCAAGCAAGTACACCCTCTAGAGCTCAAACCAAGCTCAAGAACACCTTAGCTCCAAGATGAGATGATTTGGTTAAGGATGTATAGGTAAAGGTTTAGGAATTGGAGGCTAAAGTGTACATAAATGCTAGAGAGAGAGGAAAAATTTTGAGTTTAAAATTTTCTAACCTTGCTACACAAGAGAGAGGGGGTCACTATATATAGAAAACATGAAATTCCCTCAAGGAGATCCAACCCTACACGTGGGTGAAGATGGGTGCATATGTGCAAACAGTTGGCACAACTAGCATAAAATATCTGCAAAACACACAGGTGGCCGGCAAGCCACATCAGTGGCCGGTAGCCCAAAAGTGGTGGCCAGTAGCCTCAAAACGTAGCCGACAGGCCACCAAAAGCTGCAAGCTAGAAAGACCAAGGCATGGTCCAAAAATGAGACAAAAAGGATGTAGGGTTTGAAAGGTTCAAAGTTATGGTGTTCCACTGAGGATTTCAAGCACTTGGCGAGCAAACAGACTCATCATCGGGTGTGCATGTGAGGACGTCCAAGTCGTAAGGGCCGTCAAAAGTGAATGTATACGATAGATGCATGAAAGTGAACGTGTGCGATACATGCACAAGGTGAACAAGTGCGATAGATGCACAAAGTGAAAAAGTGCGATAGATGCACAAAATGAACAAGTTTCTCTTACCAAGAGACAAATGACTTTATCTGGGACTCCTCCGAATGAACCTTACATACAATATCATTCGCCTGTGTAAGAAAGAAACTTACAAGTGCGATATAGTAAGAATGCATGTTCTATGCAAGACAAACAACCGAGATACAATGTTAATTGAAAGCATGTTCTGCGTGCAACAAGAACGGAAGCATATTCTATCCGTGATTCATAACGGACACTAGAGGCGCATGCAATATTCGTGAAATGCGTATCTTATGCCACAACGTATGTGAAATGCATGTTCTATGCAATAAAGTGACATGCGTGTACAAAAGCATAATTTGACAAAAAACAAATTCAGTAGAAACTTCCAATTTACCTCTCGAAAGAGTTACAATATGTTTAAAGGATACACCTCGTTCATGTTGACAAGTGACAAACATCGTGCACTGAAAACATAGTTTCTGATCTTCCGTAGAGACAATATGAACCCAACAGTGAACCATCCCTATACTTCTTGGAAACCAAGGACACAACATCAGGACCCCAAGGGAGGCCACCGGCCACCGGCCGGCCACAAAAGGAGGCTGCCGGCCATGTGCCGGCCACTGGTGAGCCTTGTCGGTCACCAACGAGCCTTGCTAGCCACCTGTCGGCCAAAGATGGCAACTTGGGGGCAATTTTGACCTTTTGGCTCGGGTCTTTAAATATACACCTCAACACTTCATTTCCTCACTTCTCTAGGGCTGAAATTACTCCCCCTCTCTCTCTAGGTGCTCCTTCTCTCTAAATCCGCGCTTTCTACGCATTTTCCAACACCTCACGCAAAGTTGATTCGCTAAACCCTCTTTGGTTCCTCCATTTTAAACCGATTGAAATTCAATTTCAACATCTTTTCCTTCATTTCCACCATTCTAGGCTTGTTCCCCTCGAGTTTCTCTCGAGTTCTGTGCACTTTTCACGACTTTGACTTTTTCTTCCATTTTCTCTCTCCTAAGGTTGACTTTTTCCAAGTTTGCCCTTTTTCTTCATTTTTTTTTTCACTTTTTCACCTACTTCGCATCCATTTTCAGATGGCGGATGATGTACCATATGACGGGGCTCCTCCAAAGACTTCCCTAGTAGGTCTACCTATTCCTGAGGTAGTAAAGCCAGCAGCTGGCATTGAGGCCAACCTGGAGGCAAAGTTCGAGCTTGAGGTCGAGCTAGACCCATTACCACTGAGGGTACGGCCTTTCGATCCAGAGAGATACCATCCTTAGACACATATCTTGCCTGCCGGAGGCATCAGATGCTTCACTGAGTTTGCTCGCGGTGCACCGAAGGACGTCCTACTGAGGGGGCCGGCTTCTCACCTGTCAGCCATTGTCGTTGAGGTATGAACTCTATTTTCATGCATTTCTGCCTTTCTTTATTTGCATTTCTTGCACTGCCTTTCATTCAACTATACAATCGTCACTACTTTATCTAATCCATCTGTTCTTTATCTGTTCCATCTGTTCTCTACCACAGGGCGAGTCTCGTGTCTTCAGAGGGTACGGTGCTACGACCGCCCAAGATGTTACGATGAACTCCCCACTGGAGTTCGCGACATCATAGATGAGGCTAGCATCGGCCTATTCTACTTTGGCCAGACTCGGGTTGTAGCGAGCCATCTTCTCCTAGGAGCGCTCGTAGAGAGATGGTGGGACACCACCAACTCCTTCCACTTTTCTACTACAAGGAAGATGATGATAACTCTCTATGACTTCTCCATGATCACTGGCTTAGATGTAAGGGGCGATCTAATCCCTCTCGATACAGACATGGAGGAATGGAAGGCAGCCTGGTTCGAGCTGCTAGGGACGCATCCACCCATATATCGGACAGGTATGGTCATATACACCTAGGTTGCTGAGTAGTTCAGAGAGATCGAGCCCAAGACGATAGAGGAGACTGAGCAGTACGCCAGGGGCTTTTTGCTGTTTGTCTTCGGTACCACCAGTCTCAGTACGCCAGGGGCTTTCTGATGTTTGTCTTCGGTACCACCTTGTTTTCGAATAGGTGGAATACCGGAGGCCTATATTTGCTAAGCGCCCTAGTGACACTTCCTCGGGTTTGTTTTTATAACTGGGGCAAAGCTGGCCTCAAAACCTTATATGGCTTCATGAGCTCGACCTCCCATCTAAGAGGAGACTTGATCGAAGGCTACGAGCGAGCTTGGGAGGCTACTAGCGAGCCTGGGAGGTACACATCTCAGGTCCTTCTTAGCACTTCACATTTTCTTCTTTACATCTGCTTTACATCTGTGCTTTCTGTTTTACACTTTCTGCACCAGTTCATACACTGTGCTTTTTGCTTTGCACTTTCTGTATCCGCTCAAACACTGTATTGATTACATATCACTGCATTTTCTCCACAGCTATTGGTGTATGCATATTTTTCGACTATGGCACCAGAGCCTGTAGAAGAGCTTCCATTGGCAATCCTTTATTCATAGATGTATGATGGATGGCTCTGGCATAGGACCCACGAGCCCTTCACATTCCTCAAGCATTATTTCGACACGGTAACTACCCACGAGGTAACCCAAAGCATAGTCATTTTCACTTTAAAACTATTCTGATTCACATTTAGCAACTGACAGCAATTAATAATCTGTACAACTTCTATTCGCAGATTATGTGGTAGCCATGGACCATGATGCCAGCGGGGCTTCGGGACCAGTATGCTGGGGCCTAGGCCACCTCTCATTACTGCATTCTACTCGAGAGACCAATCTGACGAGCCTGGTTCTTGGGTGAGTGCTTCGTGCGCCAGATTGTGGGCCTACCTGACCCGATTATTCCGATGGCTCTGCTAGAGTCCATGCAATCAGCAGATGGCCTATCTGTTACGGAAGTCATCCAGTTTATGGTAGGCCTAGATGCCGACTACTTCCGAGTAAATGATGACTATGCGGCCTTCATCCAGACACATCTGATGCCACCCCTGACTAGTGCTCGTGGAGGAGAGGAGGCGAAAGGCGCCTAGAATAACCGGGGCAACCAGGGCCAGTGGTAGAGGGGCTTCCCAAGCGAGGTAGAGGATCGATTGGCCAGAGCTTCCTACAACGCTCACATGCTGGTGGCATACCGGGGAGGCTTACCAGGTCCCGATTGAGTCTGCAACGGTTGGGCACGACCTTGTCGAGGTTCGAGGCCCGACTCAGGTATGAATCACATTTTACGTTTCGCACCCCACATTTCATTTCAGATATGTTTACTGCAAGCACTGATCATTCAAATACATTTGTAGGCATCTATCGAGTACACAAGAGGCATTCTCGAGCTGATAGCCTCGTTGATGGGGATGGTACAAAGGAGGGAGACACTACTTGGTCTCCATGGTATCCCAGTAAGTTCTTTAGTTTGCACTCCAGGCATCAAATTTCCATTGACACACTGACATTGATATTTTAACTAAAAACTTCCCAAACTGCATTGATACACTGCATCTGACACACTGCACTCACACACTATATTCATATATTGTATCTGATTTCTGCATACACTCATTCTGCATACTATCCCTATATCTGATACATATACTGTAGTTGATATGTGACAACTGTCTTTTCAGATCACATCTATACCAATGGCACCAGCGACAATTGCAGCACCTGCACTAACAGTACCTCCTCCAGCAGTAAAGAGGGAAGAGAGATAGGCTCTAACACACAGCCGAGGCAGAGCTAGGGGAATCCGAGACGAGAGCGGACCTTCAGAGCCCATTCTGAGTGATGATGATGCTGAGATGAGCGACTCTGAGAAGGTATCGAGTCAACATTCGAAGTCATCTGAGAGTGGAGACGATGTTGGCTCGAGTTTCGAGAGTGGAGGTGACGCCGAGGTGAGCTCTGAGGCGAAGAACGGAGATGACACTGGCTTAGATTTTGGTTCAGATTCTGCTTCAGACAGCGGTGTTGACATTGATAGTGCCCTAGAGTCTTCTCCTCTAAAGAAGAAGATGAAGAGGGCCTCTGGAGCCTGAGACGACCGGCGCTGATTTATTGTATTTTTTTTAGTTTCTTTTTGTTGGTAGCATTTGCACATTGTATAGCTTCAGACAGGTTTTATTTTCTTTAAAACTTGTACTCCTCTTTTGTAAAATACCATGATCGAAATAAAGGCAGTTTTTTATGAAAAGTGTTGTATTTTGCATCATGAGCACCACATGGCATGGAATGGATATGGAAACAAATTGGCCAAGATAACACTCTTGATTGAAACAAAATCTTAATCGGGTAATGAACGGACCAACAACTAAAATACAAAAAGCAATATATAACTCAATAAACAAAACAACATACAACTTTTATAAAGCAAAACCAACACAACAACAACAGCAACTTAAATACAAATAACAAACTTGCTAAAATCGAAAAGACTCAAAACAAGACCTTAAAACACTCAAAAATCAAAACAAAACAAAACAAATGCTTCCAGCATTGCCCAACACACAGGTGGACAGCAGGTCAGAGTGAGAGACTGTTGGCCACAAATAGGGGTTGTCGGCCACATGCAGACTATGAGAGGTGGCCTGCCAGCCACCAATGCAGCTTGCCAACTACCTGCCGGCCATCAATGTGAAAGACCTCCAAATTGTTGACACTTGGCTTCCACTCACTGCCTTATCTTCTACAAAAGGTTGAGCTTCGTGATTTCTTCATTTTAGCTGCAAATTCTCCACAAATGGAGCCATTTTTCACTGAAAAACTCTCGGATTGGATTGTGACTTTAGATGGCTCAAAAAATGTGAATTTCTAGGGTTTCGGCATAAATGCACTTTTCCTATTGAACCATTCTCCACTTTGTTTTCTGTTCCTTCATGTTGCGGCCAGATTCTAGAACCCGATTACTCATCTCTTTAGCTTCGAGGGACAAGAGATATGCCCAACAATCAAAGAATTTCATGTGCTAATGGAATCCCGGCACGATGAAGAAATCATACCTGAGCCCCATTTTGGCTACATCTAAGCTTTGGGACAGATGTGTGGGCTCACTCTACATGAGGTTCGATCTTTGGTTCGTAACGGAGAGCTGGATATTCTTAGCCTGATTCATCAATTTTCTAACGTCGGTGACCGAGGTAATCTTCTTTGGCGAGGTTTTTTGCAAAAACGCCCTTTGCTTATGTATTCTAGCTCATTCCTTTCTTGCCCCCAGTTTCGACGGATCTAGCATTCGATTGATCGAAGTGGCGCAAGGCCTGAAAGAAGGCAAGAGTTGCATTGGCTTGGTGCTGGCTAAGACTTTGATGGTCTTAGAAGCTTTCCATTGGTGAGAGACTAGCAAATTCGCAAGGAGTCCACTACTTTTTCAGGTAATGTTTCCCACCCTTTCTAATATGTGTTTCTCATATCACTCGGCACTCATGCTCTATTTTTCTCTCAAAGCCCTTTTCTTACTTTTCTCTCAACATACATCTCACTATTCTTTAATCTCTCTTTTCTTTCATCCCTCCCCGGGTGTAGCTAATGGACAAGCTAAAGGTAATGGACTCTTGCCCTGACTACTCAGCTTGAGCATACTTTTTCCGCCAACAGTTAGTGGATTTCCCAAATGAGGGGTGGTGGTGCCACTGGATGTGCAACAGGTCTGCTGCTAATATAGCCTAGCATTGAACCTGGCTTAATCTGACTGAAATGAGCTACAGCATGACTCGACAACCCGGCATTTAGTTGATCGGCCTTACATACTATGTATTTTACTTCCCTTTCCAATTTAGACATCAGTTCAGGCATGATCATACTCACCCAGAAGATGGGGTAGAGTACCCGGTTTCATTTCCCATCCGAGGTTCACATTTGGCTAGGTACCTCACCACTTGGAGGACAAAAGAGTTTTTGCCCCCTACCCCTAGTTTCAGTTGCACCCTTTCTGGCGAGTGTCTGGCTTGGCTCAAGGATAAGGCACAAACCGGGCTCACTTTGGCATCATAAGCTTCCACAAGCACGAGCGGGGAACGTAGGAGCACCTGACTCATCTATGCCCCTAGCTTATTGCTTTGATCTTTCTTTTCAAGCTTTTTTAATGTAATAAAAGCAACTTTGATTTGTATCGAGAGTTTGAGAACTTTGTATTGAAATCAATGAAATTAAACTTGTGAGCACTAAAAGTTTTCCTTTTGGTCCAAAAATGGTCTAAGTTGTAAAAGGTAAAATTTGAGCAAAATCAACTTTTATCAAAAATTTTCAAAACCATTTTGAAAAGGATCACCACTTGACACATACATAATTAATCCTCGAGATGTACAACCCCGAATCCAAAGATCACAGATTGTCCCTTGACTGAATAACACTGTTCAGCACTGTAACCACCTCTTCTCTCAGAGTAGAGATCACAACCGAACTTTCAGGTAAAGAAAAGACAAAGTTGACCTAATCAAATACATGGACAGGACAGTTGAGTTGGAGGTGTTTACGGCCAAACTTCAGGATGAAGTTACCTATGTATCCCGAAGATGGGAATCAAGCCTTACGTAGTTCGGTTCAGGTTCACTCAAGTATTAACTCTCCCCTTTTGCGCTCTAACTTTTGCCAATGCTGCCCTTTAGGGTTTTCAACCTTGCATGCTCAATTTTTCTTTATTTCCAATTTTTTGTGCTCTAACTTTTGCCTAGGTCACCCTTCTGAGTTTTTGGCCTAATGAGCCTTTCAGGGATAGTATTTCTTCAACTTGTCCATGTTGATCGGTTCAGAAAATTCTAGGCCATCCAGGTCCATGAGAATAACGGCTCCACCCGACCAGATAGTTTTGATGACGTAAAGACCTGTCCAATTGGGTCTAAACTTGCCCCTAGGGTCATGGATGGGAGCTCGGTTATCTTTAAGCACCAAATCCCCTTCTTTGAGATTTTGAGACTTAACCTCTTGTTAAAAGCCCAACCAATCCTGCATTGATAACCCTGAACACGGTACAATACTTTCAACCTTCTCTCATCAAACAGTATCAGTTCTTCGAACCTGTTATGTTGCCAGTTTGCCTCTACTATTTGACATTTAGCCATAACTCGTAGCGACAGAACTTCTATTTTGATTGGCAAAATAGCTTCCATCCTATAGACAAGAGAGTAAGGAGTTTCCTCTGTAGACTTTCGGATTGAAGTTCTGTAGCCCCAGAGTGCAAACGGCAATTTGTTTGGCCAGTCCCTGTAAGTCTCAACCATTTTCTGCAAAATATGCTTGATATTCTTGTTGGCAGTCTCAACAGCTCCGTTGGTCTGTGGCCGGTATGTAGATAACTTGTGAAAAGCCACATTGTATTTCTCCAAGAAATCGAGCACTTCTTTCTTGAAGTGGGAGCCATTATCTGATATAATCTCATTTGCAACTCTATATCAGCAAATGATGTTGTTTCGGATGAACTTAGCCACATGTGCCACTTTCAACACTACATAGGACTAAGCTTCCACCCACTTTGTAAAGTAATCAATTGCCACCAAAATGTATTCATACCCATTTGACCCTTTCGGTGTGACTGCTTGTAAAATAATCAATTGCCACCAAAATGTATTCATGCCCATTTGACCCTTTTGGTGTAACTGCGCCGATGACGTCAATTCCCCAGACTGAGAAAGGCCACGGTGATGTCATGTTGTACAGCTTCGACGGCAGGATATTTATGCGATGGGCATGAATTTGACATTTGTGGCATTGCTGAACAAAACCGATGCAATCCTCCTTCATAGTAGACCAGTAGTAACCTTGCCTGAGAATCTTCCGGGCTAACATTACTCTGTTCATGTGTGCTCCGCACTCTCCTCCATGGATGGCCTCCATCAGGCACTTTGATTCCTCTGCTTCGACACACAACTTGTGCATTCCTAGATGACCCTTCTTGTATAATTTACCTCTGCAGATGATAAATTGAACATCCATCCGCCGTATTGTCCTTTTGTCTTTGGCATTTGCCCCTTGTAGATAAACCTCCTTTTCCAAAAAGTTCCAGATATCGTAGTGCCAAGGGTTTTGATCTTGCATTTCATCTATTACAGCAATAGTCTCGTAGGCTGGTGTGTATCTCTACTCAATGATGATCAGACGCATCCGGACTCCAAGCAGGATGTCTATCATGGATGATAGAGTTGATAAAGCGTCAACGAACCTGTTATTCTCTCTCAGTAGCTATGTGAAAGTCAACTTTTCAAACCTAGGAATCAGAACGTCCAGGGTCTGATGATGCAACTTCATCTTTTCTTCTTTGACCTTCCAGTCTCCATTTGCTTGAGACATAACTAGGTTCAAGTCCCCGATAACGTCCAATCTTTTTGCCCCTAGTTCCAGGGCGACTTCCAAACCAACGATACACGCCTCATATTCTGCTTCGTTGTTGGATACATTAAACGAGAGTTTGAAGGCTAAACGTATATGGGAATTGTCGGGTGCTATCAGTAACACACATATCCCATAACCATACTGATTAGACGCTCCGTCAAAGTTCATTGTCCAAGTCTCTTCCTCTACTTCTAGAATAGCTTCATCTAGGAACAAGTATTCTACTGCTTCATCCCCTTCTATTGGGTGATCTGCCAGGAACTCCGCTATTGCTCTCCCTTTGACCGACTTGCGAGTGACATACTTCAGATCAAATTCGGAGAGAAGAAGTAACCAACGGGCTAGCCTACCCTTAAGCGCTGGTTTCTCAAAGAGATATTTGATGGGATTTAATCTTGAAACCAAAATTACAGAGTGAGCTAAGAAGTAGTGCCCCAACTTCCTGGTAGCTCATACCAAGGCTAAGCAAGCTTTCTCCAGCAGGGTGTAACAGGTTTCGTATTCCAGCATTTTCTTGCTCAAATAATAGATGGCTTTCTCCACCCTATCCTCAGATTCCTGAGCAAGCATGCATCCTATCATTGTGTCTGTTACTGACAGATACAAAATCAAGAGCTTCCCTGACTCTGGCGACGACAACACAGATAGATTCTGAAGGTACTACTTGATCTGCTCAAAAGCGAACTGACATCAATCATTCCCTTGGAATTTCTTTCCTTTCTTCAAGAGACCAAATAGTGGTTCACAAGTCAAGGTTAATTTGGAAATAAACCGTCTTATGAATTACACTTTACCCAAAAAGCCTCGCACCTCCTTTTTAGTCCTTTGTGGTGGCATTTGTAGGATGACTTTGATTTTGGAAGGATCTACCTTGATGCTCTTCTGTGTGATCAAGAAACCCAGCATTTTTCCTACTGTTACACCAAAAGTACACTTCTGTGGATTCAACCTCAGTCTGTATTCTCTGATCCGTTGAAAGAATTTCTTCAAGGCGATGTAGTGGCCTTCTCTTTCTTTGGACTTGACAATCATGTCGTCAACGTACACCTCGACCTTTTTGCAGATCATATCCTGTAGAATAGTGGTTGCAGCCCTTTGATAGGTAGCCCCGGCATTCTTAAGCCCAAACAGCATCACCTGTAGCAGTAGGTTCCCCACGGCGTAGTGAATGCAGTTTTCTCTCTGTCTTTGGCTACTATTAGAAGCTAGTTATACTTGAAAAATCCATCCATGAAGGAGAGCAATGCATGACCCGTGGTGAAATTGACCAATTCATCAATGTGCGGCAAAGAGAAGTCGTCCTTCGAACTGGCTCCATTTAAATCCCTAAAGTCAACACAGACTCTAATTCTGTCATCTTTCCTTGGCACAGGAACAATGTTGGTCAACCACGTTGGATACTCAGACACAAGCAACAACCCTGCCTCAATCTATTTGCTAACTTCTTCCTTAATCTTCAAAGCCCAATCCAAGCGTATTTTCTACAACTTCTGTTTGACGGGTCGGGCCTTAGGGTTGAGAGGGATCCAATGTTGTACAATCTCAAGATCAATCCCAGGCAAGTCTTCATAGGACCATGTGAAAACATCTTTGAAATCTTTTAATAAAGCAACTAACCGCTCGTGCTCCTCCGAAGACAACGTGGACCCGATCTGGACCAAACACGGATCCTTCTCAATACCCATATTAAAAGCAATGATTTCATCAGCAAGGGGTTTTGCAAACCTCTCCTCTTCTTGATTAATCAAATTTTTCAAAACTAGAGGAATTCCTTCCTCATCATTTTCATTAAAATTTTGAAAATCCTGACCAATGCAATAAACAATTGGCACAGAGAAATACTCAGAATCTGCAATGGCATTTTCATTCATAAGGTCTAGCTCATCCAGCTTTTCGGTTACAACCGACTCAAAAGAAAAATAAAATGACAACCTGGACAAGACCTTGGCATCCGGGTTATCACCCCCAGGAATATTGGACTCTGGCTCAGATGAACCGGAATTTGATTCCGACTCCATAAACTCTGTGGAATCAGATTCTAGTTCACTACCCAACTCAGAACTACTAGACAGGTAGCCCTTCTCCAACTTCCATACGAGAGATGGTGCTTCAAATGCATCCAAATGCTACTAGAACGGTTCACACTCGGTTGGTCCCCGATCATGGAGATGGTCAGGTTATCCCCTAAGCTCTCTGAGTCAACCAGAGGATCTGAAAGGAGACATGCCAGTGTTGTCCCTACTTCAAGTTCGCTGTTGTCCGAGTCACTTTTTCTGCTCTGTTCAGCTTCAGCAGTTGGATCAGCCCTTTCCTCTATATCACTATCTTACAGCTGCACGTCAAAGAACATTTTGAAGCCAGGAACACACTGCTTCTCAGAATTCAACCAGGCTCAGGAAAGCCGCAAAATGGGAAGTCTTCCCCTTCTCGAACAAAATGGCCATTTAGTTTTCCCCGAATCGACCTGTGAACAAGCTCATAGCGCCTCCCGGTCTACTTGGTTTTGTCTCTGCCTGCTATCTCTTTTCCTTTCCTAACCTAATCCTCTTTGATGGGCGTATAGCCAAGACCAAAGGCATGTGGATTATGCGGCACATCGGCCAATGCTATGACACCTTTTCGGCCACTTCTTCCCAATCCCATTCCTGGCACATGTTGGAGCTTGTTTATGAAATAGATTGATTGGGCATTGACATACAAGCCCTCATCAGCTACCAAGATGTTTTGCACTGCTCGGACCTCGGCCAACATAAAACTTGAAAGGAATATATCCTCCTCACCATGAACAATTTCCAGCACAGGTGTAGTTACCTCTGGCGGAGGATGTATAGAGGAATTCTTGAACACAATAGCCACTCTCTTCCCATGAGGGTATTTCAGCATTTGGTGGAGGATAGAAGAGACAGCTTTCACCTGGTGCAACCAAGGTCTTCCTAGCAGTAAATTGAAAATGGCCGACACATCCAGGACATGGAACTCAATATTCTATTGAGCTGGGCCCACTTGAACTCTGATCTATACCGTGCCCATCACCTCTCTGCTAGTATTATCATATACCCGAATCACTTGAGCTGTAGGCACAAAATCTACTAGTTTCAAACCGATGGCATAAGCTGTGCACAATGGACAAACATTGATAACTGACCCAGTATCGACCAACACCATTGGCACCCACTTTTCTCTGCACTCAACAGATATGTATAGAGGTTTGTTGTGTGCTAAGCCTTCCGGTGACAGTTCCTTGTCCGAGAAGGTTAAGGTTGGTGCAGCGCCTCCTGGGAAGACCAACCCCACAAGCTGTTCAGGAGTCGTATCAATGGACAATTTGGCCATGTCCATTGCTGATAGTACAGCCTATCAATGCACTCGAGAAGCCATAAGCAAACCCCACAATGAAATATCGGCTTGAATTTTCTTTAGTTGTTTCAGCAGTGCCTCTTCTTCCAACTGTTTTTCCTTCTACTTTTCAACCTCTTTATCTTTTCCAGAGGCTTCAGCCTGGTCCAAGTGTGGCGGCTTGAAATACTGCCCATTACTTGTCATGTGGTCAATCTCTTCAGTGTACCAAGTATTATCTGGCAAGTCTTCACCCCAATCTTCATCGGTGTGAGCCAAAAGTAGATCATCATCCTCCCATCATACACCCCCGGCAACCGACAAACAGTTGTCCAGCTCCGTTCTGATCATTCCCTCATCACAAGTATCCCACATAAGGAGTTGAGCTTTGTTCCAGCTTCCTGTTTGCCTTGATCTCTTTGTTGCACAAACCACTCCAACGCAGCTTCATGTTTTGCATCTACGGTACTCACAGTGCCTAGTTCTTGAGCTAAATTCTTGATACCGGTGCTCTCTGACAATTTTCCTTTTCCTCGGCCATTCTGGCCACTGCAGCTATTCTTGCTTCCTTTTCTTTAGGTTTTGGTTCAGTTTCCTCCTCTTTGTCAAGCTCGCCACTAAGCCACCCGGAGTTATCTGTCGACTCATTCAGATCAAACAAGTCAATCTGCACATCTGCTTGATCTTGCTCGTCAAAGAACTGTAGATTGTCTAAGTCCTCCTCCATCTCCGCTAGATCATCCAGTCCCTGGCTCAGGCCATCCTCCTGAGCTACATTAACCTCCACTGTTCTCAGCAATACCACTTCGGGTTTGGCTTGATCAACTAGCACAATGTAACAGCATGAGTCATATTCCTCCTCAGCTAAGTCCGCAAGGCTCTCAGGCAATGGACTGACATTTTCCTCCAAGGCCAACCTCCCTCCTTCTGCCACTGTCACCACCACGGGTTCGAGTTGAAGTGTGGACATGTCCATTATGCACAAGTTCGTGCTTTTAGGGATGAACAACGTCAGTTTGGGTAGGTAGAAAGAGATAATATATACTCTGGGGTCATAGGGGATGGCCAGTGTATGTATTAGGTTTAAGTTTCAAGGTGGAGGGACTTGATTGTGGGCCGGGAGAGGATTGGTGGTTACATTTGGCTTTTGGAGTGGTGCTATCACCTTGTTGTCGATAAGATCTTGAATCTCATGACGCAACCTAAAGCATTGGTCGGTGTCATGACTGTGCTGCTGGTGAAAAGCATAATACTTGGCTGGGTTATGTTTCGGTAGGAGAGGATTGGGTAATGGATGGGGCTCTAATGGCTTAAGATGCCCCTTTTTAATCAGCACCCTCATGGCTTGTGATAAAGGCATGTAAAGTAGGGTAAAGGTCCTCTGGGATCGGGCCTGGTTGTTTGAGGTTTGTAGAGTTGTGCTAGTGAAAGGGTTGGCGGTTTTGGCTGTGGTGGTAACAACACTCACATCAGATGGCCGCACAATTGTGCTTCCACTAGTGGTTGCACTGGAACTATGCATAAAAGGACTCCTAGCCTGCTCCTTCTCATCGGTTATCAACCCCTGTTTCATTACATCTTCAATTTGAACCCTTATCTCATGGAGCTCAGCGAATGTGAACAACAGTAAGACGATCATCTTCTGCAATAATTTACCTTGAAAATTACAGACCACCATCCTGATTTGATCCTTTTCTGACGGCCTAGTACTCATCATCGAAGCCTTGGCCCTCCATCTCGTTACAAAGTCTGAGAAGCCCTCATTTGCCTCTTGACAGGTTGCCTCATGATCACGAGTTGTGATCTCGATCTGTGTATTATATGAGTATTGTGCGATGAAGGCCTCAGCCATTTCCTCTTAGCTCCGTTTTACAGAGTCCTCCAGCTTTGCATACAAGATAGCTGTTATTCCTGACAAGGTCCAGTCGAAAAGCGACAGCTTTTGAAGTCTAGTGAGGCCCATCAGCCGCAAGATGTCTGAGAATAACTACAAATGAACCATGGGATCTCTAGAGCCATCAAATCGGTCTATGTGTGGCATTTTGAACCGATCCAACAAAGTCACCACAGAGTCGGTATATCCATCCTCGATGTCAGGGATAGAGTTCACGCCCTGTGCCCACTTGAAAAGTTTTTCTAGCTTATTGACCTTAAGTATAGTCAGGTCAACTTCGAATTCAAACGAAGGCTCAATTTGGTACACTAGTGCCTTGGAGGCTTGCGGTGGGATAGGGTCTACTAGATTGCCCAAATTCTCTTGCACATTGACAGTGATTCCGGGTGCTGGGATACCCGCAAGAGGTGCATGGAAGCAGAAGCCGCTACCGGCTGTGGTTGTTGTTGCTGCAGCTTGTTTATCACTTCTGCTTGGTGGGCTGTAACTTCAGCTTGGCGAACAGCATCTTGCTACATGGTTCCCACTGTTTGTTGGAGATGACGAATCAAGTCCTCCATACTAGTTGCAGGGTACTGAGTCATTTGAATGGGTGAGTGATCTCTTGATGGCATAGATGTAGAAGATTAAGCCTAACTAGATGCAGGTGAAGTAAAGGGTGTCTGTTGGACTGGTGAATTATGCCTAACTCTTCTCCGTCTGGTAACTAGTGGGAGCAAAGCAAACACAGGCTGTCCCCTAACAAGATCCCCAGATCTGTAAAGTCTCCTAACAAGCGTCCAAAGTGCTCGGGGGATATCTAAATTGTCCGAAGCAATTGTGATAAACTACCTTGCAAAAAGAAATAAAGCAAAAAAGAAGAACAAAAATAAAAAAAAACCACATAGTTGTAATCAAAAGCTATAGAACTACACTCAACACACAATTGTAATCAAAAGCTATAGAACTGCACTCAACACTGAATTCTACTCCCGAAAATTGATACCCTACTTGCAACTGATACACACGTTCCAATAGAGTTTCACTCTAAAAGCACATACCAGTTAAGTGAGAGCCAAAACACCCCTATGAGGGGGTAAGGTTACCCTGTCCTAGTTTCGTTTGGAGCTAGGGTTCACTATTCAAATAATGCGGTTGCACGCAATCCTGCATTTGGGTGAGCTTCTTGTCCTAGTTTGGAATAGTCTCTATGGCTTTCAATATACAACTAGGCCAAATGGTCAAAAAGGGTACCTCAGCAAGACTACATAATATACTTCTCACACCTAACACCGAGAAGTGAAAGGAGGATCAAATGGTACAGTGGTAGTCCAGATCCAAGAGTTGTGTTACCATCGTGGCAGAGCCCGCTATCGGTCAGCCTTTCGACAAGCTTTTCAGGCAAGCCTCCGGCAAACCATCCAGGAATAGTAGATGGAAAACACAGTGACTTAGGCGCACCAATGCAAATGCAAAGAAAAGAAACATATAAGTGTAGATAAAATCTCATATCATGAGTTTGAGTCAAGTTCTCCAATTTTCCCAACAGAGTCGCCAGAAACTATACTTATGGATTTTTGATCTACCTCATCGGTACCACCTTGTTTGCAAACAGGTGGAATACTATAGGTTTGCATCTTCTGAGCGCCCTAATAGTGCTACCTTGGGTGCGGTTTTACGATTGGGGTGGTGCTGGCCTCACCACCTTGTACAGGTACATGAGCTCTGGTTCCTGCAAGAAGGGAACAAGATCATAGGCTACTGGACAGCCAGGGAGGTACACACTACACTTTCAGTTTCAGTTCTTTGCGTGTTATGCTTTTTGCTTTGCACTTTATGCCTTTATCTCAATTTGTACATTATGCTTCCTATTTGGTCCTTTCTGTCTTTATCTCTGTTCATACATTATACTTTCTACTTTGCACTTTCTGTCTTTATCTCTACTCATACATGTGCTTTCTGATTTGCACTTTCTGCCTTTATCTCTGTTCAGACATTGTGCTTTTTGCTTTGCACTTTCTGTATTTATCTATGTTCATACATGTTGACTCACACAAACTGATCTCTTCTTGTAGCTATGGGTCTATGCCTATTTCCCGGCCCTTGCCCCGATTCTGAGAGACAAGGTAGAGCCGGCCATACCTTACTCCTGATGGTACGACGACAGATGCCACCCCATGTGCTCCGACGACACGACTTTTGCTTATTACCGTCAATATTTTGACATGGCGACAGCTTGCAAGGTAATTTGAAGCCCGTATTTACTTTTGTTTCATGTCTATTACCACTGCTCTAATTAATACTTTGACAACTAACAGTAACTAACAGCTGTGAATTCTTCATTTGCAGATCACGTGGCAGCCAGGGGCGATGATGCTAACCGGGATACGGGATCAGTATGTCGGGTCCTGGGCTACCTTCCATTTTTGGATCTTATTGAAGGGTCCATTCTACTAGACCTATTATTTAGCAGAGAGGTTTGTGCGCCAGACCCTAGGCTTACCTGCTCCGATTGTTCTTGCTCCTCATCCAACATCCATGAGGACAGCTAATAGCCTCACAGTTGAGGCTATCGTACATTACATGGTAGGGCATGATGCCGATTTCTTCTAAGGGGTTTGGAATTATGTGACCTTTATCAGGACTCATCTGGTGCCACCCCTGACCAAAGTTTGCGTAAAAGACACTACAGGTGCCCCCGTGGCTAGAAGGGTTGCTCACGCTGCCAAGGTTGATATTGGTGGGGCCGCTCTACTGTGCATGTAGCCGATTTACCAGTGATTCCGACCACGATCCTATGCTGACGGCCTATCAGATTCCAATCGATCCACCGAAGGGAGAGCATGGATATGTCAGGGACCTTAGTGTGCAGGAAGTATGTACTTTGCCTCGTAGTTTATATTTCACATTCTCTTTTCTGCATACGGATGTTCAAACTCATTGGCAGGTGCCATTGGAGTACATGGACGGCCTCCTCCAGTTGGTCACCTCTCTAGTCCAGATGGTCCAGAGGGAAGAGACATTATTTACTCTCCACAGTATCCAAGTATTCTCCCTTTCCTCATGCACCTGACTGCTCTGATTCATACCCTTACAAACTCTTCCTTATAATGTTCAGATACTCTGTACTGATTCTGCACTATACTGATTTCTTGTTTCTTTCTTTCAACTTCCTCTTGTACTCGTGGCACCAGCAACACCGGCAGTGCCAGCGGTACCTCTTCCAACGGCAGGGAAGAGAGAAAAACAAGCCCCAACACACGGCTAGGATGATAGTCGAGGTCGGGGTGGAGATATGGGTGCCCGGAGTTACAGCAGCGAGTCCTAGATAGAGGAGACCTCCTCCTCCTCGAAGTCAATTTTGAATGGAGATGGCGCCCAAACTAGCAGCACTGAGGAGATAGCAAGTAGGCACTCTGAGTCTGAGAGCGAGAACGATGATGCTGGCTCGGGGTTAGAGAGCGACGATGATGCTAAGGCCGACTCTAAGTTAGGGAGTAGAGAAGGCGATGCTGGCTCTAGCTCTGAGGCCCACTCTTCTGATGATTACAGCGCTAACGGTGATAGTGCCCCTAAGTCCCCTCCACGGAAAAGGACGAAGAGGGCTTCTCGGGCTATCTGATGCGACTAACGCAAATTTTTGTACTCTTTTGCTTATTGTCTTTTGTTTGGGTAGTTTAGCACTTGTATAGCTTCAGATAGGTCTTTACTTTTGTTTTTCAAACATTTGTACTCTTTTGTAAAAAAAAAAACTATGACCGAGGTAAAACCCCGTAGTTTTATAAAAGAATTTTTGTTTTGCACAACATCTCTGGATTGGCACCACACTTGTATAAAATTGGAACTGAATGTGCAAAATGCTTATATTTGAATGATGTTTGTAACCGGATATTGAGTCGACAACTAACCCAAAATGTAAAATACAACTCGATAAATGAAAAAACAAACTAAAAACAACCTAAACACAACTATTTACACTTGCTGGAAACAAAAGACTCAAAACAAGACCTCAAAGCAAAAAGACCAAAACAAAACACTACTACCTAGCTGCTAGGCCAACCTAGTTGGTCGGTCGACCACCTGAAGGGATGGCCGGCCAGGAGAAGTGGTCAGTTGGGTAAGTGTTGTGGCTAGACAACTAGTTGACAGCTGGCATCCACCTCCACAACCTTATCCTCTATAAAAGGTCTTCATTTGTTGTTTCTTCGACAAAACATCATTTTTGCTACTGTTTCCTCTGAAAATTGAGATATTTATTGTCGAAAGGCTCAAGGATTGGATAGCCACTTTGGAAGGCACGGAAAAGCTAAATTTCTGAGCTTTTGGTACAAATACACTTTTTCTGTTGAGTCGTACTTCACTTTGTTTTCCGTTTCTTCACGCCGCAGTCCGATGTTGGAACCCAGTTACGCATGCATTTCGCTTCAAAGCATAAGAAATGTGCCCTATGGTCGAAGAATTTCAGGCTTTGACAAAGTCCTAGCGCGACGAGGAAATTTTGCCCCAGCCCCGTTTTGGCCATGCATAAGCTTCGGAACAGATGTGTAGGCTTACTTTACATGAGGCTCGATCCTTGGCTCTCAACGGGGAGTTGGACATACCCGGCTTGATTCATCGATTTTTGGGCTCTGGAGATACGAGTGACCTTCTCTGGCAAGGCTATCACCAACATGCCCTCTGCTTATGCTCGCTTGCACACATCCTTTTGCCCCTAGTTACGGCGGAGCCAACATTGGGTTGATTGAAGTGACCCAACGTCTAAAAGAGGGTAAGAGATGCATTGGTTTGGCACTGGCCAAGACCTTGATGGGTTTAGATGCTTTTCATTGGCGAGAGACCACTCAGTTTGCAGGGAGTCCACTACTTCTCCAGGTATTGTTTCCGATCCTTTCTTATTTATGATTTCTTACATCCCTCGGCACTCACTCTCTATTTTCCTCCCAAAACCCTTTCCTTACTTTTCTCTTAACGCACATCTCTCTATTCTTTAATCTCTCTTATTTTTCATCCCTCCCCAGGTGTAGTTGATGGATAAGTAGAAAGTGGTGGACCCTTGCCCCGAGTATTCAACCAAAGCCTACTTCTTTCGTCTATGGCTAGTGGATTTTCCCTCAGAGGGATTATAGTGCGACTGGATGTACAGCAAATCTACGGCTGACATTGCTTGGCGTGGCCCCTAGCTTAACTTAACGAAGATGGGCTACAACATGTCCTGATAGAAAGTATACAATTGATTAGCCTTACGCACTGTGTGTTCTATTTCCTTTTTCAGGTTCAAAAGCCAATTTGGACATGATCAGACCTGTCCAGAGAAAGGAATGGAATACCCGACTCCATTTCCAGTTCATGCTTTACACTTGGCCCAGTACCTCACTGCTTGGAGGATGAGAGAGATTCTAGCCCTTGCCCCTAGCTTCAGTTACACCCTTTCTGGCAAGTGTTTGGCTTGGCTCGAGGACGAGGCATAGGTTGGTCCATATTTGGCTGCAAAGACTTCCACAAGCGCAAGCAAAAGGCATAAGACCACCTGACTTATCTATGCCCCTAGTTTATTGCTTTGACTTTTCTTTTCAAGTTTTATGATGCAAAAGCAACTTTGATTTAATTAGAGAGTTGGAGAATGTACTTGTGTTGAAATCATGGAATTAAAGTTATGAGTACTGAAAGTTTTCCTTTTTGGTCTAAAGAATGGTCTTAGTTGAAAAAAGTACAATTTTGAGAAAAAATCAATTTTATTAAAAAATTTCAAAACAATTTTCAAAAATGGTCGCTACTTGACACACATGGAATCGGTCCTTTAAGATGTACAACCCCAAATCAGAAGATCATAACTGCTCACAACTGCATTTAGCATCACTGCTTTGTCTTACCACTAACCCTTCTACCAAACGGAGGTACACAACCCAACTAACAGATAACGAAGAAAGATGGACCAATCAAACAAAATGGATAGGACAGTTAAGCTAGAGATGGTTATGGCTAAACTTCAGGGTGAAGTTGCCTACATATCCCACAGATGGGAATCAGGCCTTACGTAGTTCGGTTCAGGTTCGCTCGAGTATTAACTCTCTCCTTTCGTGCTTTAACTTTTGCCAAAGCTGTCATTTCTGGTTTTTGACCTCGTGAGCTCTGTTTTTCTTTATTTCTAATTTTTCATGCTCTAGCTTTTGCCTAGGTCTCCCTTTCTGGTTTTCAGCCTAGCGAGCCTCTCAGGGATAGTATTTCTTCAACTTGTCCATGTTGATCGGCTGCGAAAACTCCAAGCCATCTAGATCCATAAGGATAATCGCTCCTCCTGACCATATAGATTTGATAATGTAAAAACTAGTCCAATTGGGTCTGAACTTGCCCCTAGGGTCATAGATAGGAGCTCGGTTGTCTTTCAACACCATATCTCCTTCCTTAAGATTTTTAGATTTGACTTTCTTATTGAAGGTCTTGGCAATTCTGCGTTGATATCCTTGGATGTAATATAACGCCTTCAGCCTTCTCTCATCGAACAACATCAACTCTTCGAACCTACTCTGCTACCAATCTACCTCCACTATCTAACACTCAGCCATAATCCATAGGGACGATACTTCAATCTCAATCGGTAGAACAACTTTCATCCCATACACTAGAGAATAGGGGGTTGCCAATTGATATTCTATAACCCCATAGTGCAAATGGCAATTTATCTAGCCAATCTTTGTAAGTTTCCACCATCTTCTACAGGATGTTCTTGACATTCTTGTTGGTGGATTCAACGGTTCCGTTGGTCTGTGGTCTATATATTGATGACTTATGAAAAGCCACGTTGTATTTTTCAAACAAATCCACCACCTCTTTTTTGAAGTGCGAACCATTGTCCGATATGATCTCATTTGGTACCCCATACCTATTGATGATGTTGTTTCTGATGAACTTGGCCACATGTAAGTCCTTCAACACAGAATAAGACTGAGCTTCCACCCACTTAGTAAAATAATTGCTCGCCACTAAAATGTACTCATATCCATTCAAACCCTTTGGCAAGACTACCCTGATTACGTTAATTCCCCAAACTGAGAAGGGCCATGGCGAAGTCATGTTATTAAGCTTTGACAGTGGAACGTTCATGCAATTAGCATGGATTTGACATTTGTGGCATCGCCGAACAAAGTTGATACAATCCTCCTCCATAGTTGACCAATAATAGCCTTGCCTAAGGATTTTTTGAGCCAACATCACGCCATTCATGTGTGCCCCCCATTCTCCTCTGTAGATGGCCTCTATGAGACCGTTTCGACTCCTCTTCTTCGACACAGAGCTTGTGCATTCCCAGATGGCCTCTTTTATACAAATTATTTCTGCAAATGATGAATTAGATAGCCAAACACCGTATGTCCCATTTATCCCTGGCATTTTCCCCTGGTGGATACATATCCTTCTCCAAAAAATTCCAAATGTCGTAATACCAGGGGTTCTCGTCTTGAACCTCATCTATCGTGGTCTCATAAGCAAGCATATACTTCTGTTCATTGATAATCAGACGCATCTTGACTCCAAGTGGAATGTCTACCATGGAAGATAGAGTTGCTAATGCATCGGCGAACCGGTTGTTCTCTCTTAGCAAATGTGTGAATGTTAGTTTTTCAAACCTCGGAATAAGAACATGCTAGGTCTGATGATAAACCTTCATTTTCTCTTCCTTGACCTTTCAATCTCTGTTGGCTTGAGAAACAACCAAGTTCAAGTCTCTGATGATGTCCAACCTTATTACCCCTAGTTCTAAGGCAGCTTCCAATCCAGCGATACATACCTCGTATTCTATTTCATTGTTGGACACTTTGAATCGGAGTTTGAAGGCTAGGGGGATATAGGAATCATCAGATGCTATGAGCAACACGCCTATCCCATAACCATACTAATTAGCAGCTCTGTCAAATTACATTGTCCATGTTTCCTCTTCTACCTGCAGAATGTCCTCACCTAAAAATAAATACTCTATTGCCTCATCTCCTTCTACTAGGTGGTCCACCAAAAATTCCGCTACGACTCTCCCTTTGACTGATTTGCCCGTGACATACTTAATGTTAAACTCGGAGAAAAGGAGCAACCAACGAGCTAGCCCACCCATAAGTGCTTGTTTTTTAAAGAGATATTTAATGGGATCTAATCTCAAAACCAAAATTCTAGAATGAGCTAACAAGCAGTGTCTCAACTTCCCCGTTGCCCATACCAAAGCTAAGCAGGCTTTCTCTAGAGAAGTGTAACGGGCCTTGTAATCTAGCATCTTCTTGCTCAGATAATAGATGGCCTCCTCCACTTTAGCTTCTAATTCTTGAGTTAGCATACACTCCATGGTTGAATCTGTTACTGACATATACAAGATCAGCGGCTTCCCTGGCATTGGCGACGACAATACAGGTGGATTCTGCAAGTATTGCTTGACCTATTCGAAGACGAACTGACATCGATCATCCTATTAGAACTTCTTCCCTTTCTTCAAGAGACCAAACTGTTATTCACAAGTCAAGGTTAATTTTGAGATAAACAGTCATATGAATTACACTTTACCCAGAAAGCTGCGTACTTCCTTTTCAGTCCTCGGTGGTGGTATTTCTAAGATGGCATTGATTTTGGAAGGATCTACTTCAAATCCTCTCTGTGTAATCAGAAATCCCAGTATTTTCCCTGCAATCACCCCAAAGGTGCATTTCTGTGGATTCAAAATAAGTCTATACTCCCTAAACCATTCAAAGAATTTTTTTAACGCAGTGTAGTGGCCTTTTCGTTCCTTAGACTTGACAATCATGTTGTCCACATACACCTCAACCTCTTTATGATCATGTCATGCAAGATGGTGGTTACAGCCCTCTGATATGTAGCCCCGGTGTTTTTCAACCCAAAAGGCATAACTCTATAGTAGTAGGTACCCCACGGCATGGTGAATGCAATCTTCTCTCTCTCCTCCGGTTCCATCAAAATCTGATTATACCCGAAAAATCCATCCATAAACGATAACAATGCATGGCCTACAGTGAAATCTACCAGTTCATCGATGCGTAGCAGTGGAAAGTCATCTTTCAAACTAGCTCTATTCAAATCCCAGAAGTCGATGCAAACCTTGATTCTACCATCCTTCTTTGGAACCAGAACAATATTAGCCAACCAAGTTGGGTACTCGGACACCATTAAAAAACTCGCATTAATCTATTTGGTGACCTCCTCTTTAATCTTCAACGCCCAATCTGAACGGATTCTACACAGTTTTTGCTTGACTAGTAGAGCCATAGGTCAAAAGGGATCCGGTACTGTACAATCTCAGGATCGATTCCAGGCATGTCTTCGTAGGACCACACGAAAACATCTTTGAAATCTTTTAATAAAGCGATTAAACGCTCGCGTTCCTCCAAAGACAACGTGGACCCGATCTGGACCAAGTGGGGATCCTTCTTAGTACCCACATTAATTGCAATGATTTCATTTATGCAGGGCTTAGCACGCCTTTCCTCCTCTCAGTCAATCAAGTTTTTCAAAGCTTGAACAATTTATTCTTCTTCGTTTTCATTAAAATTTTGAAAATCTTGGTCAATGCAATAAATCAACGGCACAGAAAAGTAAATGGAATCTGCAGCGTTCTCATTCATAAGTTCCCGCTCTTCGATTACAACAAACTCTAAAGAGAAAGCAAAAGAGGACCTAAACAGGACCTTGGCATCTAGGTTACCACTCCCGAAAATGCCAGACTCCGACTCCCCGTATTAACTCAAATCTGATTTTGACTCAACAAACTTGGTGAAATCAGATTCTGGCTCATCATTCGATTCAGAACTAGAAATAAAGCCCTTTTACAACTACCAAGTAAGGCATGGCGCCCTCGATGCATCCAAAATGCCACTGGTGGAATCCACAACCGGTTCCTCTCCAATCATAGAAATAGTAAAGGTATCCCCCAGGTTCTCTGTGTTGGTTGCAAGATCTATCATGAGATCGGCTAGTGTTGCCCCTACTCTAACCTCACTGTTGTCTAAGTTATCCTCTTTGCTTTGGCTAGCATTAATACTTAGTTTAGCCCCCTCTTCATCACTGTCTTGCAACTGGTGGTCAAAGCAGATCTCAAATCCAAGGACACACTTCTTTGTTGAAGACTCAACCAAAGGCTCAGGAAAGCCACAAAAGGGAAAATTCTCTAACAAAGCGCCCATTTAGTGTCCCTCTGATTGGCCTGTGGACCAACTCATAGTGCTTCCCAACTCTTTTGGCTTTGACTTTGTCCCTTATTTCTTTCCCCTTTCTTGTCCAGTCCTCTTTGGTGGGCATATAGCCCAACCCAAAGCCATGCAGATTATGTGGGACCTTAGGTGACACCATAACTCCTTTTCGCCCACTCCTTCCAAGCCCCATTCTTGGAATATGCTGCAACTTTTTCATGAAATAAATGACTGATACATGCCTTTGTCCGAGGCCAAGATTGTTTGCCCCACTCAAGCTTCTACCAGAGTGAACCCCGAGAGAAATACATCTTCATCGCCGTGATTGATTTCTAGCAACAGTGTAGTTATCTCAGGCAGTGGATGTACGGATGAGTTCCCAAAAACGGTTGCCACTCCTCCCTTATAAGGGTATTTGAGCATTTGATGGAGGGTAGAGGACACTGCCTCCATGTAATGAAACCAAGGCCTCCATAGAAGTAGGTTGAAGGTAGCTAGCACATCTAGTACATGGAACTTGATCTCATGCTCAGAAGGGCCCACTTGGACTTACACTTTCACTATCCCTATAACTTCTTTGCTTGTGTTGTTATACGCCCGAATCACCTGGGCTATGGGGACGAAATCTGCTGGTATCAGGCCTATCACATAGGCAGTGCGAGAAGGACTAGTGTCCACTAAAACCACTAGCACACACTTCTCTCTGCACTCAACAGATATGAACAATGGCTAGTTGCGAGCTAACCCTTCCGGTGACAGCTCCTTATCCGAAAGCGTAAGCATTGGCTTAGTGCTACTTGGGAAAATCAAGCCCAAAAACTGCTCTGGCATAGTATCAATGGACAATTTAGCCTTATCCATTGCCAACAATACCGCTTGTTAGTATACGTATGAAGCCATAAGGAATCCGTAGATGGGGACATCGGCTTGGATCTTTTTTAGTTGCTTCAGAACCAGCTCCTCTTCCAGGTTCTTTTCTTTCTCCTTCTCAACCTCCTGGTATTTTCCAAATGGTTCTGCCAGATCCAGGTGTGGAGGTTTGAAATACCATCCACTTCTGGTGAGATGGTTTATTTCTTCAAAATACCATGTATTATCCGGGATATGATCTCTCCAGTCTTCATTGGTATGGACAAGAAGCAAATCGCTATCTTCCCACCACTCACCATCAGCTACCAACAAACAATTGTCCGGCTCAACTTAGATTACCCTTATAGTAGAAGTGTCCCCCTCAGGGCGACAAGCGGTCGCAATTTTTTGGCTATCTTCAATTTTCTCTCTTTCAAACTGCCTCAGCACAGCTTCCTGTTCAGTATCTATCATTTTCACAACACCCAATTCTTGGGGTTGGTTTCCCCGTACAAGTACCCTCTGGCACTTTCTTTTCTCCTCAACCTTCTCGGCCACCACAGCTACCTCAACTTTCTTTTCCTCTAGTTTAACTCCAGTTTCTTCTTCCTTGTCGATTTTATCACTCAGCCACCCTGTGTTATTAGTTGACCTGTTCAGATCAAACCACCCGATCTGCACATGGCCTTGATCTTGTTCATCGAAGAATTGTAGGTTGTCCAAATCTTCTTCAAGGTCCACAAGATCATCCAATCCCTGGTACAGACCGTCCTCCCTAACCACATTAATATCCACTGAGGCCGATAGTACTACCTCAGGCCTAGGTTGAGTAACAGGAGCAATGCAACGGCTCGGGTCATATGATTCCTCATGAATTTCTAACAAATCGACACCTTTCTCCGAGGTCAAAACCTCATCTTCCTCAGATGTTGTCACCATAGTTTTGTGAGGCTCAGGTTGTGGATTGGATGTGTCCATCATGCACAAGTCGGTGCTATCAGGGATGAACACTACCAACTTTGGCAGGTAAAAGGGAGTGATATAGACGCTCAGGTCAAAGATGGGTGGTAGTGTATGGATGAGTGTAACAACGCCCGCGGGGGGCCTCGCTACAGTTCGAACTCAATTTTGTTGCGGTTCTCAATCTTGAACCAAAGAGTCCAAATCCGGCAAATCGTTTTGAAGGAAAACAGATTTTTTGAAAGAAGTGCCAAACATGGACTGCTTTGCCAGATAACAGAGTCGCCACCTAAATATTTTAAAATGGAAAATTTAGGAAACCCTGACTCGGTGCCGGAAGGCCACGTGTCTGTCATCACCAAAGTTGGCTCGGGAACTTGGGTACGATTAGGGAAGGTCACATCGTGAGCACCCCCTCTCGCCCGGTCAAAGACCGGCCTCTACTAACCATGATATCTGTTTTTGAAAACATTGTGAGTTCTTATTCCGGTTATTAGCTTAGATTACTATGTGATGCTCGCAGCAAACAAGTATAGACTGGGCCGTCTGAATTGGAACAAAACATTTCATGTTTGTTTGTTTGAAAATGGTGTGAAGGTGCTACCCGCAGGTAGGCTAAAATGCGGATTTGCCACCATCAGGTGGGCTTAGAAAACAGTGATGTTGCCACTATCTAGTGGGCTTAAAACAAACAGTCAATGCATTGTCCCAATTCAAATAACTCAACCTCCACCCACAGGCATTCAAGGCAGTTATATCATATAAGCACATAGCCTCATGGTAAGCATGCTTTCATGGCAGTCACTCACACGCATGCAAGGATGCTAAAGCATAAAACTTACCTAGTACTCCAAGCCAAAACAAAAGCTGATTAGAAATCATGCATGATCCTAAGTATACTGTAATGCCTAATGCAACACATGCAAGATGCAACTATAGCAGGCTCGGCTATTCTAAATATGACATGTGAAATGCTACAGCTATCAAGTATTCAATTTGGAATTGAAATACAGATGCAGTTTGTATGATGCGCCGAGCCCGGTGCATGCAAAACAGATGAATGATTGCAAACATGCTATCATACTGTATGCTAATCAAAATATGCCCTAATCTAACCAACATAAGCGGATAAATAAAAGGGAGAAAGAAGGGGGGGTTGGAAGACATGTTGTAGAGGGGCTCAAAATAAGCCTAAAACCAGTAGGGGTCGGAGCCCCAAAAACAAGAGGAAATAGGGTAAAAATAGGATGGAAAATTATGCTACAAAGATGAGATTTGGAGACTTACCCTTGAAGATCCAAGTGTTGCTACTTCTTGGCCTGAATTTGTTGCTTCTTAACCCCTGGAGAACACTTCCTTGCTGCTGGAATGGTAGTGTTGATGGTGGAGCTAAGGGTTGATGAAGAGGGGAGCTAGGAACTTGGAAGTTTTTCAAGGTTTTGGCTATGGAAATGAAGCTTTGAGAGAGAGATGTCTTGAGGCAATTTTTTCTAACCTTGAGGAAGGAGCTGTCCAGCCCCTTTAATAGGCAAAATGGGGTGTAAAAGGGGAGGGAAATGGAGGCAAGATTTTTCTCCCAAAATATCCCCCGGATGTGGAGATATTTTGGCAAAAATATCCGGACAGCTGGAATGGGCTGGAAAGCAAGAAGCTGGTCGACCAGGTGGTTTTGCTGCAAGTGGCCGGCCAGCCACCCCTCATGGCCGGCCAGCCACCTCCCATGGCCGGCCAGCCACCCCTAAAAAATGAAAAGTTGAATTAGTGGCCGACCACCATTTTTTTGTGTCCTCCCATGTATGTAGAACAAGGCCCCAAGGTTGGAATTTGGCAACTCTGAAACAGGAGACACAACATTGCATTTGAAGGAGAGGCTCAAAAATGAAGTTCACAATTACTGGCCGACCACCACTTTTTTGTGTCCTCCCATGTGTGTAGAACAAGGTTCCAAGGTCGGAAATTGGCAACATTGAAGCAGGATTCACAACATTGCATTTGAAGAAGAGGCTCAAAAATGAAAATAGGAATTGCTGGCCGACCATACATTTTTAGGGTCCTCCCATGTCCCTTGATCACAAATATGTAGCTTTGGTTGGAAGAAAATACCCCCAGGGTGTTCAACATTGGCCCGGAAGTGAGCAAAACAGGCGCCGGAGGAGCGAAACTGGTTATCTGGGATAATTGCTGGCCTCCCACCCCCCAGTGATCTTCCTGGTATTGAAACAGAGGTACCTGCCAAATTTGAACAAAAACTAAGGAGAAATGAACGTTCGGGGCCAAAACCGAGCAATTCGGGATCCCGAAAATGGGCTGCGAGTGCCGGAAATGGTGTATGGCAGCGAAGTGGGTATCTGCGACCCCAGTGTCCCTCGGAATGACAAAACAGAGGTTCCTGCCAAAAATCAGAGAAAACCGATGCAAAATGAATGCTCGGGGCCCAAACCGTGCGATTCGGGGTCCCGAAAACCGACTACAGGCACCGAAAGTGGCATACGGCCACGAAGTGGGCATCAGAGGCCCCAGTGTTCCTCGGAACTATAAAACAGAGGTGCAAGCCAAAAACTGGAGAACTCGGAGATGGTTGGGCGGTCCCGAGCCGAGGCACACGGCCTGACGATCCCGAAAACCGGGAACCGGGCTCCGAAATGGGCAAAATGGCCTACGGCCACAAAAAGTAGCTCACGGCCACCGGGAGATAGTCTACAGGACTATTCCCTTCCCTCAGGAAAGAAAACAGAGAAAACCGAGTCTGGTTCGCAAACCGAGACAAGGCACGAAAGAGAATTCGGAAGTCCGGAGGCAGGGCGCACGGCCGCGACTCTGAGACTTCTGAACGAGCACAGTATGCAACATCACCGAGCGCTCAATCGGTGACGTCTGAGTCTTAAGGTCGGTCAAAAATGGGGTGTCTACAGTTGCCCCTCTTTGACAGAACTCAGAAGTCAAGAAGTGACGGGAGTGAATGTCAAAGCCTAGAGACGACCCATTTTTGACAAGGCCGAAGACTTAGACAATCATACAAGGTGAACAGATACGTGCGCCCGCAGGCAGAGGCAAAATGCAAAAGATATGCACAGAGCCAGGTGATCATGCAAGTGCAGCAAGCTGTAATGAGGCAAGTATTCACAAATAGACGCAACAGTTTTAAGCAAGAATGCAAAGCAACAACTACATTTCATGCAGTTAGGAATGTAAGAAAATCATGGAATCTTCACGAACATGTACGATAGATACACAAAGCGTACGTGTGATGGATACACAAAGTGAAGCGAGTGTAATGGATGCACTATATGAAGTAAAGTGTGATGGATACACTAGGTAGGCATAGTGAGCAAAGTGTGATGGATACACTAAGTGGACAAGTGTGATGGATACACTAAATGTGAATACGAAGTGTGATAGATGCACTTAGTGAACAAGTATGATAGATACACAAAATGAATGAAGTGTGATTGATACTAAAAGCGAACATAAAGTGTGATAGATGCACTTAGTGAACAAGTATGATAGATATACTGAATGTGAACACGAAGTGTGATAGATGCACTTAGTGAACAAGTATGATAGATATACTAAATGTGAACACGAAGTGTGATAGATGCACTTAGTGAACAAGTATGATAGATATACTAAATGTGAACACGAAGTGTGATAGATGCACTAAGTGAACAGAGTGTGATTGATACACTGAATGTGAACACGAAGTGTGATAGATGCACTTAGTGAACAAGTATGATAGATATACTGAATGTGAACACGAAGTGTGATAGATGCACTTAGTGAACAGGTATGATAGATATACTGAATGTGAACACGAAGTGTGATAGATGCACTTAGTGAACAGGTATGATAGATATACTGAATGTGAACACGAAGTGTGATAGATGCACTTAGTGAACAAAGTGTGATTGATACACTGAATGTGAACACGAAGTGTGATAGATGCACTTAGTGAACAAAGTGTGATTGATACACTGAATGTGAACACGAAGTGTGATAGATGCACTTAGTGAACAAAGTGTGATTGATACACTGAATGTGAACACTAAGTGTGATAGATGCATTAAGTGAACAGAGTGTGATTGATACACTAAATGTGAACACGAAGTGTGATAGATGCACTAAGTGAACAGAGTGTGATTGATACACTAAAAGCGAACACAAAGTGTGATAGATGCACTAAGTGAACAGAGTGTGATTGATACACTAAAAGCGAACACAAAGTGTGATAGATGCACTATGTGAACAGAGTGTGATTGATACACTAAAAGTGAACACAAAGTGTGATAGATGCACTATGTGAACAGAGTGTGATTGATACACTAAAAGTGAACACGAAGTGTGATAGATGCACTTAGTGAACAAAGTATGATTGATATACTAAAAGCGAATGAAGTGTGATTGATACACTAATGGAATAAAGTGAATATGTGCGTGATAGATACACAAATTGGGAATGTATGCGATAAATACACAAAATGAGAATGTGCGTGGTAGATGCACGAAATGAGAATGTGTGTGATAGATACACAAAATGAAAAGAGTGTGATTGATACACTAAATAAACATGTGAGAGATACATGAAGCAAACGAAAGTAAATGAGGTGTGATGGATACACTAAAGTGAACATGTGATAGATACATGAGGCAAACAGAGTGAATGAAGTGTGATGGATACACTAAAGTAAACATGTGATATGAAGAGAAGAATAGTGTGATAGATACACAAAGCAAAATATGTGTGATAAATACACAAAGTGAATGAAGTGTGATTGATACACTAAGGCAAATACGGTGTGTTAGATACACTGAGTGAATGAAGTGTGATTGATACACTAAGGGAATGAGGTGTGATTGATACACTAAGTGAATGATCTCAAACAGAACTTCTTTGAATGAACCGTACATACAATATCGTGCATGTCTAAGAAAGAAACTTGACTGGTACAATGCATTACAATGTATGATGCTTAAGGAAAGCAATAAATGGACAAAGCGGCGCTTTAGAAAGCACCTCATGAGGTGAGTGGCGGTGAACCGCTCTTCTCCAACGGGGATCTCCCCTCGTGCTGTTCGAACACTTTACCTTGAACTCACAGTATAAAGGCTTTGGAATACTGACAAGGGACAACATCTGGATGTGGGAGCCACGGCTGCTGCTTGTTTTCCTGATCCTATTCACAACTTTCCCTATTCTCCAACGGGGTGACAGACTAGGTTGGTTCAGTATCCAGAACTGAGGCGCATACACATGCTATCTCAATCTATGGGGCTGCCATACAGATTTCAAGCCGAGGACATGCCTCTGGGTATTTAAACCAGACTCTAGTCTCGGAAATCCCGAACCTTTGCGTTCTAGGCCACGGCCATTCGAACTCTAGTTTCCACCGTCGCAGTTGGTCTCCTAGGAACTCATCGCAAACACGTCCAAGATGCCTCTGGCAGGGAATGGTACTCAGGGAGAGCACTTCTGATCGCCATTCTGGCTTGAAGTAGACTTGATTTTGAGCTTGAGGTAGAGGCACACTCATACTTCGGAACATTGGCAAGACCTGAAGAGGTACACACGGGATGCAATCTCAGAACTTACTGATGTTGGAACAAACTCAAATGCCCAACATTTTCCTCTTTTGCTTTTGCTTTGCAGCCCGAAACTCATAGCTTCAGATAGGTCCTGGTTTCACTGTTCTCATATGACCTGGGTTGAACCCTGCGGTTTTATGAAAGAACAAGTTCTGTTTTGCACAAATGTGGAGAACGGCACAGCACTCATAGCACAAAACGATTTTTATTTTTTGAAAATGAGAAAAGGATTCTCAACCGGGTATTGAGCCTACAACTGACCACAGACAAAACAACTCAACACAGAAAAACAAAAGGTAAACGACCTAAATACAACGAGACACGCTCGGGGCACGCTCGGGATGACTCAAAACAAGAAATGAGACAAACGAAAAGACACGACACTCAGACGTGCACAGGGAGCCTGTTTCACCGGGTGTGTTTCCCACCCTTTCTTATTTATGATTCTCACATCACTCGGCCCTCAAGCTCTATTTTTCTGAAAAAGCCCTTTTCTCACTTTTTTTTTTTCTCATCGCACATCTCTCTATTCTTCAATCTCTCATTTTTTAATCCCTCCCCTGGGTGGTGGATGGATAAACAGCAAGTTGTGGGCTCGTGCCCCTAGCATTCCGCTAGATTCTTCTTTCTTCCGCTCACAGCTAGTGAACTCCTCCCACAGAGGGGTTGCGCTACAACTAGGTGTGTAGCAAATCTGTAGCTAGCATCGGCTTTGCTCTGCTGGGGAGTTTAGACATGATCAGATCCGTCTAGATGAGGGAGTGGAATATCCTGATCTATTCCAGTTCGTGCTTTGCACTTGGCTTGATACCTCGTTGCTCGAAGGATGAGGGAGCTTTCTGCCCTTTTGCTGTTAGCTTCCGTTGTGCCCTCTTCCGGCAGGTAGAGCGCCCTTCTTGGCAAGTATGGTGCCCTTTCTGGCAAATGCATTGGCTACGGGGAAAAGACAGAACACCTAACTCAATTGTGCCCCTAGTTCATCATTTTGACCATTTTTTTATTTTTGAGCTTTCTCCTAAAAAATTTTGACCAGAATGAGAGTTAGATTAACATGTTTGTTCGATTTTTGATTTGAAATCATGCAGTTCAGGCTATGAGCACTGAAAATTTTCCTTTTTTTGAGTCCAGGGAAAAGGTCCAGTTTTGGAAAATGAAACAATTTTCGAGAAAATTAGTCAACATCAGTAAAAATTCTCAAAAACTATTTTTGCAAACGGCCAATGCTCAACAAGCGCGGAACCTACTCTTGAGATGCACAACCTCGAATCTGGAGGAAAACTGCCCCTTGCTTGAGGAGGGTTGCATGGCAACGGAAAGTAGCCCCTTGTTTGAACGGCACCGCGGCGCGTTGAATGGCAACGGAAAGTTGCCCCTTGTTTGGATGGCGTCGCAGCACACTATAATCAGTCCTCAGAGTGATGATGACAACCGAACTCTCAGATACAGAGAAGGCAAAGATGATCAAAACCATTACATGGACACAATCGAATTTGAATCGTTTTACGGCTGGACTTCAGGATGAAGTTGCCTACGTATCCCAAACATGGGAATCAAGCCTTACGTAGTTCGGGGTAAGGTACACTCGGGTATTTAACCTCTCCTTTTTATGCTCTAACTTTTGCCAAGGCGCCTGTTGCAGGTTTTCAACCTTGCGAGCTTTGTTTTTCTTTTCTTTTCATTCTTTTCATTTCTTCTTTTCATCTTTTCTTTTTTCTTTTTCTCTTTTTTGAATTTTTTTGTATCTTTTCCTTTTTTTCTTTTCTTGTTCTTTTTTGCATTTTTCTTTTTGCATTTTTCTTGCTCTAACTTTTGCCTGGGTCGCCCTTCTGGGTTTTCGGCCCAGCGAGCCTCTCAAAGGGTAAAAGTGTAACAGGTCCATGCCAAATGGTTTTGAGATCCTGAAGTCATCTGAATCCCGGAAAATGACTGCTGTATTTGATTCGCAGAAGGGTCCATCTTCGGCTCTTCGAGCATATCGGACATTTTTGCCCCTAGTTCGAGGGGTGCTTCTGATCTAGCTCTGCAAGCGTCTTTTGACGACTTCTGATCTTCTTGATCTGACTTTGGTGCCTCTTGTTCGAGGGCTGCTTCAAATCTGGCCACACAGGCCTCACATTGTGGTTGACCGTTGAACCTTCTGAATTCAAGTTCAAGGTTTAGAAGCAAAGGGGTTGAGTCTCGAGGCTGAGAGCGATCCTAAGCTGCACAATCTCAAGAGCGATTCCACACAGGTCTTCGCAGGACCGCGCAAAACATTTTGTTTTTGAAAATTTTTAAGAAAGCGACGAATCGCTCGCGCTGAAGATAGTGTGAAACCAGTCTGGATCAAGCCAGGGTCCTTCTCAGTACTCACGCTAACAAGCATGATTTCATTCATTAAAGGCTTAGCACACCTCTCTTTCTCTCAATTTGATCAAAGTTTTGCAAATCCCGAGGAATTCCTCCCTCTTTGTTTTCACTGCAGTGTTCAAAAAGTTTTGAAAAACTTAGGTCATTACAATGACTTCAAGGCACAAAAGAGCAGGTGGAATGCACTGCCATTTCATTCAAACCCCGGCGCAACTAACACACGGCAGAAGCAAATGCGAGAGTGTGGAAATCACTGCTGTTTCATTCAAAATCTGTTGGCACAACTGGCTCCCTGGCAGAAACAGACTCAAAAGAAAACGAAGAGACAAACACAAAACAAAATGGTGATGCCCGAGGTAACACCCCCGGAATCACCCGACTCCTATACAAAAGAACTGACTCGAAACAACAAGACAGACCCTAACCAAAAAGACTGACTCAAAACCAAAAGACAGACTCTAAACAAAACAATAGAACTGGCTCAATACCCAAGCCGAAAAGTACAAAAACTAGTATTTGCATACTGCTCAAAACAGTGCGTGCCATCCACCATATCTGGAGTAAACTGAGCGCTGCTCGCAGGTGGTTCATCCCTTGATCACATAACATTATCCCCCACAAGTTCACTGATCAGGTGCCGATAGACTTTGCAGGACCTGGTGCAGCAATGACCCCTTTGTCAAACAGATCTTGTACATCATGGCGCAGACGAAAACAACTGTCGGTGTCATGACCGGTTTGTTGATGGTAGGCACAGTATTTAGTCTGGTCATGCTTTGCAGGGATAGGATCGGGTAGGGGCCGTTGTTCCAACGGTTTCAAATGTCCTTTCCGGAGTAAGACCTCTAGAGCTTTTGACAAGGGCATATGAAGTGGGGTGAAAACCCTCTTAACTCGAGGTGGATATTTGGCCGTCTGTGAGCTACTTCCGGACGCACCGGTGAATGGGGTAGCCTTTTTTGATGTGGTGGTGGTAACCATGTCCACTTCGGAAGATCTTGCAGCCGCATCACCGCTTGTGCCTGTGTTGTTGTTGCGGTTGAAGGTTCTCCGGGGCTGCTCCCTATCCTGGTCCGAAAAAAGGCCCTGTTTCATTGCGTCCTCGATTTGCATCCCCATCTCGTGTAGATCTGCAAAGGTGGGAAAGGGGACTACAATCATTTTCAGCATCAGCTTTGGTTGGAGATTGCGCACGATCATTCTGATCTGATCCTTGTCGGTGGGCCTCAAAGTCATCATTGCTGCCTTTGCCCTCCATCGAGTCACAAAATCAGAGAAAGTCTCTTTGGGCTCTTGCCTCGTCGTTTCGAGATCACGAGTTGTGATCTCAATCTGGGTATTGTACGAGTATTGTGCGACAAAGGCCTCAGCCATTTCATCCCAATTCCTTTTGACCTCATCTTCTAGTTTCGCATACCAATTGGAAGCTATCCCTGACAAGGTTCGGCCGAATAGTGAAAGTTTTTGTGATCTGGTTAGGCCCATTGGCCGCAATACATCTGAAAATAACCGAAGGTGGACCATGGGATCATCGGACCCATCGAAGCAATCAATCTGCGGCATTTTGAATCTGTCTGGTAATGTCACGGCCACATCAGTATAACCATCCTCGATGCCCGGAATGGCTTTCACCCCTTGGGATTTCTTAAAAAGCTTCTCCAGCTTGCTCAATTTCAGAGCGGTATGATCTACCTCAAACTCGAAGGGAGAGCCCGGGTGATTAACAGGTGTGTGGGTCTTGGACAGTTGTGGCGGAAGCGGAGGCGGAGCTGGCCCCATTGGAAGATCCGTGTCCTCCTGGATATTTTGGACATTTGGCGTCTCCCCAGGTACTGGAGCTCCTGCTGGGGGAGGAACTTGTTGTGAAGCAGACGCGCCGCTTTGCTGTTGCAGCCTGGTGATGAGTTCAGCCTGCTGAGCCATGATTGCGGCTTGCTGCTTGGAAAATTCCGCTTGGCGGACAGCGTCTTGCTGCATGAGCGTCATACTTTCTTGCATCTGACGCATCATCGCCTCCATCCCTGATGTGTTCTCCTGATCCATCTAACTGACTGGTATTTATCCCTACAGTAGAAACTGAGACCTCAGCCTGACCGTTCACTGGTGGGGTGGATAAAGACCACTGATCTGGTAACTGCTGAACTGGTGATTTGTGCCTGACTGGCCCTTTTCACCCTGCCTCTGGTAAAGAAACACTGATTACCCTTGAATTGAATCTCTGACCTCACAAAGTCTATCAGCACTAGTCCAATGTACCCGGGGATAGTGGAGCCTTCTGAAGCTGTGGTTCCAGGACTACCCTGCAAAAGAGAAAACATGCAGCATCTCAGCCTGATTTCACCAGAACGGATATGAGCAAAACTGAATGAGTGTGCTCTCTACTGAATTTTGCCCCAAAAATTCTGCCTCAAATCTGATACCCTCAGGTAAAACTGATTCCACCAAATACTGATGCCCGCAGGCCTGATACCCAAAATACTGAATTGGTGCCCGCAGGCCTAATGCTCAAACTTGTAAACCGATACATGCATTCCCTGTAGAGACGCACTCTAACAAGCACATAACAGATAAGTGAGAGCCAAAACACCCCTATGTTGGGGTAGGGTTTCCCTGTCCTATTTTGTCAGGAGCTAGGGTTTCACTACGCACGCAGCGGCTTCAAACAACCTATAAACGGGTAAGCAACCTGCCCTAGTTTGGAATGGTCACTATGGATCCGAATATGCACTAGGTCGAATGGTCAAAAAGGGTGCCCCAGCAAAACCGGGGTTTGTGTTCCCATACTGGCAGAGCCCGTAACCGGTCAGCCTTATGGACATGCCTTGACAAGACAAGCCTCCGGCAAACCGCTCAGGAATAGCAGATGGCAAACACGGTGTCCTAGGCGCACCAATGCAAATGCAATGCAAAGAAACACACAAATATAGTCAAAAGCAGATATCATGAGTTCGAGTCAAGTTCTCTAACTCCCCAGCAGAGTCGCCAGAAACTGTAACAACGCCCGCGGGGGGCCTCGCTACAGTTCGGACTCGATTTTGTTGCGGTTCTCAATCTTGAACCAAAGAGTCCAAATCCGGCAAATCGTTTTGAAGGAAAACAGATTTTTTGAAAGAAGTGCCAAACATGGACTGCTTTGCCAGATAACAGAGTCGCCACCTAAATATTTTAAAATGGGAAATTTAGGAAACCCTGACTCGGTGCCGGAAGGCCACGTGTCCGTCATCACCAAAGTTGGCTCGGGAACTTGGGTACGATTAGGGAAGGTCACATCGTGAGCACCCCCTCTCGCCCGGTCAAAGACCGGCCTCTACTAACCATGATATCTGTTTTTGAAAACATTGTGAGTTCTTATTCCGGTTATTAGCTTAGATTACTATGTGATGCTCGCAGCAAACAAGTATAGACTGGGCCGTCTGAATTGGAACAAAACATTTCATGTTTGTTTGTTTGAAAATGGTGTGAAGGTGCTACCCGCAGGTAGGCTAAAATGCGGATTTGCCACCATCAGGTGGGCTTAGAAAACAGTGATGTTGCCACTATCTAGTGGGCTTAAAACAAACAGTCAATGCATTGTCCCAATTCAAATAACTCAACCTCCACCCACAGGCATTCAAGGCAGTTATATCATATAAGCACATAGCCTCATGGTAAGCATGCTTTCATGGCAGTCACTCACACGCATGCAAGGATGCTAAAGCATAAAACTTACCTAGTACTCCAAGCCAAAACAAAAGCTGATTAGAAATCATGCATGATCCTAAGTATACTGTAATGCCTAATGCAACACATGCAAGATGCAACTATAGCAGGCTCGGCTATTCTAAATATGACATGTGAAATGCTACAGCTATCAAGTATTCAATTTGGAATTGAAATACAGATGCAGTTTGTATGATGCGCCGAGCCCGGTGCATGCAAAACAGATGAATGATTGCAAACATGCTATCATACTGTATGCTAATCAAAATATGCCCTAATCTAACCAACATAAGCGGATAAATAAAAGGGAGAAAGAAGGGGGGGTTGGAAGACATGTTGTAGAGGGGCTCAAAATAAGCCTAAAACCAGTAGGGGTCGGAGCCCCAAAAACAAGAGGAAATAGGGTAAAAATAGGATGGAAAATTATGCTACAAAGATGAGATTTGGAGACTTACCCTTGAAGATCCAAGTGTTGCTACTTCTTGGCCTGAATTTGTTGCTTCTTAACCCCTGGAGAACACTTCCTTGCTGCTGGAATGGTAGTGTTGATGGTGGAGCTAAGGGTTGATGAAGAGGGGAGCTAGGAACTTGGAAGTTTTTCAAGGTTTTGGCTATGGAAATGAAGCTTTGAGAGAGAGATGTCTTGAGGCAATTTTTTCTAACCTTGAGGAAGGAGCTGTCCAGCCCCTTTAATAGGCAAAATGGGGTGTAAAAGGGGAGGGAAATGGAGGCAAGATTTTTCTCCCAAAATATCCCCCGGATGTGGAGATATTTTGGCAAAAATATCCGGACAGCTGGAATGGGCTGGAAAGCAAGAAGCTGGTCGACCAGGTGGTTTTGCTGCAAGTGGCCGGCCAGCCACCCCTCATGGCCGGCCAGCCACCTCCCATGGCCGGCCAGCCACCCCTAAAAAATGAAAAGTTGAATTAGTGGCCGACCACCATTTTTTTGTGTCCTCCCATGTATGTAGAACAAGGCCCCAAGGTTGGAATTTGGCAACTCTGAAACAGGAGACACAACATTGCATTTGAAGGAGAGGCTCAAAAATGAAGTTCACAATTACTGGCCGACCACCACTTTTTTGTGTCCTCCCATGTGTGTAGAACAAGGTTCCAAGGTCGGAAATTGGCAACATTGAAGCAGGATTCACAACATTGCATTTGAAGAAGAGGCTCAAAAATGAAAATAGGAATTGCTGGCCGACCATACATTTTTAGGGTCCTCCCATGTCCCTTGATCACAAATATGTAGCTTTGGTTGGAAGAAAATACCCCCAGGGTGTTCAACATTGGCCCGGAAGTGAGCAAAACAGGCGCCGGAGGAGCGAAACTGGTTATCTGGGATAATTGCTGGCCTCCCACCCCCCAGTGATCTTCCTGGTATTGAAACAGAGGTACCTGCCAAATTTGAACAAAAACTAAGGAGAAATGAACGTTCGGGGCCAAAACCGAGCAATTCGGGATCCCGAAAATGGGCTGCGGGTGCCGGAAATGGTGTATGGCAGCAAAGTGGGTATCTGCGACCCCAGTGTCCCTCGGAATGACAAAACAGAGGTTCCTGCCAAAAATCAGAGAAAACCGATGCAAAATGAATGCTCGGGGCCCAAACCGTGCGATTCGGGGTCCCGAAAACCGACTACAGGCACCGAAAGTGGCATACGGCCACGAAGTGGGCATCAGAGGCCCCAGTGTTCCTCGGAACTATAAAACAGAGGTGCAAGCCAAAAACTGGAGAACTCGGAGATGGTTGGGCGGTCCCGAGCCGAGGCACACGGCCTGACGATCCCGAAAACCGGGAACCGGGCTCCGAAATGGGCAAAATGGCCTACGGCCACAAAAAGTAGCTCACGGCCACCGGGAGATAGTCTACAGGACTATTCCCTTCCCTCGGGAAAGAAAACAGAGAAAACCGAGTCTGGTTCGCAAACCGAGACAAGGCACGAAAGAGAATTCGGAAGTCCGGAGGCAGGGCGCACGGCCGCGACTCTGAGACTTCTGAACGAGCACAGTATGCAACATCACCGAGCGCTCAATCGGTGACTTCTGAGTCTTAAGGTCGGTCAAAAATGGGGTGTCTACAATGAGGTGGACATTTTTGGACAGAGGGACCTGGTTGTGGGTAGGGAGTGGGTTGGTTGTTACATTTAGTTTCTAGGGTTGAGTGATGAGTTTGTTGTCGATGAGATCTTAAATCTCATGATGCAAGCGGAAGCACTGGTCGGTTTCATGACCGTGCTGTTGATAGAAAGCACAGTATTTTGTGGGATCATGCTTGGGTAGAAAGGGGTCCGAAAGTGCTCAAGGTTCTAGGGGTTTCAAGTGCCCTTTTTTTATTAGCACCTACATGGCTTTGGATAGGGTCATGTAAAGCTGGTTGAAAGTTCTACCCGAAAGTCGAGTAGGGTTGGAAGTTTGTGGGCCCATATTGGCAAAGAGGTCGGCAGTTTTGGTTGCGGTGACAACACTCACTTTTGATGGCCTCGTAGCTATACTATCCCCGGCAGCATTGGAACTGCGAGCAAACGACCTCTTGGCTGGCTCTTTGTCATCAATGATGATCCCCTGCTTCATGGCATCTTCAATTTGAACCCCCATCTCATGAAGTTCTTTGAATGTAAATAAGGGGAGAACAATCATTTTTTATAATAGCTTGCCATGCAGGTTCCTGACAACCATACTAATTTGGTCTTATCTGAAGGTCGAGTGGTCAACATTAATAGTTTGGCCCTTCATCTAGTTACAAACTTGGAGAAACCTATCTTTGGCTCCTGGCACATTGCTTCAAGATCACAAGTTATGACCTCGATTTGCGTGTTTTAAGAGTATTGAGCAATGAAGGACTCAGCCAATTCCTCCCAGTTCTGTTTCATAGAATCTTTCAACTTAGCGTACCAGATGGTAGCTATTCCCGACATAGTCCGGCCAAAGAGTGACAACTTCTGTAATCTAGTTAAACCCATTGGTCATAGGATATCAGAGAACAGACGTAAGTGTACCATTGGGTCCCTAACACTATCAAAGCAGTCAATGTGTGGCATTTTGAACCACTCTAACAAGGTAACCGCATATTCAGTGCACCCATCCTCTATACCTGGAATGGAGTTAACCCCCTGTGCTTTCTTAAACAATTTCGCCAGCTTGTTAACTTTAAGCACAGTCGGGTCGACCTTGAATTCAAATGGTGCCTTAGCCTAGTAAGCCAGAGCTCTAGAAGTCTACGCTAGAATAGGTTCTACCTGGATGGGAAAAGCCGAAACACCCTCGGCTTGTGAATCCTGAGTTGTGGCAGCATTGACAACAGTATCGGGTGTAAGGATTGTCATATTAGGTGCATGTGAAGCAGAAACCATAGCTGGCTACGGTTGTTGTTGCTATAACCTAGTTGTGACCTCGGCTTGATGGGCCATGTCATCCTGGAGTGAGTCAACTGACTATTATAGATGGACTAGCATGTCCTCTAAATCTGATTAAGGGTATTGTGCCATTCCTGGAGTAGATGACTATTCTTGAGGTGGACTGGGTATGAATGAGCTGAGAGGTGATTGTTACAAGAACTGAACTAATGAACTCTGTCTGATCATCCTTTGCCTTGCAACTAGTGACAGTGAGGCAAGCACAGGCTATCCCTGAACAAGATCTCCGACCTTGCAAAGTCTTCTAACACCAGTCCAGAGTACTTGGGGGATATTAGAACTTTCTAAAGTTATGGTTTTAAACTACCTAGCAAAAGAAACAAAGAAAGAGAACAGTAATCAGAAATCGGACAACACCTCAGCTAAGATGTTATCAACACAGACATGATCAAAGCTATAGGATTGTACTCCCCACTGAATTCTGCCCCAAAACAAATACCAACTGTGCCACTGATATGAACATTCTTGTACAGTTTCACTATAAAGCGCATACTAGTTAAAGAGAGCCAAAACACCCATATAAGGGGGTAAGGTTACCCTGTCCTAGATTTTGACATGATCTAGGGTTTCACTACTTCAAGCAAGTAGTTTCACAAAGCCCTACATATGGGTGAGCATCCTGACCTAGTTTGGAACAGTCACTATGGCTTTACTATATGAAGCTAGGTCGATAGGTCAAAAAGTATACCTCAACAAGACTACTTAATATACCTCTCATACCTAACACGGAGAAGTCAAAGGAGGATCAAGCAGTACGACAGTAATCCAGATCCAAGGGTTGTGTTTCCAACATGGCAATGCCCACAACCTACCAGCCTTTTGGCAAGCATTTTAGGCAAGCCTCTAGCAAACCATCTAAGAATAACAGATGAAAAACATAGTGACTTGGAGTAACACTGTAGATGCAAATGCAAAGAACATATATCTGTAAATAAAATGTTACATCATGAAGTCCAAGACAAGTTCTTTACTTTCCCCAGCAGAGTCGCCAAAAACTATAGCTTGCTTTTCGTGCTCCTCGAAGGGGTTTAATCTCCTCGGATACGATAGTCCTATAGTTCAGACTACTGTGGTTATGAATCTAATTTCACAAGTACAATGTGAAACAAAAAAACACAAAAGAGTCCAAATCTAGCAAATCTTTTAGAAAATCAATTTTTAATCAAAAATGCCAAAAATGGACCGCATTAATAGATTTAAGAGTCGCTACCTAAATATTTTTGAGAAATTTAGGAAACCCGTGACTCATGCCAAAGGCCACTTATCTGTCATCACCAAGGTGTCTCGACTTGGGAACTTATGTATAAGAGGGAAAGGTCATGAATTGAGCACCCCACTCACCCGATCAAAGATCTGCCTCTACCAATCTTGATGTGATTTTTATGTACAGTATATGCTCTTGTTCCGATTATTATTCTATCTTTACTATGTGAGGCACACAAGTATAACTATTTTGACCACTTTTGAATGCTTTGATTTCATGCTTGTTTTGAAAAGAGTTCTGAATGTGTGTCACTTGAAAAAGTGATATCACATGTACATTTAATCAAATCATCCCAATTTAAGTGAAAAAGCCTTCATCCACCAGCATTCAAACAGGTATATTAACTAAGCACTTAGCCTCATGGTAAATGTGTTTGAGATGGCAAGAAGCGCACACATGCAATATCCTAAAGCAAAAAATGCTTATCCCAAATATTCGAGGCGAGCCAAAAGAAAGAAAATAGTTAGAAAAAAAAAATGCATGATCCTAAACAACGTAACATGGCTAATGTAACGCATACAACATGCAATTAATAGGCTAGGCTACTAGAATGGCATGTGAGTCATGTGACAAAAGTACGTATTCGAGTAAGGAATTTGAAATTGACATTGATTAGTATAATGAGCCGAACCCTTATGCATGCAAAACGAATGGATGCGAGTCATGGAAAATGCTAAATAAAATATGATGCTAACCATGATAAGAGATTAAATAAAAGAGAAAAAGAAATGGGGGTTAAAAGACATACACAATATTATAATTCTGCCCTCATCCAAGAGGGTTCAAATAAATGTCCTAATTTAAACTAACCATTACAACACCAAATAAAAGAATTAACTACACTAACTAATTATTCCAAATTAGAATTCAGCTAACTAATTAATGAACTAGCTATTACAAATTCAAAGCTAATTAATTACAATACGCATTAATCTAAGAGCCATTTAAGCAAATTAATTCAAACAGGAGTCGAAGAACCACACACGCAACCGAGAACATGCTCTTGGAAACTCCTTTGTCCTGCTACCTGAACTGTTCTATTCGCAGTTAGAAAATTAATCTTCTTTCACCCCAACCTCTGCTATGTTCTGCCATGAAAATGGCACTACCTGCAAAAAGTATAGTGGCCGGCCGGCCGGCCTTGGAAAGTGGTAGGCAAGACAAAAATGGTAGCCCATCGGCCACTATTTTTGGGCACTGCCCTACTGCCACAGAAAAGAAACAGAGCAAAAACAGAGAGTTTCCAAGGAATGTTTATCCTCTCTGCTTCTCCCTATCATTGAATTGATCAAGAGAGGAGTAGAATCGGTCCACAAATCATCAATGGTAGCAAGCTTGTTACATGATGATCCATGAATCGATGGGATAAAGACTCAATCAATGAAAAGTAAAGACCAACAAAACCTCATCTCCATCATCGAGTTACCTAAAGGGAAGTGGTAGACATTGAGCCATTATCATCACTAAAGAGTATGAAATGACTCAAGACTCCATGGGTTTGATATAAAGTCCGATTGAACCCAACTCAACTTTATTATCTTATACCTCTTTTAGTCTACTTTTATTAGCCCTTTTAATTACCTTCCCATTCTTTAATCATTTTAGTCCAAAAATGAGAGTTATGTCCAGTAATGAAGAGAAGTGTCAAACAAGAAGTTGTTCTTCGCATAAGAGAGATGTAATGCCTTGGTAATGAACCTTCAAAGAGATTAAACCATTAAGCATGGAAGGCCTCTTTCGTATGCCTTAAACAACCATCAATTGCTTGAAACAACTCTTAAGAAAAAGGAAATAAAATCAAGAAAGGAGGGAGGTTGCAGAGATGATTATCAACTCAAATAAAAGCTATGAAAATAAAAGCTATCAACTTAAATAGGTTGGTATCTAAAGCTTAAGCAACAATACAAGCATACTATGCAAAGCATAAACTAAATAAACACACTAAAACAGTCCTAGAAACAGCAAAACAGTGTTGGACATAATGTGGAAAGCTAGAAAAAAGTGAACAAAAATGTGAGATAATTCAAGTTCATAAGCAAGCCTAAAGAGGGATGGCTAACCCCTCCACTTTTTGGACCTTAAAACCACAGATATTAGCCTCTTAAAACTCTAAAAAATAGTGGCCAAAAGTTGAGAAACAAGTGGGAAACATAAGGATAAAAGCTTATGGAATAAGGTTCAAAGAATGGTGGTTAACCCCTCCACCTTTGCTAGCTTTAAATCACAAGTTTTTAGCCCACCAAAATAGTCCAAAAACAGTATGAAAATAGTGAGAAAATAGAGGTAAGAAGTAGTGTAAAGATGGCCAAAGTTATACTTCTTGAAGAAGAGTTACTCTTTGATTCACAAACCAACAAGTGGTCACCCTAAAGAGATGAAATTTTAGCTCAAGAAACTCAACAAGGAGCCTCAAATTTTTGGTCTAGGAAGTGTTTGTGTAGTGTATGTGTGTTGCAAGATAAAGAGAGAGTGCTTTGTAAGATTTTGAGCTTTGGTAAATTTTTCTAACCTAAAACCATAAGGGATGGTCAAGTATATATAGAAAAATAGGTTGCTATCTCGGAAATATCTATATTGAGTCAGCTGGTGCAGTGCATGCACATGGGTGGATAAATGGCAACAAATATTTGTTCTACTAGGAAACCTGGCCGGCTGGCCAGGTAGAGGATGTTTCAGCAACCTTTTCTTGGCCAGCAAGCCTCTGGGTGGTTAGGTTTTGAAAAATTAGGTTTTGGCTCAAAGAAGGTGCAAGGTTTTTAGGCTCTGAAACTCAAAATCGAGGCTCCTCACTAAAGAAATCGAACGTTTGCATAGCGTACTAATTCATCATTGAGTGTTAAACATGAGACGCCCAAGTCTTATGGGCGGTCAAAAATAGGATGTCTACACCTCCGTGACAGGGTGTGCTTGGACTCAAAGGGAGTTAAGCTGTGTTAACCCTTTTGTTTAATTTTCTTTTGTTTTCTTTCGTTATTTGGGAACTTGTTCTGTATGGATGTATGTATAGGTATTTAACAATGTTGTGACATATCTATGTACTTATATCTTTGTAAAGAGGTTGAAGTTTTTAAATATTTATGGACTTTGCATATATGCACCACTCGATGGACATAGTTATGTTTTAATAATGCTTCTGCAGTGCCCTATTTACTAATATTAATTATCTGTTTTGTCTTTGAGGCTGGGTAATCTGGGATTACTGGCCGGTCACAGCCTAAATCTCTAGGGGCAGGTTCGAGTCATGACACTTCCACAACTCTGTTTTCTATTTTAAAAAGTATCGGTTTGTGAATTGATTTATAAACATAGCATTGCATTATTTGAAAGAGAAAATGCATCGTTTTGATAAATGACATTCATGTGCATTCACCATATGACTTTGTTAAGCATCATATTAAATTAATCTTTACTGAGTTTTAGCTCACCCTATATGGAAAATAACTTTCAAGTGCTGATGATATACCTCCGCCAAGGAATTAGCTTGAGAGGATCTCAGAGCTGAAGGCTCATTTATTTTTGTTTGTAAATATATTTTGTACAAGCTTAGGGCTTTTATATGTATTGGGCTTGACCCACTTTTGTTGTAATCAAACATCATCTTGAAAATATGTAGCCATTAGGGCATGAGCTTCTCTTTACTTCTTTTCATTTCTACATATATATATCTTTCACATGCTATAGATTCATAACTTATGGTTAATAAATGTATTACTACATCTGACACCAGTCTTGTAATACTTCATAGAAATCAATGAAATGGAAGATAGTTCTGAGAAATGCTTCCAAAGTTATTGCAACACTAACAATAACAACAATCTACCTCATGATATTCAATGGAAAAACAGAAACTTACATAACATTAACCTTTCGTTGATATTCTTTTCATGTACAAAAGATAACATATGCATGTATAAATTCATAAATCCTAGATTTTGAATTTATAGTATATGACATATATGAATAAACTAAAACAAAAGGAAGTATAGATAATCATATGCGCTAAGGGCTACATATTTCTAAGACAATGCTTGGTTACAACAAAAGTGGAATAATCCCAAAATAATTAAAAAGCATAAGACTTATACAAAAGATAATTACAATAAAAGAAACAAAAATGACCCTTTCACTCCACAATCCTCCCAAGCTACATCCTAGGTAAAGGCATATCATCAACACCTGAAAGTTAGTTTTCCACATAGGGTGAGCTAAAACTCAGTAGAGATACTTAAACACAACGTATGAAGCTTGACAAAGTAATATGGTGAATACATATGCATGCCATTTACCAAAACGTTACATTTTCTTTTCAAAACAATGAGATGCCATAGTTATATGTCAATCTATAAAATAATACTTTTTAAATGAGAAAACAAGGCAGTGGATACAAAACATTGGGAATCTCTAGGTACATGTCTGCTAATAGGCTATACAAGCACTATCAAAGAAATTTTATCAGTACTAACTAGATGGATCAACACGTGTTTCTGGACTTTCACCAAGGATGCACAAGCCAACATAATAAAACCATAACCACACCCCCTAACCAGATTCATCAAGGTATACACTCCTTCTTCTCAAAATGATACATTTTCAATGTTTAAGTATGCAACAATGTTCAGTGCAAGATGTATGAGCAGTTGGTTTCAATTAACCTAATCTTCATGCAATTTCTAGAACAATCAAAACTACCTTCCACCGATAGCCCAAAACAGATATCTCTATACAACAAATAAATTACCAACAACAATAACAATTTCATAATCTCAAAATAGAAGTGATAATACATATCCAACTCCACTATCATTATCAACTAATACATTCATTTTATCTTTTCAAAATCCCACATCTTTCCCTTTCATTCATAGGTCATACACCAATGGTTTCCAATAAAACATCTTTTACTTTCAAAATCCCATTTTTAGGATAAATTTTCAATATTTCAACATAACACAACATTATACTCATACCTACAACCTTTCTCAAGAACCCATTTGAAATCCCTCTTTTACATTTCAAAATCTAAACCCTAAATCAAACCCCCAACTTCCAAATCACAATACTTTACAAGGAGCACATAACAAAGCTAAAACTCGTACAAGGAGGTTGAAGGAGTCCCTACCTCAAGATTAGAAGAAGCAGAGAACAAGTGTCGAAGTTTGGCAGAGCCAAAAACGAAATCTTCTCCAATTAGATTGATCTCCTCTACAAGCTCTACATTTTATTGCAAAGCACTATGGTGTTAGAATCAATGGATTAGTGTGTATGGGAGAGTTTAGACAAGAACTAGAGAGAGTGTGTGGAGAAATTAGATTTTGAAATGTTTTAGAGAGAGAGGAATGAAAAAGTAACAAAAAAAAGTCTTTTCCCTGATCTGATTGTGATACCCCTGTTCTGTATTATGTTAATTGGTCCCTAATACGTATGTGGTTATGTCTTGATATGATTTTGTGTACCATTATATGGATATATGTGATTTTGGATTTCTATCTGTTCACCGTATGAATATCTGTTTGATTTTTCCGCTTTGGAAATTAAATTGAAGGCCTTATCGGCCATAGAACCCGAAATTGATTGCGTCATTGTGATTGGCATAATTTTTAGAGCCTACGGTGAAATTTAATTAGAAATTGATTCGGGTCAGATTAAGTTGATTAAATTGATAATTTAGTGCCCAATTGTTTATCATTATTATTTTAGAATAGTGGGGTTTGATGTAAAAGGGCACTACATCCTCAATTCCCTCCCTTATGTGGCTTTGGCTGATTTAAACTCTCTAGAGAGAGTGAGAGACCCGAAATTAAGAGAGAAAGGGGGAAATCATCTAAGTTTGCTCTTGAAGTTTGGAGTCTTAAAGGCTAGCTCAAGAATTAACCATAGTTGTGAAGATTAAAGCTCTTTGGTGAGTAATCTTGTAAATTTAGAGTTGATTGGTGATCAAGAACAAGAATTATGCTATAGATGATGGTGTTGTGTTGTATTTGATGAATTTGAAGTCCATATGTGCATGCATGTAGTGAACTCTTGTGAAATTACATAATCTAGCATGTAACATGGGAATTGTAAAGAATTGAGCATTGAAGTATACATGCAAGCATGCTTTTGTTGTATTCCATGAGAGTGAACACCATTTGCATTATTTGGGATGGAAATGAAGTCAAGATTAGCATGCATGTTTGAATAATTAAAGATAGGAGCTTTGAATGCATGAATGTGTATGATAGAATTGAGTTTAAATTAAATTGAGCCATGCATGTATTTGATTTGTGAAATTGGGCTCCATGGAGATGTGTTTTGGTGTTTATACCATGTTAGTACAAATATATATGAGATTGGAGCCTTGCATGCAAGAAAAATTGGTTGAATGTCGAGTTTGAACTCAAGGGAGTTCTGGAAAACCCAGAATTTTCGACGTCCGCTCGAGCGGGCGAAGTGCCGCTCGAGCGGAGAAATCGAGCTCCCAGCATTTTCTGCAGACATGGTTCCCGCTCGAGCGGGGAGCTATGTAGACAGGTAGTCCGCTCGAGCGGCCAAGTTCACGCTCGAGCTGGAATAGAAGGCAACCAGTACTTTTGCAGACCTGAGGGTCCGCTCGAGCGGGGAAGTCCACGCTCGAGCGGCGACATTATTTTCTGAAATCCTGTTTTTGCATTTTGTGTTCTATTTTCCGTTCCCTTTCACTCCTAAACGCTCTTAGGCATACATTGAGCATTGTAATTGAATTAAAGAGATAGGAATGAAGCCTAAAGAGGAAAATGTGAATTTTGAACGGATTGAATTGTTAATGACCCTTTTGTATTCATGGCATGTGTAGGGTCGAGTTCCAAGACAAATCCACAAGTCGATCACTGTGAGTAATATCTTAACAAGATATTTGAAGTATATCGCAGTCCAATTGTTTACTTACATGTAAGTTTTGTATGTTCATAAATTTGAATGGCGGACAATGATTGATATAATTGATTGGGCCAAAGGCCGATTGATACGAATGATTGGGCCAAAGGCCGATTGATATAATTAATTGGGCCAAAGGCCGATTGACATGAATGATTGGGCCAAAGGCCGATTGATATGAATGATTGGGCCAAAGGCCAATTGATATAATTAATTGGGCCAAAGGCCGATTGACATGAATGACTGGGCCAAAGGCCGATGGGTACGAACGATGGATATAGATAATTGGGCCAAAGGCCGTTTGCTATAACTATTTCTATGATTGTTTATGTACCTTTCTTAATTGATATTATTCACTGGGCATTCACTCACGCTCATTCATGTACATGTAGGTGAGCCAAGGGACGACCAAAACCAGCCCCGGTGAATTGTGAGGACCAATCAGAGTTTTGAAGAGTCAGCCCAAAAGTCTCACGCATGAGACTGTCTTCACCCTTTTGTCCTTTGCTTATAGTTTAGTTTTGTTGGTGAAGACATCAGACCACTTTTGTATATAAGTTTTGGGTTTGACCGACTTAAACCTGTATGATCCTGTATGTGCAGTGCTTGTATTAGTACATAATCTATTGTGAGTTATAAATATATAAATGTTTGGAATGTTATGGTGTGCATCTAAACACGGCTCTATGGACAATGTTTTTGAATTTGCTTCCGTTTGGCCCCTTTATCTCTGATGAGTTCGATTTATTTGGTTTGAGGTCGTAGGTAATCACACGATTACTGGCTGGTTATGGCCTTAACCCATAGGGACGGGTTCGGGTCGTGACACTGATATACGCACAAACTGCTTGAGCGACTAAGCCACTGCTCGAGTGTCAGACACAAGTAAGTGACACCGCTCAAGTGACCAAAACAAGGCTCGAATGCACAATGACCCCCTTCCAAAAGTTTTGTAGATTGCAGAAAACTGCTCAAGCAAATAAAAGATAGCTCAAGAAAAGATCACCCTACTCCCAATAGTTTTTGCAAACCTGCAAAAGTACTGAGAGAACATAAAGATCGCTCAAGCAAACCTCAAGAAAAACAAACATGAACTCCTTTGAAAAATGAACTACCAACCTGTTCATAACACAACCAACAACTCCAAACAACCAAACTCAACAACAATAAGACTAAAAGAAGTATAGACAACGATAAAGAGTATTGAATCTCGGATCCAAGAACATGAAAGGTCAGGTCGAACCTAAGCTGTTATAGTTGTATGATTTAAAGATATATGTTAATAAGCTTCCATATATCTTTTGAGGGTTATGAGTGTCTGTTGCCTTTATTTTGTCTGCGTTACAGACCCCTTGAAATAAAGGGGCAAGGGTCCCTTTTATAGGAAGAGGTGAAGCTTCTAGAGCACTCTAGGCCTTCTCATCGCTTCCTCTCACCACCTCTCTCTAGAAATGTGCCAAGATTGAGTTTTCAAAACAAGCTCTGCCATGCTTGGATGTGTACACGCACAATTTACGTGTGTACACACCACTCTCCTTGGTGTACATGCCATTTATGCATGCACAAAAGTGGAGTCCCATGCCCTTGGCTTGCTTGTGGCCCAAGTAGGCTTGAATTGCTTTATGATCAATATTTTTGATAAATTCGATCGCTAATTTTGGAAAATGTCTTTGATCAAAGCACAACAGGGCTTTCCTCTCTTCCTCATGGTTAGAAAGTTGGTTTTTGAATTAAAATAGGTTCAGGAGTAAAATTGTTATTTTTGTAAAAAGTTGATTTTTGGCTAAAATAGGTTTATACAGCAACTCTAAACAACCTTAAACATTCCAAAGATAAAGTATTTACCGTTTCATCATCAGAAGGCTTCCAAGCACCTGAAGTCTTAGGGTCAGTCAAAATTGAGTATCTATATTGCCCAAGACAGTTAAAAACTCCAATACAAGCTCCCTCTAGCCAATGGAGATCTCTAGTTCCAAGTCTCTAAGCAGAGGGGATAAAGAAGATAATCCAAGTGTATGAATATCAAAGTCCAAATCCTACTAACTCTCACTCAGATTAATTAGCTTAATTACCTAATTAACTAACTAATATAGAGAATAAAATTGGGAGTTTAGAACTAGGGGACACCTCATGAAAGGACCTATTTGGCTGACGTCAAACAGCTTTTTCCGAATAAAACTTGTCCGGCCGCCTAGTTGTTGTATGTTGTATTTCCACAAAAACTTGTTTGGCTTGACAAAAAAGTTCTAGGCATGCACGTCTTGGTAGATCTTGTCCAGAAGTGCTCGCTCTTCTTGAAGTTGTTCGTCGCTTTGCTCACAAGTTTTCTGGCCAAGCAAGTTTGATCCGACCAAAATTCTCAAAAAGTTTCCTCTATGTTCTCATTCATTTTGGCTTTTCTAGCTCTCTTTTCTAAAAAATATATAAACCACTTTGGAAAAACATAATGCCAAGAAAGGCCAAAATGAATGAAAATGTACCACTTGCCTTCAAAATATTTTGAACATAGGTTTTAAAGGTCCAAAAAACTCTTTGGCCAAAATGGGTGTAGGAATGTATGTCTATATTCATCCCTAATTTGTTGCTTGAAACGATCTCTGTTTTCATCATCGAGAGCTTTTCATAGAGCACCTAAGTCTTAAGGCCAGTCAAAAATGGGATGTCTTTAAGAAGTCACACTAAAGGGTTCAAACAGTCACGAATTGATTATTTCACCAAATGGGTAGAGGTTGCGTTGTATTTAGTGTCGAAAGCATCACACATGGTCAAGTTCATCAGGAATAGCGTCATCTGCAGATATGGAGTGCTGGATAAAATAATGTCAATCAACGACTCACACTTCAATGGAGAAATAGGATATTTGCTCGAAAAATACAATGTCATTTTTCACAAGTCATCAACATACATGCCGCAAACTAATAGAATCATTGAAACTAAAAACAAAAACATCAAAAACATTCTGCGGAAGATGGTGGAAGCTTACAAAGATTGGCCTAATAAGCTATTTTTTCCACTTTGGGGATATAGGACATCAATTCGAACATCTCGGGAGCAACCCCTTACTCTTTGGTGTATGGAATTTAGGTTATTCTATGTATTAAGATTGAAGTTCCTTCACTACGGATCATGGTTGAGTGTCAGATCACAAAAACAAATTGGCAACAGAATTGATTTGAAGAATTAATTTTGTTTGAAGAGAGGAGGTTGAAAGCATTGTACCATATTCAGGAATGTTAATGTAGAATTACTAGAGCATTTAACAAGAAGTCAAGTCTAAGAATCTGAGACAAATAGATCTAATGCTGAAGGATAACTGAGCTCCTATCCACGACCCTAGGGGCAAGCTCAGGCCCAATTGGACAGGTCCCTACATCATCAAAACCATTTGGTCAGGAGTAGTCATTCTCATGGACCTCGATGATTTGGGGTTTTCACAAACGATCGACATGGACAACTTAAAGAAATACTACCCTTGAGAAACTCGCTAGGCCGAAAACCCGAAAGGGCGACGTAGGCAAAAGTTAGAGCATTCAAAATAAAAATGTATAAAAAGAGATCTCGCAAGGTTAAAAACTCAAAACGGCGACTTTGGCAAAAAAAAGTTAGAGCACAAAAGGAGAGTGTTAATTCCCAAATAAATCTTAACCGTGCACTACATGTAGCCTGGTTCCAGTCTTCGAGATACGTAGAAAACTCCACCTCGAAGTTTGATCCCAACCATGTTTGACTCAGTTGTCCTATCCATGTTTGATCTAGTTATTTCCATCCTTGTTTGACTCAATTATCCAAACGTCTACAATGTGGAAGATTCATTGGCAAGTGGATCAGTGCAGAAGTTTAGTTGTAAGTAGTGAATGCAGTGTGTTTGGTTTGGTTTACTGATTCGAAACTTTACATCTTGAGGATATGGGTTCCATGTTTGTCAAGTATTGACCACTTTGATTTTTAATAAAGTTGACTGATTTTCTCGTATTAGTTCTTGCAAACTCAAACCATTCATGAAACAAAAAAGAGAAATTTTCAGTACTCAAACTTTAATTACATGATTTCAAAATAAAGAGTGGAATAAGTGCATTAATCTAACTCTCAGGTCAACCAAAGTCTTTTTACATCAGAAAACCAAAAAGGAGGGTGAAAGCAATGAAATAGGGGCATAGTCGAGTCAAGTAGAGGTGTTCTATCTTTTCCCTGCTCTCTCTGAGGTCTTTACCAACAGGGTGGCACCAATATGGGACTCATCCTCAAGCCAACTTAGGCACTTAACAGATAAGGCACAGTTGAAGCCAGCAAAAGGGGCCAAAAGCTCTTTCATCCTCCAAGCAGTCAAAACTAGGACAGAAAGAAAGCAGGGTACTCGATGGCATCAACTAGATGAGTTTGATCATGGCCAAATTGCCGCCTAAATCTAAAAGGAAATTAGTAGGTGCAATGAGTCAAGCCAACTAACTACACCCCCGATTGGTAGAACATGCTGTAAGTCATCTAGGAGAAATCAAGCTACGGGCATTACCAAACAATGTCATCCGCAAACCTACTACATATCCAATCACACCATAGATCCTTTGAAGAGAAACTCACCAACTGAGCATGGAAGGAGTAAGATCTGGCTAAATACCCACTACCTTCAGTTTTTCCATCAATCATACCTAGGAAAGAATGAAAGAAAAGACAGATTAAAGAACAAAAAGGTGTAAAATGAGAGGACAAAGTAAAAAAAAGTGTTTTTGAGAGAAAATGGAGTTTTGATTGACAAATGATGTGAGAAACACAAAGTAAGAAAGGGTATGAAAACAGATACTTGAAGAAGCAATGGATTGCCTGCAAATCATAAAGTATCCCGACGACAAAGTGCATCTAGGCCTATTAAAGTCTTTCCCAACACTAAGCCAATGTAACTCTGACCCTTCTTAAGGCACTATCTCACCTCAACCAATCTGATGCTAGCTCTACCACTCTTAGAGGTAAGCAAGAAAAATGCAAGCAGGCACAAACAAAGAGCATGTTGGTGATACCCTTGCCATATAAAATCACTTCTATCTCTAGTATTCGAGCACCAACGGATCATGTCAGGAATGGCCAACTCGCTGTCATGAGAAAAAGCACGTGCCTTACTTGAGGTAATACCACACATTTGAGCAAGGGCATGTCCATGACCAAAGGTGGGTTGAGGAAGGATCACATTATCTCGAGTACATTCCATCAACGCCCGAAACTCCTCAAAAGTCAAGCATAGCTCATGCATCATGAAGTAGAACACATGAGTGATCTAGTCCCAACAGTGGACAACATCATCATGGAAAAAAAGGAAAGCATAAGGAAGTATGATTCAAGTAGAATAAGGTGTTTAGGTCAAAGCTGAAAAAATTGATCTTATATATGCCATCTAGGTTGGTCATTCAATCCTGAAGCCTTGAAACAATCGAAACATCTATTTTTCAGAAGAAGGATGACAAAAATCACTTTTTTAGCTCAAAACCGAGAAAGATCGTGTTTAAAGTAGTTAAGATGACCAAGGGTGCATGACAATTGTTTCCAGTTGTGCCAGCCAAAAGATTACCTCGGTCGTACAACAGTGGCCCAGCCATACAAAACTAATGCCTGATTGGCCAACATTAGCTCAGTTGTATAATATTTCCAAACCTGGCCATGGTAAATACTTGCAATTCATGAAAAAGGTACAACTCACACCAAAACGTACCCAACCGTACAAAATGTTAGCTGGTTGACAAAAGAAGCTATGGCTAAGGCTGAAAGGTGCAAAAACAAGCTGAGGCATTGTGGATTCGGCTTTGAGTGTGTTGTTGGTCAATTTGAGTCCTCTTTCTTTCTAACAAGTGTATTTGGGTGTCTTTAGTTTGTTTTGACTTTGTTTTGCTTTAATCAAGTTGTATTCTTTATTTTGGTCAGTTATAGGCTCAATGTCTGACTCAAAAGCTCATGAAGTACAACCATTCGCCTTTCGTATTTTATTAAAGTGTTCTTGTGCTCAAGTAAGGTGTTGTGCCATACATATGCCATGTGCAAAAACTCTTTCTTTCATATACTGAGGGTCGTCGAAGCCCCCGATCAATTTTTACGACAATTTTCAAAAAAGAGTAAAACTATACAGATGATGTTGTTTGGTTACTCTCTATTGCTAAGCAAAAGGAAAAGAAAGAAATAAAAAGAAAATCAGCCCCCCACAATCTTGCGCCTTTTCGGTGCAGGTGGACTAGAAGCATCCTTGTCATCATTGTTGCTAGACTCATCTTCCTCATCAACACTCTCGCCACTCTCACTACTCTAGCCACTAGCATCCTCGCTGCTGGCCTCAGTCTCCTCGTCATCCCCCTGCTCATCCTCCTCATGAGGAAGGGACCTCTATCTGCTGGGCAACAACAACCTGATCACCTCTGCCACAGCCTGGATCATGCTTACCTCGCCCCTAGCGGGCTGCATCTTCTCTCCCGTGTCAAAAGATGTACTCCTCTCCCGTGACCAGGTGGAGGAGGAACTCCTAGAACCTAAAAAGTCAACAAAGAGCGGAGTATCGTAATAGATAATAAGGTTAGAAATGAAACAGAGTATCAGAAGTGTGTGGATTCAGATATGTGTACATAATGAATAGGGTATTAGTGCAAGTGTGCAAGGAAGACATATATGTAGGGAATTGGGATACTAGAAGCCCAGCAAAGCAAATGAGGAGTTCCCTCCGCTGCACCATGCCAAGCAAATCTCAATGAGAAGAAGACACTACCATAGTCCGCTGGTGCCTACAAGCAAACAGAGCATCAATGAACAGATCGAGATAAAAGCAGTAAAAGATTAAGAACAGTGTGCAAGAATGCAACGGAAATTTCATACGTGCTGAACATTGAGAGCAAGGGTAAACTCATGCTCCTAAATAGACTCGAAAGGAAGCCGACCAATGGAGCCACTGGGTCTCTGAAACATGATCTCAGAAGGGAGCTTACTCATAATATTTATTGAGAAAAATATTAAGAAAAAGTATTGAATGGTTGATATGCAATTTTAAAGGTGGATCCCATTATACAAAATTGAATTGAAGACCATCCAACAACATTCTAGACAAGTGTTTAAACTATTTTTTTCTGGATAAACAACTTTTTTTTGGTAAAAACCTGACTGTGTTTTGAGACTTCCTAGTCTCAATTGCATATCATGCTATTGAAAGTATATTTAGGATAAGAGGCAAGAAATTTGAGACAAACAATCCCTGGCCAAATCACCCAATTGCCTTAGTAGAACATTAACAAATGAATTGCAGTGTGTCCAATAAACACGAGAATTTGCTCAAATGAATCCATATTGGTCAATAACAAAAGGAAGTACATATCATTACATCAAATTATGACTCTCTCTCTCTCTCTCTCTCTCTCTCTCTCTCTCTCTCTCTCTCTCTCTCTCTCTCCACAATATCTATCGTAGACAATGAACTAATGACATTATCCAACAGTTTTAAAAGACTCATGAATGTGCCTTAGAGTTTGTTGGTCCCTATTCCACTCTGGTGTAGGCGCATTAACAAAATGGGCGTACAGCTTGTTATTAGCACAAGTAACAGATATCAAACTATGGCCACCAACACCATCAATCTCATACACATAATACACTTGCCCATTCTCGTCCTTCCTCTCCTCCGATGTCACGCTATCTGCGCTGGCGATCAAGTCTTGTAGATCCACATCTGACAAGGCCAAGTTATTCAGCACTGCATCTCTCGGTGCCAATTGCCGAAACCCAGATAGGAACGTCAAGTACTCTTTCTCTGCCTTCTTCTTCGGGTTGTAGAACTCGCTGTCAGTCCCATTCGTTCCCTTCTCAACCTTCGATACCAACCGCTCTTTCCATCCGTCGGGCACGTCATAGATGTACTCAGCAGAGTCTTTCTTGCTCGCGTTGCCACCGTAGCCGCCGTAGTTGGCAGCACTGGCAGCTGTGCCGTAGTAAATCTGGTAGGTGGTGGGTGAGTCTGCTATTGAGGGGGCTGTAGTGGTCAGTATTGTTGCGGCAGCAGCAGCAACGGCGGCGGTTAGAGTGGTGGTTAGGTTAGTTAAGCAGGGTGGTTTGTAGGATGGGAAAGTAAGTTGGTGGGGTTTGGATGGAGGTGGAGTAGGTGCTTTGGGAGGAGTTGTGCTGGTGGTGGGGGAGGAGGAGGGAGAGAGGAGGGCTGAGGGTGAGAAAATGGTGGCCATTTGGGATGGTGAGGATAGGTGTGTGGACATGTGGCTATTTGTATGGCTATCTCTATTTGCAATGAAGATTTTTCCTTATCTAATAAGGAGGTGAGATGCTTTGTTTGTCTGGTCGAGTGACTGATACGCACCAATCATATGAAAAGTTTGAAACCATTGTCCACTAAAATCCTACAAAGAAATTTCTAAAATTATTCAAATTTTTGCATGTATAAACAAGATTTATTAGATGTGACACTCACAATATATCACTTTTGCATCTATAGGATCTTTCTTGAAAACATTTGTCCAAAAATTACGAGTTCTTAGCTTTTTTACTATACCTAGAGGGGATATTTATATGCGATAATTGGTAAAAAAATCTACACCAATAAGCCACACGTTATTTAGTGTTTTTTTTTTTTTTTTTTTTTGGACAAGAAAATATTTAATGAAATTGTTTGATGAAAAGAATAATTTTTTTTGTAAATTTTTTTCTCAATTTTACCTCTACTGTCGAATTTCGTTGAAATGCTTTTGCCAGCTGCAGCAAAATCACTACTACAAGATTTGTTAGATGACACAATATATCACGTCTGCATCTACACGATCTTTCTTGAAAACATTTATGCTAAAATTATGAGTTCCTAGTATTTTTTTAGGTAAAATTATTTATAAGTCCTATTAAGGAGATTTATACTACATATGGTCCTACTAAAAAATTTATGTTTTCATAAGTCCTGTGTGAAGTTTGTTGATACATTTATCTTCAATATTAGTTGTTAATATCATAAATAATGGTAAAACCATATATAGGAAATTGAATGTTACTATAGATTAAGTTTGCGAAACGTAACGTGACACATGACACCTATATAAACGTAACGTAACGTGACACATACATAAACGTAACGTAACGTGACACCTATATAAACGTAACGTGACACCTATATAAACGTAACGTAACGTGTCACGTTACGTTTCGCAAACTTACTAGATTTTTTATTTTTTAAATTGAATTACATAAACGTAACGTGACACCTACATAAACGTAACGTAACGTGTCACGTTACATTTCGCAAACTTACTAGGTTTTTGATTTTTTAAATTGAATGTAAAAATGTTACTTGTTCATGTATTTTGAAATTCACATTCATGTAGATATGATCTATGGTAATATTTAATTTCCTATATATGATTTTGTCATTATAGTGTATAATAGTATATTAATACCATTTATTTACAATTCATAGGATCTTGTGGAATAGATTCCTATCTACAAGAAATTACGCAGGACTTATAAATAAGTCTCTCATTTTTCTATTCCTAGAGTGGTTATTTATATGGGATAATTGGTGAAAAATCTACACTCATGAGCCACATGTTATTTAGTTTAAATTTTATTTTATTTTATTTTTTTAAAAAGAAAATGTTTAATGAAATTGTTTGGTGAGAACGATTAAAAAAAAATATTGTAAATTTTTCACCCAATGTAACTCCAGTACCGGACGTCGAAGTGCTTTTGCCGACTATCAAAAAAATCATTACTACAATAATGGTAAAAGGTCACAGTTAAAAAACCATGACCTTAAATTTTCAACTTCATTTTTTTTTAAATAAAAAAAAAGTGTGATAAATGTAAGCGTGACGGTTTATCTAACCTTTTCATTACAATTTTTAGCCGTGATAGTATTATTAAAAAAACTAAGATTGAAATGTAAAAGATCTCACTTTTCAAGAAAAATGTGATTATTTTAAAGTTACAATCTCACTTTTTTTTATAAAAACATGATTGTTTTAAAGTTATAATCTCACTTTTTTATAAATAAATAAAAAAAAAAATGTGAATGTTTTTACAGTTAGAATCTCATTTTTAGTTATAACCATGATAATTAATATATAAAAGATCTCATTTTTTCTAAAAACCATGATATATACTATTTCATTTCTTTTGTTAAAAGAACTCATATTTTGAATTATTTGTTTAATAGAATTCAATTTTTTTTCCTACAAATTTTATTTACTATAATTTCAATCGAACAAATGCATTAGACAAGAATAACTCAAATAAACAAATACATTAAACAAGAACAGTTTCAAACAGACAAATTAATATTTGAACTCTATAAACAAATTTTTTTAAAGTATATATATATCGACAGTCACTCCTTTCAAAGAGAATTACAAAATTCTAAACGGAACCATCCTAATAATCCACTCCGCATAACAAATCTAGTTCACATTTGCTCTCGCATCCCATACCTGAACATTAAAAGCATAAATGATTAGATAATGATTACGCCAGCTGCAATAACAACTGCAACTACTAGAAAATTGAACAGACAACCACCAAACTACAAGGGAATATTCAAATGCTAATTTTTCATTTCTATACAACCCCAACATGAAGCCTAAAGCATCAGATGATAATTCAAATGCATGAACTTCCAAAATCCAAATCAAAGAAGTGTATATAGATCATTGCACAGGTCACAGCTCCACTTACAATCCTATTCATGGAAATCCCGTAACAAGCATAACATAATGCAAGAAGTTGGTAATCAATGGTGCTTAATAACTGTTTTTTGTTTAACTCCTTCAAGAAAGTATCATGCATATAGTAGTATCTATTATTAAAAAAACCTGGTTTATGTTGGGAAGATCAGAGAATTACTTGTCCTTGTGCAATGCTTGGATCAATTCTTTTCTTTCTTCAAGGTATTCTGTGCACATCACCTTCCCGCTCAGCGCAGCACAGAAAAATTCACAAAACCAAATTCAGTTAGAACAATGTAGGACATTCATTGCTTCCATAAATCCATTAACTAGTAAAAGTCAGATATCAAACACAGATATCAAAATATTCTGAGATGGACACCATCTAGAGATTTATAATACGAACACAAACAACAATTACACCAACAACAAGAACAAGTAAATCTTATAATAGAGTGAGATACTGAGAAGCAAGTAGCTCTAGCAAACCCCAATGAAAGCAGAACTTATTACAGGAAGCAGATCCGAGAGAGATTAACAGAGTGTTGTTAGCTTTTAAAATATAGGATACTATACAAGATTTATTTTTGCCAAACATTGCCCACTTTAGCAAATCCCGCAACAAGAATACTGGAAGTCACCAAACTCACTTCGATGCCCTCATCTCTTTCATTTTCCTCACACAAGGTAATCCTTCTTCCATGTCTCTACCCACTGCATAAGCGTGAATTAGACTGCATAAAATGAACTACAGTTAATGCAGGAACTTGAAATTTCAATATTCAACACTACAAGTCGATGAAAATAACTAAAGGTCATGAATTCTTATAGTATCTACTCACATATCCATAAGCTGAAATACAGAATTTACCAAAACATTGGCAAACAATAGATAAGAACAAGGAAAATTTATATATAAGGAAAGAATACATGTAAAAATTTCAAGTTGAAGAAATTCTACTGCAGTCTATCAGCAAAAAGAGTTTGGTTCCCCCAAGTAGGTTGACACAATTAGAAACTCAAGCACAATATGCAGTCAAGACTAATTACGCAAATAACGTTAAATGAACTACTAAAAACAAGCAACCATAAGCTCAAAGTTCAACGTAGAATACCGAACGGTAAAAGTAAATTAAAGGTCCAACGTGAATGAATACTATCAGAGTGTTTTTCTATGTAACAGCCTCCCACTGATCACAAAAAGAATCTCGTCCCTCCTGGAAGAATTTTAATGCCCTTACAACCTGCAAATAGTATAACCATGAGATGAGTTCTTAGAAACTATGCCATTTATATCATCATGGCATCAACCAATCAATTGGAATTAAGGCTTCAAAACTCTGGAATACAAAGTGGATGATTTTTAGACAATTCAAGCACATATTAAACTGGCATCTCACAATGCCAACCTTCACATAGAAAATGGACAACTAATGTTCCTCAAAATTTAATAGATAGCTATGAGTGTGTAGAGAAAATTAAAGCAATGCAAAGAACACGTGAATAAGAAGCACAGACATGGAGATGGATAAGGACACATGACACGACACGGACACCTCCACACAAATATTTCCAACAAATGTTGGATACGATATATGCGGGAACACACGCAAAAGATAAACAACGGCCAACAGAAAGCTTTTCATATTTGGAGGTCATTTCAGACTTTTCCACATCAACTTGCTTCAGCTGTTCTTTCAGCCTTTCAACCTTAACGTCCAACTCTTCTTCCTTCCCTAATTTCTTATTGCTGATTCCTAATAAAGAAAATTAAGAACAAATAGGAAAGGAGAGTTGGAAAACTGAAAAAGAACTAGGAAATAATCACTTAAAATGTGAAACTAGATCTCTTACATTTCAAATGTCATTTTAACAGGAGAGACAACCTGCAGATACATTAGGGGAAAAAAAAAGGGGGATAGAATAAAAATAGCCAAATAACATAATAATATTAAAGAAAAAGGAGTAGTAACATTAAGTACTAGACAAAGTTCTAAAGGCAAATTGTGTTTATTCAGAATATAAGGCAAAAAGTATGCGAGCTTGGCTTAATGAAGCAACCAGTTGTACATCAGCCAGAACTGATTCTTACTGTGTTATGAAACCATATGAAAGAATACAAGGAGCACATAGACAACAGAAATGAGTTTGTCAAACCATTGATTAATTGGACTTGCAAAGGGTTTTCCATCAACTTAAATCAATGGTTGAATACTTGTTTTTTTTTTTTTTTTTTTTTTAGATCGCGAAAATTAGTGGTTAGTTGTTAGATTAACACTTTGGGGAGTTGAAACTCACACCCATATACCTTGCAAGAAAATCTTGCACTCCCATTCCACTCCCAAGAGTGGAACTACATGACCCCAACCCGCCCCAAACGGTATGGTGAGGTGACCGGCCAGTAGTTGCGGATTACCAAAGGCCTAGCTTACCAAACAAGTTGGACTCTTAGAATAATTGGGGCAAATTTTCAATTTCTAAGTGCAGAAGCCATTACTTGCTTATATTGAGTCTATTTAAAACATCCATTCAAAGCAGTGCATAACTATATGAAATGAAAGTATACATTCTTCTTAGATTTTTATCTTTGCATTATTATCCGTATGACAAAAGTAAAATATAACACATGACAAGGCTTTACAAAACTAGTACAAGCATACAAGATCGTCTTCTATTCAAACTTCTCTTCGTAATTGAACTCTTCACCACCTACATATATATAAAGGAGAGGAGTGAGCCATTGCCCAGTGAATAGTAATAAAGTAAGGCAGTAATTGAATGAACATCAATGAGCCTTATAAATATAAGACTGAAACATAACTTAAACATATCTTTAACTTGAAGAAAGCAAAACATATTTGACTTGCAAACATTACATAGTGATGGACAACTCAAGGATTACAAGGTGCTTAACCGGCCCGGGTACTGGCTAAATGAAACAAGATGAGCTCAGCCATAATACATGATTGGATATTCCACTAATTGTGGGACATGATCCAAGAATGCCATCTAAGTACATGATAAAAGAGTAAAGAATGTTCATTCATAGCAAAACATATCATAACTTGTAAACATAATCAAGGTTTGCATTGAAAACATAATCGTTTGAATATAGCGTTACTAGATCACTACTCACAAATGGCTTTGAGAATAAGAGTGTAACTTCTTCAAAGCTTAACCTACAAAACAAGAGCAAAGCATTGAAATTTCTAACTTACATGCATTCACATAACAAATCGGCTACCTAAACTTAGTTAAATGTTTTTCTTATATCCTCTCAAGTATTCTAGCATTGTTCTAGGTCTAACTCAAGTCTTATCCAAGTGTCAAATGGGTATAAGAAGTGTCTTATATGAAAGAGGGTTACAAAAAAAAAAAAAAAGCATAGGCAAAAGAGGGGATTTCCGCACATGCGGGATAGGCAGGGCACGTACGGGCCAAGCAGGGCACGTGCCTTTTTTCATAATTGAATTTGCTTTCTAGTGAAGCTGGCCGCACATGCGGGAACCCCTGCCGCACGTGCGGTTCTAAGAAAAACACAGCAGTCCGAAAATTCAATAACTTCTAAGTGTTCTTCTTTCATTTTTCTTGAGCTATGGCTTATGCAACTTAAACTAAAACATGTACAATCACTGATAAACATGAAAATATGATTTTTTTTCCAAATCAAAACACAAAAACATGGTTTGTTTTCAAGAATCAAAGATTGAATCTCAAGATTTGCTAAGGATTTGAAGAATTGAATTCTTTTCCAAAACTTTTCTTTCCTTTCATCTAAAACATGAATTTAAGCCACAAAACTTATGAAAACCAAAAAAAATGGGATGATGAAGGTCTAAATACATCAAGAACATCAAAAATTGCTTTAAAAAGATGAAGTCCTAAGCTACATGCCTTGTTCTTCCTCCTAACCTAATTTCCTTCATTCTTTCTCTCAAATCTTCATTCTTAAACCAAATTAATCCTAAATTTTTCTTGATCTTGAATGCTAGGAAGGTCTACTACACGAATTAGGATAGAAATCTAACCTTAGAACACTTTTTAGGATGAATTTAGCCTAAGATTTCTTGAGTTCGTTTCTCCTTTTTTTATCTCCTTATTTTTTTTTATTTTTTTTTTTTTTGAAGTTTTCCTTTCTTTAGTTAGCTTAGTTAATTAATCTTAGTTATAATTAATCAAGGTTTAACTTTAATCTCACTTAACTTAATTAATCTCGATTTAGGTTCACTAATCCTACTTGATTAACACTAATCCCAATTAGCAAAATGACATATGGCATTAAAATGACGAGTACATTAGTCTAAGATCTTTAAGCTCCTCAATTAGTGCATAAGCACATCCTAGTATTCACAAATCTAAGCTTAAGGCATTCTCCTAACTCTTAATAATCTTTCAAATATTTATATTCTTAAATTGGTTTTATCAAGTTATGTTTCTCACTCCTAAATTTCTTAACAAGTCTTGATTCAAGTAGGCATATAACATGAGGCATGGCTTAGGGTATTCAAAGACGAATAATGGTGTACTTATAGTATGTTGCATTCTTTGGGGTGTCACAGGAACCCAAGAACTCCACCTTAGGAGAGACATGGTGGCCAAAGAGCTAGTCAACTAGGCTAGAGCCCCATGGTTTGGTTGCACACTTGTTAGCCAAAGCTTTTACCAGGCATTAGCATCAACATCAAGATTTTCCTCAATAAAACTACCACCTTAACCCACTGCCTTCCTTTGTTAGCAACTACATTTGAATCTTTAGCCATATCACTCCTTACCGGTGCTGACATTGTTTCTTTGTTGAAATATGACAAACAATCTCCAATGTTGCACCCAAATGCAATAAATGATTCTATTCTGAAAAAACATTCATTTTAAAGCAATTCTCTATTGTAACTCTAGCATGAATCTCAGGTTTAACACTTCATTTTTTTTGCAATTCTTTATTGTAACTCATTTAAGCTATTGAACACCAGCCTGTGTTGTCATTGGAATTTTTACGAACATGTGCCAGGCATAATGTGTCTTTTTTTTTTTTTTTTTAGTGAGTACAAACTATCAAGTAAGACAACAATAACTAACAACATTGACAACCATAGGTATTAAGGTAAGACAGGGGTTTTCTAATTTCTAGTAATTTTTTACATAGGATTTGAATCCCATAGCTATCAGAAAAATCTAATCCACATTAAACTTCAAATCTCACATCATTGTGCATCAAAAGCAATCTCCCTATGCCGATCGTGCAACCAAATATATATTTATATATAAAGCCCAATTCTATATATATAACCATTGACCTATACATGTAGCAATTTATGCATATCTTGCTGCTCAGAAACCACAACAAAAAAAAAAAACAAATATCAGGAATTGAAATACAAGCCCCACCAGTTGAAATGCAAACAAATATGGCCTCAATGAGCAACAATTGAAATGTACGAAGTTGAAATATATGAAATTGATAGAGAGAGGAAACGAAATGATCAAAGAGAAGAAGAGAGTGCGAACATAGCAATTCTCTACTGGAAATTGAAACTAAATGAAATGAAATCGTCAAGAACAAAAATCACGTACCTTTGAAGAAATGGAGAAAACAGAATTCCAAATGAAATTGAATGCATCGATCATAAGAAGAAATCCTGAAGAACATAAATTGAAGAATAGAAATCGCGAGGGACCCAAAAAAAAAAAAAAAAAAAAGGCATCAATCCAAACCCTATTTCTTTTTTCTTTTTTTTTTCTTTTTTTTTTTTTTTCACTGAATTTTTTTTAATATTTTGAGTAATTTTTTTAATTTTTAGACATACATAACATAAATACATTTAAAATAGATAATTTTCGTGAAAAAAATTATTTAAAAGATTCATTAAATACCAAAAATATTAAAAATATATGAAAATTGAACATATATTTTCGTATTTTTGTGTGTTTATTAATTTTTTAAAATATTTTTCACAAATATTTTACTTTGTAGATACATCTAAATAAGGTACATCTAAAAAAAATAAAAAATGCTTAAAATTTTAAAAATATTTACTAAAAATAAAAAAAATAGTAAAAATAAAAAGAACTTAATTTTTAAAAAATTAAATTTAAAAAACTCAAATCAAACACACTGATACGAAGAAGAAATGAAGAAACCAAGAGAGAGAGAGAGAGAGAGAGTGAGTGTGTGTGTACCTGTAGGTTTAGAGATGAATGAGGCTAACGGGATTTTCGATTCATAGGTTTAGAAACAAATAGTGTTTTTTTTTTTTTTTTTAATCTCACTTTTCATAAAATTGAGATATAACAAACGAGTCCAAATTCTCTATCATATTTGTCTGTCGTGGTTTTTGCAGTGTTATCAAAATGACTCCGTTTTGTTTTTTTTTTTCTTTTTTTTTTTCTTTCTTTATTTTCCCTTGTATTGTTGCTCTCAAATGTCTCAAATGTCTGTTTGAGAGACCACAATAGGGAGACGAAGAGGAGACAGGTGATCAGACAACAAAGGAATGATGGCGACAAGGTGACGGCAACAATGATTCCGATTAAGAAAAGAGGGTTCTTCAACATATCCAAAATATGTTTTCCAATTCACATTCCATGAAGAAACTAAGATGATTGTTTGGTCAACCACCTTGATTTCAACCCAAAGATTAGCAAAGGAGAAACTCAACACAAAGATTAGCAAAGCATAAACCAAATCCTAGTTCTCTCCTTTCTTGTTTTCCCTCAATTAAACAAATTAATTCATTTCAACTTTCCCACATACAACAATTCTCATCCAAAAATCACATTTTCCCAGTTATTATAGATAATTTCTCAGGGTTTTTCACAAACAACAATCTAAGCAAACAAGAATAAAAGAAACCCAGAAAACAAATCAACTTAAATCATTATGTGGAAATAAAATCAAACATTTTCTCTTTGACGACAGCGGTGAGGAGAGAGAGAGATGAGGAGAAGAAGAGGTTGAGGATCACTCAATCTTGATGGAGTTGCGTCGTCGTCACCCCGCCATCGAAGTTGCCTCGTCGTCTGATCATGAGTCTCATCTTCGTCTTTTTGTTCATAAGGTGCTTAAGGTTGTGGTTGTGGTTGTGGTTGTAGTCTTCAAACTGAGAGAAAACAAAGCAGGAGGAAAAAAAAAAAAAAAACTACCAAAACGACGTTGTTTTGCTAATACAGCAGACAAACATGGCAGAGGATCCGAACTCTAAACAAATAGCGTGTTTTCATCTTCAATCTCACAAAATTGAGATATAAACAAATAGCATAATCTCACTTTTAGAAAAATATATATATATATAATTAATCACTGTTTGTTTCAATTTTTTTAATTTAATTTTTTAAAAATTGAGTTTTTTTATTTTTCATATATATTTTTTTAGTGAATATTTTTAAAATTTTAAGCAATTTTTTTTTTTTTTACTTTTTTAGATGCACCTTACTTAGATGTATATAAATAATAAAATATTTGTAAAAACATATTTTAAAAATTAATAAATTCCAAAAAAAAAGTACTGAATTTTAATTTTTTTTTTTTTTTGAATTTATGATATTTAGTAAATTTTTTAAATATTTTTTCACAAATATTATACTTTGTAAGTATATTTATATTAGGTGTGTTTAAAAATTAAAAAAAATTCAATACCAAACCACACCAAGCATGTCATGACCCAAACTCGCCCATATAGGTTTAGCGTCGTAGCCGGCCAACAATCCGTAATTACCGAAAGTCTGTTTAACAATAATGACAATAATACAATATAAAGGAGCTGGCAGAAGCCAATCAACAATAACATACAACGTCCAATGAGCTCTGAGGACCTGAATGAAAATAAACTTTTATACATGCATCAGTCATAAACCTACAGTCCAAGCATATACAAAAAAAATGTAGTACAAATCTAGAGACATAATCCCATCACCAAAATAGGAATACGAAAACCAAAACACACTTATAGTTTATAATCATAATTAAGAAGGGTGAATTCAAAACACCCAAGCCAAGACGCGTGTTACTTCGGTACCTCGCAGTAAGGCACAATAGCTGGCTTGACAAAACAAGGGTTCGGGTCGTCGCCACTAGCTTTGATCCGGTGCTCGATGACCTACATATACATAGTAAACAGTGAGCTCGAGCCCAGTGAATAATAGCTGTGTAAATAGGTTAAGAATGATGTCCTTACAGTATTTGAAACAATCGATTATCAATAGAACATTTTCAATCAATATCTTTTTGTCAATCAATTGTACAATTGTTCAATTTAATCAATCATATTCATACAGGTCATACGTGATACATCCGATAGCAACAATACAATAGGTCTTAAAGACCCGAGCAATCAATTGATGGCCATCAAACAATAAACAATAGTTCTAAGAATTGGAACTGACAGAGATCTCTGTAATAATAACGATATCAACAACAATAACAATAGCAATATGCTATGGATGCCACAAATACAATTAAAAAAAAAGGATCATCATTCAATCGATAAAAAGTAGCAGTTCAGAAACAATATAATTTATTATTCAAAAAAATAAATACAATTTGAACATATCTTTATAACAGTGTTACTCACAGTGGGCTTCTTAATACATGTACTAACGGTTTAGCGTCCGACCTAACAAATAAAGTCAAGCATAACACGATTATAATTACATTCTCACAATACTACTCAAAATACAATCAATCATTCAATCAGTTCTATGCATTCTTTATTTATTAGATTTTTATTCGATGTTCATTGTTTTGGTTTCTATCCGTTGCTAACCGTTTGGGTACACATTTGTTCTTTAATTCATTTGTGTTCATGAGATGCATATGCACATAAAAACAAAACCATGCAAACGGAAGTCGGGAAGGTGAAAAAGATGATCAAAAAACAAACCGGGTCTACCCAAAAGGGCCGTATGTGCGAGGGTCCCAGCCGCATGTGCGGTGACCACCACCATACCTGCCTCCCGCACCTGCAATTTAAGCAGAATACATCATACCACTGCCCTGTTTTTCGCACGTACGGGGCCCTAGGCCGCACGTGCGGTGATGCTACAAAACCAGTCCGAAACTGCTCTCCCAAAACTCATATACACATGCGAAACTTGGGCCGTGATCATGACACACAACTCAACACTTTATTTTACAATATCAAATGTTCATCACAACTTATAATGAAGCTCAAATTTCCATGTAAGAGTTTAAGGTTTGAATTATCATGCTACTTCATACAATTATCCATCTTGAGCTTCAATTTCAAATCTCATAAAAATAATTCCCTTTAATTTTGAAAACTCATACAAGAAAATACATAGATGATCATGAAATTCAAGAATTATGCCATACATGGTAAGGTTTAAAAATTAATGCATCTAATTTCTTATTTCTATGCTCATAGATTCTCACCTCTAATTTTACTCCAAGACTTGTCATATATAGTCATAAACCTTGCCATATTAAGCTTCAATTTCTCAAGTCCCATGGAGTTTTCTCTTCACTTTGAAGGTTTAAGCAAGTACATGAATGTATGATCAAGAATAATTAAAAATCTTGCCATGCATGTATCAATTTCCATCTATATCAACAAATCTTAAATAAGCTTGAGTTCTTTAAGCATTCTTGAATTTCCTAAGTTATGAGTGCATCACTTCAATTCCATAATATTAAAGAGAGGAGTTCTTACCTAGAGTGAACAATTTGAGTTGTGTTGAATGTTTTTCCCTAGCCCTTTCTTCAATTTCTTCTTCTTCTTCTAATCTTTGTTAAACTCTCAAATGTTTACTCTCCCTTTCTCACTCTACATGTATTGCACAGGAAGCCCTACAAGTTCTCTACTTTACTCCATTGATGAGTGGGATTTACTTATTATTAATTTCTTTTTCTTTTATATATATATATCATCTTATTCTTCAAAGTTAACTTAAGCTAATAATAAATCACATTAGTTAATATAAGTCAAATTCACTCAATTAAATGAATTCTCATCATTTTATGATCTGAATTACACTAAATTAAAATATATTAAGGTGAATTATGCTCTAACTCCTATCCAATGTCTTCATTCTTACCTGTTGAAATTAACAAATCAGACAGGTTTAATCCATAGCTCTACCTATCTGTTCACAATGACAATGCCATATACATATATCATACATGGTACATAATCACATAATTAACAATAAGCCTATATTTAATATAATTAATTTGCTTAATTAAGGAGGTGGTTGTCACATTCTCTCCCCCTTAGGAAGTTTGGTCCTGCAAACTCCATTACCTTCCTCCGAGAACAATATAGGATCAAGTGGGAAGAGGTCTGGGTATCTTCTCTTCATATCATCTTCTCTTTCCTAAGTGGCATAGATATCACCGTGATTTGCCAAGTCACTTTCACTAATAGAATTTCTTTGTTTCTCAACTTCTTGATTCGCTAGTTAACGATCTGAATGGGCCTTTCTTCATAAGAATAATAATCACTCAAAAGCACATGGGTAGGCTCAATGACATGAAAAGGATCACAAAGATAATCCGACAACATTGAAACATGAAAGACATTATGCATATGTTCCATTTCGGGAGGAAGTGCTATCTGATATGCCATTGGATTAATCTTTTCAATGATTTCATATGGCCCAACATACCTCGGTGCTAACTTGCCCTTGGTTCCAAAGCGAGTCTATCTTTTCATTGGTGTCACTTTAATAAAAACATGGTCGCCCACTTCATATTTCCTGTCTCGCCTACGGACATCCTCGTAACTTTTATGTCGGCTTTGCGCGGTTTTCAATCTTTGTTGAATTAACTTCACTTTTTTCGTTGTTTCATGCACAATCTCAGGCCCAAGTAAGGACCTATCTCCAACTTCTGCCCAACAAATAAAAGATCGACATTTTTTGCCATATAAAGCCTCGAAAGGCACCATATCAATGCTTGAATGGAAACTGCTGTTGTAGGCAAATTCGGCTAAAGGCAAGTGAGTTTCCCAATTCCCTTGAAAATCAAGCACACACATACGCAACATATTCTCTAGAGTTTGGATTGTTCTTTCTGACGGGCTATCAGTTTGTGGATAATAAGCACTACTCAATCTCAACTCGGTTCCTAATGATGTTTGCAAACTTTGCCAAAATCTTGATGTGAATTTTGAGTCCCTATTAGAAACAATTGATACATGCACTCCATGCAATCTAACAATCTCATTAATGTAAATTGTAGTGAACTTATCCACAATATAAATTGTCTTGACAAGTAAGAAATGAACAGACTTAGTCAAATGGTCAACAATAACCCAAATTGAATCCATACCTCTAATGGAGCGAGGTAGTCCAGCAATAAAATCCATAGTGATGTGCTCCCATTTCCACTCTGGTATTGGCAGTGGTTGGAGCAATCCTATAGGTCGTTGATGCTCGGCTTTGACTTGTTGGCATTGTAAACATTTAGACACAAATTTGGCAATTTCTTTCTTCATTCTCAGCCACCAGAAATTAAGCTTCAAGTCTTGGTACATTTTCGTATTCCCTAGGTGGATAGAAAATTTTGAATTATGAGCTTCGTGCAAAACTCGCCTCTTTAGCTCAATATCATTTGGTACACACAATCTATCTTGAAATTTTAACACCCCATTGTCAAAAAGAAAATCCAATCTTGGCTTGGAATCCCGTTCAACAATAATCTTCTTTAAAAATTCATCTTCTTGTTGTTTTTTTGTAATTTCTTCAAGAATCGCCGGTTGAGCAGAAATAGCAGCCAATGTTCTGCCTTGTTCTTGCAAAACAATTTCAACTTCAAATTTCTCAAGGTCATGTAGCAATTCTCTTTGCTCGGTAAGTAAGCAAGCCAAATTCCCAATTGACTTCTGACTAAGTACATCGGCAACAGAGTTAGCTTTCCCTGGATGGTATAAGATTTACAAGTCATAATCTTTTATCAATTCCATCCATCTCCATTATCTCATGTTCAACTCTTTCTGGGTAAAGAAATATTTAAGCTCTTGTGGTATGTATAAACCTCACATGTTGCTCCATACAAATAGTGGCGCCAAATCTTCAATGCAAATACTACTGCGGCAAGCTCCAAATCATAAGTTGGATAATTCTTTTCATGTGGCCTCAGTTATCGGGAAGCATATGCTATTACTATACCATTCTACATCAATACACACCCCAAACCATTATAAGAAGCATCACTGAAAATAGTAAATCCATCCGTACCTGAGGGTAAGGAGAGAATCGGTGCAGTCACAAGTCGGGCGTTCAATTCTTGAAAAGTTGATTCCCTCTGATTGGTCCAACAAAACGATACCCCTTTCTGAGTCAACTGAGTCAAAGGCAAAGCAATTTTGGAGAAGTCTTTCATGAATCTTCAGTAGTATCAGGCCAAACCCAAGAAACTTCAGACTTCGATAACATTAGTCGGTCTAGGCCAATTCACAACTACTTTTATTTTCTATGGGTCGACAGAAATGCCATCTTTACTAATCACATGCCCCAAAAACATAACGCTATCAAGCCAAAATTCACACTTTGTTAGTTTTGCATATAATTTCTTCTCTCTCAAGGTTTGCAAAGCAATTCTCAAGTGATGTTCATGTTCCTCTTTACTTTTGGAATAAATCAAAATGCTGTCGATAAAAACAACCACAAATTCATCGAGGACTAACTTGAAAATTATGTTCATGAGATCCATAAATGCAGCAGGCACATTAGTAACTTTGAAGGCATAACAAGAAATTTGTAATGTCCATACCTTATTCGGAAGGTAGTCTTTTCTACATCTTTGACTTTGAATTTTAATTGGTGGTATCTCGATCTAAGATCAATCTTGAAAAATACCTGGGCACCTTGCAATTGGTCAAATAAATCATCAATACGAGACAATGGATACTTATTCTTTACTATCACTTTGTTCAGTTCACGGTAGTCTATGCAAAGCCACAATGAACCATTCTTCTTTTTCACAAATAAAACTGGAGCACCCCACGGTGATGTACTAGGCCTGATAAATTTATTGTCCAATAACTCTTGCAACTAGATTTTTAACTCTTTCAATTCAGTAGGTGCCATTCTATACGAAGCTTTGGAAATTGGTTGTGTACTCAGTATCACCTCAATAGTGAACTCAATCTCCCTGTCAATCAAATCCCCTGACAAATCATCTGGAAAAACATCTAGGAATTCTCTGACTATAGAAATACTGTCCACATTAACTTTATTATCAGCATGTACAGTCATTACACAACACAAATACCCTTTACACCCCTTTTTAATCAATTTGCATGATTTCATAGATGAAATCAAGTATGGGGGAAGTACGACACCAACTCCGTTAAATATAAATTCAGGCAACCCATGTGGACAAAAAACAACTTGTTTCGTTACATAATCAATGGAGGCGTGATATTTTGTTAACCAATCTATTCCCAAAATTACATCAAAGTGATCAAGATTTAGAGGCAATAAATCAACATATAAAACCACATCTCCAATAATAATCTCACATACAAGATACACATAAGCACAAGTCATGGACCCCCTAACAAGGTGAAGATACAGCTAATAAATAGTTCATGGGTTCCAATGGTCTATTTAATTTTCATGAAAAAACATGCGAGACAAACGAATGTGTATATCCCAAATCAATCCAAACATAAGCATTTTATCCACAAATTGGAAGTATACCTGACACTACCGTCTCAGTATTCTGTGCATCCCTTGGTACAAGTGTAAACACCCGGCCTTGCCTCAAAGTTTCTCTCCCGGTAACTTTAGAATTGGGTTTTGGTGTAACGGTTGATAGTGCAGCCCTTGCTACAGGTCTAGTAAGGTTTTGAGCTGTAAGAAGACAGTCTTTTACTATGTGGCCCACCCTTCCACACTTATAGCATGCCCCAGATATTTTATAACAAACCCCTTTGTGTCTTTTGCCACGTTCTGGACAAGACGGTATAGAATTGTTCCCTTGGCTAGAACTACTTATTGACCCTGTATTTTGCTTTTTAGTTTATGAGTTGTTCTGGCCCTTTTTGAAATTAAAACCATGTCTCTTACCCCACCACTTAGTCACCGGCATATGATCCTACTTTAAAACTGCAATATTTGTTTCAGCCATGATAGCTCGGTCAAGAACATCCACATATTTAAATAATTTCAGAACATTGATCCGGTCAAGTATCTCCACATTAAGTCTTCCCTCAAATTTCCGAGCCTTTTTATAGTCAGTGTCTACCATGTGTGGTGCATAACATGCAAGCTCTGTAAATTTTGCTTCATATTCGACCACTGACATAGTACCCTGCTTTAAGTCCCCAAATTTTGGATACTTTGTGGTCGCGGACACATTGAGGAAAGTATTTATCATAAAAAGCTTCTTTGAACTGAGCCCAAGTCATAGCATTATTTGTATCACAAATAAGCATCTAGCATCACCTTGCCTCATCTTGTAATGTGAAAGTAGCCAATAACACCTTCTGTGCCTTCGAAAACGGGAATACTTCAAACAACTTTTCAATTTCTAGGATCCAGGCTTTACCTTTCAATGGCTCGAGACCTCCCTGGAATGTCGGTGGCTTCATTTTGTTGAAATTTTGTGTTAAGGCTATGACATCATCATTGGTATTTGGTTCAACTGGCACTGGTGGCGGAGAAGGAGGTAGGGGTTGTTGATTCTGTTGTTGTCTTAGAGCTTCAGTCTAGAGTTCAACCATCCTCTCCAATCTTGCAATTCTTGGTTCGGGTGTTTCATTTTCATCTGTATTTCTTGCATTCTCCATTGCATTATATAAAACATGGTAATCACAAACATAGGAAAGATGGTTTCATATTCATGTATGTTAGTGCATATACACATACCATGTCCACAAGCACTTATTTATGCTCATGTAATGCCCTAAATTATTTTTCTAGGACATCCTATAACTTATCTGGACACGTGTATGCGGTATAACTCGTGCTCTGATACCACTTTTTCACAACCCAAACTCGTCCCTATAGATTTAGCGTCGTAACCGGCCAGTAATCCGTGATTACCGAAAGCTTGTTTAACAATAATACAATATAAAGGGGCTGGCAGAAACCAATCAACAATAACATACAATGTCCAATGAGCTGTGAGGACCTGAATGAAAATAAACTTTTATACATATAGTCTAGATGTATTAGTCATAAGCCTTCAGTCCAAGCATATACAAAAAAAATATAGTACAAATCTAGAGACTTAATCCCATCACCAAAATAGGAATATGAAAACCAAAACACACTTATAGTTTATAATCATAATCCAAAAGGGTGAATTCAAAACACCCAAGCGAAGACACATATTACTTCGGAACCTTGCGGTGAGGCACAATAGCTGGCTTGACAAAACAAGGGTTCGGGTTGTCACCTCTAGTTTTGATCCGATGCTCGATCACCTACATATACATAGGAAACAGTGAATTTAAGGCCAGTGAATAACAGCTGTGTAAAGAGGTTAAGAATGATGTCCGTACAGTATTTGAAACAATCGATTATCAATAGAACATTTTCAATCAAGATCTTTTTGTCAATCAATTGTACAATCGTTCAATTCAATCAATTATATTTGTACAAGTCATACGTGGTACATCTGATAGCAACAATACAATAGGTCTTAAAGACCAAGCAATCAATTAATGGCCATCAAACAATAAACAATAATTCCAAGAATTGGAACTGACAGAGATCTCTGTAACAATAGCAATATAAATAACAATAACAATAGCAATATACTATGGATGCCACAAATACAATTCAAAAGGATCATCATTCAACCGATAAAAAGAAGTAGTTTAGAAACAATATAATTTATCATTTAGAAAATAAATACAATTTGAACATATCTTTACACCAGTGTTACTCACAGTGGACTTCTTGATACACGTACTAATGGTTCGGCGTCTGACCTAACAAATAAAGTCAAGCATAGCACGATTACAATCGCATTCTCACAATACTACTCAAAATACAGTCAATCATTTGATCGATTCTATGCATTCTTTATTTATTCGGTTTCTATTTGATGTTCATTGTTTCGGTTCCTATTTGTTACTAACCGTTTCAGTACACCTTTGTTCTTTAATTCACTCATGTTCATGAGATGCATATGCACATGAAAACAAAACCGTGCAAACGGAGGCCCGAAAGGTGAAAAAGAGGAGCGAAAAACAAAACGGGCCTACCTAAAAAGGCCGCACGTGCGAGGGTCCCAGCCGCACGTGCAGTGACCACCGCTGCACCTACCTCCCGTACTTGCAATTTAAGCAGAATACACCACACCACTGCTCTGTTTTCCACATGTACGGGGCCCTAGGCTGCACGTGCGGTGATGCTACAAAACCAGTCCGAAACTGCTCTGTTATGGCAGTATGATACCCCTGTTCCGTAGTATGCTAATTGGCCCTTAATTTGAGTATGATTATGTATTTAGCATGATTTTGTGTGTCATTATGCGAATATATGTGATTTTGAAATTCTATCTGTTCACCGTAGGAATATCTATTTGAATAATCTGCTTTGGAAATTAAATTGAGGGCCTTATCGGCCACAAAACCCAAAATTGATTGCGCCATTGTGATTGGCATAATTTTTAGAGCCTATGGTGAAATTTAGTTAGAAATTGATTCTGGTTAGATTAAACTGATCAAATTGATGAATTAAGTGCCCAAATATTTTATATTGAAATATTATATTAGTGGGCCTTGTTATATGATAGCACTACACTCCCCTCTAGCCTTATGAACTCAAAAAAAAAATCTGAGTTAGACTATTGTGAGGAAGAGAGCCGGTTGTAGAGAGGGAGAGAGAGAAGAGAATTGTGCAAACTTAGCTTAAAGTTTGGGAACCTTGAAGATTATTCAAGATTTAATCATAGATTGTGGGAATCAAGCTCCTAAGTGAGTAATTCTTGGACTATGATTTGTAATTTTGTGTGTGTCCAAGCTAATTAGATGATCAAGAGTAAGATTGAAATGAAATTGAGTTATATATGTTGGATTTAAGGTCTTAGAACATATGCATGTAAGAAATGGCTATGAATCTCCATGTTTGAGCACAATGTGTATGATTTATGTTGAAAATTGTTTAAAAACCATGTATTTGAGCCTTTCTTCACCAATTAAGTTGATATGAATGCATGTTTCTCATATGCAAGAGTAGATTGTGGAGGATTGAGCTTGGCATGGTTGAATTTAATGTATTGGTGATGAGTTTGGATTGATTTGAGGAATGCGTGTGCTCGACTTATGAAATTAAGCTCCATTGTAATGTGTTTTGGTGTTCATACCATGTTAGAACAAGTATATGTGAAATTTAAGCCTTATAATGCATGAATTATTGGTTGGAAAATCGAATTGGAGCTTAAGAACTTAATCTGGAAAACCCAGATTTTTGACGTCCGCTCGAGCGGGGGAAGTGCCGCTCGAGCGGGAAAATCATGCTCCCAGCACTTTTTGCAGACATAGTTCCCGCTTAAGCGGGGAAGTTGACACTCGAGCGGGGAGCTTTTATAGACAGGCCTTCCGCTTGAGCGCCCTAACTCACGCTCGAGCGTAATTTTGAGGTAACTAATACTTTTGCAGGCCTCTTGGGTCCGCTCGAACGGGGAAGTCCACGCACTTCCCTTGAGATTCTCTTCATACAATTGGCCATCGAGTTCCACATAGTGTTAGCATCATTTTTCAAGTCCCAACACCTTCCTTATCCATTCTATTCTTAAATATTTTTAGTTTATCCGCTTTTAGGTCCCACCATCTCATCCTACAACGCCCATCATCCTTCCTAACTTGGTATTACCCTTTAAAACATAAATCTAGTACCAAAATCCTATGTTGAAAGGCCAGGCTCTCACCAGGAATCACCTTACAATCACTGCATTTTAGGCGGTCCACTTTTCTCACTAAAAAGTAATCCATTTGGTTCTTAACTGATCCACTCTTAAAGATTATCAAATGCTCCACCTCTTCTTATACATAGTATTGGCCATTACCAGGTCAAAAGCCAACGCAAAATCTAAGATACTCTCTCCAGCCTCATTTCTATCACCAAAATCGCATCCACCATGCACCCTTTCATAGCCTAGTCTATCTATACCTACATGGCTATTGAAATCTCCACCTATAACTAAGTTTTTTTCTACGGGTATCTCTTGTAAGATCTCATCCATTCGCTTCCAAAAATCTCTCTTAGTCTGAGCATCTAATCCTACTTAAGGGGCATATGCACTAATAATGTTCACTATATTCCATCCAATAACTAATTTAACTAACATATTCATATCCCATTTCCTAATGACCGCCACTACATTTTCCACAAGACCCTTGACAACTATGATTCCTACCCTGTTCATGCGTCTATCCTTACCACTATAATATAGTTTAAAACTAATATCCTCAATTTCCCTAGCTTTGTCACCCGCCCACTTAGTTTCTTGTACGTATGCTATACTAACTCTTCTTCTAATCATAACATCTACCAATTTCGAAAATGAAAACCAAACAGGGTGAATTTTTAGTCAATTTCCTTTAAAAAGAGTAATATTTTTAATCACCTTTTTTTAAAACTGACATAAGAAAAATAAGAGTTAATTTTTTTTAAGTGGGTTTGAGATTTCTGACAATTACAAGAATCTTTCCTATAATTTCAATAATTATACTAACCTCCTTTACTTTTGAAATTATTATTAAGATTCACTCAATCTGTTAATTTCGTACAAACGACATTAGTTGGGTGTGAAAATGACCATATTACCCTTTTTTTGCATGTGAAAAAACGAAAATACTCAGAAACTAACTCATTCATTATCAACATGTATAAATTACACATACCTCCTCTAAAATTTTGCATATATATTATCAAAGACACATACATATTTTAACATTATTTAATAAATTTTTGTAATTTCATGTAATATTAAAAAAAATCCTTAAATTGTTAAGATATTATTAAAACATTTAAGGGAAAATTTTAATTTTTATTGATAAAATACATAAAAATAAACAATTTCTGTAAAATTAATGTAAGATATACATAAACAACGTAAAATTTATCATTTTAAATAATACAGTTATTATTTAATTTTTTTTAAAAGTTGAAATAAATGGATTTATTTTTTTTAGGCAATTTGCATTATTTATTTATTTATATGTAAAAAAAATTATTATTTTTTTATCTCTTCTCAATCATATATTATTCTCAAATTTTAATTTTTATCTTTGAGTCATTAAACTTCTAGTCGATGCATATTAAAAAAATGCAAGTTAATATTTCTCACATGATTAAAAAAATTAAAAATTAAATATAGATGTAAAAAAATATTACCTCTATTGAGGTTTCTGACAATTAAACTAAACTCATTCATTATCAACATTAATCTTAACATTAAATGCACTAAATTTAATTTATCCTATTAAGCATATATGAAATTATTATTTATTTTCATAACTTTTTCAAAATATTGATTCTATTTTTTTCCGCAACAAGTCTTTGAACTTTTATAAACAAAAAATAAAATAAAAATTCAATCATTATTGAAGGTGAGAAATTAATTTTAAGATTTAATTTAATAAAAATAATTTAAATGAAATAAATAAAGATGGACAAATAGATTTGAAGTATTATACATAACAAATTAATTGAGCATTTTATCATTCTCAAATAATTTCTCTATTCAAGTAAAGATTAATTTCAGGTGTAGATGTAAGAAATGATAAATTGTTTGAATTATTTATTATTCTCAAATGATTTTTTGATCTTTCATTTCCTATTAATTAATTTTAATCCATTGTTAGGCAATTAGATTTTTTTTACATCTATATTTATTTTTTAATTTTTGTTAATCATGTAAGAAATTTTAACGGGCATTTTTTGAAGTATGCATTGACTAAAAGTTTAATGATTTAAAGATAAAAATTAAAATTTGAGAATAATATGTAATTGAGAAAAGATAAAATAATAATTTATTTTATATATAAATAAATAAGTAATACAAATTGCCGGGAAAAAACTAAATCTATTTATGTCAATTTAAAAAAAACAAATAACAAATACATTACTCAAAATAATAAATTTTACATTGTTTATGTAGTTTTAAATAAGCCTTATATTAAATTATTATGATATTATCTAACATTAATTTTAGAGAGATTGTTTATTTTTAAATATTTTATCAATAAAAAATAATTTTTTTTCCCTAAATGATTTAATAATATCTTAACAATTTAAGAGTTTTATTTAATATTGCATGAAATCTAAAAATTTTATTAAATAATGCTAAAATATGTATGGGCATTTGATAATATATATGCAAAATCTCAAGGGAGGTGAGTGAAAATTTTCATTTGAATAGATAAGGTAACTAATGGATTATTTCATCAGTTTTAGTATTATAACTTATGACATCAACATGACATTAACATGATATCAGCAAATTCTGTTAAATAGCCTAACAGTTGAGGAATCTTGATAATATTTTCAAAGACAATAGAGGTTAATATAATTATTGACACCATAGGGGAAATCCTTATAATTGTCAAAAATCTCAAAGTAAGTATGTAATAACCTGAAATTTTATGCAACAGATACCCTCATAATACCCAATAGACATGCAGAAGCTAATAAGATTTGATCAGTCAATATAAGATGTATTATCAAAACTGCCATGCATTCATTAATTCCTTTGATGTGTTAAAAGATGATGTCACATGCATTGAAATATTGATTAACCTTAAGCTATAAATCTATAACATGTCGCAAGTATACGTAAAGTCGAAAAGAAATAAAGTCACGTCCATGCCAAAATGGCTACATATTTCCAAGACGAAAACAGTTACCACAAAAGTGGGTTGATGCCTAATACAGGTAATAGCCCTAGGCTTATACAAAAATATTTACAAAACAAAAAGAAGATGACCCTTCAGCTCCACGATCCTCTCAAGTTAACTCCTTGGCTGAGGCATATCATCAGTACCTGAAAGTTGGTTTCCACATAGAGTGAGCTAACGCCCAGTACAGATTAATTTAATATTCTGTATAATGTTTAACAATTCCATACGGTGAATGGACATGAATGCTATTTACCAAAACGATACATTTTCTTTTTCTCTTTTTCAAAAAATGCAATGCCATGTGTATAATTTAATTCATAAACCATTACTCCCAAAACATAAAACAGGGCAATGGATACATACACTAGGAATCTTTAGGTATATGTCTGCCAATAAGCTACACAAGCACTACCAAATCTATTTTACCGATACTAACCAGAAAGATAACCGTGCGGATTTGTGAACTTTCACCAAGGACATACAAGCTAACATAAAAATAACCATAATCGCACACCCTAACCCAATTCTCCAAGGTATTCACTTATTTTTCTCAAAAATGATACATTTCAATGTATGAGTATGAAACAATGTTCAAATGAGAGATGCATAAGTGATTGGTTTTAACTAACCCAGTCCTCATACAATTTCTGCAATAATCAAAGTTATCCTCTACCGATAACCCAAAACAGATGTCTCTATTCAAAAGATAAATTTCAAGCAACAAATATAAATTCATAATTTCTAATTCGGAGTAATAATACATGTTCAACTCCACTATCCAAATCAACAAGGGTTCAAACATTGCCCCACCATTCGCATCCTTATTCAAAACCAATAATTTCCAAAGATTTCAAAGGTTTTTCCAAAACAATATTTTGTTTCTTTCCAAAAACCCATTTAAGAGAAATCTCATAATTTTTCATATTTTCAACACTTCTCATTAACAAAGCCATTCCAACAACATTTCAAAACCCCCATTTTATAGTCCAAATCACACCCAAATCAAAGCCAACATTATACTTTATTCAAGAGCCCATAACAAAACTAAAAATCACGTAGAGATGTTAAAAAAAATCCTTGCCTCAATAGAAGAAAGAGAGAGGAAAAACAATCCCAAAATCAACGAAGACGAATCTTGAACTTTTTTCAGATCAAAACAATCACTTCTTCACACTCTACCGCTTATCTTAAAGTACTAAGGTCGCGAGATTCAAGAATTAGGATGTATGGGTTATCTATACAAGAATTTAGAGAGAGAGAGAGAGAGAGGGAAATTGGGTCCAGAAGCCTTTTAGAGAGAGAGAGAGAAAAGAGTAAAAAGTCAAATAAAGATCTTTTCCCTGCAGCTTCATACAAGCAGACCGCTCGAGCGACCAAAACACCGCTTGAGCCAAGATACCAAACTCCCAAAAGACTAACCCTGCAAAACAAATTGCTCGAGCAAACAAAACACCGCTCGAGCGCAGAATCCAAACTCTCGGAAGATGAGACTGTAAATAGACCGTCGCTCTAGCGACCAAACCACCACTCGAGCGAAAAAAGACCCACTCTCAAAAGTTTAGCCTGCAAACATAGGTTCTAAGAGAAACAAAAGACCGCTCGAGCAATCAACTCACTGCTTGAGCGACCAATTCACCGCTCGAGCGAACCCATGAACAATAGACAAAATTTTCCCAGAAATACTAAGCCCCAACCTATTCAACACAACTCCAAAACCACATTCCCAACTTCCTAGCAACAATATAAGACTAGAACAATTATAAACAACAACACCAGACTCCAAACCAAAAAGTATAAAAGGGTCGCGTCTTAACCTAGGTCGCTATAACCTTCATTCCTTAGGAAATTTCGTTCCTGAAATTGAATTACATTCATAACCAAAACAATATAAGTCCAACAACAACCAGAATACATGTTCAATAGTATAGAGAAACACAATTATTCAACACAACTCAAATTAACCTCAAATTCCCAAATGTTTATAACATTCACATATTATAACAAGTCATGAAATAAGTACAAAAGACTCAGGCATTACGAAATAAGTCTGAATATTTATTACGGACTTCTGTCTCACACTTCAAGTTGCTTCCTCGACCTCATGGTGTCACCACAACACCTTAACTAAATGAATAGTCTTGCTTTACAAGACTTGTTCTCGAGTATCTAACACTTGAACCGGTCTTTCCTCATACGAGGCATCATCATCTGCCTCTAAATCAGTCCAATCCAGCACATATGAAGGATCATGCTCGTACTTCTAAAGCATACAGATATGAAACACGTCATGGACCTCAAAAAGTTAGAGCAACAAAGCCAAACGATAAGTTACCTCCCCAATACGCTCTAGGATCTCGAAAGGCCTAATAAACCTCAAAAATAACTTTTTACTCTTATCGAACCTTATCAAACCCCGTTTTGGCGAAATCTTAAGGAATACATGATCCCCCGCCTCAAAAGATAAGGGTTGCCTTCTCCGGTTGACATAGCTCTTATGACGACGTTGAGCCAAAACCAACCTCTTATGGATAAGTTCAACTTTCCCTGTCGTCTCTTGGACTAACTCCGGACCCAACATAAGTTCATCACCTACCTTGGCCCAACAAATAAGAGATCTACATGATCAACCAAATAGGGCTTTAAAAGGTGTCATTCCAATACTCGCTTGAAAGCTATTATTATAAGCAAACTCTATCAAAGGTAAGTGCCTCTCCCAAGACCCCTTAAAGTCGAGGACGCAAGCCCGACATATGTCCTCTAAAATCTGAATAGTGCGCCAAACTGCCCGTCAGTCTAAGGATGATAAGCAGTGCTAAAAGTCAACTTAGTGCCCAAGGCACCTTGTAAACTCTACCACAACTGAGCCATGAAACTCGGATCCCTATTTGACACAATAGTCACTAGGACTCTGTAAAGTCGAACTATGTCCCTAACATACAACTCGACCAAATAATCTACTGAGTCACTCGAGCGCATAGGAATAAAATTTACAAATTTGGTTAACCGATCGATAATTGCCCACATGGCATGTCACGACCCGAACCTGCCCCTAAAAGTTCGGGCATGACCCATGCAGAACCAAAGGATAAACCTGAGATAATAATACAACTAGGGGCCTGAACGGAAGCATAATCCATAATGATCAACATTCAAACTTCCATTGAGCTACTAGAATATGCCAGGATCATGTACACCAAACAAAACCAAGCGTCATATACAGAACTATACCCATATGTACCGACTACATATATAAACAACCCTTGCCTCGGGGTGTACAACCAAAATAATACTTATAGACAACCCAAAATAAGTGTTAAAGTTACAAGTTACACTTGACAAAAGTATGCAAAAAAAATTGGGGCGAGTCTTCTTGTGTGCCTGGCCATAAGGGTTGACAAAAGGGATGAGCTTCAGGAGCTAAGACTGCTTCCCAGGTTGACCTACAGAAACAGACAATATGAGGGGTGAGCGAAGCTCAGTGAATAATAGTATCAAATTGATTGAAATCATAGTTCATAATCAGGTGCTTGTAAACTAGTCCATTGCCATATGGTGGTCCATGACCCAGAATGTTACATTTAGCCTTTGGCTCAGAAGGTTACAGAATCTCACAACATGGCCCTCGGCCCAGAATGTTATACAGAATGATACACAGATGGCCCGCAGCCCAGAATGTTACACAAAATGGTGCACAGAACGTTACTCATTATCACAAGGTGGCCCTTGGCCCAGAATGTTACACAGAATGTTATTCAGAATGTTTCTCAATTCCTTTCCACATTAATTTTCCTTCCACATCACATGTTATTCAACTTTAACAAGGTAAGAACGTATCGGAAACAACAGAAGTAGAGTAATCATTAACAGTACAGGAATACATGTTCTTAGCACTATTACTCACAGCGATGTGTCGGTGCACCAGTGCCTTCTGAAGTGTGCCCTGCACACAATCATAATTTGAATATTAGTTTCCCTCCTTCACGTATCATAAAAATCATTCCCCGACGCACCAAGCTTTGCATGACTTATTTTTATCTTAAAATCATTAAAATCATATTCTAAAAGTACCAGTGAATCAAGCATACAAAACTGAACGGACACATTTTTTCCTCAAAATATACCCTCCCCGCTCGAGCGCCACTTTGGCCGCTCGAGCGGACTGCGCCTGGCACGAAATTGCTGGGAGGGTGTTTTTCCCGCTCGAGCGGGAGTTCCGCCGCTCGAGCGGACCACGAAAATTCTGCAAAATCTGGGTTTCCATTTGAGCCAAAACCAGATGTTTAAACCTTTAATTCATCTTCTACAACACAAGAGAAAGTAGGACAATGCTTTTGACATCAAATTGAAGTAGTCAATTACTCAATAATTCATTTATAACCTTCTTAACACTTTCAATCCTTGAATTCATACCCAACCTAACCATGATTTCTCCTTAATCCCCATTCTTTGGGGTTACATACACATATACACATAGAGTTCCACAAGCTCATGATTCAAACCCATAATTGCATAAATGTCATGGAAACAAGGAAAAGAATATCTTACCACAACTAAATTTCATAAAACTTACATACATGCTTTGATTCACCAAAACAAGAGAATGATACTTAGTCATAATTAAAAGAAAGAGAAGTTATATGAAGAAATCTATCATACCTTGAGTTTAATCCACTCAATTCCCACCAATCTCACAATTTTCTCACCTTGGAGAGCTTCTCCCCCACACCCACGATTTCCCCCTTTTAAGTTGTTTAAAGAGGAGTTTCTTAAGTCAACATGTCCAAACAATTGGATATATATATAAAGACTTAGATATTTATGTTTCCTAATAAGACGAAATTCAATCGTTTAAGCATCCTAAATTGAAATTTCACAGATAGGCTTAATATTACCTAAAAATTATGCTGAATTCAAAGATAGCATTAATTTCAAGTTATGATGTCTCTAAGGTGTTCAATTTCTATTTTGACCAGTTCAAAAGGAACAGATATCTTTCTTGTTCAACAGATAGAATTCCATTATTTCATTTATAAATCTTTTTGAGTACCATTTTAAATACCAGAATAAGAAACTACAGATATCAGGAACACACGAGAGGGTCGGGCTATTACATGGCATCATTACACCGTTGAGTTCTTGAAAGACCCATAACAAAGTCTATCATGACATGCTCACACTTTCACTCAACTATAGGCAAAAATTGTAACAAATCTGCTGGTCGTTAGTGCTCGGCCTTCAATTGTTAACAAGTGAGACACCTCGAAACAAACAAAGCCACATCTCTCTTCATCCCCCTCTACCAAAACTGGCAGCAAAGATCGCGGTACATCTTTGTGCCTCCTAGGTGTACTGCAAGGCATGAATGGTGAAACTCTCAAAATACTTTTTCTCTATAAGATTTTAGCACAAACAGGTGATCTAAGTATCTTACACTTGAGTTAGAATAAACATTCAAACCATTCTCTTCCTTCCCACTGGTGATTTTCCCTCGGATAGTCTCCGCCTCACGATCACTATCTTGAGCCTTAATAACCCGATTAACCAAGATAGGCTGTGCAACAACAGTAAATAAAGTAGCCAACTCAACAGACTCGCCAAGATGCAAGTCAGACTCGCCGATAGCACCCAACATCTCTCATTCTCGGATGGAAATACTCACTACAATACTGATAGACTCTTTACTCAAAGAATCGGCCACTACATTGGCCTTTCCTGGATGACAATACAACTCGAAGTCATAGTTCTCGATGAACCATCCACCTCCTCTACCTCAAATTCAAATCTTTCTATGAAAACAAAAATTTTAGACTCTTGTGATAAAAAAAAACACCTCAAATCTCTCCTCGTACAGATAATGCCTCCAGATTTTTAAGGCAAATATCACTGCCGCTAACTCTAGGCCATAGGCAGGATAATTTTTCTCATGGGTTTTCAATTGACTTGAGCCATAAGTCGCAACCTTCCTCTCTTGCATCAATACATAACCGAAACCCTCTCAAGACACATCACAATACACTGAATAGCCCAAACCCTTTTCCAAGATAATCAAAATTGGGGCAGTGGTAAGTCTGGTCTTAAGCTCTTGAAATAACTTTTCAAAAGTTTCACTCCACACAAACTTAACCCCTTTTCTCATCCATCTAGTAAAAGGTGAAGCCAACCTAGAGAAATCTATCACAAAGCGTAGGTAATACCCAGCTAAGCCCAATCAACTCTGTATCTCAGAGGCATTCTTAGGTTGCTCCTAATCCTGTACTGCGTTTGGCTTAGATGAATCCACAGTCACTTCTTTCTCGGACACAACATGGCCTAGAAACTTAATTTCTTTGAGCCAGAACTCACACTTTCCAAACTTAGCATACAGACGGTGTGCTCTAAGCAAATCAAGTACAACTCTCAAGTGCCCCTCATGTTCCTCCTCAAAAGGTAAGTATACTAAGATGTCATTGACGAAGATAACCACAAATCAGTCTAGAAACTCCTGGAAAACTCAATTCATCAAATCCATAAATGAGGTCAGTGCATTGGTTAGCTCAAAAGGCATCACTAAGAACTAGTAGTGGCTATACCGCGTATGGTATGTCGTTTTTTGAATGTCTTCCCCATTCATCCTCAACTAGTGATACCTTGATCTTAAATCTATCTTTGAAAATCAATAAGATCCTTTCAGCTAGGCAAACAAATCATCTATTCTTAACAATCGATTTTTGTTCTTAATAGTTATCCGGTTCAACTTACAGTAGTCAATGCATAATTGTAAAGTGCTATCTTTGTTCTTCACAAAGAGAGTCGGTGCTCCCCAAGACGAAGCACTAGGATATATGAAGCCCTTGTCTAACAAGTTTTGAAGTTGTACCTTCAACTCACGTAACTTAGCTAGCGCAAATCTATACAGTGCCATGGAAATCAGAGTCATGCCTGGCACCAAGTCGATAGAGAACTCAATCTCTGTATGTAATGGTGAGTCTATAAGATCCTCCAGAAAGACATCCAGATACTCTCGAACCACTCTCGGTAAATCACTCTGGACAGTACTACCTTCATTAGCTACCGTGATATCAAAAAGGAAACTTAACTCTTCTCGACCCTTAAGGTCCTACAACGGAGGAATAAAATTACCACCTCATTCACACAAGAAGTAGAAACAATCTCCTGATGGTGTACACACCAATACTCTCCTACAGGGACAATCTATTAAAGCCCAAAAATAGTTCAACCAATCCATTCCCAAAATCATATCAAATGCATGCATATTAAGAACGATAAAATCAAAGGAGAGTCGACGATCTGTGATCTCAATATCACAAAAGCGGCATACCCAACCTAATGCCACCTTATCTCGAACTAGTGTCTCAACAAACAGAAGCGACTCTAACAAATCAAACTCTAATTCCAAAGCAGATGCAAAAGAAGACAATATGAAAGAATGTGATGCACACATATCAATCAACACATTGGCTAGAGAATTGAACAACAAGAAATTACCTCTCACAATAGGAGGTACTGACAACTGATCTGGTGTGGTAACAGCATACACATGCCCTAAAAGTCTCTGATCTACCTACTCACTTCTCAGATATGACATTTCATTTTAGGTAACCGCTCAAGCCGTGGAAAGACCTCTTGAGGGGAGATGAGGTGCTCCTAGTAGTTTGTTTTGAAGGTCGAGGGACTGCTAAAGCAAACAAGTGGTCACTCGAGTGAAGATAAGGGGTTCCCAGTATCTCATTTTGCAGGCAGAGATATTGAGAAGTTTGATTCACCGCTAGAGCGGTCTAGGCTTTATTAGCTACGTAAAAAGTGACTTTTAGATAATTTTCTTCACTTTTTATTTTCTCTCTTCTTTTCTCTTTCTAGCTCGGGAAACCCTAGCTATTTCTCTCTACAAATCTCTCATTACACTAAGATTTAAGCTAAAAGCTCTTGCAAAAAGTGAAGTTCACTTGGAGATCTTGGGTTTTACCGATTGGATTTGGATTTTTCGAAGAGTTTCTCAAAAAGCTAGCTTCTTTGTCTCGATTCTTGAGGTATGACTACTTTTAACCTTGTATCTCTTCGATTTGAAGATGATTATGTTGTATTGCCATGACATTGATGAGTTGATGAATATTTGAGTTTATAAATCAAAGTTTTCTTACAAAAATAGTATTTTCCTACAAATTTCTTAAGACTTCTACTTTTAGCCATGGATTATAGAAGTTTTTGATAAAGATTGATATTATATATATTGGAGGGGCAAAAGCCCCAAATTCTATTAAAAAAAAACCCTAATTTTGAATTTTAAAAATAATGAAATGAAAATAAAATTGAGCCTTAATTCTTTAAATTGATGATTGGCTTAGGATATTAAAGTGGCATTTGAATGGAAAATTGTGAACTTGGAATGTTCTTGAGATGTTGAATATTAGCACTTTACATTGTCACAATTGTTTGGATGGTGAAATACTACTTTTAATTTAATGAATGTATGAATACTATGAAACTTGGAAAAGATTACCAAGGGGGAGGTAAATAGCATGTGAGTCTGGCCAGTAATTCCAGATTACCTTCGGCCTCTATGACAAAATCGAATCATATAATTACAAATAGGGCTTAGCGGAAGTTATAACAAAGTATAAATAAGTCCATTGAGCGGTGCTTAAATACAACAAGTAATTCATCATACCATAATAATCATATTTACAACAAGATTCAATTTCGACTTCATATGTATAACTAGTTTCACAATATACCTATTACACATTCATCAAAAACAAAACAAAAGACAAATCAAAAGGTTGACAAAAGCTTGGCTCCTCTAGAGACCAAACAACACCCCATCACGGAGGCACCTCACATTCGGCTTCTCAAAAAGGGTGGTCTACCAAAGCACCTCTACACTTGACGATCCATGTGCTCACCTACATATATATAAGGGAGAGGGGTGAGCTGGCGCAGAGTGAGTAACATCAATATAAAGGATTTAATGAACTAAGTTTAACATTTCATAAAACATATTTTTCAACATCGGTAACAATTTGCATAAATAATCACATCAATCCTTTATGTTGACAATATCCATTCAAAACATTATACGTGATAACATCTAATAGAGTAACAAATAATCAACATGCCGAAGCCAATGGGACTATAAAGGTCAAACAATGGCACCACAACAGGTCAATCAATATAACCACAATGGGTAATTCAATGTGGACCACTAGGGTCTAACATCAGAGATCTCTGTGTTTCAATTAAACCAATGAACCATGGTATCGTTTCCTCCAGGTGAGGACCTCACTAGAGGATGCCATGATTACAAGTTCAAAAAAGATCTTCTTACATAGATAACAAAATAAGATTTCAAAATAACATTCTTGAACAATTCAAAATACTTTTCAAACATAGCTTTATAAAACCATTACTCACAGTGGGCTTGTACTGATGATATGCTTCGAGCGACCGACCTACACAAAGCACATGTCAATACACATTGAAGCACATTGACTTAACGAATATTGTATCTTAATTCAATTTCCCTATTTAATGTGTTTCTAGTTTATTCCATCATTAATGTTATCTATCTAATGCTTAAGAATGACTAAAAGATCATGAGAATGAAAGTATGCACTTAAAAGTATTTTTCAAAAGTTACTGAAATTAGGGATTTGCAAAAGTACTGTATGGTCGAAATGTAGGCTCAACGGTTGCTTGAGCCAAGTGGAATGAAAAGTGAGTTCGCTCGAGCGGTCATTCAGTCGCTCGAGCTATGTGTAATGTGTCTATAAAAATACTGGATGCATACAAAGTGCGCTCAAGCAACGATTTCATCACTCAAGCGAAGTGGTCAAATTCTAGAATTTCCGTAACCAAATTCAAGTTCAAAAGTTCAAGTTGTATAGCTTGCATGGCTGGACCCAAAAAGATGAATACTCTTTAGAAAACATATAAACACAACTACTTTGAAACCATTTGCTCAAAACCTTTACCAATTCTTCAAATCAAGCTCAAAACCTTATAATTCAACCATACATGGAAGGAATTCAACTTCAATGCTTCTAAAATGTTAAAACATGAACAATTCAGTATAAATTCATGGAGAATTTTCAAAATCAACAAGTATGAACTTCATGCATGTAAGGATTTTGAAAATCAAACTCAAAAATAATGAATTGATACATACATGTCTATAATTAACTCACTTTCACCAAATTCAAGTTGATTCTATCATCTTTTTTTTTGCATTTACATGGAATTCACTCAAATTATTTCATGTTTTTAGCTCTTATTTGTATTATCTACAAGAACTAAGGATCAAGTACACACCTTAAGCTTTAATTTGAGGAATTCTAGCACAATCCTCTTCAATTCCTCTTCTTCATACACAATTCTTAAGCTCTCCCTCTCAAAACTTGAAGTTGTTCTTCCCTCTCTCTTTAAATCTTAACCAAATTGATTCTATGAGTTCATTCCTTAAGCTTATAACATATATATATATATATAGGTTAGATTAAGTTAGCTAATTAATCAAGCTTAGAATTAATTAGCTTAGTCCTAATTAATTTTAATCAACTACAATGATTAATTCTAATTAATTTAGTCTGAATCAAATTTTAATCAAACTTCCTATATGGTTCTAAATATTCCAATTAGCCTATTGAACTAATTAATTTCGATTTCTGAATTTGCTAAGGCTTCCAATTTCTTGTTCGAAGTAAGCATTCAAGTAGATATTCTATAAACAAACAGATATACACTAAATTAAATGTATAAACATGCAAATTAACATACTAATATATTATGTAGTAATGATATGCAAGTCGGGGTCGTCATAATCTCTCCTCCTTAGAAAGTTTAGTCCTCCAAACTTAAGTTACTTTCATTTGGAAATAGATGTGGATACCGTTGTCACATCTTATCCTCTTTCTCCTATGTGGCTTCCTTTCCATAATGTTCTTTCCATTCCACTTTCACCATTAGAATTGATCTATTCCTCAATTGTTTTCACTTGTCGGTTAATGATCTCTACCAGCCATTCCTTCTATTTCATATCATCATCCAAAGCTATCTAGTGATAATCTATGACATGGAATGGATCTCGAAGATAACCTCGAAGCATTGACACGTGAAACATGTTATGTATTTGTTCCATTCCCGATGGTAAAGCAAGTCGATAAGCAACAGGGCCAAATCTCTCTAGAATTTGGAACTGTCCGATGTAACAAGGAGCCAATTTTCCTTTTATACCAAACCTCGTTTGCCCTTTCAATGGTGTGACTCTGATAAACACATGATCACCCACTTCATACTCCAAATTTCTTCTCCTTTGGTCCGCATAACTTTTCAGTCACCTCTGAGCAGTCTTGAGTCTTTGCTAAATGATTTTTATCTTTTCGGTTGTTACTTGCACAAGTTTGGACCCATATAAAGCTTTATCCCAAACCTTTATCCAGCAAATTGGAGACCTACACTTTCTACTATACAATGCCTCATATGGTGCCATGCCAATACTAGCGTGGAAACTACTATTATATGCAAATTTAGCTAACGGTAAGTATATTTCCCAACTGCCTTGAAACTCCAAAACACACATACAAAGCATGTCTTTTAAAGTTTAGATGGTTCTCTCAATTTACCCATCAGTTTGCTGGTGAAAAACAATATTGAATCTCAAATCGGTTCCTATTGCCTTCTGAAGACTTTACCAAAACCTAGAAACAAACTTAGAATCCCTATCCGAAATAATAGATACTGGAACTCCATGTAGATGGATAATCTCATCAATATAGATAGTAACAAGTCTATATGCATTAAAAGAAGTCTTCACAGCAAGAAAATGAATAGATTTTGTTGGTCTATCAATGATAACCCATATAGCATTCATACCTCTAGATGTCCGAGGTAGACCAACAATGAAGTCTATGGTTATGTGCTCTCATTTTCATTATGGAATATGGAGAGATTGAAGTAAACTTGTTGGTTTCTGATGTTCGGTCTTAACTTGTTGGCACTACAGGCATTTGGAATTAAAATTGGCAATCTCTCTTTTCACGTTTGGCCATCAATACGCTTGTTTTAGGTCTTGATACATCTTGGTATTTCTCGGATGCATAGCGAACATTGATTTGTGGGTTTCCTTCAAAATTCTTCTTTTCAACTCTACGTCATTGGGAACACAAAGCCTTCCCTAGAACTTTAACATTTGATCTTCAATAGTGAACCCCAGCTTAGGCTTGGTCTCAAACTCATTACACACTTTCTTGAAAAACTCATCATCTCTTTGCTTTTACTTGATTTCCTCAATGATTGTCGATTATGCGGACATTGTGGCCAATACACTGTCTTGTCCATGATATACAACTTCTATTTTAAGTTTGTCTAAATCTTGCAGAATCTCTCTTTAATCTGTGAGCAAACATGCCAAAGTCCCCGTATTCTTCTTACTAAGCGCATCAGCTACAGTGTTGGCCTTACCCGGATGATATTGAATTTGCAAGTTATAAACTTTAATCAATTCAAGCCACCTCCTTTGTTGTGTGTTCAATTCCTTCTGTGTAAAGAAGTACTTCAAGCTTTTGTGGTCTGTATACACATCACATTTTGCTCCGTAAAGATAATGGCGCCATATTTTCAATGTAAATACACTTCATCTCCTGTAAGTTTTCTTCTCCTTCACTTTCGAACCCACTTCCTTGTTTGCCTTTAACTTCCCATAATCCTTGGGCTGGCCGGGATGGCAAAACATCTGAAGGAGCTCCTTTCAGCGGATTGAATCTTTGGCTTTCGATGCCATTTTTCCATCCCCGATGACGTCCATATGTCACTTTTGGCAGACAGGACCACTGATATGGAGAGGGATGATAAGAGCACAATCGTCTTTCCTCTCCTGTCAATTGCTGAGGGCAGAGTCCGCTTTTCCCTTCACCTATTTTTGAGGGCCGTTCTTCGATACTGGGGTCTAATCCCTTCCCAGCCAACGTAAATTTTTTTCGCATCATAATCGGGATTATAGAGCTAAACCGACGTCTTAGGATTAATTTAGGTATACCCGCCGTTCGGCATTGTTATGTCCTAGCCAAATCTACTGGCCAGCTAGGACGCTACTTTCTTAGAGCCAAGGATACTGATCATCACTTAGTGACTATGCTTGCCAGCTCTGGCAAGCGTGTCGATAACGTGATGATCGTTGTCTGAGGCAATTGGGAATTCAGCGAGGGTGAAGATCGCCTAGACCCCGTGCCAAGGAGAAAAGGCGAACCAGGTGGCAAATTAGATCACTTTTGTTTCTGTTATTACAATATCTATACTCAGCACTATATATATCTAATCGCTTTGTTTATGCAGGCAGTGACTTGAAGAGAGTATTGGCTTCAGACGACGACGTTGTGCTCGCAGAAATTAAAACCGCGCTACAGTTCGTCGGCCGTCTAAACCTTCAAAAACAAGGGAGGACGGCCCACATTCTCCTGTGGTACGAGTCGACTTATATGACATTTTCGGCGGCAAACAACATTCCAATTCCGCAAGGTGACAACCATCTTACAGCCCTTATCTTCCCCAACTTCAAGAACATAAGGCAGATTGGTTTAGAAACATCCGATTCGAAACACGTAGAAGAACAAGCGGCCAAACCAATCGCCGAGGACCCGGAGCAATTGGCAGCGGAGGTTGACGAAGCTCTTAACTCGGCCTTTAAGGAAGCCGAACTCAACTCGTCCAACTCTCTGTCCATATCAGGCCGAGGAGACGCCTCCTTCGAAGATATTTTTATAAATTTGGGAGACCTTCTCGGCGCTTATTCTGAGGGTATGGTTAGGAAAAGTCTTACGCAGTTGGCACGAAAGAAAAACGCTGAACGCATGGTCGCCCGACAGAAAGCTGAGGCCATCCATTCTGGAGCTGCTCCAACTGAATCTTTCGAACCTATTATTGTAGAAGAAATGGCTCAAGTTCATATGGTCGAGATGGAGAAGGATGCCGAACGGCCGATTTTAGAAGAATGGAGAGAAAAATGTACCGCCGAGAGTGAGGCTGGCTCTAAGGAGAACCTCGTTGATAAACGGCCACGCTTAGAGGAGTCGGATGTGGTTGCTCCTTTTGTTGTTGAACCAAAGATAAAAAACACGCCGATCTCCTCTGAAATGTCGGCCTTGAAAGATCCAGCTGTGGCGTTGAGCTTGGCTGCCTCGGTCTCATTGCCGGCTAACAAGGCAACCTTTCGAGCGGAGCTGGATTTGGTAGCAATAGCATTAGCTGCCCAATCAGCCCTTCTGGTATGTGATGATCCCAACTTGTTTTGCAAACGATTGGAAGGATAGCCGAAATAGGCCGCCGCCAGCATGATGCTATTGAAAAAATTGGCCGTTTGAAGTCGGAAGTCGAGGGTGAAAGGAGCAGGGCCAAGTTCGAGACGGCGAGAGCCACACTGGAAAGTGCACGAGCCGAAGCTGAGAAGGAAAGGGCGCAGACTGCTGACCAGCTCAGATCTGATACCGAGGAGAGGGCAAACGCGAGCGATGAATCGCTCAATTTAGCTAAGGAGGCACTTGCCAAGTTGGAGGCCGAATTGGAAAAGTCAAAGAAGGCTAAGGAAAAAGCCGACTCTGAGGCTTCCGCGGCGTTTGAGGCTGGGAAGAGCACCGCCCTTGAAAACTATGTAGAAGAAGTCCCCAAATTCAAGAATCGGGGATTCAAACACGACTGGCTCAAAGCCCTTGCTGCCGCTGGAGTGACATTGGCCATGCCAATTCCATACGAGCAAATGGACGTTGAGCCGCTTGAGTCTGATCCCGAGAATTGATTTGGAAGACATTTTAGTTTTGTTAGGTATTTTCAATGTATGTTTTTGTAAACATGTTTTGTTTTCTTAGTGGACATCTATTTGCTTAGGGTAATCTTCATGTATAAAATGATAACTATGCTGTATTCAATTTATGAATGAATATTTCCCTTGCCTTGCATTATTTCCTGTATTTAATTGTGGTTATCGATGAAGATTACTGTTTTGTTTTTGGTATTTTGGGTAAAACTGTTGCTGTCTGTCGCGCGGTAGATAAATGTTCGCGTACACTTGCCGATTAGATAACTAAGGGTTAATAAATGTGATCTTGCCGAATATCATTAGTTTATGGGGCTTAGGTTTTTGGCCGATCAGATTAATAAATCTGTCATTGCCCCAGCCAATGTATGAACTCCGAAAATCGAATATCATTAGTTCATGGAGTGGCTGCGTCACAAATCAATCGGCATTGGGCTTAGGTATTTGGCCGATCAGATTAATAAATCTGCCCTTGCCCCAGCCAATATATAAACTCCGAAAGTCGAATATCATTAGTTCATAGAATGGCTGCAGCACAAATCGATTGGCATCGAGCTTAGGTATTTGGCCGATCAGATTAATAAATCTGCCCTTGCTCCAGCCAATGTATGAACTCTGAAAGCTGAATATATCTTCTAGATCGGAATGAATCAATAATGCCGAATATTGGTGGTTGCAGGAGTGTGCGCATTGATGATGTCGCCTCGGGAGTGGGGTGCACTCCTGAGTGATTAAAAAGGGGATGAGAGATTCCATCTGAGTTTCATAAAGCGACTCGATTCTGCTCGTCCTCCGTGGCTAAAAAAGTGTAAATGTCAGCCAAACTTTTCTTTAATAGTAAGGGAGAGGGCAGGACTCTGGCGGAGCTGGACTCATCAATGAATCGAGGTGGCGAGCCTCCTCGTATGGAAGGCAGGGCATCTGCAGAGCACGAGAGGTGCCACTCTCCGCGTCGACGAAGCAGGTCACTAAGGAAAGAGAAGCGCCAGCGGGGGAGCTCCCCTCGTTTACGAAGTGAGGCTAGTGGACCACCACGCCCATTGAGCTTTTCTGTTTTTGTTGGGAACAAACCGATGAAAGAGGGGGATTCCATCATCCGTGACCTGAACGTGGCGGTCGAATTTGCACCACAGATCTTTCCGCCAGAAGTCCAGCAGTCAATGGTCGGTCGACCTGACTTCGAGGTGTTTCGAAAGGGCGTTCATGGGGTAGTGAAAGGGCTGTACACCGCCTATGAAATCGGCATGCGCCTTCGTGCTGCGCGACGAGAAATAGAGAAGAAGGATGAACGTATTTGAAATTTGGAAGCTCGCGCGGAAGCGACTGAGCGCGAGCTAAAGAAGGTCAAGGCCGGTCAGACGCAACCAATCGGACAAGCTAACCCAGTTATGGAAGAGACGGTGATCTAGCGCCTTATCAGTAATGCAATTGCCGATCGTGATACGGCGAGCATGTTTGCCATAGAGTCTGCAAAGGGGAGGGCTTATGAAAACGACTTCCATGAAGGCCGGAAAGTAGGGATAGAGAAGACCAGAGAAAAGCTCGCCGAAGAAGTTTGCCGATGTAAAAATCGTGGATTTAAGCATGGTTGGATCAAGGCACTTCAAGGCGCGGAGGCTCTCCGAGCAGCGGACGTTGATTCGGCATTGCCGCTGTACCAACATGATCACTTCCCCTTTTCTGCCTTCAAAGTCGAGAAGAGTGACGATGAGGGAGACACCGGATAAAAGTAGACATTGTAATGCTCAAGGCAGACATTGTAAACATTGCAATGCAAAATTATGTAATTATTGGCTAATTGAATAATAGTACATTTTTTACTTCAAGTGTTTTCAAGTGTTAGCGTACTTTCTAATTATATTAGTACACTACATGCCAATCAATTAATCTAAGGACACATTTTATTTTGAATGTTCACATGTTTTAGCCTACGTTTATACGACATGTTTCACCACGCATTTATACGGCTTGTCCCATTTCATTTTGAATGTTTACATGTTTTAGCCTTCGATTATACGGCTTGCCCCATTTCATTTTGAATGCCAATCATGCACTAATGGGCATCCGAATCCGGAGACTTGGCCAATCGTGATATCCACAAAGGGTGCTCCAAATCCGGGGGCTTACTCGGCCCATAGGTGTCATGCACCAATGGGGCTCTAAATTCGGAGATTTGGCCAATCGTGATTCCACGAAGAGCGCTCCGAGTCCAGAGGCTTTCTCGGCCCAAAGGTGTCATGCACCAATGAGGCTCTGAATTCGGAGACTTGGCCAATCATGATATCCACGAAGGGCATCCGAGTCCGGATGCTTAATCAGCCCAAAGATGTTATGCACCAATGGGGCTCCAAATCCGGAGACTTGTTTCGGCTAATCGTGATATCCACAGAAGGCGCTCCGAATCCGGAGACTTATATTGGCCAATCGTGATATCCACGAAGAGCGCTCTGAATCTGAAGCCTTAATCGGCCCAAAGGTGTCATGCATCGATGGGGCTCCGAATCCGGAGACTTGTTTTGGCTAATCGTGATATCCACGAAGGGCGCTCTAAATCCAGAGACTTGTATTGGCCAATCATGATGTCTACGAAGGGCGCTCCGAATCCGGAGGCTTTATCGGCCCAAAGGTGTCATGCACCGATGGGGCTCCGAATCCGGAAACTTGTTTCGGCCAATCGTGATATCCACGAAGGGCGTTCCGAATCCGAAGACTTGTATTGGCCAATCATGATATTCACGAAGGGCGCTCTGAATCCGGAGGCTTAATTGGCCCAAAGGTGTCATGCACCGATGGAGCTCCGAATCCGGAGACTTGTTTCGGCCAATCGTGATATCCACGAAGGGCGTTCCGAATCCAGAGACTTGTATTGGCCAATTGTGATATCCACGAAGGGCGCTCCGAATCCGGAGGCTTAATCGGCCCAAAGGTGTCATGCACCGATGGGGCTCCGAATTCGGAGACTTGTTTCGACCAATCGTGATATCCATGAAGGGCGCTCTGAATTCGAAGACTTGTGAACTGAATTGCACGATGGAGAAAAGAGAAACTTTGCATTGCAAAAGTGAAATATGTACAAATATCAAGCCCCACAAGTCGAGACAATGATAGAATTTACGTAAATGCGTTGAATTCCAAGGCCGTGGTAAGCTCCTTCCGGACATGTCTTTGAGCCGATGTGCCCCTACTCCTGCGATCGAATCGACCTGATAGGGGCCGTTCCAATTAGGACCCAATTTTCCATCAGCCAGTTTCCTGGCAGCTGGGAGTACTTTCTTCAGGACCAACTCTCCTGGTGTGTAGCGGTGCAGGTGAACACGTTGATTATACGACTTAGCAAGCTGCTGTTAATACCACGCCATGGATGCAAAGGCACAGTCTCTTCGTTCTTCAATCAGAATCAAATCCAAGGCCAGTATCATGTCGTTTTGGCCCATATCAAAAGCTTTCGATTTCAAGGTTGGGAGGCCGATCTCCAGGGGTATGATTGCCTGGGTTCCAAAGCATAAAGCAAATGGCGTTTCCCTAGTAAATCACCTCGGCGTAGTTCGATGAGCCCACAACACACTCGGCAATTCTTTGACCCATTTGCCTTTAGCTCTTTCCAGCCTCTTCTTGATGCCGTCCAAGATGGATTTATTAAAGGCTTCAGCTTGACCATTGCTTTGTGGATAAGCCGGCGTGGAAAAGTAAGGATGGATGCACAACTCTCGATAGACGCCACAATCAAACTGGGTGCCGTTGTCTGAGATAAGTGCTCTTGGAATGCCAAATCGTGTTATGATATTTCTCTAAACAAACCGCTTCACGTCGGTATCTCGGATGTGCGTTCGTGCCTCCGCTTCTACCCATTTTGTAAAATAGTCTGTCGCGACAATCAAAAATCACTTGTTACCCGGGGCACGAGGCAGTAGTCCAACGATGTCAAGTCCCCATTGGGCGAACGGCCAAGGACTGGTTATGGAGCTTAGCTCTTCAACAGGCAGGTGGATCAAAGGAGAGAACTTCTGGCACTGTTCACACTTTTTCACATAACATTCGGCATCGGCTCTCATTGTCAGCCAATAATACCCTTGTGTCACGGCTCGATGAGCCAAAGAGCGCCCGCCAGAATGGGCGCCACAACTGCCTTCATGTATTTCAGTCAGAAGCTCTTCGATTTTGTCTGGATTAACGCATTCCAAATATGGACCAGAAAGGGATTTTTTATAAAGCTTTCCTTGCGGATCCAAATAGTATCGCAGGGCTTTGTTTCGCAGCTTATGCGCTTCTTTCTTGTCCTCTAGGAGCTGTTCAGAAGACAGAAATGTAGCAATGGGATCCATCTAACTCGATCCAGATTCTATGACATTGACCTGGGCTTCCTCCAAAGGGCCAATACTCGGCTCTAGGATGAAACCCACTTCAATGGTCCATTTAATCTCTGAGTTAATGGCAGAGGCTAGGTAAGCCAGGGTATCTGCATATGTGTTTTGATCACGTGTTATCTGATTCAATTCGTGATGGTCAAATTTTGCCAGCAAGGAGTTAGCCGTTTTCATGTAAGCCGCCATACGGTCGTTTCTTGCCTTGTACTCCCCCTTTAGCTGATTGATCACTAGTTTTGAATCGCAAAATACAAGCAAACACTGAGCACCCAGAAGATGTGCATTCCGCAAACCGGTTAAAAGGGCTTCGTATTCGGCTTCGTTATTTGATGCTTCGAAGCCAAGCTTGACGGCTTGCTCAATTATTGCGCCGTCAGGAGCCATGATTATTGCTCCGGCTCCACTTCCCCGTTGATTGGATGATCCATCACAATACAACTGCCAAATGTCCCCAACATAAATTCCCCAGTTCGGCTTTGGTCGAATTTCATCAGACTTGAAGTCGACAAGACCCCTAGTGAATTCGGCGACGAAGTCAGCAAGCACCTGTCCCTTGATTGAGGTTCTAATTAGAAACTGAATATCGTACTAGCCGAGTTCAAGAGCCCACTTTGAAACACGCCCTAATGCTTCTACACTATGCAGTACTGATCGGAGGGAATAATCTGTTAGCACCCCGATGCTATGCCCCCTGGAAGTAATGCATCAGTTTTCTTGCCGCCATGACTAGGGCTAGGATGAGTTTTTTCAACGGAAAGTAGCGTGTTTCGGCGTCAACCATTGCCTTGCTCACATAATACACTGGCCACTGCTCCCCCAGCTCTTCCTTTATCAGTACGGCGCTGACGGCCCGGTCGTAAACTGCTAGATACAAAATGAGCGGGTCGCCTGCCGAAGGTGTTGTCAAGAGTGGAACTGATCGAAGGTAGGTCTTGAGGCCGTTGAAAGCAGTTTTGCACTCGGCGGACCATTCAAAAGCCTTGCCTTGCCATAGTGTATGAAAGAATTGTCGACAGCGATCTGTGGACTGATTGATGAGCTTGTTGAGTGCGGCAGCCATCCCCATCAACTTTTGAACCTCTTTCACTGAACGAGGGGAGCCGAGCTCCAAGCTTGCTGTGATTTGCCTCAGGTTGGCTTTGATTCCTCGGTGGTTGACAATGTAACCCAAGAATTGGAAAAACCCGATCCCAAACGCACAATTTGAAGCGTTCAGCTTCATTTTGTATTTGCGTAAAATGCCGAATGTCTCTTCTAGATCGGCTAGATGAGTTTACTCTTCTTTGGACTTGACCACCATGTCATCAATGTACAGCAATGACCAGTCTTTGGTAAGTTGCCCCCACATTCTTCAACCCAAAAGGCATAACCTTATAGCAGTAGGTTCCTCTTGGGGTGAGGAATGCAGTTTTGTCTTAGTCCTCCGGATGCATGGCGGTTTGATGGTAGCCTCTGTAAGCATCAAGGAAGCTCATACGCTGATGGCATGCCGTCGCATCTATAAGTTGGTCAATTCTGGGTAGGGGAAAACAATCATTGGGGCAGGCTTTGTTTAGGTCCGTGAAATCAACACACACTCACCAAGTCCCATTTTTCTTTTTCACAACCACAGTATTAGAGAGCCATGTAGGGTAGGTCACTTCCCTGATTGCCCCGGCGTCGAGCAACCTGTCAACCTCCTCAACAACGGCGGCAGTGTGTTCTGCGGCTGACCGCCGGCTTTTCTGAATGATCGTCTTGCATTTAGGGTCAACATTCAAATGGTGCTGCGAGACAGACGGATCTATACCTGGCATCTGGTATGGAGTCCACGCAAAGACATCAAGGTTGCTGAGCAGGAAGGAAATTAGCTACTGCCTGTCGACTTGATTCAGGGAGGCGCCGACCATGAAGAACCTGTCTGGGTTTCCGTCGATTTCAACTCGATCTAGGGCTTCTGTGGCCTTTTCACTTGGCAGCCGCCCAACATCGTCGAGGCTCTCCCGATCCGGCACCTCAATAGAATTCACTTGCAACTCCTTTGGCGTCTTTCCAGCAAGGAGATAGCATGCTTGTGCTGACTTCTGGGAGCCACGGATTTGCTCAATGCTGCATTCTGTCGGGAAGCGTAGCAGCTGATGGTAGGTTGTAACACGCCCGCGAGGGACCCCGCGCTACACGCTACAGTTCGGACTCAATTTTGTTGTCATGATTCTAAATCTGAACCAAAGAGTCCAAATCCGACAAATCGTTTTGAGAAAACAGATTTTTGAAAAGAAGTGCCAAACATGGACTGCTTTGCCAGATACAGAGTCGCCACCTAAATATTTTTTAATAGGGAAATTTAGGAAACCCTGACTCGGTGCCGAAGGCCACGTGTCCGTCATCACCAAAGTTGCCTCGGCTCGGGAGCTTGGGTACGATTGGGGAAGGTCAGCTATGAGCACCCCCTCTCGCCCGGTCCGAAGACCGGCCTCTACTAACCGTGATATCCGATTTTGAAAATGTTATGTGTTCTTATTCCAGTTATTAGCCTAGAATTACTATGTTATGCACACAGCAAACAAGCATAGACTAGATTGCCTAATTTGGAAATAAGCATTGCATATCCGTTTGTCTTGAAAAACACTTTGGAATTTGCTACTCGCAAGTAGGCTAAAATACGGATTCCAACGAGTTTTTCCAAGTCAGACAATCCAACCTTCACCCACAAGCAATCAAACAGTTTATCACATAAGCATCTAGCCACATGGTAAGCATGCTGTCATGATAGCATTCACACACATGCGATATGCTAAAACATGAAAATACTTACATCGTACTCCGTGCCAAAACAATAAACTAGTTAGCAAACATGCATGGTCTTAGTTCATGTCAAATTGACTAATGCAACACATACAGGATGCAATTAGGGTAGGCTCGGCTAACCTAAACATGACATGTGAAATGCAATCAATTGATGCACGTATTCAATTTGGAATTGAAGTACAAATGCAGTTAGCATGATGTACCGAACCCGATGCATGCAAGACAAATGTATGGATGCACGCATGCATAACATAAGGTATGCTAATTTAAACATGCCCTAATCTACCATCATAAGCAGGTAAATAAAAGGGAAGAAAGAAGTGGGGATTGGAAGACATGCACACACACGCACCCACACTTATTACAGATTGGCCCTCGCCCGGAGGGACCAAATAAATATACAGATAATTAACCTACAAGCTAATTAAATATTACAGGCCATCTAATTAGCTAAGCAAATTAACTAATCTAAGGAAAATAGTAAACCGCCTCGGGAGGAGAGCCTGATGCAATGCATGCTCGGTCTTGCTCGGAAATGCACTGCCATGCGCAAGCTGCCTCTGTTTTCCCTCTTGTACTCCTTCGAAGGCTTCCAAAGCCTCAGGGTTGCCTCTCTGAGCACTATACAGTACCACCGGCTGGATAGAATGGCCACCGGCCGTAAGAGATGTTCGTCGGCTGAGAATGAATCCATCGGCCACCAATTGTTTGCCGGTCGGCACTCTGTGCAGTCGGTCAGCAAAAAGTTCCTGCATAACCTGTTTGACAGCAGCAGAGGACAGAGCTTTGCATGGCAATGCAATTCAAGCCATATATGCACCAATCATGTCCCTTATCATGTTAGTGACTCAAAGGGACATGCTCCTTGGTTCTCGGACCATCAATCGCGCATTTCCATGCGTGATGGCCCAAGGGACCAAGTGTGCACATTTTGATGTCAAATGCAATGCAAACCAACAAACCAAAGGGGCCCAATTCCTATCACTAGATCAAGGAACAAGGCATGCATGCAAGATGCAATGCAACCTAGGCATATGAACTAGCATGCAACGTGGACAATGCAATGTATACATGCAAGCAAATGTGCAAGGTAAGTATGCAAACAAGCATAGGATGGACTTAAACATGATTTACGCAGCCTTAAATAGACCTAAAACAGTGCCCAAAATGCTATGAAATGAGGACTAAACACACATACACACATGCACATGTTAAAGGGCTAATACTCAAGCACAAAAGGGCAACTCTCAAGCACACTTGAAAGAGGCATAACATGGACTAATGGCATGCAAGGTAAGCATTGAAAATCATGTTACAAAAGGTGCTAAACCAATTAAACAAGACAAACAAGGCATGCAAACAAGGCCAAAAACCCAAGACAAGCCAAGAGGCTTAAACCAAGACTAAGTCCACCAAGCCTCACAAGGCTAAGAGGACTTAAAACAAGTCTAAGTCAGGCCTAAACAACACCCAAAGGACACCTAGATGGCATCTAAGTGGCTCAAATTCAAAAGTATGCACAATGACCAAACATGGAGCATAAAACACAAACATTTGAAGCATCAAAAGAGCTATGAAATGTAAGCATACAAGCATGCTAAGTGGACTGAAATAACATGGCAAATGGTCCCAACCCACTAAATTAAGGCAAGGATGCATGCTATACATTCACACACTTAAGGCCAACAAACCAAAAATGCAAAGGGGCTATACTAAGCATGCCAAAGTCGACCTAAACAACTAAGGACGGACCTCAAACATAGCAAAATAAGCACAAAAGCTTCACAAAGCCAAGCCTAAAACATGCTAGAACAATGGTTTACAACCTAAGGCATGTTAAGGCAACAAAATGGCATTACAAGGCATGTATGCTAAGAAAGCATGGTGTACCAAAACCAACATACAACAATGCTATTTCATGGAAAAATAAGCATAAATAACAGCCAAGGCATGGTCAACATGAGGCTTAGCTAGGTGCTCATTAAAGAGGCAAAAATGGCCCTTTTCAAGGACAATGAGGAGAGGGGGTGGCCCTCTCCTTCTTGGGACTTCAAGGCACCATCTTTACCATTGAAATCCCTCAAGATTTCAGTGGTGAGGAGGCCCAAACACCAAAGTCCCGGAGCTCACTCAAAATAGCACAAAATGGAGCCCCTCAAGGCTTAAGAGGGGTCAAACACCTCCAAACCACAAAACACTCTAAAAAAACTATTTACAGGGCCCAAAAACAGAACTTTTTTATATTATACACTAACCTCAAAAACAGTTCTAAGATAGGCAAAAACAGTATGCAAGAATGGGGTAAAAAGGGGTAAGATTGTTACCCTTGAAGAACCTCTTCAACAATGGTGGACCAGCTGCTCCTCCAAGCTCAAAACCACCCAAGAACCTCAAGAACAACCTCTTAGAACCTCAGTAGCCAAGGGAAGGTGTAACACTATGTGTTTGTGTGCAATAGTAAGACACAAATACACTTATACACACACAAAGGTAAAAAGAGAGAGAGAAATAGAGATAGGTGAGACACAAACCCTAACCCTAATCCAGAGCTCTCCTCTGTATATTTTCTAACCTTTTTGTCCAACCCTCAAGCCAAGAGAGGAGGGCTCCTCTTATAGAGAAGCCAATCTTCTAAAGCTTACTCAAGAAGCTAACAAGGAAGCCATCCCTCCATACACGTGTATGGAGGGGAACAAAATGCAAGCCAGCTGTATTAAAATATCTGCAAAAGCATATGAACAGTAGTCGGCTGCTCAAAAGTGCCATTTTGACAAAATGGACTACCGACCGGCAACAAAGAATGCCGACCGGCAATATACATTGCCGATGGCAACAAAACACCAACCGATGGCCTCTGGCCATGGCCGGTGATGTGTGGGGATGCCTCACAAGGCATTCCCTGCCCCTCCAAGGCAAAACACAAGTGTTTGGTGCAAAACCAGACACTAAATAGTCGAGTTCGGAGATCCTGAGGCAATGCGCGTAGCCGAGACCTCCGGGAACTCCAAACGAACACAAACATGGATGATCACCGGGTGTTCAAACGGTGACGTCCAAATCTTGAGGACGGTCAAAAATGGGGTGTCTACATGGGTACTTGGCACGACCTGCATAGTATGTAACCAAGTTCGCCCCATGATGAGATTATACGGCGATGGCAGCTTGACGACCAAGAATTCGACATCCACTATTTGGGAGCCCACTCGGACGGGTAGTGTGATTTTTCCCAAAGGGTATTCTGGATTGGCGTTGAAGCCGAATAGTGGATAAAGAGCCGGAAAGAGATCTGATTCAAAGAAGTTGAGTTTGGTGAATGTCTTGTAATACATAACTTCCGATGTGCTCCCTGGATCAATGAGTACGCACTTAACGATGAATTGATTTATGCGTAACTCGATCACCAAGAGATCGATGTGGGGAAGTGTCACTCCGGCCAAATCTGAATCATCAAAAGTAATGCTCGCAGCTTCATGGGGCCGTTTAGCCGGAGTGAGTTGATTTTGAGGATCGGGATTCAACTGAATCGTATGCACCACGGATGACATTGGCAGGCTGTATATCATATGGATCACGCCGAGTGAAGGGGAATCCTGTCTTAAGGCTATTGCTTTTGTTGAGTTGCCTTTTCGAATGTATTGTTGTAGCCGACCATCTTGAACCAATTTCTCCGGGTGATCCTTCAATGTGTAACAACTCTCAGTATCATGGCTGTGATCCTTGTGATACTCTCACCGCCTATCCCGTCTTCTTGTTTTGGGAGGTCCCACCATTTTGGACGGCCGTTTGAAGAACAGAAGGTGTTGGACTTTGGACATAATCGCGCTGATTGGCTCTGATAACTTTGTGTATTTCTTGTCGGCGTGCCTTGTGCTCCTGCCATCGACTTGCAGTTGTTTATTTGCTCGGTGGGGGCATTGGTCGCTCGATTGGTGAGAATCCCGTCTCTTGTCCCGTTTAGCCTGATGTCGTGGTTTGGGGCTCTGAGGTGGTACGGAACTTATCGGCTAAGCAATTTCAGAAGGGGCCATCTTATTGGCCACGTTTCCGGCTTTAACCCGCAAGGCGTCATCCTCCACTTTGTAGTATTCCTCAACTTTTTTCATCAACAACCAGACTGTTTTGGGGGGTCTTCTAGTCAAGGAGCTACGGAGAGCACTGTCAAGATGCAAACCCATTTTGAAGGCGATGATGGCCGTGGAGTCGTTGCAAGCGTCATCAACAAGATTAAAGCACTCCTAGTAGCGTGCTGAATACGCTCTTAGTGTTTCTCCTGACTGGATCTTCATTGCCCAAAGAGACTCGACTTGTTTCAGCTGGACCTCGTTGGTGATGAATCTGGCCCTGAAGGATTTCTGTAATTGATGGAAGTTCTTAATCGAAGCCGGCTCCAGTTTATAATACCACCTGACAACCAATGGTCCCAAACTGCTAGGAAATATTCGGCACATGAAGGCCTCGTCGTCTGCATGCAATGTCATGGCTTGCTTATAGTGACGGATGTGATCGATGGGGTCTGATTTTCCATCATAGAGAGTGAATGACGGAGCTTTGAACTTTTTAGGCAGGACTGCCCTTGCGATCCGTCGTACAAAGGGATCATGCTGGTCTTCTTCGTCTGAATTGTTTCTTCTTTGCTTATGCCTTATACGTACACTCTCTTCAAAAGAACTGGTAGCTTCGAGTCGACCTTTCTTTTTGGGCTCCGGGGATAATGAGTCAGAGTCACTGTTAGTGTCCTGTTGTCGGGCTCGAGGTCGTCGACCACCTACCCTCAAAGGTTGTTTCAGATCTTGGCGTACAGCTTGTTTGGACTTCACTACTTCCAAGGCCAAATCCTGATGGAGACGTTCGTTCTCAGCGATCATATTCTCCGACCTCTGTTCGTTTTGCTTTGCTTGCTCCATAATCGCTTGCATTGCCTCTTGTGCTGATGTCGAGGGTGAACCGAAGTTCAAGGCCCTTCTTGCGGTAATATTCTCTGGCCTAAGCATATTGCTTGGAGTGGTTTTATCTTGCGGTGTAGGGTCGACAGTGACTGCCGGAGGATCTTCCGTCATGCCCGCCATGGATGTGCTTGAGTATTCCCACAGACGGCGCCAATTGTGGGGGAAGTGTTTTGGAAATACTCTTCTGATCCTGGGGGATCCTCGTGATCCTCAACTAGTCACCTGAAAAAGAATAAACACTCCAGTCGGGGGTACCGGAATTAGCACTCCGACGGGCAAGTCAGTCTCTACACTCTGGATTACTTGTATTTTAAGTTAAGCGTAATGGTTCTCACATACCTTTCTCCAACTGATGATCCTGTATTTATATTATTCTCTTTGGGCCCTAGGGCTAGGCCCATGCTTGATCCTTTACATGTACTTCTACTCGGCCTTTGCTCTATTGAAAAGCTTATTATTTTATTCGGCTCTTCAATTGACTAGGATCAATGCCGAATAAAGATTATGTCCCGGACTGGACTCGTCCATTCATCCCTATTGATCCAATGTAATTCGGCTCCCACAATGTTGTAATTTCAATTTAATTTTACTAATCAATTAATTTTGTAGAACTTTGGCTGAAAAAGTAAGGAATAGTCGATCGAGGTTACCATATAATCATACAATGGGCTCCAAGTCATTTCAAGCTGCAATGTATAAACAGGTAATGCATTTATTATATTTAAAAGTGTGATTACGTTAAAATTAATTATGCATGCTTACTTTTAAATGGAAATAGGGTATCGAGAAGACTAACATTGTAGACTTCTACAAAGATTCCCATTGGATCAAGAGAAAATCGGATTGGATAGCCCCAATATATGGTCAATTACATGTAAGTATGCCAATTAATACAGTTACATATTTATGTAAATGGTTGTATTTGTTGAAGTTGTTTACAAATTAATAGAAAGCTTTGAAAAAACGACGTGAAAAGTCTTCAGAGCTTGGGGCAGTACCTTTAACTCAGGAGCAGCTGTCAATTAAAGTTCTTGGAAAGAAATCGGGATACTTAAAAGGCTTCGGAGTTGGTCCAAAACCATCATCATCCAAATCTTCTGTTAGTGTACAAACACATATTGAAGTGGTTTCGAGCCTACAAAAACAACTCGAGTCATTGAAGAATTTGTCCGAGGTCTAGCAAGAAAAAATTGCAGCCCAGAACCTGGTAGCACAAAGTAAGCTAAAATGATTGAAATGTAAAACAAAATATTTGAAGAGATTGAGAAGTTTATGAGGATGCGTAAGGATTGGGCAGGCATGGAGGTTGATGAAGATGATTATCAATCAGAGGAATCTTATTGACAAACACTTTTGTAAGTATATTTTTCATAGTTTAATTTTCAAATCACAACAAGCATTTAACTTAATATGTCTAGTTGTGTTGAACAAAAGTGTCAAAATTGTAAAACACAAGACTTACAATTAGAAGGAAAATTGTAAAACACAAGACTTAAAAGGCCCGTTTGGGGGGTGAAATTGCGAAATGACCATCGAAACTGTCGAAACTTGGCATGGGCAGCTTACTCAAGCATAAATAGACTTGTAGGAACAAACAGGACCTTGATTGGATTTCCGGTTAGAAAATTAGAAGGAAAATTATAAAACACAAGACTTAAAAGGCCCGTTCAGGGAACGAAATTGCGAAATGTCCACCGAAATTGCCAAAACTTGGCATAGGCAGCTTGCTCAAGCCTAAATAGACTTGTTGGAACAAACAGGACCTTGATTGGATTTTCGGTTAGAAAATTAGAAGAAAATTTGTAAAATTAAAGGCCTGTTTGAGAGGTGAAATTGCAAAATGACCACCGAAACTACGAAACTTGGCACGGACAGCTTGCTCAAGCCTAAATAGACTTGTAGGAACAAAGAGAACCTCGATTGAATTTCTGATTAGAAAATTAAAAGGAAAATTATAAAACACAAGACTTAAAAGGCCCGTTCGGGGGGTGAAATTGCAAAATGTCCACCGAAACTGCCAAAACTTGGCATGGGCAACTTGCTCAAGCCTAAATAGACTTGTAGGAACAAACAAGACCTCGATTGGATTTCTGATTAGAAAATTAGAAGAAAAATTGTAAAACACAAGACTTACAAGGCCCGTTTGGGGGGGCGAAATTGTGAAATGACCATCGAAACCATTAAAACTTAGCACGAGCAGCTTGCTTAAGACTAAATAAACTTGTATGAGCAAACGGCACCCCGATTGGACTTCCCGTTACAAAATTAAAATCAAAATTATGAAATTCATACCGAATTTTTTTTTTTTTTTCTTGTCAATCTAATATTGTTTTTTCTTTTTCATGTGACAGATTGGCCATGGTGGAAAATAGTTCGGGCTGCACCAGAAGATTTGATTTTGTATTTTTGGAAATATTTTGACATAGGATTTTGGTAAATAACTTATGGGCTAGGTGTTTAGTATCAAAATATTTTGACATAGGATTTTGATAAATGACTTGTGGGTTAGATGTTTAGCATCAAAATATTTGGTTTTGTGTTTTTGAAAATATTCTGACATAGGATTTGGTAATAGATTTGTGAGTTTGATGTTAATAGTTTGTAAGTACTTTGGTATGAATGCTTCAACTTGATAGAGAATTGTAATTATGTTTATTGGGGTGTTTAATAGCTATTAATTTTGAATTATTATGAATGTCTTTCACGGGTGTATTACTATTTACATTGTATTATATTGTGTATAGAAAAACAGGTGTTTTGGATTGTTTTGAACAGAAAAATTATTAAAATCCAAATTTGTGCAATGAATTTTTAGTGACAGGTGATACTTTGGTCGCTGTTAATATATTTGGTGACAACATATTGTTTTGTCACTAAAAGTTAGTGGCTATTCAAAGAACTTTTAGCAACCAAAACTCAATCGTTTCTAAAAAGTTGATTTTTAGCGACCAAATTAATTTTGTCGCTAAATAGTACTTTTGGCAACAAATTTAATTGTCTCTAAAACTATATAGTCTATCCAAATCTTAACCTTTTAGCGACAAATTAGAATTTACAGCGACAAAATATATGATTTTTGGCGATCAATTTTGCTTGTCGCTAAACGTTTACATACGGTGACAATTTATTATTTGGTCGCCAATACTATTAGTGACAGGCTTTGGCAACCAATTGGGTACTTGTCGTCGATTCTTTTAGCGACGAAATTGGTACTTTTGGCGACCAATTTTTTAGTCGCCAAATGTGCTTTTTGTTGTAGTGTAAGTTTCTTTATCTTTATTCTTGATGGCAAAAATAACTAGGGGTAAAATACATTGCCAACAAACTTTGTTGGGTAATGCTATAGTGTGCAACTTACACCTTACACCTTTTGGTGTTCACTTACACCTTACACTTACACCTTTTTTACCTTGCACTTACACCTTTTGTGTAAGTGGCACATGGTGTGCAACTTATACATTTCATTTATACCTTCCACTTACATTTACACCTTACACTTACACCTTACACTTACACCTTTTGTGTGAATGGCACATGGTGTGCAACCCACTTACACCTTTTGTGGGTTGCACACCTAAGAAAACTCCAACTTTGTTAGCTTCTTAGCTTGTTTGGATGTCCCCCTAGGTCTCAGGGGGGTGATGTTGGAAGTTGTATAGAGTTGTAAATTCCTGCAGTATGTCCCTTGTAAACTTGTATATTTAATTATTTTATTTTATGACTTACTTACCAGAAAAAAAAAAAAAAAAAAAAAAAAAAAAAAAAAAAAGGGGCCAAATTGTGTGTTCTCAAATCTTACCACAACCAATTCTCTAACCTTTCTCCTGGGAATTTGGACACAAAGTTGATGAGTTCTTAACCATTGGTAAGATCCACGTCTGCAAGATCGAGAGAAATACTAACCTAATTATTCGTTAATCGGGAGGGCACTCTGATGATAAAATCGATAACAACTCACAAGAAAAATAAGGAACAAATAACTTGAATGTACTAATTCACACATGTATGCATTCACATACCCCTAACCGATGGGTGCCTTTACATAGGAGTGCCTTGGCTCCTCTTAATAGTTATTTCCATGTCAATCACATTCCTTCTAGGAATGATACACAATCTAGGATTTCTCTTCCCTAATTGGGTTGGGATTAACCTCTTAAAAAGGTCTTACGTATATTCAACTTAGGCTTCATTCATTCGATAGGACTTATGCCCTTTACCAAATATCTTGACCTAAACACAGATCATTTCAATACCTTGACCAGTTGCATTTTACCATGTGCCACCTCGGCTCGAGGTCCTATCAGGTGAACATGTCAATTTTTCCACACAATTTCCAACCATCTTTAATAAAGAAATTTAAAATCTCTAAAATCTTTAGGATAAATTATGATGGTAATCTTTATACTTTACTTGTTGTGTTATTTTAGTCTTTATATTTTTAATTGACTCAATTTTAACCATTAATTTATAATTTTATCTCAATTTGATCTAATTGATTATTTCTCTTAGCATTTTTATGAAAAATACGCACACAAGTGTCGCATGTTATATTTTTAAGAGCAAAATTATAAATTTACTCAATTCAGTTAGTTAACCTCAACTAATTTAGTGAAAAAAAACTAACGATATTATTAATTAGACTAAATTAAAACGAAATATAAAATTAAGGAGTTAAAATTGAGCTAATTGAAAATGTAAGGACCAAAATAACATAAGGAATAAAATATAGAAACCACTGGTGTAATTTTTTCAAATCTTTATTAATTGGGACATGGTAAAATTTTCATAAAGAAAATTAAAATTTGCGAAAATCTTGGATTATTCAAATTCAATCATAATATCTCAAATTTGAGAAAATTCATATTTAAACGAATTTGTTTTTACAAAAACAGAAATATTAAAAATTAAAAATTTGTATTTTTACACTTACTTACAAGGATGTTGTAAGAGGGTTGAACATTTGAGAAATTAAAGTTGACACCTATTATACTAAATTAATGTAGGTTAAATTGTGAGACTATTTCTAAAAGTCTAAGACTTAAAAAAATATATAACTATTTAATTCCACTGAAACGAAAACATTTAGAATGTGTTTGGTAATGTTTACGTTTTCAGTTTATATTTATAAAAATTTTATAAACTGATTTTTGTTTATTTTTAGAAAAACATAAACTACAAACGCGTTTGGAAATTGACAAAATGTTTAAAAAAATTTAAAAATATAAAAAAGAGTGAGAAATGGCAAGTGATGGCAAGTGGCGGCGGAAGACGGTAGAGGAAAGTGGTGACGGTGGGTGGTGGGTAGTTGGTAGTGGCGGGTGGGTGGTGGTAGTGGGTGGGTGGGTGGGTGGGTAGGTGGGTGACGGTGGCGGGTGGTGAGTGGTATCGAGTGGGTGGTAATGGTGGTGGTGGTGGTGGTGGTGGCGGCAGGTGGGTGGCGGATGGTGGGTGGCGGATGGTGGGCGGTGGTTGGTGGTGGCGGGTGGGTGGTGGTGGCGGGTGGTGGTGGTGGATGCGTAGGTTGGTGACGGTGGCTGGTGGTAGCGAGTAGGTAGTGGTGGTGGCGGGTGGTGGGTGGTGGTGGCAGGTAGATGGCGGATGGCGGGTGGTGGTGGTGGTGGTGGTGGGTGGGTGGGTGACGGTGACGGGTGGTAGGTAGTGGTGGTGGTGGTGGTGGTGGTGGGTGGTGGTGGTGGGTGGTGGAGGTGGTGGGTGGCTGGTGGTGGCAGGTGGGTGGTGAGTGGTGGTGGCAAGTAGGTGGCGGGTGGTAGTGGCGGGCAGTGGATGGTGGTGGCGGGTGGTTGGTGGTAGTGGTAGTGGTGGCAGTGGCGGTGGCGGCGAGTGGGTGACAGGTGGGTGGTGGTGGTGGCGGGTGGCGGGTGGTGGGTGGTGGCGGAAGACGATGGTGGAAAATGGTGGCGGGTGATGGCTAGTGTTGAGTGGTAAAAAAAAAAAAAAACTCAAAACTCAAAGCGGAAATACATTTTTTGTATTTTTATTTTTTGGCCAAATTTATAAATTGAGACCACTGATTTATAAATCAAAAATTTTATCAAACAAGTTTTTATTTGAGCTTTTTAAATTTTTATAAATATAAACAAAAAACTAAAAACGTAAGTGTTACCAAACTACACCTTAAACAACCAAGCTAGAAGCATTTTCCTTCGGCCCAATAAAAAAATAAAAAATAAATAAAAACAGACATAAAGAAAAAAAGAAAAAGGAGGTTTATAGATGGTCGATTAAATAGGATCAACCACACAGAAAAATATAAATTTCCATAATCTTTATAAGGTGACATTAACAAGTTAAAAAAAAAAATAAAGGCCAAATTATACTAATAGTCTTTATAGTTTGGGATTTATGTTATTTTATTTTTTGACTTTTTAATTATGATATATTTGATTATAAATTTTGAATATTGTTTCAAATAAGGATAATTGAAGATATCATTATTTAATTTCAAGAGTAAAATCATCAATTTAATAAAATATAAATTAATTTGACAAAAATAAATATCAAAAAAATATTTTTAATTTTTTAAAAATTATTTTTATCAACCAATGATAAAATTATGTAAAATTGATTAATTTTAAAAAATTAAATGATTAATTTTTAAAAATTAATTTTACATGATCATCATCCAAATACATAATAAAAATTAATTTGGTAAAAAAATAAATAAATATCTAAAAGATTTATCAATTTTACGTAATTTTATTTTTAGTGGGTTGAATTAATTTTTAAAAATTCAAAAATATTTGTTTGACATTTATTTTTGTCAAATTAGTTTATATTTTATCAAATTGATAATTTTACATTTGAAAAATCTAATGATATCTTTAATTGTCTTTATTTAAAACAAGATTCAAAATTTAAAATCAAATATATCACAATTGAAAAGTCATGAATCAAAGTGACGCAAACCCCAAATTATAGAGACTATTAAGATAATCCACCCTAAAATCAACCTTGTAACCCCCAAAATGCGTCTCCACTTGCCATATAGATGGGTGACAACTAATACAATTAGTAATAATAGAGATCCTCACAAAACATTATTCCATAATTCTCAAAATAATCTAAATTATTTATGTTACTGTCGAACATACCTTTTAAAAAAATTTAAATACATCAATAATTAATACACCAGCGGAGTTATGGGTCCTCTTTTGTGGGGCTCAAGCATTTTCCCAACACAGCCCAGAGGACACATTTTCAATGCCAGGTGGCACGCACGCATTGGAAGCTACACAGAGACCTACAACCCAGCCAAACCTTCCGTCCTATAAAAAGCCATCAAACCCAACCATAGCTTCACCCATAAAAACCTTTGTGTGAGTTCTCTGTTCGGTTTCATATAAAAAACAATGGCCATGACAACCGTGAAACTCCATGTTGCTGTAACTCTTATGTTGCTTGTGACGGTCTGCTCAAAGGCCAGAGTCTTTACCATGGAGGACGAGGAGGAGGCGGCGTTCATGTACGATGAAATGGCTCCGTCACCGTCACCAGAGCCAGCAACATTAGTTGCCGGATCGGGCTTCACTCCGCCAGTCTCCATCGCCGCTGCGGCTTTTTCTGTTATGTTATATGTGATTGGTGTGTTTATGCATTGAGGTTTTGTTAGCCGGAATGTAATACTTTCCGGCATACCTGTCTGTGTGAGCATATATGTTCATGTGGTACCCTAACTATATATTTATCAAATTATTAGTAATTTCTTTTTGGAATCGTTTAGAGGAGAATATATAGATAATTATTATTTTGGAATTAATTCTTTTGTTTTTTTGTTGAAGGGACTTCTTGATTTTTTTTAGAATTTAAAAAGCTGATGGGTATGGAAGTTGCTAAGTTATTTGGGGTTATTTTAATAAAGTGGTTAAAAGTGGAATTTTTAATTTTTTTTAAAAAGATGTATAAAAAGTATAAGAGATGATGGGACTCAAAATGAGTTAAAAGCTGACTTTTGACTACTAACTCACCTCTCAAAGGGTATCGAGAAAATTTACAAAGTTTCAAATTTTGTCATAGTTATATTACTCGCTTGATATTTTAATGTATATAACACTTAACTCTTATATTTATCGATAATTCATTAGTTGCATGGATTATATTTTTCGATAATTCATTAGTTGTATGGAAATGTCATCATTTGTTTTATTTTGAAATTTATATTTTTGCGTGTTTGTAATTGTGTTTTTACATCATCTACATTAAATTTGATCTTTTTTGTCTTACCAAAAGGGATGTTGGTGTAATTGCATCAAAATTATATAACTTTTTTGTATTTTTTTCAAAACTTAGGAGAGATTAGTGTAATTTACCTAAATTGTTATTATTATTATTTTTTTGAGATAAATTATATTGGTGGTCCTTATATTTTGCCCCTTGTGACATTTTAATCTATATACTTTCAATTAACTCATTTTAACTCGTAATTTTAGATTTTATATCAATTTAGTCAAATTGATAAAGCCATTAGGGATTTTGATAGAAAATGATCATTAATTTAGCTAAGGTTAACTCATCGAGTTAAGCAAAAATATAATTTTGTTCCTAAAAGTATAAAACAGGTCGTTTATTTGCATATTTCTAATAAGATTATACTAACAATTGTAATTAATTGGACTAAATTAAGATAAAATCATAAATTCAAAATCAAAATCAAGCAAATTAGAATTATAGAGATCAAAATGATACAAGAATCATGTATAAATATTACCGATATTATTTGCCTCTTTTTTTTTTTGAGTAAAAAAAATTAAGTGTTCTTAACTAATGACAGAAAGGCTTTTAGCTCATTTAGGTTACTCATATGGGCAATAGTTTTGGCATACTACGTGCATTTTTTATGTAATGAAAATTTTTGTTAGTGTAACAATGATATTTTTTTAGTAGTTGAGATATAAATGTTGACTATCATTTAATAAAAAGAGAAGATAAATATATCTCATGATATTTTAAAATTACTTAATAATTTTTTTAAAAATAAGAGACAAATTGTAAGCAAGTAAAACTTGAAATCAATTGGGGAGCCCTATCCACTAGGCATTTTTTATTTTGTCAATTAATAAATAATTGACTACGGATACTTGCTGCAATTTAAAGCTCATGATCTTTAAGTTTTGAAGTTTTTTTTTATTATTTACCGTAAACGGTTTGATACAAAATTTTAAAATAAGAAATTATATATTTTTTTTTAAAAAAAATAAGAAATTATAAATGATCATTTTTCAAACTACAACAAACAGTTCTTTGGTTGGTCATCATTTATTATATTATTCATATATTTATTGAAAGTAAAGTAATGTGAGTAACGCAAGTTTGTGTTGATGTGTAACGTATGGCTTTTACTTTTTGGTAACTTAAATTATATCAAACAATGAAGCGATTGTTATGATAAATGATGCAATTTTTTTCATACATTCAAATTTGAGTGATGCTACTTAAACCCGTAAGTTAAATTCACTTTTCAAATCTATTGATGTGACATTGCAGAATATTTAAAATAATTTTTTTCTTTCATATTTGTTTAATTATCAACTAACCATCTCATTTACATATCATTAATTTTATAAAGTAGATTTAAAAAATTGAGTTATATATCATTTTTCTTAAATTTTTAGATAGTTAATAGTAATTTGGTTTTGTTAAGAATGCTTTAAATGATAGCTATTAACTTCACTATTACAAAATGATAAATAAATAAATAAATAAAAACAAAAAAAAATATAAATAAAAAAACACACACAAAAAAAAAATAGATAAAAAGATAAAATAGGGAGAATTGCATAAAAGCATTTTGGTCTCATTAGGAAAAATGTGTTTATTATAGGAGAATTTGGTCAAAACCATCTTATAACAAAATTTTAAGCATAGAAATTTGGAAAATTATATTTCTACACAGCTTAGTCTCTCTGCATACACTTAATAAAAGAAACTTTTATTACAATTTTACCATAAAATAAAATGACCATAACGTATATCAATATACATACTAAATATTAAAATTAATAAGTTTTCTCTATATGCATCTTTTGAAAACAATAATTCTCAGCACACATCTTTTGAGAAAACAAAAAATTAAAATCTATATTCTTCCTCCTCTTGTATTGTTTCTCATTTCTTCCATTACTACACTTTATTATCCTCCATTACAACTAGTGCATCGATGAAAATATGATTTTGTGTAATTTTTTTCTTACTGTTCGCAATTCTTATTTGGTAAACTAGTGCAGAAAATTTTCATTATGTTCCAAAATCAACTGCTGAGATAATTTCATGATTTTGAAAATTAACTCCCGAAAAATATAAATTAATTTGGTTTTCAACTGGTAAAATTTATTTGAAAGTACAAAATCAAACAAATACAAAAATTTCAAAAATAGAAAACTAAATAAATCCATTTGATTCAGAAAATCAGCTCCAACTGAATTATTTTGACCTCATCCACAACCTACATCAAACTATTATAAAAAAATGGAACATAAACGTGCCTAGAAGTGGGCAGCACATCCACGATAAAAATACATGGTAATTACTTAGAGCATGTTCTCACCATGTATGGGAAGAAGTGCAAGGAAATTGCAAGCAACGCTGATGGAGCTAGACAACACAGACTGGATGATAGTGAATAATTTAGGGGTTTGAAGGTAGTGTATGGGAAAAATTTATTTGGGTGGTGTGTGTATATATTGTGGGTGTTTAAAAAATTGTTATTTTAGGAGGTTATTTTAATTTTTGGCTATTTTAATAGGTTAAAATTTTTATATTTTGGAAGATAGTTAGATTTTTTTTGTAGTTGAATGTGATGTTTGTGAGAGAAAAAGTGAAATGATTATGGGTTTGATATGATATTTTATCTTATTAACTATTTTAACTTATTTTTTCATTTTGTAGATTTTAGCCCAAAAAGTAAAAAAAAAGCCTTTTCCAAACATCCCAATATAAGTTACGGTTAGAATTAGAACATTTAGTGTATGGAATGAGACTAATAATTGTTGGAAATGGTTATAAATTTCGGGTAAAATCAGAATTTTATCCTAAGTTTGGTCTAATATTTAGGTGGGCCCCGTGCGTCGATTTACGCGGGTCAAAGTGGTAACGCGTTCTATGTCGCGTTGTGATTCACGTGATATATTTGATTGCTCAAAACCATTACCGAGTGAATGAAAAATTGAAGCCAAAGTATGCTCCATGGAAATGGAGTTTTTGTGAAAAATCCTTAAAGGTATTGAATAAGGCTTGTCCCACATTGATTTGGTGGGAGGTTTTGAAAAGGTTTATAAGGCATAGGTTTGGTACTTGGGGTGTGCCCCAAGGGTTACCCAAGTGTTTTAGAGGGAGAGGTTATGGGCAAAATGGGCTAAACCCATTGGACTCAAAAATCACCACACGCGCGCGCCGTCGCCGTTCGTCCAGTTGGGCGAGTGTAAGGTTGGGTTGGGCTTGTTCGGCCCAATACTAATCTTTTTGGGCCAAAAACATTTGAATTTAATTTTATTTTGTATAAAATAAAATCCAGAATTCAAATAAAATCGGAATTAAACTGGTTTGGTTATTCTGTAGAGGTCGTAAGACAAAGCTTTGAGTTGTGAACGCAGTGAAAAATACAATTAAGAACGAGAACAAAAATATAAAAGCCCACTATGAAATTTGGGACCTTACGTAGCATAATTAAGAAAAAAAAAATGAAACTCATTTCAAATAACCATGGAGATTATAAATTAATAGAGAAAATGTATAAGCACTCTATAAAGCAACCATCAAGACTCCATAAAGAAAACATATTGTAACATCGATAATCAATGCATATATGAAAAACACTCTAAAGAGATAACTCATTTGGGTGCATTAGCATTAGCCACCGAATTCAACAAACCTCAAAACCCTATAATATTTTTCACAAACCCCAATTACTATGTCAACACCACAAAAATTAAATATATATATATATATATATATAATTCATTTAGCAATTGATTGTTGATTCATAAAAAGTTAGAGAATTTAGTAAAAAGATTTGATCATACATTCAACAATGAAAAATAATCAACAATTAAATGCACACCTAGTAATATCTATTATGTACAAATTAATATGTCTTCTTAAGAAACTTGGAGAAAGTGAGTATAATATGTGAGAGAAAAGGTTCCATCTAGGAGGTCAATAACCCATTCCAACTATTTCTAGCCTTTAAAAAAAATATATTGGATCAAACTCATCAAAATGAAGAATAATTAAAAAGTAATACAAATGACAGATAAAAGAAAAAAGAAGTTATTTGCAAAAAAATTATGTAAGGTTCCATGAGAATCAACAAAGTAGCATTTTTTCAACATCCGTGACAAGAAACTTCATGTCTTTTATCGAAGAAAAAACTACTTGAGTAAAGGGCATAATTCATACAAATATAGATCAAACTAAAGCTATTAAGCATAACAAACATTTTGTTCTTGGAGATAATGGAATTTTTATTGAGTTCTTGATATATTTATTTCATTTTCTAGACTTTTTCGGTAAATCAATTTTCTATTCAATAATGAGCTACTAACTAGCCACCATGGTTAGGCTGCATATAAAAAAGAAGTTATTTGCAAAAAAGTATGCATAATTATGAGAATCAACAAAGTTGCATATAGAAACTTGGCTCAACAAGACCTGAATCTCATATATTAAACTCATATATACCTGCCACATTGCAAAAAAACTTGTCAATTTAATTCTTCAACATATCCAATCAACTAAGAGTTATAATCCACAATGATAGTTATACCTGCCACACTACAAGAGAAATTGTCAATTTAATTCTTCAGCATGTCCAATCAACTAACAGTTACAATCCACAATAACAGTTACTTTAGTGAGGATCAAAACCCAAGCAAGGGCCCCTGATATTTGATAATATTTCCAAGTTCTTCATTCAAAATGAGCAATATAGAAAAATCTAGCTAAAATCCAAAAATTATAGAAGCCAAAAAACTTACTAATTCAACAATGACAATAAATTGGTGGACCATGGAATTAAGATACACCGGTAACAACTTAAAAGATCTCAATTCAAGGAATGTTGAACAACACAATAATCTCACTTTTTCTTCACATAGAATATATCATTCACTTTTTACACATTCCATTTGTTAAATTCAACAATGCTGATGAACTGAACTAAATTCTAACCAAATCACCATAGCATGCAAAATCTATAAACATTAAAGTTATATGTTTTTCAAAAAATACATTAAACCCATTATCACCAAATAGAGAAGAATATAGCCAATTAAACCCATTAAGGAAGAATTGACAATGTCCTTCCAAACACAAACAATTACCCACTCATTTCCTACATTTATTTTCCTTAATTCATTTCGTCATTTTTTCCCCTTTTTTCTTGTGTTCGTCAATATCAATTCCCCCATTTCTTCCCTTTGTGCTTGTACAAATAGAGTTGGGTTAACAAACCAACTATGCAATGCAAGTGTGCATGTGTGTGTTTTGAATTATTAAAGCACAACACATATTCTACAATTAACTTGGAAAACGAAACTATGACTAAAAGGAGCAGAAATATAATTGATTTTAGAAGTGTGAAAGAGATAGAGAAATTGATCAATCATGAAAAAAACAGAAAGCCGATGCATGCCAAAAATCAATTAAGAGAGAGAGATTTTAGGGCTTCTCAGAAATCGATTTGACAGAAAGAGAGAGATGGGGGGTTATTGTTGCGAATGGAGGGATTTTGAGTTTTGGAAGTAGAAGAGAGGTTGGAGTTAGGATGAGGCTTTAGTATAGGGAAATCATTGAAGTGAAGAGGGCAAATAGAGAGAGAGAGAGAGAGAGAGAGAGAGAGAGAGAGAGAGGTCCATATATACCTGATATCTGTCTGGTTGGAGAGCACCTTCACTTCAACGATAGAAGCCAATAGAGGCTTGTAGTCTCGTTGTGGCTGGAACTTAACAGAGGCTACTAGTTATTACTGGAAATTAAGGATTACATAGAGATGGTGAGAGCAACAAAAGAGGAGGAGAATGAGTGAAAGACGAAAAATAGAGAAAGATAAGCATAATCGTTGTAAGGGAGTGAGAGGAAAATAGAAGGAGAAAGAGTTAACCAGTTGCTCTGGTTTTTCATTTTCTACCATTAAACAATGGGTAAATTACACTGACACCTCATAAGGTTTATATTTATTACAGTTTCCTCCTCACCTTTTGAAAATTACATCTCCCCTCTTGAGGTTTAAAGCTTCATTACAGATTCCCCCCTTCAGCAATTTAATTTTTTTAAATACCAATTTTGCCCTCATTAGGTCAATTACATTGACACTCATTACATTTTTGAAATTACAATCTCCTCCCCAAGGTTTAAAGTAGCATTACTATTTGCCTCCTCAGTTAATATTAGTTGGAAAAAAAAAATCATTGGAAAAAAAATTATTTGAAAAAAAAATTAATTGAAAATTTTTTTTATTAGTAAAGTTTTTAAATTTCTGTTTAAAAACCAACTAAGCTCATTTTTTGAATTTACATTTTTTCTTCAAATTTACAAACTGAGACAACTATTTATAAACCAAAAAAATTATCAAATAAGTTTTTATAATAGTTTTTAAAAATTTTGTAAATATAAATTGAAAACTGAAAACGAAATGATTACCAAACAGGCTTAATGGTAAAAATGTCGTAAAATTAACAAATAATTAAATAAGTTACCAATGTAATAAATGACTTATCAAAAGATTCTTAGGTTATGTATGGTTTGATTTTTAGAATTTTTTTAAAAAATTAAAAATTAATTTGGTTAAGAAATAAAAAATAAAAAATAATTATTATTTAAGGCTAAAAAAGATTTATCATTTTAACTTTTGAGTAGGTTATATACATACGTATAGCTGTTTCAATTTAATTTGTAAAAAATTATTTTTAACCACTCGAAAGATAAAAACTTATATAAAAATGATAATTATTTTTTATTTTTTATTTCTTAACCAAATTAATTTTTAATTTTTAAAAAAAAAATTCTAAAAATCAAACCATACATAACCTAAGAATCTTTTGACAAATCATTTCTTATGTTGGTAACTTATTTAATTATTTGTTAATTTTACGACATTTTTACCATCAAGCCTGTTTGGTAATCATTTCATTTCAGTTTTTAATTTATATTTACAAAAATTTTAAAAACTGTCCTAAAAACTTGTTTGATAATTTTTTTAGTTTATAAATGGTTGTCTCAGTTTGTAAATTTGAGAAAAAAATGTAAATTCAAAAAATGAACTTACGTTGATTTTTAAATAGAAATTTAAAAACTTTACTAACAAAAAAATTTTTCAATTAATTTTTTTTCCAACTAATACTAACTAAAAAGGCAATTGGTAATACTACTTTAAACCTTAGGGTGGAGATTGTAATTTCTAAAATGCGAGGGGTGTCAATGTAATTTACCCAATAAAGACAAAATTGGTATTTAAAAAAATTAAATTACTGAAAAAAGGAATCTATAATAAAATTTTAAATCTCAAAGAAAAATATAATTTTTAAAAAATGATAAGAAAAATTATAATAAATATAAATATCATAAGGTGTCAGTATAATTTACTCTTAAACAATTCCATGGTCCTAATTGTAATTCAAGGGCCGATAATTAGGTTGTATATAATATGCAAACTTTAATGGGTTGCGCGCCCAAACAGCTCCTATTTTACTTTTCAGTTGCTACACCGAACCAAAGCCCTGTTCGTAGAATGGTATACAAAAAAATCCCTGATTTGATTTTGGTACCCTTGAGATTCCTCTTGCTTTCTCTCTCTCTCTCTGTCTCTCTTTCTCTGGCTCCGAAAGAATGGCCGCCAGCATGTTTCGCAGAGTTGCATCATGTAATAAGCTTGTCAAACCCTGTTACTCTTCTTCTCTTTTGTCATACTTCATCTTACACGAGTCTCAACATCTAAAACCCAACCCTATTCCCCTTACGCCCTTGTTCACCCAATATTCCAATTCAATTTCCCCACAAAACTTGTCTACCTCCATTTCTAATCTCTCCAACTTCCCCATAAACAAATCCCAATCTTCACAATACCATAAACCCATAAATTTCAATCATATTCTGATCAGATCGTACACAACTTCAAGTCCAAGTCCCAGATTCACAAATCAACTACACTTGCTAGATAAATACCCCCGAAACCCTAACTCTAATTGGTTGTTCACACATGAAAAACCCAAGTACTTCTCTAGCTCTGATTCATCATCATCATCATCATCATCACCACCTGATGGTGAAAACCCCCCAAACCCTAGTCCATACCCTAGTCAAAACCCTGGATTCAAGCACCAAGAGATAGAGGGACCGACTGTGGAGCGAGATGTCTCCGCACTGGCCAATGAGACCCGACAAGTCCTCGAAACCATGATGAAGAACGTCTATGGCCTGAGCAAGGCATTAGCTATTCTGGGTCTGGTCCAACTTGGGTTGGGAGCTTGGATTTCCTACATTACTCGGTCTTCTGCTATTGTGGAGGTTTCAATTCAGAGTTTTATGGCTTTTGGATTCCCCTTCGCTTTGGCATTCTTGTTGCGGCGGTCGCTGAAGCCCATGTACTTCTTTAAGAAGATGGAAGAGCTCGGTAGGTTGCAGATTTTGACTTTAACTCTTCAAATTGCTAAGAACTTGAATTTGCTTTTCTTGCGAGTTCGTAGTGTTTCCTACTTGTGTATTGCAGGAGCTTCAGTTGGGTTGGTGTTTACCGCACTTTCAAGATCAACTTAAATCACACGTCACAACTTTCCATTACATTGTCATTAATTTGGTCTTTTTTTTTCTGTGGGATTTTCACATGGTATCTATATTCGTAGTAATTTTGAAGTATGGTATACTCTTGATTGGGTATTTTTATGTCAATCTTCAAGTTACTTCTCATCAATTTGAAACGTAGCTGCACTGCTTTTGTTTTAATAACTTTTTTACTCTGGAATCTGCTGTTATGTACAAGTATGACAAACAATATGATGATCAAAGCTTTCATGTTGAAGCTTGATAATGATTTTTATGCTGCAATTCATATAGGGACAAAATGTGTTTAATATCTGCTTTTGCGTACACAATTTGATAATTCTTGTTTTGGTGTCTAACAGAACTGTAATTCATCAATAATAGGAGAAATCCTGTTGATGTTATTGTGCTAACTAGCATTTGAAATGATTTCCCCGTTGTTGGCTACCTTAATGGTTGCTGCCTTTTTTTTTTTATTATTTATACAAGTATTTAGATATATCATTGGTTTAGCAGTTTTACTATTAGAAAGAGGGAGACTGGTTGCAAGCAGAGTTTGGTTGTGACTTGCAAAGGTTTAATGCATATAACTTTGCAATATATATGATAGGGAATGTGTAGTTTTAAGGCACAATACCAATTACAGCATACAGCGTGATTAGATAAGCGATAGCCATAGAGGTATTGAAGCTGCTTCCTAAATTGGTTTGCAACAGCAACCACAGATGGCCAATTATTTTTGTTAGGCTGTAGTTTTTCCACCTCGCTGAGAAATTTGGAATTTTATTAGTCACTTTGGTGTTAATTATTTCCCTCATCAGATGGTATCAAATCAAAATCATTGCCATGGCACCCTCATAAGCTCCGGCTAGTGGTTGGCACAAGTCTTTCTGACTGCTTTAAGGGATAATTAATTTTATAACCAACTAGTCTCATCAGCTTGATGTTGCACATTCAGTGCTTTCTTTCTTCCCACTGTTCTGGTCTGTTGTTTTTGAATTATTGATTTGAATTCAAATTGGAATGATTTTTTTGGTTTGGTGCTATCAGCATCAATTGAATCTAGTCAATAGTCATCTGTAGGGGTCTAAATCCTGATAGCTTGACCGACGATCATACTTGTCTGTCAAATGTTACGACACTTTCATCTAACTTAAGCTGCACACACGGGGTTGGAAATCTGTGAATGCTTTCATTTGAGGTTCCCCTTTGAATAGCTGGATAAACTATCTAGGATCTGTGTGGGTTAGTTAGTTGCCTGGTTTAGTCTGAAGATTGGCTCAAGTTAATGTAGGCTAGCAATTTTTGGATCCCGAGCTAAGAAGCACGGGTGCGGGTGCGGGTGCGGGTGCGAGTACAGTACGGGTACGCCGATACGGCAAAATTCCAAAAAAGTAGGGTACGGGTACGGCTGCGGTACGCCGATATTTTTTATTTTTTTTTAATTATGGTTAAAAGATCCAACCTACAAATTGAAGTTAAATATCAAAACTAAAAAGAGAACTATAAAACTAAAAGACAAATATTAATATATATTTGAATTCAACATAACATAACCAACACCAATTCAGTCCATAATCCAAGCAAAGGAAAAACAACCAACACCAAAAGAAAAACAAGGCCAATTCAGTCCATAACACAAGCAAAGGAAAAAAAACAAAAAAAAGCCCTATATATCTAAACTTGACACTTCAAAGTTCACTTCCATCAACTTCATCATTGAATAAAATAGCTCCCATCTCTGGCTCATCAAGTGAAAGATTTGCAATTTCAAGGAAACCAGAACCCTCCAATGAATCAAATGCATCTCCCCCAACGTCCCATAACTTGGTCTCTCCTTCTGTGTATAGTTGACTCCTCCTTGATAAGAGGCGAATATTGGAGTGCACAAAAACCAAATCCTCGCACCGTTGTGGTGTCATTTTATTCCTCCTCATAGAGTGAATGAAAGAGTAGGTGCTCCAATTCCTTTCGCAACATGATGAGGAACATGGTTGGCTAAGTTATTTCACTGCCAAGAATTGGAGCATAGGTGCAGAAGAGCCATGTGCCAACCACCAAACCACTGGTTCCATTACTCCTCTATCACATATTGAGTCAGAGTCACTAAAACTTTCCAAACAACCTGAAAACTTCCTATACTCTGTATTAACAACCCTTCTCTCATCTGAATCAGGAAAGTATCTCTTAAAACACTTGATTCTCATCTCAGAAATTTCAACATCTTTGTGAGGAGGAACACGAATGGGATTTTCATGAAGCCACATCCCACTATAATACCTAGATTTCATAATTAGAAAAAAATAATAAGTAAATTATGCAATGAAAAAAATTAAAGTATAAACCTTGGATTCATGAGTCTAATGTGAATTATACCTTGGATTCAAGGAATGAGCAAGGCAATGAAGAGGTGTGCTACTTTTTGTCCACATTTCCACTAATATTTGATGCACTACAGCTTAGTTGCAGGAATCGTCCTAACAGGTGACGAATCTTCCTAAGAAACACGATTCCGCGTTTCTTAGAAAGAAATGTGTAGGAATCGCGTTTCCGTAGAGAGAGAAACGCGATCCTAGCCAAGATGGGATCGTTGGTGAAGAAGAACAAAAACCCTAGGTGTCAGATACGGCGAGGAGAGAGTGTGTGAAGGAAGAGAGTAAGAAGACAAACCTTTGTTGATCTGTGTCGTCTTCCCCCTCCAGATCTGATCGCGATCTGCTCGCGATCGCCTTCGATCGTCATCACCATGGCCATCGCGATCGTGCTCACCTCCTGCTTCTTTTTCTTCTTCTCTCTCTCTCTTTCTTGTCGATCTGTGTCGTCTTTCCCCTCGCGATCACCTTCGATCGTCATCGCCATGGCCATCGCAGCTCACCTCCTCCTGCTTCTTCTTCTTCTCTCTCTCTCTCTCTCTTTCTTGTCGATCTATCTTCCCCCTCCCGTTTCTAACATATAACAAATATAATAAATAATATAATTTGTTATATAATAATATAATAAATAATATAATTTGTTATATAAATAATATAATTTGTTATATAATAATATAATAATCTAATTAAATCAAACATAATAAAAAAAATTTAATAAGATTTATAAAATAAATCATTATTTTACTATTTTTTATTATTTTACTATTTTTTAACATATTTTATTATTTTACTATTTTTTATTTATAATATATATCAATTAAAAATTAAAAAATATATATAAATAAATTAAAAATATTATCTATAAAAATAATATCTAAGATAAAAATAATAAATACATTTAAAAATAATTATTTAACTCACCTTTATATAATAAATATATTTTAGAAATGACTTTTAAAAATATATATATATATATATAATCGCTTCCCGAGGCGCTCCCAACCTAAGAACCTTCTAACAGCTCACGCTTCCCTGCTCCCGCTCCCGCTTCGTGCAACTAAGCACTACAGAATAAAAGGATGACTTTTCATTTTCTGACTTCCCTTCACGCCTATAGATGGATGCCTTCACCCGTTCAATCATTGAATCCCACATCTCATAAACCAAATGTAGACGTGGCTTATCAGTGTCACAAAATGTAAGCATCTCATAAATAGGCAATGTGAATGAGAGTATATATTCAATCTTATCCCATCAAACATCATTCAACAACTTTTCCTTTACAACAGCTGCTTTCCCAACATCATCTTCCTTGTAAGAAACCCATTTGTCACTTATGACCATTGTTTAGAGACCATGATATATAAGTTTAAACCTTTTTAGCATAACAATTGTAGATGCAAAGCGTGTATCTGCAACAGAAAGTAGCTTCAAATGTACAAACTCATTAAAAATAGCTAATCTCATAGAATGATTCATGATGAAATTTTTTACAAACATTACATCATCAATCACAGTAGTGATCCAATGACATTCATCATAAGCATATGCAGCAACTCCAACTTCCTTCACAGCACAAATGTTCTTAAGAGCAAGATTAAGAGTGTGAACTACACAAGGTGTCCAGAAGATCTTCGGATAATTACCTTGAATAATTGATCCAGCTGCACTACAAACTGGAGCATTATCAGTAATTACCTGAATTACATTATTAGGACCCATTTCATCAATTACTTCACTGATTAATTTGGCAATATGGTACTTGTCCTTGGTCTCACCCTCACAATTAACAGCTTTTATAAACATAGTTCCACCATTACATGCTGCTATAAAATTAATGAGAGACCTCCTTTGTGCATCAGTCCATCCATCAGATACTATACTCAACCCAACCCCTTCTCATCCCATGACTTCTTAGTTGGTTCCAATAACCTTTCAATATTTGCCCTTTCTTTTTGAAGTAAGGTAGTCCTCAACAAATTATATCCAAGAGGGACATACCCAACAATTTGATTCTCAGCAGCATATTGAAAAGCATCCACAAAGTATGGATTCCTAGCCAAATGGAAAGGCAAACCGGTTGAATAGAACATACGGGCAATTAAAGAATGTAAATGCTCTCTGGCACTTTGATTGAATGCCCTATCTAAAGGACTACTCCCAATTGCCGCAATTAAAGAATGTAAATGCTCTCTGGTACTTTGATTGAACGCCCTATCTAAAGGACTACTCCCAATTGCCTTTCTCTTTCTTGGTGCATAATCTTCCATTCTAAATGTTCCAACATCTTCTACACTGCCGTGGCTAGCACTAATTTGAGAAGATGGAGGTGGTAAAGGAACATTTTTTGGCTTTGCCATTTTTTCCCGGTTCTCAGCTTCTTGATCTACTTTTCGAATTTCAGAAAGAAGATCACTCTTGTTCTTCACAGTTGCACACACTCTAATTCCATAGCCAGTAAGTAGCAACAAATGGGCTCTAACTCTAGAATATGACCCTTGGTACTCAATGTTACAAAAATTACACTTAAATTTTGTATTACCACTTCCTCATTCTTCCCTTTTAACTAATTTTGTAACATAGTCCCAAAGAGGAGCATTTTCATCTCCAGATTGATCAATGGAAGGAGTAGAAGCACTTGCAGCAGATGAACCTAAACTGCTTGATGAACTCATTTTCCTATAAGCATAAAAAATAATATTTCTGATTATTAACTAAACTGTTTTATAAGCATAAACTGTGGTGAAAAGCTTATACATCTAATTTAACTAAACTGCTTATTACATCCTATGAGCATAAACTGTTTTTTCAGGAATAACTAATTTTTTTTATTATTAGCATTTTCATCTCAAATTTTTTATTATTAATAACTAATAATAATATTTATGATATTACCATTTATGATTATTAGCATTTTCATCTCTAATATTTATTAGCATTTTCAGTATTAATAACTAAAGAAGAAACAAGAAAAAAAAATAATAAATAAAGATGAAGTAATTTTTTATTATTAATAACTAATAATAATATTTATGATTACCATTTATGGTTATTAGCATTTTCATCTCTAATATTTATTATTAATATTTATTAGCATTTTTAGTATTAATAATAATAACTAAAGACGAAACAAGAAAAAAAATAAATAAATATTCAGAGATATACGTATACCTCTGATCTCTGCGTCGAAGAGGAGATTAGGGCAAAACAGTGATGAGGAGGGTGATCTAATCTCTGAGTCGAAGTCGAAGCCGAGGGTCGAAGTCGAAGATGAGGGTCGAATCTCTGGGTCGAAGTCGAAGACGAGGGTGAGTGAGGGTCGAAGTCGATCTGTTTTGAAGTCGCAGACGAAGGTGAGGGTTGAAGATGAGGGTGAGGGTCGAAGTCGATCACTGTTCGAAGTCGCAGAAGAGGAAAATGAAGATGGTCGAAGTCGCCTCTCTTTGCTTTGATGAGATGCAAAACAGTGATGAGATTAGGGCATTCGTATACGGTATACACATTTTTTCTTTTTTTTAAAAAAAGTTTTTCTTAATATTGCTCCGGTACCCCACAATTTTTCAGAAAATTTGATTTCTGCCCCCGACGTACCCAAAACGTACCGAAGGCATACCCATCCTGTACCCGAGCCGTACCCATGACGTACCCAACTAAGGCAGACGTACCGGACTGGTCTTTGCCGTACCCGGTACACGTGCAGCCGTACCGGTACGCGTACCCGCACCCGGTAAGTACCCTGTGCTTGTACGGCACTATTTTTGGAGTACCCGTGCTTCATAGACCTCGAGCGATAGAATTAGGCTCTATTGATCATATCATGTTTAATAAATGAATGGAAAGCATCAGTTGTAGGTAGCTTGCTGCAGATATGAATACAACAACTTTTTTGAAAATTTCATTTGGAAAGCTCTGGTCTTGGGATAGAGACCAGCAAAGGCAAGTCAGCCGCTGACAAGGTCTTTCAGGCAAAGATGCATCAGTGCTGGCAGGTTTTGCCAGTTAAATTGGTCTAAAAAATTTCAGCATAACCATGTACTATCTAATAGCCAACCATTATTCAAGGCTTGAATTATCTGGGAACAATTTGTCTCTATATCAGGCCTTTGCAATTTATTTATTTATTTATAAGTTTAACTTTTCCATTAAGTAGATCTCCGAATGAAGACATCTTTTTTGTATCTATTTCAAGGTTTTGAAACAAAACAAGCTCTAACTTCTGCCGTAAATAAAAGCTGAAAGACAGAGAAGACGATGCTCTTTTTGTGTTATTTAAACTCTCGCCCCTCCCTGTTCATCAAAAACCGTCGAAGCCTGAAGAGAAGAGAAGAAAAGAGCAGTCTGACAAAGACTTGTACATTTAAAAAGTGTCTACACTCTTAACAGTACAAACCTGTATAACAACTTGAGACTCCTGGATGTATGATTCTGAATTCTTTGGCTATACTAAAACCTATCACTTCATTTACATCTGCAATATCTTTGATGAGAGATTGAATGCTTCGTGATACCCACCCTCAAAATGTTTATGATGAGAAGAACTCAACATTGACCGACGCCTAGCCACTATTATGTATTTTCGTGTTCATTTGGATACAAATAATTTGAATAGGTAGCTATATAATAACAATGATCTATTGTACTTCTGTATGGTGCACACCCGTAATGAAAAATCACACGATTTCATAACAAGATCATATTGGGTCCTAATTAATTTATAACCAAGTCACATGTTTAATTCAAAGTGAAACATTAATCATGGCTTCAATTATAACCTTTAGGTAGTGTTTGATTTTGGACTGAAATGGAATAACTATTCCAACTGGAGATCCAGTTTACAAGACTTGAATGTCGCTACCTCCCATTAGCTGATTTTTTTTTTGGTTAATAACTAGGGAAGTCACGCACCTCAGTAAATGACTGAAACACCCCCACATCCCTTGTAGATCAGCATCTGTCTGCCCTCGTGTCCATGTCTTAACCGAACCCTCTCTGGCTATGCTTAGAACTGCACCTAATTATGCTCATATCCCTGATATATTTGAATCTCCCTGGCTATGCTTAGAACTGCACCTAATTATGCTCATATCCCTGATATATTTAAATCTCCCATCTCAACTGTTGTGCCAAGTTCAGTACAGTCCACTATGGGTTATTTTGTGAATTGACTTTTTTTTAGTAGTTTTTGATTTTTTACGAATAGACATATAAAAAAGTAGAGAAAAGAATTGACTCTTTTGTAATATTTGTTAAACTTTTTGACTAAAATAATGAAAAATAAGCCTATATCTATGGCGGCCGGATCCTTTAATGTTCTCTACAAAACGACTCAAAACGATATCGTTTCGTAATAAAAAATAATTTGCAGAAGACGGACCAGAACCAGAAACGAGGAAGAGAGGATTTTTCTCGCCGGAGGAGGTGTTTGGATTGGCAAAGGAATCAACAGCCCAATAACCCCATTTGGGTCATCATCTTCTTGAAATCTCAACACGGATACAAATTTCCTTTGAAAACTCAAACAAACTAGTAGAACCTAAGGCTAAACAAGGAATTCGTAATTCGATCCAGTCTAGTCCAATCTAGTAAGTTTTGATTATTTTTTTGAATCCGTGGTTTGGTTCCGAATTAAAAAATTAAAAATCCGTAGTTCAAGGATTGATTCCGGATTAAACTTCACGGTTTTGGATTGAAACCGATCCAGACCGTATACAAATAATCTATATTTTTATTATACACCCTTCTGCATAGTATCTTCTCTTATTTCATATAAAACTTAAATCAAAACCTAAACTTCCATAATATCCTCTTTTATTACTTTTATTAGCTAGTTTTTAGTGTTAATTTGCAAGGGTCTAAATACTTATGGTGGAACTAGTTTTCTTATAGTTGTTTAAATTCTAGAACAGTTTGTCGCTATTACGAAAAAACATATTGCTATTGTGAAACTAATATGATGCTATATTTATATTTTTATGAAATTGAAGCGTTATATATATTGTTATTTAATTATACAAATCCATAGTCCTAAACCGATCCAATCCGTGTTTAGATGGATTGGTTCGGATTGATTTTACGATTTAAACGGATTGGATTAGTTCCAATTGTTCAGGATTCGTAGATAACGAATTGGTCCTGATTTTACTCCAATCCAATCCAATCCAAACCATGCTCACCCCCAGTAGAACCCCCTCTTCAAATCCTCAAAGCTCCTTTCTCTTTCTCTCTCTTCTGATTGGGTCTCTTTCTTTTTGGGAAGATCTAGTTTGCCATAGGTTTTGCCAGATCTGGTTTTGCCAAATTGATTGGTGGTGGCGGTGATAGTGCTGAGAAAATGAGATGGGGGGGGTGGGGGGGACAGGGGTTGCAGTTGAGAATGGCCGTGGCTGGTTGGGAATGGAGGCGGGGGCGATGGGAAAAGGAGAGGCGAGGGTTGGGTATTGCAATTGTGATGGCGTGGTTGAGAAATTGCAATGAGGGTTGTAGGCATCACAGCTCCATTTTTTTCTCTCTTCATTGTTCGTCTTCTGTAGCATAATTTTTTTTTTTTTTATAACAAGGTGATGTCATTTTGAGTTGTTTTGTTGCCAACCGTTAGATCAACACCGCAGAGAGATCACTCTAGAGGATCTGGACGCATATCTATGGTGCTATTGGATGACTTTCCTATTTATTTATTTAAATAAAAAATGCATATTTATTTCTGATAATAATAAAGGTGTAGTAGGCTATATAACACAATATGTAAGACCCATGTTTTGTAACAAGTTTGGGATATTTCTATTTTTGTTTTGAATAAATTTGTTAATAGGAAAAAGTTGTTACAATTCTCAATCACTAAAATGCCTACATCTTTTTTTTTTTTTTTTTTTTTTTGGGCAAATTACAAACACTCCCTCGAAGTTTGGTGAAAATACAGATTTTCTCCCGAGGTTTGAGAAATTACATCCCGCCCCCTAAAATTTATATTTCCGTAACAAATTGTCTCCTGAGGTTTTTATTTTCATACAGATTCTCTCCTAATTTTTCCTAATTTGTTATGAAAATTTGACTCTCAGGAAGCAATTTGTAATTTCTCAAACTTCAGGGGAGAATCTATATTTTTATCAAATCTCAAGGGGGTGTTTGTAATTTGCCCCTTTTTTTTAAAATTTTTTTGTAAAGCAATCATTTGCATATTTTAATGGTTAAGTATTCAAAAGTGTGAAAAACAGTTTATATACCAAACTTGTGAAATGTTACACTTCCAAAACTATGCACTTCCACAATTTTGAAACCAATACTCGAAAGTGTGAAACTAGACTAGAAAGTGTGAACTTTCACACTTTTTGAAAACAACTTTCAGGATAAGTTTGGGAATTCTTTATATAGTTAAAAAGTTATTAAAAAGTCAAAAAATATACAAAAAAAGGTTGAATATTTTCTTTACTCTCTACCGTTTAGCACTTTTTTGTAAAAAATTTAAAAAATATCCTAAATATATTAAATTTTTTTCACTTCATATTTTAGTCAAAAAATTATTAAAATTGCCTATTTTCAAACCAATCCTCAGCAAGTTTGGAAGTTCACACTCTCAATAATTGTTTTATCACTTCTTTAAAAATAAAAATAAAAATAAAAAAAGTTAATCAATTATGTAGGTGTAAAAAAATTAGGGATAATTACTAGTAGGCCTTATTTTCGTTTGTATTTTTTGCTTATTTGTGTTAGTTTGCATTTGCATCGAAATATGATGTGTGAAGTGTAAGTAGTTGAATCTTATTTTATTTTAATTTTTTTTTATTGTAATAAATTTATCACCAAAAGTTCAATTCACAGGATTTGTTCGTAATTACCCCTAAAATTTATGTGAAAGTGAAAAAATTCTCACTCAATAATTTTCAGAGTGTCAAATTTAATGTTTTTTACCTACATAATTTCATATTCAATGAAGATCTATGAAATTATGTATGACAGAGAATTAAATTTCACACTTTTAAAAACAATTTACCAAAGTGCAAAAGTTTAGAATTTTTCGTTTCATATAATTTCACATTTAACGGAGATTTGATATATCTTATGGTGTAGGTTCTAAATATATAAAATTATCAAAAATTAAAATGTATAATGAAAATTTTTAAAATTCTAAATTGGAAATATTACTATTGTTATTATTATTATTTTAATGTGCGAGCCATGTCAACGCTTTAGGTATACGGGAAAAAAGACTAGGGCTTGGTTTGGATTTTTTAGAGTCCAAAATTGAAAGCTTATTTGTTGATCTCTATTCTCAAAATTATTTTTATACTATTTTAAATTTATCTTTATTCTCAAAATTATTTCAAACCTATTCCAAATTTACCTCTATTTTCAAAACTATTTCAAATCAAATTTATATCTGTTACTAAAGTGACATTAATTGAATCGATATTTGTATTGAAGTATACAGTACATCATATTTTTAAGTTAATTGAATTTTTTTGGATAAAACTTTGTAAAAAAGTTAATTGCAAATTCATATGAACGTTTAAAACAAAATAAATTTGTATTTCGAATTAATAAAAAAATATTTTTGAAACTAGTGGAAAAAAATTTGTTATATGTTTTAAGTATATTTAGATTGAGAGGATCTAAAAACTAAAAAAATTGTGTATATTTGTTGGTATTTAGTGATTTTTTAAAATATTTTTTCATAAATTTTGTACGTTTTAAGTGTATTTAAATTGAGTAAATCTAAAAATTGATTTTTATTTTCTTTTTTGTATATTCGTTAGTATTTAGTGACTTTTTTTTAATAAAAAACAAATCATAAATTTTAAAGGCTTGTTTGGGGTAACCTATATAATCCATCTTTTTATCTTTTTATCTTTTTTCCATCACATCACCTCTCTACTTTTCTGCACATCTTTTCGTAAAAAGACAAAAAGTGCACTTTTTTAGGACACCCCAAACCAACCCAGTGTATTTAGATTTAGTGGATATAAAAATTGAAACAATTTTGTATATTGTTTTGATATGTTTTTAAGAATTTAATGATTGTTAAAATATCTAAGTTAAAAAATATATATAACATAAAATTAAAATTTTCTGATTAAAAATAAATAAATTCAGGCCAAGTTTGGCAAAATCTAAATAATACAAAAAGTTAAAAAGTTACTGTCCTATTTAAATCATATCATCTTATTTAAATCACATCACCTCTCTAACACATCACATCAAACCTAACTCAAATCCAACCCATATAAATTAATAAATCAAAAAATATACTTTTTTAAAATATCCCAAACCAACCCGCAAGATGATCTCAAAGACACATCCATATATGATGTAGAACTTTGAAATTTACTGTGGGTTTGGAAACTTGACTTTTTTATACGTTGTTTTATTTTTAAATTTTTTTATGATATGAAAAAATTAGTGTATTTGAAATGAATTTTTTAATTGAATAAATAGTTGTAAAAAAAAAAAAAAATTTGATTGATATATAACGTAACATTTTGATATTTTAACTTTTAGTGGCTTTTGACTCTTTTAAGTGAAAACTTAATTACCAAACATGGTCTTAAACTTCATATGAGCCTCACATAATAATGGCGAATAACAGACGCAAATAATTTGCACAGAAATATTTTAACATGTACAAATTTAAGTCCATAAGTTTCTTAGACTTCATTTCACAAGTTGACTTTTGGAGGTTGTTTGAGATGATCTAAATAAGTGCACTTTTTAATTTTTTAAGAAAAAATATGAAATATGGATTGGATTTAAAGTATTGTGGTAGAGAGATGATGTGATTTAAATGAAATGATGTGATTTAAATAGGATAATAACTTTTTAAATTTTTAATTTTTTTTGTATTATACCAAACTAGGCCTTAATTTAAAAAGTAAAAAAGGTTTAAAAGAAAAATTAAAAAGTCAAAAAAAATACTAAAAAGTCAAAAATAAAAATCACTACAAAAGTAATCAAACACATAAGTTATTCTTTTTTTTCTTTATATAATTAAAAAAAGTCATTCATAAACAGATTAATTTCTTTTACCTCATTACAAATATATATATATATATATATATAAGTCACTAAAAAACCAACCCGAAACAAGGCTGTAATTTAACTTTTGTAAAAACTCGACTTCAAGATAAAAAAAAACACCAATTAAGATCTAAACAAGTAAAAATAGAAAATTGAGATGTAAAGATGTTGTTGTTCAAACTAATATGATTTAAATTATATATAAATATGTAATTATGAAAGTTATTTATTTGGAATTATTTGGGGTGTCCTAAATAAGTGCACTTTTTGGACTAAAAAGTTGAGGAAAAAATATGGTAGTTTGGGATAATTTTTTGACTTTTTATGAAAAAATGTGTATTAAAAAATTGTATAAATTAGTGTATAGGGGAAGATTGGGGGGATAGACGGTATGGTGAGATAATTGAGGACAGCGTGTGCAGAGTGTATTTGGGATATGATTCCCTGCTTTTCAGGCATTGAATTGGATGTGCTATTCGGCCCATCAAAGCCCACCACGGGTCCCGTTTTGCTAATCAAAATCGTTCAATGTGTAGAACTCGTCGAGTACTTTATGCTTGTAAAAAATTACGTTGATCGGATATCGATAACTATCTGATCGAATTTTTTTTTTTCTAACCTTTAACTATAACACCATCCATTTTATAAATTTTAACTGATTTGATCATATATTTACCGATATCCAATCAACATAATTTTTTATAAACATATAGTACTCGACGAGTTTTACATATTGAACGATTCAGATTATTAAAACGGGACCCGTGATGGCCCCTACGGGCCGAACATCACCGTGTTATTTGTGCACCTAAAACCGTGCAATTTTTCCCAAAAGTCGCCTCCACCTGTTAGACCACAGAGCTCTCTGAAATGTAATTATGTGTTAAATTAATTTTTTAATATTTTTTTTGATGAATAATGATAATTTTTTAATTTTTAAAATAATTTTTTAACTTTTTATCTTTTTTAATACATGCCAAACTTGATCTTTATATACTTTGGGCGGGATGGTGAAAACGGAATGGGAACTTGGAAAAACTATTCTCTTCCCATTTTCTTATCAGAAAATATCCATACAAAACTGGGGCATTAATGCAAGGACGGAATGGAGTAGCGCAAGGCAAATTACCATCCCTACAACACAGCCCAGCTTGACTCTAATAATGTAATGTAGGATTGTTATCATATAATTGAGAATTGTGAGTAGTTTGGCTAAATTTTTTTCCTGCACTTCTTGTTTGGGAAAGGTGTCATTGTTTTGAAGTTAACCTACTAAAATTGTCTTCTTTTTTTTTTTCTTTTTTTTTTATAGACAATTTAAATGTAATCATATTAAAATAAGATAAACAACATACACGAAAAAGAATAACAAGAAGGTCCCAAAGGTCCAAACAAGAAACCTAAGAGAGACTATAAATAAGAAAATACAAAATCCACAAAAATATTAGTCGTGATTGAAGAAAAATCACCAATCTTATTAAAGATGTGGTTTGGAAAAGTAAGATTTGGTATGAACCAAATTTGCTGCCTCTGTCGTCTTCGGTCACCGTAAAAAAACTCGAGTTGTAAAAGAAAAACACCCACAATAGTAGGGAACTATTGTGGATGTCAAAAATTCAAAAATCTACATAGGAAATAAGGAAAAAAAAATTGTTTGAGGGCTCGAAATCGTTGGCTTGAATTTGGCTCGGAACTTAATACGACGTCGTTTTGGATTTCATTTTTTTTTTTTCTCTTTTTCTTTCTTTTCTTGCTTTTTTTTTTTCTTTTTCTTCCTTTTCTTATTTGAACACAGACACAAAGGCGAGAGAGAACAAGGAGAGAAGAGAAGAGGAAGAGAGGAAGATTGACGATGAGCTGGAGAAAGAGGAGGAAGAGAAGAAGACGGTGATGGCGATGATGGCGGAGGAGGAAGATCGACGGTGAGCTGGAGTTGAATCTGAATCGGATCTGATTTTTTTCTCTCTTTTTTTGGTTGATGATGATGTGTTGATGATGATGATGTTAATGAAGATGTTGTTGTTGATGAAGATGATGTTGGATTTTTTTTTTTTTTTTTTTTTCCTAAAGGATTGGATTTGATCTGATTGATTTTTTTTTTTTTTCCCTAGTTGATGATGTGTTGATGAAGATGTTGTTGTTGATGATGTTCTTCTTCTTCATCTTCTCTTTTCTGCTTCTTCTTCTTCTTCTTCATCTTCTTCTTCAAAACAGCGAGAAAGAAAAAAAAAAAAGAAAAGGAAAAATAAATAAATAAATAATATTTCCAAAACGATGACATTTTGGATTCGGGCAAATTCAAGCTCAAACAATGTATCACAGTTGTAAGGAAAAAAGCTCTCAAACCCTTCTTCATAGACACAAAAAAACCTAGATCTACACTATAAAAGTATAACAATTCTGATTTAGACTTGACCTATTTATTGTTTTGGATCCGGGTTCCTTGTTTTTTCTAGTTGTTCATATCCTTGTTCATCTTATTCCTTGTTGAATTGGGTTGTTTGAGTACTGTTGTTGCGTTTGAAACATGTTGGCAGTTTGTTTTTCAAAGTAGTCTTTGCCCAGGTTTTGGTCAGTTCGCTAGAGCGGTTCTTTTTATCGCTCGAGTGATCTTTGAGAACTCCCAGTACTTTTTGTGATGACCCCACAAGGTATAATAATTAGCATTTAATTAATTAATGAGATTTGAATTTTAATTGTCCATTATTTTGATTTAATTTGGGATTTATGAAAATTAAGGAAACTGATTCGTATATGATTTTATTGAGGATTTAATTTGGAATTAGAAATTGAAAGCTTAAATGGCTCAAAAAAGGTGAAATTGATGAGTTGAATTAGTTTAATTTCAAGTATCGGATTGTCTTGGAGTTTAATTAAATATTTGATTCAGATTTGAAAAATTGAGATTTGATTAATTGGGTCCGAATTGGAGTTAATTAAGTTATGAGGATTGGGAATTAAGATTATTATGAATAAAATTTATTTATGACGTATTCAATTGAGTATATAATTTATTGACGGAGATTTTGAGTTTGATCTGAAATTGAAGGCCTTAATGATTCAACAAACCAAAATTGATGATGGCAATAAGTTTGATTTGATATTTGAAGCCTTTTGGGAGTTTGATCAAAAATTTGATTCAGATTGATAAATTTAATTATAATTAATTAGGCCTTAATTGAAGTCAATTAGACTAATTAAATTATATGGGACTTGTGATTAGTTATAATTAATTAATTTTTATTAGGAAAATGATTGGTGCCTTGAAAAAGTGAGGCATGAATGCCTCGACAAGTGTGATTCACTCTGTACTCTCATCTCTCTCTTGCACTTTACTGTATTCAAATCCATAAAACTATTCAAATCCATTCAAACCCAAAACTCTCAGCCTCTCTCTCTCAACCTCTATGTGATAACCTCGTTCAGTATTATGCTAATTGATCTTTATTATGAATATGATTATGTGTTTGATATGATTTTGAGTACCATTTATATGAATATATATGGTTTTGAATTTCTATTTGTTCACCGTAGGAAAATCTGTTTGACTTTCTACTTTGGAATTTAAATTGAAGGCCCTATCGGCCACAGAAACCGAAATTGACTACACCATTGTGATTGGCGTAATTTTTAGAGCATACGGTGAAATTTAATTGAAAATTGATTCGGATCAAATTAAATAGATTAAATTAATGCTATAGTGCTCAACTAATTAGTATTAAAATAATGTGATTAGAGGAGCTTATATAAAGGGCCAATTACACTCTCATTTTTTTGTTTGGAGCTCAACATCTGAAAATTTTACTCTAGAGAGGGAGAGGGGCCGAAGTTAGAGAGAGAGGGAGCTCAAGAGAGAGATTTGACTAAGGGATTTGATGATCTTGAAGCTACACTCAAGATTTAACTAGAATTTGTGAAGATTAAAGCTCTTAGGTGAGTAAATTCATGAGTATGAGTTTGAGCTTGTGATTTTGTGAATTCAAGATTAAATGGTGATCAATGACATGAATTGAATTGATTATGATGAAAATGAGTTGGTTTTGATAAATTGGAAGTCAATATACACATGCATGTAGGAAATTGCCATGAATTTGTATATTTGAGCTTGAAAGACATTATCCATGTTGAATTTTTGATTGAAGTTCATGCTTTTGATCATCTCTTCATCATTTAAATTGAGAATGAGAGCTATATCTCACATGCATGTACAATTCATAAGAGTATGAGTTTTGAATACATGAAATTGTTATGTTAGAAATAAGTTTGGTGTAATTTGGGACATGCATGTGGTTAATTCATGAAATTGAGCTTCATAATGTGATGAATTTGGTGTTATATCATGTTAGTAATTGTATATGTGAAGTTTGAGTCATAATATGCAAGATATGTTGATTTGAATGCTAGTGTGGAGCTCAAAATGGTTGCTGGAAAACCCAGAATTTTGCATGTCCGCTCGAGCGGGGAAAGCGCCGCTCGAGCATAAAATAGGAGCTTCTAGAAGTTTTGCAGACATGGGTGTCCGCTCGAGCGGGGATATTCACGCTCGAGCGGGGAGCCATGTAGCGAGACTTTCAGCTCGAGCGTCCGAATTCACGCTCGAGCTTAAAAATGAGGCAACCAGTACTTTTGCAGACCATGAGGGTCCGCTCGAGCGGCGAAACCCACGCTCGAGCGGGGACCCCTGTTTTAGAAATTTTGTAAAAGTGTTCTGTGTTTTATTTTCCGTTCTCTTTCACTTCTAAGTACTCTTAGGCATGCATTGAGCATTATGAATGAATTAAAAGAATAAGAAAGAAGCCTAAGAGGGATGTATGAATTAAGAACGGACTGAATTGATTATGACCCATATGTGTTATGTAATGTGTAGGGTCGAGCTCAAGGGTGAATCCACCGGCAGATCACTGTAAATAATATCTTAATAAAGATATTTGAAGCATGTTATTTGTCCAATTGCTTACTTCTATATAAGTCTTATAAGTTTGTTACATTGAATTGGGGACAAATATCTGTATGACATGAATGAATGGGCCAGAGGCCGTATGACATGAATGAATAGGCCAGAGGTCATATGACACGAATGAATGGGCCAGAAGCCGTATGACGCGAATGAATGGGCCAGAGGCCGTATGACACGAATGAATGGACCAGAGGCCATATGACAAGAATGAATGGGCCAGAGGCCGTATGACACGAATGAATGGGCTAGAGGCCGTATGATATGAATGAATGATAGTCTGACACGAATGATAGTTTGACATATGAATGATTGGGTCAAAGGTTGTCTGACATGAATGATAGTTTGGTACGAATGAGTGGGCCGAAGGTCGTCGGATCTGAACGATTGGGCCAAAGGCCGTCGGATACGAACGATTGAGCCAAAAGAGCGTTAGACATGAATGGATAGGCCAAAGGCCGTCGGGTATGAGTTAGTTGGGCCCGAGGCCGTTTGATACGTCTAGAACTTTAGTTGATTGATACATTAAATAGAGACATGAATTGGGCCCAAGGTCGTCTGATGTAACTGTTTCAAAGATTATTCATTTATCTTCCTTATTTGATATTATTCACTAGGATTTCGTTCATGCTCATTCATGTCTATGTAGGTGAGCCAAGGGACGTCCAAACCCAGCCTCAGTGAAATATGTGAGGAACAGTCAAGGTTTTAGAGAGTCAGCCCAAACGTCTCACGCATGAGACTTGTCTTTGCCTCTTTTGCTCTTTTGTTATGGTTTTGTTATATTGGCGAAAATAATGGATTACTTTTGTATATAAACTTTGGATTTGACCGACTTAGACTTAATGATCCCGTATGTACAGCACTTTGTGTTATTACCTATTTTGACGTGAGTTATTAACATGTATGTATATGGATTGTCATGATGTGCCATGTAAGCACAGCTCTCTGGACAAAAGTTTTAAATTTGTTTCTGTTTGGCTCCTTTACTTTGATAAGGTACGTCTTGTTTGGTTTAAGGCCGTAGGTGATACCTTGATTACTAACCGGTTATGTCCTTAACCCATAGGGGCGGGTTCGGGTCATGACACTCTAGGTCTCTCTCTCTCTATTGAAACCCATAAACTAATTCAGTCCAGCAAGCAGAGCAAAATCAGCCAACCCATCGGCTGGCGGTGGAGGGCTTTCGGCATTTTTCGGCCACGTTGTGTCACGACCCAAACCCGGCCCTACGGGTTTAGCACCGTAACCGGCCAGTAATCCGAGATTACCGAAGGCCTGCTTAACAGTAGAACAGTAAAACAGAGTTCAGGGCCTGGCGGAAGCCAATACAGTAAATAACTAGTGTCCATTGAGCTGTAACAATCTGTATGCCAAAAACATTTTTCATGCATTCAAACAGTTTAGAACAGTACAGTTTATACAATCATTTACAGTCAGTCAGTACAGGGATCAAATCCCTTGACAATAGTGCAGTAAGAGGGATAACAGTGTAAACGGTAACACAAAGCAGTAGGAAGACAGGTGGGGAAACAAAAACACCCCAAGCCATGGCATGGCGTCTCGGAACCTCGCAGTGAGGCACATAGGCTGGCTTGACAAAACTGGGGACTAACCCACGCTCCTAGCTCCGGTCTGGCTGCTGAGAACCTACATATATATATATAAACAGTGAGCTAAAGCCCAGTGAATAACATAATGCGTAAAGAGGTTATGAATGAATGTCCTTACAGTAATGAAATCAGTTCATTAAACAGTATTTCAGTCTTTCAGTATTTCAGTCAATCAGTCGTATGTGGTACATCCATTAGCCTATCAGTGCAGTAAATAGTAGGTCTTAAAGACCAGGTCTTAACAGACCCAACGGTAGTGATGGCCATCAATCAATAAACAGTATGGTTCCACAAGGGAACCGACAGAGATCTCTGTAACAGTAAACAGTAAGTGCTAAGGATGCCACAGTACAGTTCAGAATACAGGACATACATTCATTCAGTAAACAATATCAGTTCAATAAACAGTTCAGTTCAGTATTCAAAAGATAATTATTTTGAACATATCTTTACACAATTGTTACTCACAGTGTTCTGAGCTATCAATAGCTAGAGCGTCTCCTCGGAATGCCAACCCTATACAGTTAACAGATTGAACACACTCTAAATTAACAGTTGGGAAGTATAATAATTAACTCCCTATTATGCCTCGGTGTGTTCTATACCTATATATCCTCATTAAGATGTCTTAAACTAGGCCTAAGAATGCCTAGGATGGGATGAGGATGCAAAGATGTGCATAGAAAACAATTTCAAAAATCTCCAGTGGAACAGGGTCCCGCTCGAGCGCAGGTTTCCCCGCTCGAGCGGACAAGCAAACAAAGGTCCTCGCTCGAGCGGCAATATCCCCGCTCGAGCGTGTCACACAATATTCCGCTCAAGCGTACATTCCTCCGCTCGAGCGGACTGATGAACAGTACAAGATGCTGGATGCTCGATTTTTCCGCTCGAGCGCGCATTTCTCCGCTCGAGTGGACTGTAAAACAAGTCGAAGGAAATGCTGGGAGCATGATTTCCCCGCTCGAGCGCTACTTCCCCCGCTCGAGCGGACAGCAAAAATCTGGAAAATCCAGGTTTGTGTTCCAAGTTCAAAACTCAAGTTTGATGCTCCCAACTCGATCCTCTTGGGCCCATTTTCTGGAAAACTCTTTCAAACACATAGAATAACACGTTTTAAAGCTCAATTTAAGAAATCAAGGCCCAAGGGTGTTTCAATTAAACTCAATTTCAAACTAATTTTCAAGAACAACATGCAAACATGACATGCATGCACTTTAAACAATTTTAAGCTTCCATACTAGCTCAATTGAGCTCAATACTTGGAAAACAAAATGAAAACATGGGCTTTAACGAAAACATGAGCTTGCATGTACAATCTACCATGAATTCAACTTCAAAATACACCAATTCAAGCATGCATGCAACAACGGAGTTCCAATTCAACATATATGAGCAAATTCATGACTTAACTTCTCTATAACCATGATACATGCAAGATGGAACTCAAAGACAACAAGAAGAAGATGGATTCACTTACCTAAGTCTCAACGTAAAGAGAACAAGTTCGATTAGGCAATCTATGCCTCAAATCTTTCAATTTCCAAGTAATTCTCTAGATGAACAAGATGAATTCCTTCATTCCTCACTCTCTCTATGTTTTGGTCGGTTAGAGGCCACAAGAAGAGCTGATCAATTGATATATTCAGTGTAATAAGGCTCTATTATAGTAATAAACAAAGGTCCACTATAGGTGGCAATTTGGTAGATAAGCCCAAGTTTGCAATTAGCTCATTTTAATCTAGTTTAATCATACCTAATCACAATTTAGATAAATATACCATGAAATCACATAAATTACACTGATTATGAAGCACTAAACGGTTCTTAATTCGGCCGCCGATAAGGCCTTCAATTAGCAGTTTAAACACATAAACTCAAACAGATAATCAATCAATCAAACAGATAAAAATGCAATATAATAGATAAACTTATTCAATTTCCGTTTCGTTTTCAATCAGTCCGTCCAGTACTTCAGTTAGTTCAATTATGAGTCATAAGCAGTCCAGCTTAGCAGTAACCAGTAGCTAATTCAGTAATTTATCGGTAATCAGTGTGAGGGTTGTTACACGTTGCTTTGTTTACCCAAGCCCTAGATCCCCAAATCTCCTCCATTGACAACCAAGAAAAGGTCAGATTTTTATTTTTCTTTACTTTTTTTATTTTTATAAATCCTTTCAATTTAATCCCTATAATGAAAAGCTGTGTGATTTTTCAAAAAAATGTTTCATTTTTAAATCTTCTCTAAGCGTCGAGTGCTAAAAGATCTTGTTTTTCTTGCTCTGTTTCATTGTGAATTTTCCATAGATTGTTGAAACCTTCTTCCAAGCTTAACATTATTGGTTTGTTGTTCTAGACTTGTTAATGAGTGCAAAATTTGGTACATGAAATGAACCTATATCTTCAAAAAAAAGTTATGAAAATAGACTTGTTCAAATAGACTTGCTGTTAGAAAACTTTAGTAGTAATTTATACATGCTGAAATGTGTTGTGATTTTGACAAAAAAATCAACTTGTTGAAATGATGAATTGAAAGCATGTGTGAGAATTGAAAGCATGTGTGATTCTCTCTAGACTTACATTTTGCATTGCAAGTGTATGATAAAATGCCTCAATGAAATGCTTTGTGCTTCCATGGGCCATTTGACATTATTAATGGAGACATTTTTTTTTTTTTTGGCTGAATAATGTACTAATTATGTGATAAAATGTCACTATTAGGAGTAACATGTCAATGGCTTACACCTCCACTAGTTCAAGCAACGATGGTTGCCTTTTCGAAAATCAAGGTTGCAAATGTAGCAAAAAAGCAGCCGTTAAGATGTCAGACTCACAGAAAAATCTAGGGAGGGAGGCTGTACTTCAGTGTGTAGATGGCAAGTGCGATTACTTTGCATGGTGGGCGCCTACTAGCCAACATGGCAATGCATCAAATATCCAATAGAGGCCTAATCCTATTCATAGGAAGAATAAAGATGAGGGGAGGAATGATTCTGAAAGAAACAATGAAGCTTTGGACAAATTGGAGCGAAGCTTTTCTTTCTTGTTGAACAGTCCTTTGTTTTTGTTGAATGAATGTTTTTGTTGAACAGTCCTTTTGTGAATGAATGAATGAATTAATGTTTTTGTACATTACAAAAAAAATGTATGCTTCCAAGAATAGTGGAGTTTGCTGGAATAAAAAGCAACATGGTGTTGAATGAATGTTAGCAATTGAACAGTCCTTTCTTTTTGTTGAATAAATGTTAGCAATTGAATAGTACTTTTGTGAATGAATTTATGAATGTTTTTGTTGCTGGAATAAAAATGTATGCTTCTAGGAATAGTGGAGTTTGCTAGAATAAAAAGCAACAGTGGAGTTTTGTGTTTTGAAGTGTATGCTTCTAGGACAATAACATATATTATCAAAAACTAATTCAAGATCAAAAACATTTAGCATTAGTGTTGGACTCTCAAAGCAATAGTGTATTATCAAAAACTATATTATCAAAAACTCTCAAAGCAATAAAAAGAGATAATGGACTCTCAAGATAACATGTATTATCAAAAACTAAATTTGTAATCAGAGAAAGTTGAGGGAGTCAACATTGAGCATTAGTGTTGGAAGCAAGATCACTCATTCAAGATCATGAACAAACCAGTTTAAAGCATTACACTACAATTTGATCCAAAATTGACTCTCAACATTCACCATCTTTTTGATAAACAACTAGAACCAAAATTGAATGAAGCCAAAATAAAACCATATCAACATCATCCCAAAACCCATTCGAATACCTTCCAACCATAAACATTTCTACATAATCCAACTAAAGTATCCAAAGTTTACAAAACAAAGTCATAAAATTACTACTGCAAAACTAAAAATAAAATAGGGCATTTGGATCCACATCATCGATATTGAAGTCAACAAATTTTGAAGCAATACTCGAACTTTGACTGGTTATATTGTTCACCATTCTTGAATGACTAAGAGAAGCACTTCCAATATTGTCTACCATTTGCATTGGGCTACCTCGTGCCTATTCAATGAGAAAGTAAATAATATTAAAAAAAATTGTGACAAACATATGATGAATGAAAATTGAAAAATATATGCAAGATTATATTTTAGAAAGAATTTATTGACAACTTACCAGTAAAGCAACTCATTGAAAACATACAAAAATGCAAAGCATTCAAAAAATACAAAAATTACTTACAACAAAATCAAAAAATAAATAAACCAAATCATTTTAACAAGTAACTACATGTCCATAGCTTATGAACATTATCATGAACTACAAATCATTAACTAAAGAAGCATGCTCACAAGTTGCTCTCTTGTCAAGAATTCATCATAGGAACTTGTTCACTGGGTATGTGCATTTGTAATTTCCTGTTGCTAAGTTTAGGCATCTGCTGCTAACTCACAGATTATTGCATCTGCTGCTAATTCATCATAGAAGCATGCTCACAGGTTACTAATTTCCTGCTGCTAAGTTTAAATCTTGGTAAAATAAATAAACCTACTCAAACACATTCAATACAAATAGAGGACAAGAAAAAAGGATGGGTGTAGACACCCCATTTTTGACCGTCCTAAAGATTTGGACGTCATCGATTGAGTGCTCAATTATTTCAAACCTATTCCAAATTTATCTCTATTTTCAAAACTATTTCAAATCAAATTTATATCTATTACTAAAGTGACATTAATTGAATCGATATTTGTATTGAAGTATACAGTACATCATATTTTTAAGTTAATTGAATTTCTTTGGATAAAACTTTGTAAAAAAGTTAATTGCAAGTTCATATAAAAGTTTAAAACAAAATAAATTTGTATTTCGAATCAAAAAAAAAAAATTCTGAAACTAGTGGAAAAAAAAGATGTGTTATACGTTTTAAGTATATTTAGATTGAGGGGATCTAAAAATTGAAAAAATTGTGTATATTTGTTAGTATTTAGTGATTTTTTAAAAGATTTTTTCATAAATTTTGTACGTTTTAAGTGTATTTAAATTGAGTAAATCTAAAAATTGATTTTTATTTTCTTTTTTGTATATTCGTTAGTATTTAGTGACTTTTTTTAATAAAAAAAAACAAATCATAAATTTTAAGTATATTTAGATTTAGTGGATATAAAAATTGAAACAATTTTGTATATTGTTTTGATATGTTTGTTAGAATGATTGTTAAAATATCTACATTAAAAAAATATATAACATGAAATTCAAATTTCTGATTAAAAATAGATAAATTCAAGATGATCTCAAAGACACATCCATACATGATGTAGAACTTTGAAAAGTCACATCACAATTTACTGTGGGTTGGGAAACTTGACTTTTTTTATACGTTGTTTTATTTTTAAATTTTTTTATGATATGAAAAAATTGGTGTATTTGAAATGATTTTTTTAATTGAATAAATAGTGTTAAAAAAAAAATTGTTTGATATATAATGTGACATTTTGATATTTTAACTTTTAGTGGCTTTTGATTTTTTTTAAGCAAAAATTAATTACCAAACATGGTGTTAAATATGAGTCTCACATAATAATGACGAATAACAGTCGCAAATAATTTGCACAGAAATATTTTAACATGTACCAATTTAAGTCCATAAGTTTCTTAGACTTCATTTTACAAGTTGACTTCTGGAGATTATTTGGGATGATCTAAATAAATATAATTTTTAACTTTTATGAAAAAATATGAAATATGAGTTGGATTTGAAGTGTTATAGTAGAGAAATGATGTAATTTAAATGAGATGATATGACTTAAATAGGATAATAACTTTTTAACTTTTTGACTTTTTTGTATTATACCAAACTAGGCCTTAGTTTAAAAAGTAAAAAAGGTTTAAAAGAAAAATTAAAAAGTCAAAAATAAAAATCACTACAAAAGTAATCAAACACATAAGTTATTCATTTTTTCTTTATATAATTAAAAAAAGTCATTCATAAACATATTAATTTCTTTCACCTCATTACAAATATATATATATATATATATAAGTCACTAAAAAACCAACCCCAAACGAGACCGTAATTTAACTTTTGTAAAAACTCGACTTCAAGATAAAAAAAACACCAATTAAGATCTAAACAAGTAAAAATAGAAAATTGAGATGTAAAGATGTTGTTGTTCAAACTAATATGATTTAAATTATATATAAATATGTAATTATGAAAGTTATTTATTTAGGGTTGTTTGGGGTGTCCTAAATAAGTGTATTTTTTGGACTAAAAAGTTAAGGAAAAAAATATGGTTGTTTGGGATAACTTTTTGACTTTTTATGAAAAAATGTGTATTAAAAAATTATATAAATTAGTGTATAGGGAAAGATTGGGGGGATAGACGGTACGGTGAGATAATTGAGGACAGCGTGTGCAGAGCGTATCTAGGATATGATTCCCTACTTTTCGGGCATTGAATTGAATGTGTTGTTCGGCCCATCGGAGCCCACCACGGGTCCTGTTTTGCTAATCAAAACTGTTCAATGTGCAGAACTCGTCGAGTATATACTTGTAAAAAATCACGTTGATCGGATATCGATAGTTATCTGATCGAATTAGTTTTTTTTTTTTTCCAACCGTTAACTATAACACCATCCATTTTATAAATTTTAACTGATTTGATCATATATTTATCGATATCCAATTAACGTGATTTTTTACTGACATACAGTACTCGACGAATTCTACATATTCAACAATTCAGATTATTAAAACGGGACCCGTGATAGCCCCTATGGACCGAACATCAATGTGTTATTTGTACACCTAAAACCGTGCAATTTTTTCCAAAAGTCGCCTCCACCTGTTGGACCACAGGTCTGAAATATAATTATGTGTTAAATTAATTTTTTAATATTTTTTTTTTGATAAATAATAATAACTTTTAAATTTTTTTATCTTTTTCAAGACATGTCAAATTTGACCTGGATATAATTTGGGTGGGATGGTGAAAACGGAATGGGAACTGGAAAAACTATTCCCTTCCCATTTTCTTATCAGAAAATATCCATACAAAACTGGGGCATGAATGCAAGGACGGAATGGAGTAGCGCAAGGCAAATTACCATCCCTACAACACAGCCCAGCTTGACTCTAATAATTTAATGTAGGATTATTATCATATAATTGAGGATTGTGAGCAGTTCGGCTAAATTTTTTTCCTGCATTTGTTGTTTGGGAAAGGTGTCATTGTTTTGAAGTGAACCTACTAAAATTGTTTTTAGTTTTTCTTTTTAGAAAATTTAAATGTAATCATATTAAAATAAGATAAACAACATACATGAAAAAGAATAACAAGAAGGTCCCAAAGGACCAAACAAGAAACCTAACACAGACTATAAACAAGAAAATACATAATTTACGAAAATATTAATCGTGATTGAAGAAAAATCACCAATCTTATTAAAGATGTGGTTTGGAAAAATAAGATTTGGTCTAAACCAGATTTGCTACCTCTGTCGTCTTCGGTCACCGTAAAAAAACTTGAGTTGTAAAAGAAAAACACCCACAACAGTGGGGAACTATTATAGATGTCGAAAATTCAAAAATCTACATAGGAAATAAGGAAAAAAGCTCTCAAACCCCTCTTCATAGACACAAAAAACCTAGATCTACACTATAAAAGTATAATGATTCTGATTTAGACTTGACCCATTTATTGTTTTGGATCCAGGTTCCTTGTTTTCTCTGGTTGTTCATATCCTTGTTCATCTCATTCATTGTTGAATTGGGTTGTTTGAGTATTGTGGTTGCGTTTGAAACATGTTGGGAGTTCGTTTTTCAAAGAAGTCTTTGCCCATATTTTGGTCAATTCGCTAAAGCGGTTCTTTTTGCGCTCGAGCGATCTTTGAGAACTCTCAGTACTTTTTGTGATGACCCCACCATGTATAATAATTAGCATTTAATTAATTAATGAGATTTGAATTTTAATTGTCCATTATTCTGATTTAATTTGGGACTTATGAAAATTAAGGAAACTTATTCATATATGATTTTATTGAGGATTTAATTTGGAATTAGAAATTGAAAACTTAAATGACTCAAAAAAGGTGAAATTCGTGAGCTAAATTAGTTTAATTTCAAATATCGGATTGTCTAGGAGTTTAATTAAATATTTGATTCAGATTTGAAATATTGAGATTTGGTTAATTGGGTCCGAATTGGAGTTAATTAAGTTATGAGGATTGGGAATTAAGATTATTATGAATAAAATTTATTTATGACATATTCAATTGAGTATATAATTTATTGGCGGAGATTTTGAGTTTGATCTAAAATTGAAGGCCTTAATGATTCAAGAAACCAAAATTGATGATGGCAATAAGTTTGATTTGATATTTGAAGCCTTTTGGGAGTTTGATCAAAAATTTAATTCAGATTGATAAATTTAATTATAATTAAATGGGCCTTAATTGAAGTCAATTGGACTAATTAAATTATATGGGACTTGTGATTAGTTATGACTAATTAATTTTTATTAGGAAAATGATTGGTGCCTCGACAAAGTGAGGCATGAATGCCTCGACGAGTGTGATTCACTCTGTACTCTCATCTCTTTCTTGTACTTTACTGTATTCAAACCCACAAAACTATTCAAATCCATTCAAACCCAAAACTCTCAGCCTCTCTCTCTTAGCCTCTAGGTCTCTCTCTTTATTGAAACCCATAAACTGATTCAGTCCAGCAAGCAGGGCAAAATCAGCCAACCCATCGGCCAACGGTGGAGGGCTTCTGGCGTTTTTCGACTATGTTGCTTTGTTTACCCAAGCCCTAGATCCCCAAATCTCCTCCATTGACAACCAAGAAAAGGTCAAATTTTTGTTTTTCTTTACTTTTTTTTTTATTTTTATAAATCCTTTTGATTTAATCCCTATGATGAAAAGCTATGTGATTTTTCAAAAAAAATGTTTCATTTTTAAATCCTCTCCAAGCGTCGAGTGCCAAAAGATCTTGTTTTTCTTGCTCTGTTTCATTGTGAATTTTCCATAGATTGTTGAAATCTTCTTCCAAGCTTAACATTATTGGTTTGTTCTTCTAGACTTGTTAATGAGTGCAAAATTGGTACATGAAATGAACCTATATCTTCAAAAAAAAGTTATGAAAATAGACTTGTTCAAATAGACTTGCTCTTAGAAAACTTTAGTAGTAATTTATACATGCTGAAATGTGTTGTGATTTTGAAAGAAAAATCAACTTGTTGAAATGATGAATTGAAGGCATGTGTGAGAATTGAAAGTATGTGTGATTCTCTCTAGACTTACATTTTGCATTGCAAGTGTATGATAAAATGCCTCAATGAAATGCTTTGTGCTTTGACATTATTAATGGAGACATTTTTTTTTGGGGGGGGGGCTGAATAATGTACTAATTGTGTGATAAAATGTCACTATTAGGAATAACATGTCAATGGCTTACACCTCCACTAGTTCAAGCAACGATGGTTGCCTTTTCGAAAATCGAGGTTGCAAATGTGGGAAAAAAGCGGCTGTTAAGATATCAGACTCACAGAAAAATCTAAGGAGGAAGGTTGTACTTCAAGTGTGCAGATGGCAAGTGCGATTACTTTGCATAGTGGGCGCCTACTAGCCAACATGACAATGCATCAAATATCCAATGGAGGCCTAATCCTATTCATAGGAAGAATAAAGATGAGGGGAGGTATGATTATGAAAGAAACAATGAAGCTTTGGACAAATTGGAGCGAAGCTTTTCCTTCTTGTTGAACAGTCCTTTGTTTTTGTTGAATGAATATTTTTATTGAACAGTCCTTTTGTGAATGAATGAATGTTTTTGTACAATACAAAAAAAATGTATGCTTCCAGGAATAGTGGAGTTTGTTGGAATAAAAAGCAACATGGTGTTGAATGAATGTTAGCAATTGAACAATCTTTTCTTTTTGTTGAATGAATGTTAGCAATTGAATAGTCCTTTTGTGAATCAATTTATGAATGTTTTTGTTATTGGAATAAAAATGTATGCTTCTAGGAATAGTGGAGTTTGCTAGAATAAAAAGCAACAGTGGAGTTTTGTGTTTTGAAGTGTATGCTTCCAAGACAATAACATATATTATCAAAAACTAATTCAAGATCAAAAACATTTAGCATTAGTGTTGGACTCTCAAAGCAATAATGTATTATCAAAAACTCTCAAAGCAACAAAAAGCAATAGTGGACTCCCAAGATAACATGTAATATCAAAAACTAAATTTGTAATCAGAGAAAGTTGAGGGAGTCAACATTGAGCATTAGTGTTGGAAGCAAGATCACTCATTCAAGATCATGAACAAACCAGTTTAAAGCATTACACTACAATTTTATCCAAAATTGACTTTCAACATTCACCATCTTTTTGACAAACAACTGGAACCAAAATTGAATGAAGCCAAAATAAAACCATATCAACATCATCCCAAAACCCATTCGAATACCTTCCAACCATAAACATTTCTACATAATCAAACTAAAGTATCCAAAGTTTACAAAACAAAGTCATAAAATTACTACTCAAAACTAAAAATAAAATGGGGCATTTGGATCCACATTATCTATATTGAAGTCAACAAATTTTGAAGCGATACTCGAACTTTGACTGGTTATATTGTTCACCATTCCTGAACGACTAAGAGATGCACTTCCAATATTGTCTACCATTTGCATT